>CAWUFW010000959.1:1200000-2400000 GCA_963921515.1 Calotriton arnoldi | reverse complement strand
TATGAAGGAACATATTTTAAGTAATTGCACGAATGAAAAGTTACATCAGCATTTGGTAGACCTAGGTCTAATTTCTCCCCAAGAATTGGGAAAGAAGGCAGACCACTGGGTCAAGACTAGAGTGACTAAGACAACCACTGGGGGTGACCAAAAGAAAGGGGTTACAAAACCTCCCCAGGGGAAAGGTGGTGAGAATCCCCAAGATAAAAAGTCTGAGTCTTCTAAAGGGCCCCAAAAACCTGCACAGGGGGGTGGGTCCCAAAACTCTTCCCAATCTGGTCCTAGATACAGGGGGAAGAACTTTGATCCTGCAAAGGCCTGGTGTAACAACTGTAGAAAGTTGGGACACTTAACTGGAGACAATGCTTGCCCTAGCAAAAAAGCCCCTAGTCCTACAGCTACAGCTACTCCTGGTGTAGCAAGTCTCCAGATGGGATCAACAGTGTGCCAAGGGCAAATCAGGTTGCACACTGAAGCAGTTCTAGTTTCAGAGGGGGAAGTTGAGTTGCCACTGTAGCTGTGTGGCCACCCAACTTAAAGAAGTATTTACAATACCCTTGGATTAATGTAACTAGGATAGAGGCTCTGAGGGATACAGGTGCCAGTGTCACTATGGTGAGAGACACACTGGTTTCCCCAAATACTTGATTGGGCGTACTTACCCAGTCACCAATGCTGACAGTGTTACCACTAACCATGCAATGGCTATGGTGACATTAGACTGGGGGCGTAGGGGGTTACTGGCCTAAAACAGGTAGTGGTCTCCCCAAAGCTACGAGCTGCATGTCTGCCTGGCAATGACCTGGAAACCTCAGCCTGGGCTGAGGTTGAACTAAAAACCCATGCAGCAATGCTGGATATCCCTGAATTGGTGTGTGTAAAAACAAGAGCACAGAGCAAAAGGCAGGGTGAAAAAGAAGTGTTGGAGCCTGAAGGAATGGCCCAACCTTCCAAGAGAAATGGTAAGAAAACTGGGGAACCAGCTTCTGTTCAGCAAAAGGATCAGGACCCCTCTCCTCAGGGAGAGGACTTGGACACCCCAGAGGGAACTGAGCCTATGGAGCTTGACCCTTACCAGGTTAAACTCTTGGGCCCAGGGGGACCCTCTAGGGAAGAGCTGTGCCAGGGGCAGCAGGACTGTCCCACTCTTGAAAGCCTGAGGCAGCTAGCTGTTTCAGGAGCAAAGGGAGATGTCAGTGGTACCCACAGAGTTTATTGGGAAGAGGGATTACTGTACACTGAGGCAAGAGACCCCAGCCCTGGAGCCACCAGGAGAGTGGTAGTGCCACAGAGGTACAGGGAGTTCCTCCTAACTTTAGCTCATGACATCCCCCTAGCTGGACATCTGGGCCAAACCAAGACTTGGGAGAGGCTAGTTAGCCACTTCTACTGGCCCCAGATGCACCAAAAGGTGAAGGAGTTTGTCAGCTCCTGTGTTACCTGTTAAGCCAGTGGCAAGACAGGTGGTCACCCAAAGGCCCCCCTGATACCACTGCCTGTGGTGGGGGTTCCCTTTGAAAGGGTAGGTGTGGACATAGTGGGTCAACTTGAACCTCCCACAGCCTCAGGGAACAAATTCATTCTAGTGGTAGTGGATCATGCCACTAGGTACCCTGAAGCAATTCCACTTAGGACTACTACAGCTTCTGCAGTAGCCAAGGCCCTCATTGGTGTCTTCACCAGGATAGGGTTTCCTAAGGAGGTGGTTTCAGACCGAGGTTCTAACTTTATGTCTGCTTACCTAAAACACATGTGAAAAGAGTGTGGAGTGCAGTACAAGTTTACTACACCCTAACACCCACAAACCAATGGCCTTGTTGAGAGATTCAACAAGACTTTGAAAAGCATAATTATGGGACTCCCTGAAAAACTCAAAAGGAGATGGGATGTCCTCTTACCATGCCTGCTTTTCGCTTACAGAGAAGGGCCACAGAAGGGAGTAGGGTTTTCCCACTTTGAACTTCTGTTTGGCCATCCTGTGAGGGGACCACTCTGTCTTGTAAAAGAGGGTTGGGAGAAGCCTCTCCAAGAACCCAAACAAGATATTGTGGACTATGTGCTTGGCCTAAGGTCCAGAATGGCTGAGTACATGGAAAAGGCATACAAAATCTTGAGGCCAGCCAGGAGCTTCAGAAGCACTGGTATGACCAAAAAGCTGCACTGGTTGAATTTCAACCTGGGCAAAAGGTGTGGGTTTTGGAGCCAGTGGCACCAAGGGCACTCCAGGACAGATGGAGTGGCCCTTACCCTATCCTAGAAAAAAAGAGTGAGGTCACCTACTTGTTGACCTGGGCACAAGCAGGACTCCCAAAAGGGTTAACCATGTGAACCGCCTAAAGCTCTACCATGACAGGGCTGACATCAGCATGCTGATGGTGACTGATGAGGAACAGGTAGCAGAGAGTGAACCTCTCCCTGACCTCCTCTCATACAGCCCAAAAGATGGGTCAGTAGATGGAGTTGTCTTTTCAGACACCCTCTCTGCCCAACTGCAGACTGACTGCAAGCAAGTCTTGCAGCAGTATGCTAAGCTCTTTTCCTTGTCCCCTGGTCTGACAAACTGGTGAACCCATGATGTGGACACTGGTGACAGTGCACCTGTCAAAAACAAAATCTATCGACAGTCAGACCAAGTCAAGGAAAGCATCAGAGCTGAGGTCATCAAGATGCTGGAGTTAGGGGTTATTGAACCCTCTGAGAGGCCCTGGGCTAGCCCAGTGGTTCTAGTCCCCAAACCTCATCCACAGGGTGGGAAAAGAGAAATGAGGTTTTGTGTGGATTATAGAGGGCTCAACTCTGTCACCAAGACAGATGCACACCCTATCCCAAGAGCAGATGAGTTGATAGACAAATTGGGTGCAGCCAAATTCCTAAGTACCTTTGACTTAACTGCAGGGTACTGGCAAATTGGCATGGCCCCAGGAGCAGAAGAGAAAACAGCATTCTCCACACCTGATGGGCATTATCAGTTCACTGTTATGCCCTTTGGTTTAAAGAATGCCCCTGCCACCTTCCAAAGGTTGGTGAATCAAGTCCTTGCAGGGTTGGAGTCCTTTAGTGCAGCGTATCTTGATGATATTGCTGTCTTTAGTTCCACATGGCAGGATCACCTGGTCCACCTTGGGAAGGTTTTAAAAGCCCTGCAGACTGCAGGCCTAACTAGCAAGGCATCCAAATGCCAGATAGGGCAGGGAATTGTGGTGTACTTGGGCCACCTTGTTGGTGGAGGCCAGGTACAACCCTTACAGCCCAAGATCCAGGCCATCCTGGACTGGGCAGCTCCAACCACCCAGACCCAAGTCAAGGCATTCCTTGGCTTGACTGGGTACTACAGGAGGTTTGTGATGGGATATGGGTCCATTGTGACTCCCCTCACAGAACTCACCTCCAAGAAAATGCCCAAGAAGGTAAACTGGACAGTTAGTTGCCAAAAGGCTTTTGACACCCTGAAAGAAGCAATGTGCTCAGCACCAATTCTGAAGGCTCCAGATTATGCCAAGCAGTTCATAGTGCAGACTGATGCCTCTGAGCTAGGGATAGGAGCGGTCCTATCCCAGACCAATGATGAAGGCCAAGACCAACCTGTTGCTTTTATAAGCAGAAGGCTTCTCCCCAGGGAGCAGCGTTGGAGTGCCATTGAGAGGGAGGCCTTTGCTGTGGTTTGGTCCCTGAAGAAGCTGAGACCATACCTGTTTGGGACTCACTTCCTAGTTCACACCAGCCACAGACCCCTCAGATGGCTAATGCAAATGAAAGGGGAAAATCCTAAACTGTTGAGGTGGTCCATCTCCCTACAGGGAACGGACTTTGAAGTGGAACACAGACCTGGGACTGCCCATGCCAATGCAGATGGACTTTCCAGGTTCTTCCACTTAGACAATGAAGACTCTCTAGGGAAAGGTTAGTCTCATCATCTTTCATTTGGGGGGGGGTTGTGTGAGAAAGTGCCCTCTTTCTGCATGGTATGCCCCCACTTTTTGCTGAATTGCTGATGTTCTTTGACTGAGTGTGCCCTGGGCTCCTGCTAATCAGGTACCCAGGGCCTATGTTCCTTCCCTAAAATTGCTTTGAAGCCTACACCCAATTGGCATCCCTGGCCACAGGTAGGTCCCTGTTAAATGGTACCACAGGTACCCAGGGCCCTGTGACCAGGGAAGGCCCCTAAGGGCTGCAGCACTTGTTGTGCCACCCTTAGAGGCCCTGCACCTCTTCACTCACACACTGCCTTTGCAGGCTGCGTGTCTTGGTGCAGAACAAAGTGAAGAGTCGACATGGCACACATCCTTGTGTGCCATGCCTACAAACCACTGCCCTGGCATAGATCAGTCACCCCTCTAGCTGGGTGCACTATACCAGTGGTGAGGGTACAGGTGCATGAGCCCTGTACCCCTACAGTGTCTAAGTCCATTCTTAGACATTGTAAGTGCAGTGCTGCCATTAAGAGTATATGGTGCTGGGAGTTTGTCATTACGAACTCCACAGCATCATAATGGCTACACTGAAAACTGGGAAGTTTGGTATCAAACTTCTCAGCACATTAAACTAACACTGATGCCAATGTGGGATTTAATGTAAAATGCACGACAGAGGGCATCTTAGAGATGCCCCCTGAAACTCGACCAACTTCTAGTGTCCCGACTGAGTGGCTGCTTAGGCTGCCACCAACAGACATGTTTCTGGACCACTGGGTCGAGAGCCTGCTGCTCTCGGGGGCCTGAAACAATGCACATCCTGGGACGAAGTGCCAAGCCTCCTCCCCCAGGATGGGCAGGGTTCACGAAGGGGAAGCTTCAAAGGCATGCCGCCTTTGTGAGCCTCCCCAGACCATTTGCTGCTTTCAGCAACTGGTCCCCACTGGTTCTACCCCCCACTTTGGGCGGGAGAACCGGCGGGAAAAACAAGTGAGGGAAAGAGGTGTGCCCACGTCTGCCAACTCCACCCCTCAGGTGGGGGAGGCGAGGTGAAGCACAACTCTGAGTCCCCGCCATCTTGAGGATGGGGGGACCTAACCAACCAGGGACAGGCTCCTGCCCCCCTCCCACTGGAGGGTGGCACGATAGGGGATGTACCCACCCCAGGGAAGGGACCCATTGGTCCCTGCCCTTTACCTACCTGTAATGCCCCTAAATCTAGTATTTAGGGGGCACCCTGAACCTTGCTTCCTCAGATCCAGCCTGACAACAAGAAGAAGAAGAAGAAGAAGGACCGAACAGCCGTGCAGCCAGCTAACAAGAGGAAGACGCCCACTGACTTGGCCCCAGCCCTACAGGCCTGTCTCCCCTCGAACCTGCTCCTGCGAAATCCCGGTGTGTCCTGCAGCCAGCAACCTAAAAAACCCCGGAGGACCTGCCTGCCTTCACTTCCAAAGACTGCTTCTCCCGTGAACACCGGATTTGTTCAACTGCAACCTCTGGCAGCAGCCGGAGAGCCCGCAAATCCGCCCCACTCTGCACCCGCCGTCCACGGCCCGAGCCCGAGTGAGCAAACACCACGAGGAGGTCACCCCGGCGATTCTGAACCGAGATCCGGTGACCCCTGACCTGCCTCAAGCCTCCAGCTGACGCCTGCAGTCTAAAACCAGAAGGCACCCCTAACCACGACCCGGAGCTGGTAAGAAGATCCGACCCCAACAGGCACCCCTGCACCCGATGCCCCACGGCCTTGTGTGCCCAAACCGATGGTGCCTAACCAACCCCTAACTTCCCAACTTACCTTTCGAAGTGGTGGTCGCACTCAGAAGTCCTTCGTCTCCCTGCCTGCAGTGCTTTTGCAAACCGGAGGTTCTCCATTGGAAACAACAGGGCGCCCGACGTCGAAACAGCACTCTGCACCCGGCCGCCTCAGTGCCGCTGAGGGTGCACCTTTTGTGCTACTTTGTTTCCCCATTTGCCCTGACCTAAACCCAAGGAGCTTTGCTCCCACAACCCAGTGGTCTGCTTGCCAGCAGCCACCAACCGGAGGCCCCCTTGGATAACATTGGGCCTCAACACTCGGCACCCGGCTGCCCTAGTGTCGCTGAGGGTGTAACAAGAGTGCATCACTGACTCTGGGAGACCCCCGAGTCTAATCCCAGAAGCTTAACTTCCACAGTCGATAACTTACCTGTGAACCGATAACCTGTTTTTCCTCCATAGGATAACATTGACAATTTTTCTTCCAAAAAGTTTCTAAGTGTGGAGTTTTGAAATCTAAAAATATTCTTTAAAAATCGCACGAATAACCAAAACGTATTTACTTACCTGTTTGCAGGAAATGTCCCAGTGCTGAATCTAGGTATCCAGCACTGAGTTAGAAAAGTAACGTAAAGAGTAACTTACCTGTAATTTACTGAAAAAGCCTATTCATTTCAATGTACTGTATTTGCTAAGTATTGCAACCTACTGCATCCCCAGTAAATCAAACAAAGTACAATTCCTATTGCATTTTCAAACTGTTCTACAATCAGCAACTTATTACTGTAAAGTATTTAATGCTTACCTGTGCCAGGCTTGCTTGGTTCTAAAAATAAAACAGTATATTTTTTTTATAGAAAAACAATTGGCCTAGAGTTCAGTCCTTGAGTGTGTGAATTCATTTGCTGACCGAGTGTGTACATCAAATGCTTAACACTGTCCTCTGATACTGCCTTACTGCTCGACCACTCTACCACAAATAGAGAGTAATGTTCTATCTAACTTTAACCTCTGCCTACCTCTGGGGTCACCTGGACTCTATACACACTATACCTCCCTTTGGTGTAGTATATATAGAGCCAGTTTCCTACACCATTTACTACACCCACACATATGCCACCTTATTGAAATAAGTGCAATACTCCAACTGAGGAAAATATCTTACAGCACATCCTACCTTATAGAAATAGGTGCAGCAACCACGTCATATTAGGAATGCAATTAGGCATTAGGAACTTTATTGGGCGCTGCCATCAGCATAATTTGTGCCATATGCTGATTGAAAAAAGCATTGAGGAAGAGGGCTTGGAATAGGGTAACAATGGAAATATTTGAAATAGAGGAAGCACGAGTCACTTTAAATGAGAGAATGGAGGAGAGACAAAAGAGGAAAGGAGAACATGAAATACAAAATCTCACATCAGGGTGATAATGTTAAACATTGGTGGCCTTATTTACAAAAACTGTCGCATCGCTGCGTGAAAACAGCGATGCAACAGTTTTCACTGCGCCCTCCTTGCGACATGATGGATGCATTATATTAACTGTATGACGCATCATGTCGCAAGGAATGACAGATATTTCAGTATTACTGACTTATCTGTCGGCGCAAAACTGACGCATTGCTGGAGTTGTGTCGGAAGCATGACGCAACTCCATCAATGGAGGGGGGAGGGCTATGATTATAGCACTGCGTCACCCTTATGCCTGCCATGAGGCAGGCATAAGGATTTTGATGCAGTGGCGTTCTAGAAGTGGCGCAGAAAAATCTGATGGATTTCACTGCGCCACTTCCATGAGGCTTTCTTGCGTCGGAACGCCCACCCTCCATACATTATACCTGATGCAGGTATAATGTGGCGCAGGGCTTTCCAAAGTAACGCATCTGCCTAGATGCGTCACTTTGTAAATATGCCACAATGTGGCGCATTGTTTAAGCTGCGTCACGAAAAGTGACGCAACGGTGGCGCAAAAGTGTTGTAAGGGGCTCATAAATAAGGCCCTGAATATACGTAACATATTAATGACTTTGAGAAATGGGAAAGGTGTAATATTGAATCTCAAGATCTAATATGATAATGTGTGTCATGGCAGGGCATGAGAGCCATTTTGGAAGAGGAGTTTACACTCTAGTGATTGACTGGGCATGAAAAGAGTAAAAGGCCGTTTAAATAGGACTGTGTATGTCCACAGTGGTGTAACCGGAGGCCCAGTAGAAGGCGGAAGCTGAAATGCATCGGCATGGGAGACAAATTTTATTTCTGTATTCTTGCATGGAAAAAGGTCATATTTACTAAGATATGAAAAAAATAATAAAAGGGTGAAAAAACTCATGGAGGACGGCGTCTGAGAAGTTTGTGTGCCGCCATATCACAAATCATGGAAAACGACGATATTGGATGTGAATATATATTCATATATGTCCCTTTGGGCCCCTAGTCCTGAGCCAATTGTCAGAGGGGTCTCCACCTGCCCTCTTATGCTTCTTTCTTGTTGTTTTTTTCAGGGCGCGGGGCCCGAGCCTCTCGAACTATAATGATGACTGCAATATTTTAATGGTCCAGATACCTTTAACTTTTTAACCCTTTCATACCAACCCTGAACAGTAATTTCTCCAAATCTACTCAACAGATTTACAACAAACCAAAGAAAGCTACTTCCTTGATTAAAGTTCTACTTTCAGGCCAAGTCTGGTGTATTTCTTTTTCTGCTTTTTTTCTGTAGTGAAGAGCAAAGATTGCCTTTGCTATGGCTTCTAGCAATGATCTAGGCTTCTGTAACATGCGTCTGGGATAGAGTTTATTTCAGCTTTTCGAAGGAATGCAAATTTGCTATTTAAAAAAGCTAGACTTGTTGGCTTTGCCAGTGCTTGATTACTGTAGTGACGGTTGCAGTCTTATGTTTAAGAATCTCTGGACAGGGAGCTGAGAGAAGGTCAGGTCTGCCGTTTGTCCCAAAAACAATAATTTCTGTTTTGGTGTTGTTATTCTGTCGGAGGCCATTGTTTATCCAGATCCTGTACTGCTGGCTTGCTATGCTCATTGGACAGGGAACATCTTTTGGAGGCAACATTCCTTTCTCTTGGTCCACCGCGCGGAAGGGATGCATTTCTGCGATACAGGCTGTCAAGGACAAAAGTGCAAGGCTGCAGCGCCCTCTTGCGTTGCTCACAGATCGGAACTGATATTCTGTTGAAGCACTGGCCTCAAACCTATACGGAAGGGAGTGTTGCGAGCTTTTAGAAGCGCGTTTTCACCACCTGTCCGGGCAGCTGCATCATACTCCTCCCCGTGCAGTTCTGAGCCGCATTCAGCCCGGTAACAGGGCATTCATGCATCAGTATGCGGAGGCTTTCAGCACGTTCACAGCCACCTCACACCCTTAGGTCCAAGCTTCATGCTTTGGATCTGCCTTCTGATTGGAGGAGACTCTCATTAGCCACGAGTCTCGTGCAGTGCAGTACGCTGTCACACCTTTGATTGGTCTAATTCTATAGGTCCAGGTCCCTGGAGCAGGCTCACTCATTGGATGGGAGTCTGACATATCAGAGCACAGTCTCACACACAGGTTGCTCGTCCCAAACAATGAAGCACATTCTTACTCCTTAGAACACAACAGTCTTATTCCTTGCACCACACACCAGGGAGCATTGTCACTCTCTCTGTGACAGTCTGACATTGAAACACAGTGGCACTCACTGGGTGTGTCTCCAGGGTTGGATTGGGATCAAAAATAGGCCCGGGCACCCTAAAAAAAGAGGCACATTTGCGGATTGCATCTTTTCGCAAAACACTGCTTCAGTTTTTTATTATTAGGAAAAGATGGAAGGGGGGTTTCTCTAAAAGAGGCAGGCTTTCTTAACTTCACTGAGATTACAAAAAATGCAACTGTTGCCAGCACTCTTTGTGCACAGATTAGTTCACAATGGTGAACCACAGCTAAATATAAGTGAGGTCACTTCTGCTCAGGCCCCTGCACCTGCTCAGTCTGCATACATTAATGGGCTGGCCCAGTGAGAGCCTGGGAATGACACCTCCACCACGTTGGTAAAAGGGAGGTACTAGAGGCCCATCTGCCTTTGGAAAGGATGCTCAGGTCCCCATTGGGCTGCTGGCGGCATCTGTAACAGCACAGACAAAGCCCAAATCGACCACCGGGCTGCCCAAAAAAGTGGCCCAGAATTGTAACTCAGATACCGGCCCATCGTCCATTGCCCGAGTGCCTACCTTACCAATCCGACCCTGTGTAACTCTGTATCGCCTTGAGCGGGTCTTATCCTGTACGTCTCACAACTCGGTTCGGTCTCACTCACAGTGTGAGTCTGGCACCAGGAGTACAATTTGACTCACTGGCTGTCTCACACTTCGGAGCACAGTCTCGCCCATAGGAACATTTGTATACCATCTCGCATACATTGCGTGAAAATCTAACACCACGGGTCGGCCTCACTCACTGGGATAGAGTCTGGCATTTTAGAGCACAGTCTTGCTGACTGGTTGTGAGACTCACACTTTGCAGCACAGTCTATCTCCTTAGAAGAGTCTTATTCTGTAACCCACACTTTGAAGGCGTCCATCATACAGGGTGAGAGTGTGAGGTTGTTAAAGCTTTTTTGGATGTGTAACTTTAGCTGACAAATAATTATGTGAATTTAATAATTCTAGATTGCATATGGCCGTAACCAATGAAATAATGGTTTTGCACGACAAAAATATATGGTTCAGAAGAGTGCTTAAAATGTAATGTAGTCATGTCACATTTTTGTGTGAGACACCATTGCATTACAATGGATTCAGTTTCTGATGTTCTGTTTATCCTGCTTGTTCCCCCTCCCAATAAATGACCCGCTGTAAGTCTTCTCTTATCACAGTTTCAGAGGACCCCAGCTTGTGTGAAGTCGATGATAAACCATGTTAGAAACATAACGTGTATTTGTAAAGAGCACGTTCAACTAGAAGGGTATCTTGGTGCTGAATAACAGATATTAAAAAGCGTGTCTTGTAAATGAAACTTTCATTGTGTTCCTTATGTATCATTTTGAAAAACTTCTGCTGGAAGTTCTGTTGTAGGCTTGCAGGAGAACATTTGCTATTGAGTTTTGTTTAGAAGGTTTCATATTGTAATTTGCATCTCTGGACTTAAGTTGCTGAGGTAGCGAATAGAAGATTTCCTTACCTTAAGAAATTAGTTAGTGTTAAGTATTTTAAAATTGTGACAATATTTCTTCTGATTTGTCCAGTGTGAACTAACCATGACCATGCTATGCTGAGCTTACAATTTTGCTAGCTGATATACCTAAATTGTATTTAAAAAACCCTTGGTTTTGGGGGATCCGGGCAACTTCTCTTTTTCCTCCTGAAATTCTGGGCCTGATTACGATGCCGGTCAAACTCTTGTCCGTCCGGCACCGTGGCGGAAGCAGGACCACCCGACTAGAAGTCGGCAGTCCCACTGCCCGCATTATGATACGACCGCCTTCACGGTGGCCGCAATGTGTATATTTTGTAATGTGGCGTGTGCTGCGGGCTGCAGCACACGCTGCAATATAAAATATACAGATTTAAAACACCCCTGCACTATGTGGCAGGCACCATGCGGTGCCTTCCACATGGTGCAGGGATGTTTAGGGGGACACCATACGTGCCCCCCAGGGCCCATAGCGGAGGGCAGTGGGATAAGGAAGGCCCTGCTAGAGGCCCCCAAAGTACCTTTCTGCCAGCCTTTTCATGGCAGGTGAAAAGCCATGAAAGGGCAGGTGGAAAGGAACATTGTAAACCCTATGGAGGTGCCTGAGCAGGCACTGCCCTCATTGCAGGGAATGGGAGTCTGACCCTCGCACTGGCGGAATCCTTGATCCTGTCGGACGTGGCGGTTTTTCCCCCCAACATCCAAGCTCCAACCGCCTGCATCCTAATGCGGCGGTCAGACCAATGGACTGGATGGCGGTGGTACCGCCATCGACGGCCTGGCGGTGACGGTCCTACTGCCATCATAATCAGGCCCTCTGTCTGATTTGGTTGAGACTTATTTCCTTACCATCAAATGCTTTTAGGCTCTTTCTAAGTTAAAACTTAATTTCTGGAGAGATCTAGATGCTTAAATAGAGATTATAACAATTTTGATTCTGATTTTGTATCCTGTATCTGATACCTAATGCCAATTAATGCATTTTTCTGTAATGTCTTTACTGAGATTTCCTGTAATAAATAATTAAGATACATTCCCCCTGATTTGGAATTCAGCTATTGAGTGGTCTCAGTTACTATTTGGCTAGTTGATTTTTACTCTGCTTATTTGATGAGTTTGAGGGAGAGGGTGGTGTCTCTAGCCACTAGATCAATGGAACGGTGGAGCTGAACCCTTGAGGTAAAAACTGATGCGTCTGAATCATTGGGGTTCATTTGATTATTGGGGTCCGGAGCCCCCAACACTGCGGAGCACAGTCTGACTCACTGGCTCTGGGTCATTGTCTCACCCCTTAGAAAAGTTACATTCTGCCAGAATCATTGGACGGGAGTCTGATACCAGGGAGCAGTCTTGATGATTGTTTGTGAGAATCAAACTTTACAGCACAGTCTCCCTCACTGGTTGTATGTCACACACATTGGAGCACAGTTTTGCTCCCTGGGAATGTATTGTCTGTATGTCTCACCCTGTGGAGTAATCGTACCCACCGCATGAGTGTCTGACACCTTGCAGCTTAGTCTTACTACTTAAGAGTCTCTCAGTTTTGGAGACAGTCTCACCTCTGCAACAGTTTTATGTTGATTGTCTCACACCATGAAACATTGTGACTCATTTAATGAGACTCTGACACCTTAAAGCACAGTTTGACTCACTTGTCACGCCTTGGAAAGTTAAATATTATGGAAGTCTCACAGCTTGGAGCTCTCACTCTGTGTGTGAGAGTCTGACACCATGGAGGGCAGTTTTACCCTCTGGTTGTCAATCCCACACTTTGGAGCACAGGGAGAGTTTGAGATCTTGGAGGACTGTTTCTCTCACCTGGCTGTCAGAGTTGCACTGTGGAGCAAAGTATCACACATTGGAAAAGTCTTGCTTGGTAAGTCTCACCCCAAGATAGTTTGTCACCTTAGAGCAGAGTCTCACTCTCTGGCTTTGAAGCGTGTACTCTGAAGCACAGTATTATACCTTGGAATAGTGTTAATTGGTATGCCTCACATCTCTGAAGAGTCATACAAAGTGGGTGAGAGTTTGTCACCTTGAATCACTGTCTCACTCTCTGGCTGCGAGACTTGTACTCTGGAGGACGTTATCATACCTTTGAGTCGTCTTATTTGGAAGTCTCACGCAATTGGAACAGTCATTGACATTGGTTGTGAGACCCACACTGCGGAGCACAGTCTCACATCTTGGAATGGTCTTATTTGGAAAACCTCTAACTTAGAAGATCTCATTGACCAGGCAAGAGACAGACACTTTGCAGCGCAGTCTTCCCTCTGGCTTTGGGATGCACTCTTGGTCTCAAACCCAGTTATAAGCCCTTTATTGCTAAAAATTAAAGTCTACGCCTAGCCTCTCAAATCTAAGCTAGTGAATTTTCAGTGTTGTGAAAAAGAGCAGTTTTGAGCTTGAGCAGACCGAACTGATGTATTTTAAATAGCAATGATTAATCAAACCTTTAAAATCAGGAGTGTATACCTTGTACATGCCCATGTCCCATCATATTTCCTGATATGTGGGTGGATGGCTAGGCCTTTTCTTACACCACATTCTAATTTTTTGTAGGTTTTTGGGGGGGGATAGAGTCACAGTTGCACAAACAGAAACTGCATTCATGAACCTGCCTAAATTTAATCTGCTCAGAAATGGCTGATTTCCTGTACCAAACAAAAATTATGCTTCCAGCAGACTCTGGGAGAAATCTATGTGATGGGTAAAAATGCCAGGAGAAAGAGAGCGGGTTGAGTGCCGATGGGCGGCGGCATCAAAATCTCCTTGTAAGATTAGGACAGTGGCACAGCCAGGATGCAAGTGACTCTAATGCAAGTATGGAAAATGGACCCCTTAATCCACTACCAACAACGCATCCCCCCACACACTCATCAAAAGACTCTGCCACATCGGGATCCAGGGAGAAGCCCACAAATAGATTGTATCCTTCCTCATAGGATGAACCCAGAAAATCCGCTACCACCCTTCACTTCAGAACCCAATAGCACCATCTCCGGCGTCCCTCAAGGTTCTTTCCTCAGCCCCACCGTATTCAACACTTACATGATGCCCCTGTCCAACATTGTAAGAACCCATTGCCTCAACATAATATCCTATGCAGACAACACCCAGCTCGCCTTCTAGCTCTCAGAAGTCCCCTCCACCACCAGGGCAAACTTGCACAGCTGCATGACAAGTGTCACCGACTGGATGAAGACCAACTGCCTGAAGCTCAATACATACAAGACGGAAGTGCTGATTTTTGGGAACAACATCTCTACATGGAACGACACCTGGTGGGCTTCTGAACTCGGATCCGCACCCACTCCGACAGACCACGCCCACAACTTTGGCACCATCCTGGATAGCAAACTCACCATGAAATGCCAGATCCACTCAGTCTCTTCGCCTGCTTCCACACCCTCCGTATGCTCCAAAAGATGTTCAGATGGCTCTCCATCAGCACCAGGAAAACCGTCACTCAAGCCCTAGTCACCAGCTGGCTAGAGTACGGCAAAATGCTCTATGCAGTAATCCCCACCCAACTCCTGAAGAGACTCCAGACAATTCAGAACGCAGCTGCCAGACTCATTCTCTACCTCCCCAAATGGCCCAACATCACCCCCACCTCAGAAACCTCCACTGGCTCCCCATCCAGAAAAGATGCCATTTAAAGATGCTGACACACGCATACGAAGCCCTCCATGACCAAGGACCAGTATACATCAACCATTTCCTTAACTTTCACCAACCCTCCAGACACCGGTGCTCCACCTCCCTCGCCCTCATGCACACTCCCCACATCCATCGAAGCTACAGTGGAGGGCGATCTTTCTCCTACCCCGCTGCCAAGAATTCAGAAAGGGGCTCAAGACCTGGCTCTTTGACTGATCCCAGCAAGATACTAGCACCTGGATATCCTACCGGGTGATTTGCCGCGCCGAACAAATCTGAGTTGATTGATTGATTGACTGCTGGTTAGTAAAAACAACCATATTTGGGGTGCTTAGGAACCCTCACTGTTGAGCGTTGCTGCATCATTGGGAGCTGGATTAGAGGTTTCCAGACAAACACTGTGGCCTCCAAGCTAAAAATATGTTGCAACAAGTGGATTCAAGCGGATCAAGCTTTCAGGAGATGACATGTTTGGTGGATAGAAGGTATGTTCGGTGTGCCAGTGGGAGGAGGATAATATTTTGTAAAATACCATAATTCTTGAAGCCCTCACTGCTACTCAAACAATGAGATCACAGTGGGTTGCATAAAAAGAGCTGGAGAGAAGTTGCAAAAAGATTAACGAGTTGAGCAAACGCCTTTGGAACAGTCACTTTCAAGTTACAGGGTCAAGTTCCACTGAGATGGCTCACGAATCTAAGACTTTGCTGCAATGGCCTTTATGTAAATCCGACAGCAAAAACATGTGATTGAAGGAACATGCTTAAGATGCTCCAGTAGGGAACAGATCAACCGAAGCTGCCAGGCCAGGATCTGGGAGCAGCCTGCAGGTCACAACGCTAAATCTAACCATTCCACCGTTCCAGCAATATAAAAACATTGGCAGAATCCAAGACGTTTTAAGGCATTGGCAAAGTGTGCTCTGGCCCAGGGCCCTAGAATTCAGGGGGGCCCTGATAGAGCCAGTTCTGCTCTGCAGAGTCTTGCTCTGATGACCTTGAACAATTCTTAAAAAGATTGTTTTAAATAAATTTCGTGGGTGATGTGTGAGAATCCATTACCGACATTCTGCAGAGAAATGCAGTGTTTACGTTTCATGCAACATCCATAAAAAAGTTTCTTTTAGATCAAAAGAGGACCTCATATATGAGAAATGGGAGGGTGTCAGAGATTATTTGCAGTAATATTAGTGAGCTGCTGCTGTTACTATATTGAAAACACGTCAGTATCCCTGAATATTAGATTAAACACATTTAGAATTAATATGAGTGTGCACTGTCAGTGACCTGGCCAAAGAGGGCATGAAAGAGCTGAAATTGGATCAT
This sequence comes from Calotriton arnoldi, assembly GCA_963921515.1. Taxonomy (NCBI): domain Eukaryota; kingdom Metazoa; phylum Chordata; class Amphibia; order Caudata; family Salamandridae; genus Calotriton; species Calotriton arnoldi. The sequence goes on along the minus strand of CAWUFW010000959.1, from coordinate 2,384,153 downwards.
AAATTCAAAGCTGTTCCAAAGAGGGGCACTCAAAATATGTTTGGCCCGGGGGTCCCAAAATCCTTGAGATGTCCCTGGAGAGAATATACTTCTAAAGAGAAATAAGAAGCATAATACATAATAACTAGAACAGATGAAGGTTTGAAAGCCGGGATTATCTTGATAAAAGTCTACAATATGGCGACTTCTAAGCGCAGCCCCTACTAATGCCTATAAAACCAAAGCCTACCCGATGACTCACAGTAAGGGGTACAGGGTTCCAGTATTTGGCTTTCATTTTAACAGATCCTTGTTTTTTTCAGGTCTGTTAGTACAGTTTAAAAGACCACAAACCCAAAAAAGCACTAGGCTGTTCAAAAAAAGCCAGGGCTTGAAAATGGTGTTGCTGACGACATGGAGTCATCTGGTAATCTTAATAAAACTATATAAACACAAGGTGAGACGTCATGCACTGTTGTACTGTCCACCCACTCAACCTATTTTCACATCCAAAAAACAGAAACCTCCCCCTTGCCCCACACTGAACAGGAGAACGTTGGCATGTCACCTCCTCTCCCATCTTCCATTCCAGAAATGATACTTTGACACTTTATGTCTCTGGTCCTTCATCCAAGTAGATGATCAAAAAAGAACCCAGTGGAAACAACTTCCCATCGTACAAAAAAGGTGAGTGGCACATTAAACAAGCATTTGCAATTCAATCGGTCTCGCCTTTGGGACCTAATAAGTATTTAGCAGTGCAGCACATTATCGCAGATTACTACAATGTAGCCTCGCTCACAAGGAGTTAAACATTCACTGCTGAGATTGGCGTATTATTAGCTCCAGTCTCTGCAAGACACATGCAGCCTCCCAAGATTGGCAAACCTTGAGTTAGTTTCAATTCAGTGATCCACAGCTGAAAGGCTCACAACCCTTCCCTGAACTCTTATGTGCTAAATACCAATAAATTCAGAAATAACCTGACAGATTTATGTACGAGGTGGAAGATGACGGCGGAGGTATTTCGATATGCAGCGGGACCCTGAAGAGCCTCTGAGCCAGAGTTTACATTTTACTTGCAGCAAATTTCACGTGATAGTGAAGGGCGGGGCCGTTAAGGCAGCAGCGTTAACGAGTGCTTTAGTAAGCGAAACAGAACCTAACGCTTTCTACCGAGGGGAGCAGGTCGTCAGCTCACTCGACACCATGAGCAGCTTGGACCCTAATGAACTCTGTAGATGCAGCACGGCTTGAAAGCACAGCGAGAGGGTGGCCTTTTATTTTCGGCACAGCAGTGTTGGTTGCGGGAGCGAGGCTCACTGCCACCATGCAATTAGTCACAGGCGCTTGTTTACGGTGAGCACACCCCTATTAAACTCTGTACATGCAGCGCCGTTAGAAAGCCTAGCAAGGGGGAGACATTATATTTTTAGCATGGTGTTGGTTGCAGGAGCGCGGCTCACAGCCACCAAGTAATTAGTCACAGGCGCTGGTGTACGGTGAGTGCGCCCCTACAGGTGCAGTTAAACAAAACATATGGCCCATATTGAAAGGATCCATGTAGCAGGGCCAGTAGCCAGGGTGGGAACAAAACAGCCACAAGACAGGACAAATGGGCACTTTTCATGAACGAAATCTATGGATTTTGTAAAGACAGGCCAAGCAACCAATGAGAAAGCAGTGGGCATGTTCAATCTTCACAGCATGTCTCGCAGAGAAGCGCATGCGCGCTGACTCTAGGCTCGACCTAAAAATGTGAAAGGCTTCTGGACATCAGGTCTTGCTAAGGCATCAGGTATCAGCGCATGCGCATTACACCCTTTCTTTCCCTTCAGCAGAGTGAGGGAGGTGTAAGATAATCAAACACTTCAAAGTTTGATAGAGATGTGAATCTACACTGAATGCGCCGCTTGTGCCAGGTGAAACCCAACACACACACTAGCACACACAAATAGGACATGCCAGACCCTACTATGAACAAGAGATTGCATTTATTCAGCTGGTGGGTTGCTCCAAGCGCCGCTCATAAGGATACGCCCTTGGTATGGGGTGATGTCTCTGGTAAACTCTTGGTATATTTCGATGAATATGGTATGTCTGTAGTGAGCAAGAGACTTGTGCAATTTTATGCCCTAGTTTAAAACCCTCTGAAAATACTTGGCTGTCTTTATATGAATATGTTATGACTGGTACGAATTTACCCTGTTGAAAATTTCACTATTAGTTATGCAATCACTGCATGTGAATAAGACAATATGATAAAAGCAAGGAACTCGAAATCGGGTTGAAGATATTTACTACGTCTTTCTCCGAGTACTCCTCAGGGACCTCTGAGTGGTACAGCACATCAACATTCTAAAGGACACCAGCGATTTGCACCAATCGAATAGGGATGAGGAGAGAAAGCAACGACAAGGGGTCATATTTAAGATTATTTATACTTATTTAATTGCAATAACAATTCTGCAGTACAAATGACTACAACACGATCTCCCTTCCTAATGAAAAAAGGATTAGTTCATCAGATATTTCTTGTGATACACTGGTGGGTGCAGATTCTGTCTACCCTGGGATGGCTTGTCCATCTGATCATAGAGACAGTCACCCAGGGCTTGGTACCGGCAATTTTCTGGTCTCCTTACACACACCAAATCACCAACAGCCCATTTCTGTCTGGTAATGCCTTGCTTAGTGTCATATTTCTCGTTAAACATTTAATTCACAGAGGGCCGAAGATAGCGGCTGTGTGGTTCGAGAGCTCCCGGACCCGATCCCCGGAATCCACCCTCATCTGCAGTTTATTGAAGCATCTTGGGTAGTGAGGCGTGTTGTGGGTGCCTCCTGCTCTCAGCAGACCTGGCTCTGGGGTCAAGCTCAACTGTGTGGCCTCCGGAACAATCGAGCGGCGGTTGAGTTGAGACACGAGAGGAGCCACCATGCATGAAACGCTGTGGGTGTAATCCTCAGCTGGCTGCCACCACATCGATAGACGACAGGCCGATGTGCGACATTGTGCCGTGTTCAGTACACGCGGCTCAGTCTCTCTTCAAAGGCAGAGTGAATCCCGCTGTCCCCCGGACCAGGTGCCTGGTATGGCTGGTGGTCGCTCCTATCACAGCCGCAATCACTGGCAACACAGGCAGTCTGGGGCCAAGCATAGTTGAAGCAGGCCTACGGCCAACACCAGGGCACCGTTCTCTTCCTGGACGCTCCTCCGTCGCCCACTCAGAGCATTGTCAGAGGGGCAGCTGCTTCCAGCCCTCTAGGGATGCAGCAATTGGCCAGGGGTAGTCACAGGCACAAGCCCCAGCCCCAGCGATGTGGCAGGAAGTGGCACAGTTGTGGCCCCAGGTCCTCCCTCGCATGGCGGCTCCTCTCGTGTCTCAACTCAACCGCCGCTCGATTGTTCCGGTACTGAAAAGTACAAGGGTCTGTAAGACGACATATCATCTGGAGGCATGTGTGTTGGGTGGGGTGTGGATCTCTCCATTCAATTGTACTTTACAGTGCTGCAAGCTGAAAATGGCTACATCCATGATCTGATAAAAATGACATATATTGAGTGAAGTGTTATGACGTGGAACAAAAGCACATTGATCAGCGTGTATCAACTGTGGGAGCAGGGGGAGCAACCGGCGCGCCAGCACCTTGCTCAGGATTTTATATTCAGTGCTGAAAAGTACAAGGGTCTGTAAGACCATATCATCTGGAGCAAGGTGCTGGCGCTCCGGTTGCTCCCCCTGCTCCCACAGTTGATACACGCTGATTAATGTGCTTTTGTTCCACGTCATAACACTTCACTCAATATATGTCATTTTTATCAGATCATGGATGTAGCCAGTAGTCAATGCCTGTTGGCAGGCTGTCAATCATGAGACTTACGGCTTGTCTTTGACACTCTGAGTTGGGGATTCAAGTTTGCCGCCCTAACACGCTTTGGTATTCACCTCACCTACTATCTCTGGGTTAAATTACTGTACACTCATCCCACTGCTCGGGCTAAGACAGGGCCACATATCTCCTCCCCATATCCGGCGTTCCGTACCTCCAGACAGGGGTGTCTGCTTTCCCTGCTGCTCTTTGATCTGGCGCTGGAGCCTCTGGCACAGTGACTTTGGCAAGATGCGCAGTGGTGGGGACTTCCCCAGGGTCCCATGATGCATGCTGTATCGCTGTATGCCAAAGATATGGTTTTGTACGTACAGGTTTTGTACATGTGAATCTAGCTGAGATCTCGAGGTTGCTTTTCTCGTTTGGCAACTTATCCGTCCTTTGACTGAACTTTGGTAAATCCTATGCCTTTTCTTTTCCAGACACTTACAGTGAATCTAAGGCAGTAAAACAAGAAAATGTCCCTACCTATTTATTTCACAATATGCATCACGTCATTTGTAATAAAAATCTAAGTGAATCTACCCTGCCTTTCGATGAAGTTAGTATTCAGATGGCACCCCAGACATTTTGCTATTTAGGCATCTAAATATACCAAGAAGCGCAGAATTTGCTGGATGGAAATCTCTTAAAACGATAAAGTCACTCAAATCTTAAATTTATTTTTGGGTTGCTTTATCATTGTCAGTGGGGAGTCGCTTGACTCTCGCTAAGATGGTCATGTTGCCCTGTCTACTATAATACTTTGTTAATTTGGCGGTGCTTGTGTCAGCCAAGGTTTTCATATTGCTGAATACACTATTAATCGATGTGGTGTGGGGCACTAGGCGGCAAAGCATTAGTTTGACCAAGATGCAGCTGCCCCCGATAAGCGTGGGATGGGTGCCCTGGATTTCAAAGCCTACTGCTTGGCAGGGCAGCTACAATGGCAATTCTATTGGCTGGCAGGCACCAATCTGACTGAAATTGGTCAAACAATTCTATGCTTAATCAGGGGAAACTACAGCATCTGATCTGCCCAGGCTCCAATCCGCCAGCACCTTGTAGTCTTCTACTGCGCATAGATCTTGCATACTGGAAGGTGGCCATGCGATATACTGACCCATGCGTGCATTATACCCAAACATCCCGTTATGGGGTCTCACGACATCCTTGGGTACCCTGACAGCTAAGAGACTGTGGCCCTGGGAGCAGGGGGCAGTAACAACGGTTGGTGACCTCCTTCAAGACAGCACTCTCATGATTCATCAGGAGTTTGGTCGAACTCATGGTCTGCCGGAAACACTCTTTTTAACACATGCTAGTATTATTCGTTATATCTGCCAATATTGGGTGATGTGCGGTTCTGAACCAGATACCCACAAATTTATACAGGCGATGCATGTTATGGGTCACAGCAGCCATCTGATTAGTTGGCTGTATAGAGTTCTGCGTGCACACCTGGCAGTTACCTTAGCATCCTTGCGGGCAAAGTGGGAGGAAGACATTGCGCAAGGTCTCCATGATATGGAATGGGCCTTCCTTATTGAATGCCCCAGTAAAATTTCCCGCAACTTCCGCTTCAAGTTCATACAGTTTTCTATTTTACATAGGGCCTATCTTATGTCACAGAGACTCCATTCTATGTTCACCACCATGTCCTCTCCCTGCCCCCGCTGCCACATACCAGATTTTGATCTTATGCACATGTTATGGGCCGGTCTTTTGCTGTCCTCTTAATGGGCAGATATCTGGACTGTTTTGTCAGGGTTGACTAGGTTGAACCACTGGCAAATGGCAGAGCACTGTGTTCTGGAACTATACCCTAGGCCTAAAAGCTCCAGGGTGGTGGCCCGTTTTGCCAATTTAGCACTTTTATTAGCAAAGTGCATCCTAACAAGACACTGGAAGTCTTCGGCAACGCCCCTAGTTCCCCAATGACGGGAGGAGGTATTGAAGTGGGGAGCAGCTGAAAGCAGAGTATTGCGTAAAGAAGAGTACTGGGGTTTAAGAAAGCGACTCATAGATATGGAATGGGATGCTATGCTTCAGTCATTTAGGGTGCAGGAGACTGCTGATGACTAACCTTGCATAATGTGGGCATTATCTACTATATGTACTATCCTTTATGTTCTTGTGCTGCTGCTCTGATCTAGGTTGGGAAATCTCCATGGTACCCTGGTATGTTTCCTTAATGAGCCTTCTGGCTTATCCTATTGATCAAGACACACAAAGCAATTCATACCTGGTCTAGGTGGGATAGATGGTCCCACTAGTTACATTCCCATAGGTCTGTATATATACATGATGTGTACCATAACGATGACAAGTTCTGGGGATAGAGATGGGGTAGGGGTTAATGCATATGTCTACAGATTATGCTGAACGTATTTCAATAGGACATGTGTGTTGGAAAACGAGGCAGTATCTGTGAGGCCTGCACAAATAACATGACTACATTTGTCCTTCACTGGGAACCAAACACCCAATTGTAGCGCCTGACTCTCAGAGGGTAGCGTTGCAGAGCAGTCTGAGGCTTTACTCAAGGGAGGTGGTGTGGGCTAGTAATCGCCATTTGCAGGTGCGCAGAAATAACACTCAATAATTGATTGTCCAGTCTGTACTTTGCTTTATAAAAGTAAGAGTACATTTATTAAACACACACACTACTCAATACTATGCACCAATTTACAAATATACATAAGCTGTTGGAATTACTTTGTGACATTGCGTAACATCTCCACCCCTCCCAAAAAGGGGGTGGGGTCTAGTACCACCACTCCCATGTATGCACATCATCTTGCCCCCTAATGCAGTGTGTTGAGCCTAACCTGGAGCGAGGGCCCTGCGCACTGGCACCATCCCAGTGGCGACCCACCCCATTACCTCAACGCGCATTAAAAATGGGTACACCTGCCTTGGTGACACATAACCCTGACTGAGCATTTCCTACTGACCATAAAGAATGCACCTCTATATCTTAAGGGCTAGCAGTCTGGGTCTTCACCTAAGTGCAGCAGCAAGAATACATGTTTACGCACACCTTAGAATGACAGTACTCATCACCTTTGTTGGACATTAGAATGCATTGCAATTACAGCCCCTAAGGGCATCACAGATGAAATCACAGGATTACGCCTATACAGCCAGACACCCTAGCAGGAATGTCTGGCAACATAACCCACTTTGCTTATGACATCACCTTACACAGGTACTTCACATTACATATGTGACCTCCAGTCCCTCTAGAAAAAGAATAACAGTTAGTAAATGCAGTTCTGGTGCAATTACACCTCTTCACCTCCAGGGGATGCTCTTCTGGAGCCATCCCCAACTCAGCCTTTCACTCCATGAAGCCCATTGCAATACACCCTCAGCTGTAGAACAAAAGTTCCAGCCTAGAAGGTGTATAAATGCAGGTTGAGCCCTTGAGGGGTTATCCTTTCCAAATCCCTAGGAAACTTAGGGTGGGACTGAACTTCGTGCTGGGGGGGGGACTGCGCTTCTCCAGCAGCTCCCCCAGCACCCTTTTTCACTCTTGAGGGTGACCCCCTCCTCTGGGGGCCACCAAGCACAAAAACGGTAGATTTCCAAATGCCTTGCAAGGCATTATGGGGCGCTTCGTGCTCCTGTACATGCATATATGATGAGCGGCTCTCCCGCTGTGCCGGGGAGAGCCGCGATCCATCTGGCGCTCCGCGCCGCCTCCCACGCGGGGTGGGGGCCCGGTCCCACCCGGACCCCCAGGTAATGGAGACGGCTCGGGGAGCCCACCCCCGGCCGCTCCGGCCACGTGTTGGGGGCCCGGTCCCACCCGGGCCCCGCAATGCCTGGCTCCTCCTTCTGCGGGTCCCAGTCCCACCCGGGACCCACGACAGCCTGACGGGTAGGAGGGCAGCCTGGGGAGCCCACCCCCGGCTGCCCCCGCTGGCTCCCCGCGCGGCCAGCACCCTCGTGTGCTGCCGCGGGAGCCGGCCGATCAGTTCTGGTCTGCCCGTTCCAGCGGGCAGACGCGTCGTCCTGCTCCGGTCCGGGGGAAGTGCGGCGGCGCTCCCCCGGCCTCCTCCCAGTCTTCGGGGCCCGGGGATGGGGTCCCGGGCCCCTCCTCCTCTTCCCGGGGAGCGCGCCGGCGCTCCCCATCTGGATTTTGCTCGCGGGGGCCAGGGTGGGCTCCTGACTCCCCCGCCTTCCTCCGCTTCACGGGGGCGCGACGGCGTCCCCGGCTTTACTCGGGGCCCGGGGATGGGGTCCTGGGCCCCCTGGGGATCTCCTCGCGGGGGCGCGACGGCGCTCCCCCGCCTTCCTCCGCTTCACGGGGCGCGACGGCGTCCCCGGCTTTACTTCAGGGCCCGGGGATGGGGTCCCGGGCCCCCTGGGGATCTCCTTGCGGGGGGCGCGACGGCGCTCCCCCGCCTCCATTTTCGGTGGGGGCCAGGGTGGGCTCCTGGCCCCCAGGCAGGGCACTTTCGCGGGGAGCGCGACGGCGCTCCCCGGCTTCCCTGCTTCTCCAGGCGTCAAAGGTCGCTCACCTTCCGGGGGCCATATCTCAGCCCCTGGGGGTCCGATCTGCCCCATTTTTGCGTCCTCTTGCTCCTGGCGGCGGCCCCCAGCCACGGGGAGCACTCTCCTTCGCCCTCTGGATCTCCAAAAGGGGGCATTCTGCAGGGAGCGGTCTTCACTGGCTCCCTGCGCCAGACTTTCGCCTGGCTCTCCTCCTGGGCCTCTCTTCTCCCTGCGCAGAGGCCCCTGCTTCTGCGCACCGGTCCTGGGCTCCTCTTCTGGCGCTGTTAGGGGCCTGGGGGGCAGTCAGGGGGTACCTCCTTCCAACTGCCCATTGCCAGGCTCCAGCACCTTCCGCCTCAGCAGACCACACCCCAGAGAGCTTCCCTTCCTGTGCAAGCACTTTTTAAAAGTTGAGTAGGGGCTGGCAGGAAGTCTCTGTTGGTCCTATCCAACAGCGCCACATCACTTCCCTGCCCCTGCTCCCTCCTTCTTGTCCAGCCTCTGGGCTGGTTCAAAATGGTGTCGTCCAGGGTCTCTGGCCACATGGTCTCTGAAACCAGAGCCCTTCCCTCCTAGGTGCAGCCTGGTGCCTGGCACCCAGTGATAGCTGCTGATGGATGAGCCTGTAGCTCCGCCTATCTTCCCTTCGTGGAAAGGAGGTCTTCGCTCTGGGAGGGAAAGGTCATCAATCCAGCCTGCTGAGGTCAACCCCCAGCCAGGCCCTGGTTATGATCTGACTCAGAGAGATGTAACATTTCTGGATGACCCAAAAGCAGTACAAATATGACTCTGGACTCTGCAGAATACTTCTTTTCACATCCGCTACAGTGGACTTTAGTGCGTGTCTGGAATCTGTAGGCCTTATGGAAGTTAATCTAGCACATGGGCTCCACATCCCCATAGGGGAATAATGAAGTGAAAAACACAGTAAAGCACACTGACTTTCCCTGGCATGTTCCTTCCCAGTGTATAAGGCCTATTCCGTGTCACCACCCACTTCTGCATAAGTCCCGCCACACCATTAACTTTGTAGCTGCTCCTGGACTGCGCACGCCAGGAATCTCCCCTGCGCAGCCCCAACACGTGTGCACACGCTTGTACACAGGTGTCTGCATGTAACCAGCCCGGTGCCCCTTACTCCAGCTGCTGCGCAGCGGCCTAGTCAAGCTAGGGGGACACCAGTAAAATCCACATGCCGTCTCCTTCATTATGAGTTCACTGTGGATGAGTCCCAATTTATGAGGCTCTCCCACAGTAAAAGCTCCACACATAGGTGCTCAAAAAGCGAAAAATCTGGGCAGCCCATCGTGTCAGAACCACCTTCTAACAATGTGTATGGCGGATTAGTTTTCCTCAACAATCTTGCTAACTGTACTGTAATTACCAAATCTCTGTTTTTGTTTCCTTGACTCAAAGCTTGGTAACTAAGCATATTTTTATATCGCTATACAGTGGCATTTGTCTGCATGTGAAAACGCAATAAAGTGTGTGTTAAAACAATACATTTCATTCACTGCCACTGTATGACCCCATACAGGACCACCTTCGTTCAACCAATTCCGAGACATTTTTGTACCAGGTTGTTTTTCCTTAAGGGACTCAAAAATAACTATACCTGTGATCAGGTAGTAGTGCTGTTCTAGAACTATTGCATGCCTTGAATTGACCCCACCATACGTTTTCCATCAACCCCAGCCATTTGGATACGTACCGTCAACATTCTATTTACCCTTTCCACTAGTTCATTGGCCCTGGGACAATACAAGACAGTTCGTAGGTGGCATTAGAACTTTTCAGACAAAAATTCCTTCATTTCACTCAATGTGAACTGCACATCATTACTCGTTGCTAAGGTCCTGAGGATTCTTTCACAACAAAATGTATCCCGTAAGAAGTTGATCATGACATATGTGCTGATGTTTGTATAATATAGCACTATCTCACCTGCAAATAATTTCCCTTGTTTTTACAATTTTGCACACTCAGATTCCATGCTGTCTCAAAAAATCTTCCTCTATATTTCCACAACCATGCATGAAAACTGATCTAAACTTGTAACTTCGAATTACTGTCTCTCCTTTTTTTCTTTCGAATTACCCTCATGTTACTTTCCATCCTCTGCATACCTCCACTCTATGGGTATAGCCTACACTAAGTCACAAGCATGTTTGCCTTAATCTCCATTATTGTATTTCTGCAATTGCCCACACCTCATTTGAATGAATGAATGAAATAAACATTTATAGAGCGCATAGCTACCATGAGGCATCCCAACGCTGTTTGCGGACGCAGACTAAGAGAACACCTCTACTGAACAGAGCTTTGGAAGAGCCAGGTTTTAAGTAATTTCCTGAAAGACAGATGATTGGTTTCCTGTCGTATGTGGGGGGGAAGGGCGTTCCACAGTCTAGCCGCATTATAGGAGAAGAAGCGGCCGCCGCTTCTTACTCGCTTTATTTTTGGCACTGTTGCGAGCAACATGTTTGCTGAGCGGAGGTTTCTGTTAGGGTGGTAAGGAATGATCATAGATTGGTTGATCGCCGGTCCCTTGCCCCGGTGAGACTTATGGGTAATACAGAGTGCTTTGAATTTAATTCTTTCTGATATTGGTAACCAGTGTAGAGATTTCAAAGCAGGTTTGGCCGATTGCCGATAAGGGAGACCCAGGAGCAAACGGGCTGCACTGTTCTGAATAATCTGTAGTCTAGTTATCGTGGCCTTAGGCGCTCCTATATAAAGTGCATTTCCATAGTCCATTCGCGAGAGAATGAGAGCCTGGACGATTATCCTTCTTGCCGTGAACAGGAGGAGGGGAAGAACTTTCCGAAGCATCCTCATGATGCTATAGCATGTCGCGGACAGTTTGGCTGTTTGATATCCAAAAGTCACGGAGCGGTCCAACCACATGCCCAGACTTTTGATCTGATTTTTTTGTGGTGGAGCAGGGCCAAAACAGTTTGGCCACAACAACCCTATGTTAGAAGTTGGGGAGTTCCCTAGGAGCATGAGCTCCATCTTATCTCCGTTCAGTTTTAAACATGAGAGCTCCATCCATTTGGCGACCTCCTCTAAGCACGGGCCTAGGCTCGCAGATGTATTTCCTGGACGGTTTAAGGCCATGACAAGTTGTGTGTCATTGGCATATGTGACAATTTTTATGCCAAATTGTTGGACTATCTCAGCTAGCGGCCTCTTGTATATATTGAATAAAGTGGGGCTCAGGGACGATCCCTGAGGCACACCGCAGCGGAGGGCCCTACGCTTAGACACCACTTCTCCTTCGAAGACCTGAAAGTATCTGTCTTCTAGGAAGGATTGTAGCCATGTGACCACACCTCCTGAGACTCCCAATCTCCTTAGTCTGCAGATTAGGATTTCATGATTAACTGTGTCAAATGCGGCGCTGAGATCCAGGAGGATGATGGCCGCTACGCCACCCTGATCCAGGATCCTCCTGGACTCTTCAGTCACCACTAGAAGTGCTGTTTCTGTTCCATGAAGGGGCCGGAACCCCATCTGTGAAGGGTGAAGCCAGTTATTTAATTCTAGAAACTCAGATAATACTGAGTTTACATGTCTTTCCAAGATTTTGCTGATTACTGGGAGTAGGGAAATCGGCCGATAATTCCCCAAGGTCCCTGGGTCCAGATTGTTTTTTTTTTAACAGTGCTTTTACCATGGCAAATTTCCATGGCAAGGGAACCACTCCAGAGGAAATGGAGGTGTTAATGAGTTCTTGGATTACTGGGAGAATTGTACCCGTTGCTAATTTCAGAACATGTGGGGGGCTGGGTCCCTGGGTGATCCTGGTTTAACCTGGACCAGAATGGCTTCTAGAGAACTAAGATCCAGAAGAAGGATATGATCCAGCTTTGCTTGTGTACCCGGGGAATGCGTATCTGAAGAATACCGGTCGACGTGAACTGTTGAGCACAGGAATGTAAGATATATGTCATGAATCTTCTTGTAGAAGAATTCTGCCAGGTTATTGCAGCGAGTGAGAGCGCCATCTGTGATAGCTTGTGGTGAGGGGGAATCACAATGCGCATGAGGCATTATGGTGCGCTGAGCCAGGTGCAGTGAATATTTTAAGTCGGTCTCCTGCTGTGCTGGGAGCCCACGCATTTTCCTTGTTTTTTCTCTTTTGTTTGGTGGTGCCAAGTTCCACCCAGGCAAACAGCATGCCATTACTCGTTGGGGGCAGCCAAGAAGCCCTTCCCTGGCTGCCCCAGCATGCTCCCCTCGTGGTTAGCATCTCCTCTGCTGCCGTGGGAGCCGGCAGCTCTTCTCCCTGCCCGCTCCTGCAGGCAGGGAGTTCTCATCTATGGTGACCGCCCACTCCCCCAGACATGGGCACGGGGAGCAGGGCAGGTCCATCACTGCTGGTGCCAGGGCCTACAGTTGGGATCCTGCGTCCCTCTTCTCCTCTCTCCATCTTTAGTGATGTTGTGGGCCCAGAGTTGGGATCCCGGGCCCCTAGGGGAGTGGGACGGCGCATCCACAATTTCATCATGTTGTGAGGGCTCGGAGATGAGGTCCTGGGTCTCCCGGTAATAAAAACTGGACCGAGGGTTGGGATGCCTGAGCTTTGGGAGCTCTAGGAACGCCCAGAGTTAAAACTGGCAAATAGTCCTTGCGTCGCCCCCTGGACCCACCCCGGGGATAATTGAAGGATGGTGCGGCAGAGCCCCACGCTAGCTTAAGCAACTAAGAGAGGTTTTGGCAGACCTCCAAGGTGATGTATTTCGAAGGGAGCTGATTCCACTGGCTCCCTGCACCAGCTCTCCTCTTGGTCTTGGTCTCTGGGCGCAGAAGTCAAGCTCTTTCCCTCAACTGGTCCTCAGTGGGTATAAGGAGGCCTGCCTCTCTGGCCCTTGGAGAGACTCACTGGTCCTGGGGTAGAGTCCTTAATCTTTTTCAGCATCAGGCAGTTCCTCCTTCCAGTTCATGGCTGTCAAAGTCCCAGGGTCCTGCAGCAAAAAACACAAACAGCAAGAACAGCCCTTTCTCTCCCTTGTGCAAGAGTTTTTAAAAGGGGGTGGAAGGTTCTAGAAGCCAGCCACCCCTGGCCAATCCTAGGGTGTCACATCACCTCTCCACCCCTGTCCCAACACAGCATGCTTGGACAGTACAATATGGCGTCATCCAGGAGTCACTGGTCACATCTGCTCTTGGGGTCTTAGCTCCACCCCTCGCTGACATCACTGCCAGCGCCTTTGCCACCAAAACTTCAAAGAGGATCCCCCTCCTGTGTGGCTCCAGTTGTCTGGGCTTTCTCCTCTGTTGACTGGGTGTGGGCTATCCCCAGGCTCGGTACAGTGTGACAGGCAATTATCAGATGCAGATTTTTTTATCCCCACCCTGTACTCCTCAGGAGCTGAGGGAAACACTGTGTTTTGTTGCCTCTGCTGGGGAAAAATATAATTAACTTAGACCAGCAGGGTGACAAAAGGCCTGGGCTCTGATCCTGAGCAGAGCCAGGGAAATATGAAAAATCTGGATGACCCATAAGATGTACAAATACTTTCTTGGAACTTGCAGATTTGATCTTGGCGCACATTTTTTGGCCCATTTTATTATGTCACTGGTCTTTGTAGGCCAAAGGGAAGCAATACTGCACTCTAAGCCAGTTTTCCCCCTATGTGTTTCACTGCAGACAGAACAGTAAACTGCACTGACTTTTCCTATGAGTGTACACTAACATTATAAGGCCTATCCCAGGTCAGTATCTAACCCTGCAGAGTCCGCTCATGCCAGGCTAGCTGTGCGCAGTTACTGGGCTGCGCACGACAGTACTATCACACATGTGCATATACGGGTTTATGTGTAACCAGCCAAGTGCCACTTACCCTTGCTGCATCGCAGTGGCCTAAACTTAAAAGGCAGACACTGGAAGTAAACATGCGCAGTCCATCTGCAGTGTGAGTACTGTGGGTGAGACACATGTGGTGAGACTAACCCACAGTAAAAAGTCCAAAACCGGGTGATCCAACAAGCAAAACATCTCGGCATATTAAATGGGTGGAACCAATATTGCAACAAGCCCAATATAAATGCAATTAAAATTAAATACAATAACAATGCTAGTATCAGACCAGAAGTGGGTACCATCATGTCATGGGGTCAACAGTTATTGTGCTGTGGTGTGGCTGATGTATTGTTCTGGCATTTTCATTGTTTTTATTCTAGTGTGTTGTAATGAGATGTTCTGTTGGTATGTTTGTTGCTGATTGATCTGTAGTTAATGTTGTGTTGTGTCACATATTTTCATGTTCAGGGTGTTGTGCTCCTATTGTGCTGGTGTGTTCTGTGTGTTATGTGTTGTTATGGTTTTTATGTTGTTTTCTTGCATGTAGTTGTTTTGCATTGGTATGTTATACACTTATTATTGTGTTGTATTTTAGATACTGTCATGTTTATTGTGCTGTTATTTTCATTGATGGTGTTACTATTGTGTTGGTGTCTGGTGTTTCGTTTTTGTGTTTTTTTGTGCATTTGAGTTGTGTTGTTGCTATACTGTGTTGCGTTTTCTGCTGTAGTTTTCTGCTTTTGATATATTGTTATGTATGTTATGCTGTTGTGCTGTTATTTTACTGTAGTGTATGTTGTTTCTGGTGTATTACTGTTGTGATGTACTTTTTATTATTGTGTTGTTGTGGGTGCTTTGTTGGTGCATTTTGTGTTGTTGATGTTTTGTTTCGGTACATGGGTGTTGTGGTATTGTAATATGAGGTAACGAAAACAGTTTTGCTATGTATTTAGAATCCATGTGTGACATAAAGGATAAAATGTGTCAAAAAGTGTAATGATCCATTTTAGTTCGAAGATGTAAAACAGCACCTCATGCATTGCAACAGACGCATTCCTAAGAAGGCAGGATGATACGCAAATAAGGTGAGAGACATTTATTCCGCTGAAGCGCAGTGCGTGTGTTCCACTGATGAAGTTATTGTGACTTCTTTCTACGAATCATGTTACACAAAGTTTGGTTGTCCTGGCAGTAATGTGTTCCCTTTCATGTGGCAAAGACATGTTTTTTCCACATGTTAAAGGAGTACTCTGGTCGGCACCTATTTATCTTTGGTAGGAGAAATTAGGATGTTAATGCATTTGTAGCCCTCAGTCATTTATACATTTTAAATACTTTTTAATAGGGCATATCTGTCAGTTGTCCTCAAAGTGTTCCTTCTTTGTAATTTCTGATCATGGGGATGGTTTCTATCTGGAGTTTTTAAGTACAGTGACAAAGAGACACTGAATTGCAAGGAAAGTGAGAATAAGATGAAGGATAGTGTGATGGTAACAATGGTGTGGCCCTGGTGGCAAGTAGAAGAGAATCCATTCACTTGGCCTCTGTTTTCCACTGTATCAGTGGTCTTGAAACTATGAGGCAAACCCTAACCTTCATGCGCATTGGCATGTCCAAGGGTTCTAGACTAGGACAAGAAGAAGGAATGAAGATTACTCAGCCAATTAGCATGTGTAGCTGAAAATCAATACCATTTTCCGTGTATATATGAAACATAAGTTTTTAAACTGAAGATCAATGCAAAATTAGGAAAGTTAAATAAGATAATGTGAGTAAAGGAAAGGTGCAAATAAACAAGAGTTTTGTCATAGGTTCCCATAGGGTACATGTCTTTCAAAAAGACAAAGACTGAAAGAGGTTTTTTTTAGATTAGACCAATGGTTCTGAATCTTTTGACTTCTGCGTACCGCCTTTAATCATCACTGGATCCCAGGGCCCCCCACTGAATCATTATTGGAATGATGGGGCCCTCACTGAGTCATTATTGGAAGGCAGGGACGCAAGCCAAGCATTTTTGATGATTTGAACCTCAAAACAAAACACAAAAAATACAGAAACAAGCATTCATCAAATAAATACACAAATTATGATATATTTTATTTATTCACAAACCAATATTAAAAATATATATATACATATTTTTAATGGGAAGGAGGTCACTCACCATCCATACTATATTCTGCTTGATGCTTTTCCACTGCTCCCACAAATCAATCTGAAGAAACTAACTTAATTTTTAACCTCCAATTTCAAATTCCTTCACATTTACTGAACGCTTTACAATTTGTAATTTTACATTTTGCTTCTTTATTTCTATACACTTTATTAATATGTTAATATTATTTCATTTTCTAAGCAGTTTGGACCCTCTGAGAAGGCTTTGCGGTCCCCAGGAGGTCCCCGGACCACAGGTTGAGAACCACTGGATTAGATCACGTCTTCACTTGGCATGGAATTGTTCTCATGTGCTCTTTTTAGCTGCTACCTGACCTTAAACATTTCCACCATACACAGAATCTTATTCTTGACAAGGCAATTTCCAAAGCCACTTCTTTAAGACGTATAAACTACAAAAGCAAATCCTCCCCTTTATAAACACGCCTAAAGTATTGATATAGTAAGGCCTTACAATTATACTCCTTCTGAACGAATGACCAACCATAATCTTCAAAAAGCTGGAAAACGTTAATAACTTCTGGAAACTCAATGATACTACTGAGATTGATCATTTACTTTGGAGGGGAACTTTCTGATGCTCTAAATGAGCCTTTCTAATCTATACCCATTGCTTCTTAACACATTGTTTCTTTTGGCACCCTTAGAACTCTATAAAGCGTGTCTCCATTGAGAGATTCTGGAGGGGGTGATAATAGTGATGCCTCACATGGACACATAATTACCTCATGATCACCCCTCTCTACTGAGAATCAAGGCTGTCATCAACAAAATCTTATCTTATTCGCTGAAACCTTCTATAGCGTTATTGAACCGCAGCCCTCTCCCATCCACCACTCAAAGATCAATCCTCCGGCCAAACAAACGTTTAGACATTTTGCTAACCATTTTCATCCAGGTGATAACAAGCAAGTGGAAGGAAACCACTGCACTATCCTCTGAACATTGGTGGAGTGCCCTTTGTGTTAATCTTTAGCTTCAACAGGTAGCTGTCAATAAATGGGAATACAACTCTGTGTTCACTGCACATGGTCCCACCGTAAAATCTTTCTAGGCAGACCACTTCCAAGACAAAGAGTTTCTGGTGATACTAGTAGTAAATGAAGAAGTACTGAAGCCTCTATATTTTTAGCTATACTGCCCTACTCATGTATTGCTCCTTTGAACATTCATCCCACAATCAATCTCTTTCTGTCTATGACTCCTGTAGGATTTGGCTGTGCTCGCATTGGCACAGATTTATATATCTGCCAATAGCTGCATAATCTATACCAATTACCTACACTTTTCCTTTTGAAATACATTACTTTGAAAGTAATATGTACTTCCTAAAGGCACCCAACTAAGAAAGCTATTATTTCTTCACCATCCTTGATTAATACTTTATTTAATGCTGTTGTGCCTTTAGATGTTACTTACTCTTATAAAGTTTATGAGGTCATAAGTATTGAATTTGGTGTGCAAGTTATGGTTTCCATGGCTGTTGTGTAAGTTATGTTTTTTCAGTAGATTTCATTGTTAATTTGTAACTATTATTGTACCTCTATATGCAGGTTTTGCTGCTATACCTCATGTAGGTGTTGCACTCCAAACTATAGAGTCCAGTCTTTGCCATTTCCATTTTAACTTCAGACTCTTCCTACTGTTGCACATCTTCTGGAACGCTAGGTGGTCCCTAGCTTAACCTTTTTCTGGCTTCCTCTTCCACCATTGCTGGTATCAAGCTTGTATAATAAATGGCGGGTCACGTGGTCGTCTCTAAAGAGTAACTCTGGATTTTCACTGGTAGAACTCTTTCTCACAGATGTTGCAGATGACTTTTCATGCATTTATTTATCTGTTTTCAAGTGGGTGGATGGGTGAAGTACTCACATACCCACAACCTCTGTGTATTCTGCCCCTCACTGTTTGAGTACTCAACGGTGAAAGCATCACCAGATGTTATAGCAGTTGCTGCTCGAAGTGCAAGTTGCTATGATGTGGTGTAGAAAGACCTCCAGATGGTTCTGGCTATAAAGCCACATTATCTTCCCCAACAATAAAAGCTATTGTTCAGCAAAAGTGGTGCGACATATTCCAGTCATGCCTCCAGAAAGCAGAATAAATTCACTGTTCTAAAATTATGCTTTTTCCTTTCTCCATTGAAATAGTGGTTGAATATAATACAGATGTCATATACAATCAGAGTAATATTTTGTTGCAATTTTCTGAGCTTGCAGACCCATATCAGAAAGTTTGCGGACTTTAGAGGAAATACTAACATCACAGCTAAGCTATGGGTTTGCAAACTCGGGTTGGATTCTTCGGACTCAGCACGTTTTTTAGAGTTTGAGTTCACTATAAATGCCCCCCTAAAACACAATATTACCCTGGTCCATTCTTCATCACAAAATTTCATGATGCCCTAATGTATTTTCTAAAAATATTTTGAACAACATCAAAATGGGTCTGGCTTTCTGAACTTGACACTGAGCCTGTGGACTCAGACACACCCAAATGATGAGTATAGTCTCCCTGAATTCTGTCCTCATTACAACAGGGGACCCAACACGGATGAAGGAGCTTCATAGTTATTGAACACGGTAAGACACCCAAACATGGATGTTGATTCACCAAAATGCAAGGTGTAGTGAAAGTTACATCACAGATGGCTTTGACCACAATGACATAGTAAGAAGTGACACCATATGTCTTTTCATCATGAATTGCAGGAAATTATGCCCCATAACCATGATACTGATGACATCACAATAATTGATATCAGTGATGCCTAGAGTGTAAATCAAAGAGAAAATGTATTGATAAATCGCAGGGAGACACAAAAGAGGTTTAAAAAAGAATAGAAGTCATGTCCACTCGCATTAATCCATTGGATCATCTTTATGAATATGAACTATGTTATTGACTAACATACACAATATCATTATTAATACGTTTTGATATATGATCTACTATGAGGAACTATCATCCTTGTGAAATATATTGAGGTGACTGTTTTGTTCAAACATGTCATTAGGTGTCGCCTTTGGCATTTTTAGCTGTTTCGCCATTCTCAAGAAATGAAAAAAAAATCATAAATAGACAGTGATAAATAAATAAACATCTAACCAAGGCCAGCTCTATTGGCTTTGCCATTTCTTGTTTTTTATGCATTAACAATAATGAAGCATGACAGAATGTTTTAAAATATTTTATGATGTATACTAAAAGGCCCTGCACTGCTAAATGCATTTATTTTACCAAACTGAAAATGTAATGTCCCAGTGGTTCCAGCAGAACATAAAACGTGCTCATCAGGGCACTCTTTACTTACTGTTCTTGACATGGCTTTTCTCACCTCTGGCGCCAGGCGTCACAAAGGCAGGGTTAGGGGTCACAAGGGGCATGCCAGGGGACATAGCTGTGACCACTGGCAACCACTAAATGACTTCCGTGTACCCAACGTGGGTCCCCAGCAGGGCCGGACTGGGAACCAAAACCGGCCCTGGCAAAGTGCTCCCCCCCCCCAGGGGGTTGGGGGTGCGGCCGAGCGATTTGCCAGGGCCGGTTTCGGCTGATTTTGTTACAGGGGCTGATATTGCAGCTATGCTGCAAAAACGGCCCTGTAACAAAAAAGGCCCCCAGGGGCCCAAAACTGGCCCCCAGCCCTGGCGGCCCACCGGGAAAATGCCCGGTGCCCGCTACGGCCAGTCCAGCCCTGTCCCCAAGTTTCAAAGTTTGTGAACTGTGTACAGCGTCTTTGGACTTTCTGGCACGTTTGTGGGGCAATGTCTGTCTTTCTAGCAGAACTTGATGGCAATAAGCACCTGCACTTTCATGACAGAGAATTGTGTTGGCCGCATGCTTCTTACTTGCTGTCTTTTAACTGTGTCTTTTTTATTTATACTAGCTGGTAATTTTTGTTGTGATATGATTTGCAATGATTTTAATTAATCCTGTAAAAAACAATAACTATAAACAAGCATTTGAATTGGCAATTTATGTTTTTAAGCATAGGATTAGCAAAGTGCCATATCCTCACTGAGGTAGAAAGGGCCAAAACCTCTCGCCGGTTTTACAGCAGATGTGCTAGTGCCATCCACAAAGAGCTGTAAAATGACAAAATCCTTTTACCACTCTAGGGACAGAATTAGAGCTTTGGATTGGTAAAATATCATCCATGCCAATCTAGAATGCTTAAAAGCAGCCTCTGACACATGTTTTGCTCTAATTAGAGCACTTCAGAAAGATATAGCTTTGTCCAGACACAAGGTGCAATGAGCACAGCAGCCTCCAAGGAATGTTTTAAAAACTGTAAGTTTGCAGGGTCATTGAATGCATCATCTTAGGAAAGCTTACAATTATTTTTTTAGCACTCTGAACTGGGGCTGTTTGCTCTTCAGCTGGAGTGCGGGAACCGCATGTGGTTGGTTCTAAGGCTGCATTTTGTGGCCGGAAGAGTGTTAAAAAAATGCTCAAATACAAGTTTACTGTGCCAAATAAAAATGCTTTATTTTAAAACTTTTATGACAATGTGATTTTCCGACAAAGCCAATAGATCTATTTTATATATGTTGATGCACCGACGCCCTAATAAAGCAATCAAGCCTCCCTTTTATATTTTGGTGTTCTGGCCCTTTGACAAAGCCAGTAGGTCTACATTACATAAATTCATTGAAAACTCACTGGAAAAAACAAAAGTATTTCATATCTGCAACATGGCCACAATAGATATGAGCATCAAGCACACACCCACAAATGTCAATCTCATACCAAACTTAAAAGAAAGAATGAATCTTTTTCAAAAGCATGCCATAATAAATTGAGATTCATGTAAATTCAGATCAGATGTTAACGAAAGGTATTGCTCCATTGACAGACACTTATGACAATCTAAAACAGTTGTTGAAAAAGCAAAGAGTTGGGAACTCAGTTACACCATTACAGGAGAAGTAACTTTTCTGCCTCGTTCACCATGGAATTCCTGCCCTGCTCTTCTCTTTGCAATTGTGGTGCCTGTTTTTTCCTCCCAGTGCGGCAGCCTCCGCCATGGGAGGAGTCACTTCTGGGGAGAAGCAGAATTCCACTATGTCCATGTAGCATGTGGTATTGCCGCCAGTATATGCAGGCACTTGAATGGGTGCTTCTTAGAAGGACTTCATGCTTTGCATAGCAGCCATTTACTGAAAATAAAATAACGTCCTCTGGGAGAAAAAATGTTTTTATTTTTATTTTATTCACACCTTATTTTAAAAAAACTCATACCATCCAATCCAGTCTCATACACTCAACACACAGTCCAAAAGGTCACTACTGAGCCCAGTGTTTGCAACGTATTGGCACAAAAACCTGCAGTTAATAAAATTATGATAGCAATTTATTTAGAGAATTTTTTTTTGTTTCAGTACAGAATTAAAAACATTTTAATCTACAAATCACATAAAGGACCTAATCACCACATAAATGCAATTATTAACACAATTAATCACAATAAAAACAGTTTTGTTATAAAAACACACAACACGAGAGTTAAAACAGACAGTAATCTTTGTCATAAAACACCATAACCCATTGCAGTAATTATACAAATGATCCCTGATGTCTTGTAGTTCATCAACATCTAAGGTAAAGTTCGTTTGGATGGATTTATGGCAAGAAAGAGCATCGACGCGTTTCAAAGGCCTATTTACATTACACCTTCTTTTTCAAGACAGTAGCGTTATGTACTCCCGTTGTCTTAGAAAGTCTATAAACATAAACACATATATCAATAAAAATAGATATCCTATAAAAACATACATTTACTGCAACCAATTATCAAAATCAGACCATATTACTTTAGATACACAATCTGTTATTTAAAAAGCCGAAGTTTTAAAATGCCAATACCGCAATCATCTTAGCCCCCACAGTGCCTCATAAGAATCAAGTTAAAACGTCCAACCATCCTTAATGCAAAACCACTTAGTCCATTCGTATAATGATAGGGGACCATCTAAAAACACTCCACAGCCTACTTATATACTATACCATTCACCTCATTCCTTACAAGCATCCATCTTAACTGCCAAGATAGAGCATGTTGACTTACTTATAGGCTGTCATAAGGTGTGCCAAAATATTGTTTGGACAGTGTTAATCCAAAGGCACTGTGATCAGCTCCCACAGCCTAATCTGCTCCTTATCTAGAATCACACCTGAAAAAATCAGTGTATAATTATATCATAAACTCAGGAATATCTATAATTCCTCCACATATCTCATTATATTCACAAAACTGGATACTCTTCATATTAGCGACTTACTTGTTCTAATGTCCTTTCTCTGATAGGACGTATAATGCTGTGCGTTAATCCGGTCCCAGCTTTAGGATCCAACCAACAGCTTACTCCTTAATATAAACTACATAAATGGTAAATTTACAACTTGACTAAGGTCATAGTTGCCCCACATAACCCCAATACATCCACAGACTATCCTGTTTCTTATGGCTGTTACCTACCTGACATTAAGAACAATTCTCCTAGGCTTGTTGCAGAACTTCCTTCTTAAAGGGGCAACTGTGTGTCAATTAAAATACTTTCTTTTGCCCACGTTTCTCTTTGGGTCCTTGCAATTATACACTCCCAAATTGGTACTTTTTGTATAGCTATAAAATAGAAAAAAAAACTAAATCAACTCCCTTATATATATCGTATATGGTTACCTTCAAACTAAAAGACCAAGTCTATTTTTGTGTATTAAATAACTGGCCAAATTGTTTAAAAAAACGGCACAAAACCCATTTCTCCTTCAATATCCAAATCGGCAAAGGAGCAGAAGATAGTGCCGTTATTTATCCCTACTATTTATTTTTGGTTATTGCTCTATCTGGCCACATCCCCATGTATATCCCTCGAATTCAATTACCCGCCCGCTTGTAATAAGCGTTTCACCGGATACATTGTGTCCCAAGCTCCTCTGAGGCTAAACCGCATATTGAATAGCAGCCATTTACTACATTACCACCTGTGAAAATGAAAGCCATCTATGATTGGGTGGCCACTCAACCATCACTTCAGGCAGTGTCAATACTGACGCATGATGGGCCTCATGGTCTAGTCACAGAAGGGTGAATTGTTGGGTTGTTCACCTTCCTTGGACCTCAAATACATCATGGAATGCCATGGCGAATGGGTGGGGGCTTCTGCTCATATCTACCTCAGGAAATCATCCTGGTAGTGTTGATTATTCTCAAAGGAGTTTTGTGAAATATAAAATCGTCCTCACATAATTTTAAACAGGAATAATTTCAACTTTATGAAAATTAACATACATTATTTTAAAGTGTTGTATTAAAACCCAATCACTGCTCACATGTTGTGCTTGATAATATGGAAGCATATGCATTTCATAACACACTTTGATCCAGATTTACTATTTTTCATGCAACGCAGCACAGCATTCAAAGCACAGGGCAATAATAACATATCTACAAGGATTGGCCTGCTGGTGGTCATTCTCTACGATTGCACATGAACAGGCTCCTTTGTGTGCTGCACAGCCGCCACAACGTGGAGGAGAAGTGGCTATGCAGCATAGGATTTCTATTGGAGGCTTACCCTACGAGTACAAATTCGAATGCATAGACAAACTGAGAAGGTTCTCACGCACTGGATGCATATTTGTGCGCTGAAGCACAGATGCAAAATTACTTTTTTTTGAGAAATTAGCACATTTCCCCATTTTTGTGCGTGCTTTAGTATGCGTTACATTTTCACACAAGGCCAGGTCCGGCTGTCTTAGCAGAGTAGGGTCTGCTTCAAAACGTATTGATGTTTGTGTTTATCTGCCACAGTTACGAGAACTCTTTGATACAAGGTGACGCAGTTCACCTTTCAGGAGCACAATACCTTTTACACTGGATAGTAAATAACATGTGCCGCACTGTGTCATGCAAGCACTTCTGCAATGCTTTAATAGATTTGGGGCATGGTTTCTTTATTTAAATTGTTGTAAAAAAACTGTATTATTCTTTTAAAATTTATAGCACTAAATAAGCAGGGGAAATCAGGCACGTGTTTCATTTTGCAAAAGATTTTACAACACAAAGAGGTGACCTCAGAGCAAGACTGCGGGGTTACTGTTGGCGGACAATGTGATTCTTACATTCCCCAACCCACAGGATGGCGTTGATGGGTGCCGCGCTCTGTTGTGTCACGCATGCAGAATGTTAGCAGTTACCTGTAATCAATCTTCTAGCTATAGTACCAGAATGTCGAGTTTCAAATATTGTACTCCAAAAATATCAGAGCCAGAATATGGACCATCAAAATGTCTTGAAGGTAAGTATGTATATAGGTAAATGTAAATTTATTATATGTAATGTCACATATATGTACCTTGACCTTCAAGGTAATTAGATATGACTAAGAATAGTAAATCTATATTAGCATAATTATCTTCAAGATATGTTGGTAGCTGGTATTCTGGCTACGATATTTTTGTAGCACAATACTTTTGTATATAATATTCTAACATACAACCAACCAGAACGTAAATAGGGGCAGCATCAATAAATCAAACATTTTTGGAATTTTATATAGCACAGACATGGCCGGAAGGCATTAGAGCGCTTTACAACAGCTGCATGATACAAGAGTACAGCAAGTTACAGTTACAAATGCAAAAAGTTGACTATCCACGCTGGATGTGACATAAGAAAGGTCAAGGTGTAGTTCGGAAACCTGTAACTATGTTTATTATTAGGTTGTTTTGCAAAGGCGTCCACGTGACGCTTTGTATACCTCATAGAACTGAACTGACTTCTGGACTCATCTATCTTGTGTTTGTTGTCGTCATGAGCCTTGTGCTGACACTTCCAAGGCTGACCCGGTGATGCAACAGCAGCCAATTGGAGAGCTGCAGCCTCGAGTAATGGGAGAGCCGTCCAGCGCTAAGTGGAAGGCCGCAGGGCGCTGCCGGACCGCGGGCCTCTGAATGCAGAGAGGATTTCCAGCAGAGACATGATGTCAGGGCAGGGCACAGCACTTCTATAGTCCCATTGATCGCAGGAGGTCATGCATGATGGTAAATCGGGCCAATTATGTAAAGCGCAACCTCGGATAAATGGTCTCCCTCAAACAAAGTTATCGCCTCTTGATCTGCTTACCTCGAGCGTGGCGCGCACTTCCTGTCCTTGGGCTTTTCGCTGATTGGACAGTATCTGAGATCTTGCGTTACGGGCTGAGCGCTGTGCAGCAGTTCCCCATGGGTGCTGTGGTCTTCATGTCGTGTTATTTTTTTTCAGTTTTTATACATCGTGGACTTCGCCCAAAGGCATAAGAGCGCATTATAACTGAACACTAATTAGTTTTGTTTAATAAATATCATAAAAGAAGAACCAATTAGCACCAGGAAAACTAGAAACATTTCATACCAGCAAGGACGCTACAGGGTATTCAATCTTTTTGATGCGTAGCCCGAAATTGTATAAAAAATAATGATTAATAACATTTTCTCACAGTGTATTATGTTAAATGCTAAATATTGCGTTCAAACTGAAAAACCAAAGGTACTTGTGGACATTTTCTCTAAGAAATATAGACAAAAACAGATTTCTGTCGGGAGATTAGAAGTGCTTGAAAGAAAAGTAAAAACAATGTCTTCTGCTGCTTTGTTTCTGCACTATATCTTGCATGTAAAATAAAAAAATAGCGAGTGAGGCTGGATAAGTCCTTTAACTTCGAACACCAAGCAGTGGCACTGGCAGCAACCTGCTATGGCATTCTCAGATTGCTTCGGAAAGTCCTACTTCTCCTTCCCATGACGGCAAGCAGAATCATGGTCCAGGCTTTGATTCTTTCCCGCCTGGACTATGGAAGCTCCATCTATCTTGGGGTTCCGAAGTCAACGATAAGGAAACTGCAAGTTGTGCAGAACTGTGCAGCTCGGATGCTTGTTAATATTCCCAAAACTCAGTCTGCCAAGCCGGCTTTGAAGACCTTACACTGGCTGCCAATTAATGAAAGAATGAAATTAAAATCTCTGTGCATTGCCCACAAGACCCTCTGTGGGAAAGGGCCCACAATGAATCACTCTCTCATCACTTTCTATCGCCCCAGGAAATGCTTACGATCGGCTAACTTATTCCTAGCCTCAGTCCCTGAATAAGATGGCGAGGCCGTTCCTTCTCATACAACACTGCTAGACTGTGGAACTCCCTTCCTCCTCATCTTCACTCAGTGACCCACCATCTCTCCTTCCGGAAGCTCCTCAAAACCTGGTTGTTTCAAAACGCTGCCCCATAAACCTCCTAGCCTGCTGTTCTGCCTGATGCTGCTAGCGCTGGGATGCCTCCGGGTAGCTTTGCGCTCAACAAATGCTGAATAATAATAATAATGCATTTATTACCAAAGTACAGCAAAATTGACTTAAGAAAAACAATGTTTACTGCCTTCCAGAATTAATGTTACAATGACTTTACACAGGGAAACTACTCTTTTAGTGGATAGGAGCACTGTTCAGTCTGACTTTATCTCATTGCACACATGTAAAACCTTATGTGAGAAATTGGGTTGTTGGTTGACTGGGGTGTGCAGTACACAAACAGTAATAAAGTAAAACCACAAAACAAGAAAAATCTCAAACCAATTCATAAAAATAAGTTACATTTTAATAAATTATTTGACACCAAAACGACAAAAATCCAATAAGTAGAACCAGTATATTAAGATATTGATTTTTAAAGAATTAAGTGAAAATAGCACCAAAAGGCACTAAGCGCCAACAAGGAATATCTGGTTGCGCTGGACTGGGACAAAGTCAGAAGTTCAGGCCGACCACAATAGAGCACGGGCCAGCTACTTGGCCCGCTGAGCAAAAGTACCTTAGCCCGGGTTGAGTGGACTTCGAGTATGCTATCGATGATGAAGATGCGGAGCGCAGACAAGGCGATGCCCCGGTGTCGATCCGTGGTGAAGAGAGCGACCCCTGACCTTGACTGGTAGGTCGCTCCCCCACCACACAGCTCCGTCTGTGTGCCCTGCTGCTGCCCCTGATTGTGCTCGTTTTTTCCTTTCTGTGCCCCCTTGCTGGCCCTGATTGTGCTCGTTTTTCCTTTCTGTGCCCCCTTGCTGCCCCTGATTGTGCTCGTTTTTTCCTTTCTGTGCCCCCTTGCTGCCCCTGATTGTGCTCGTTTTTCCTTTCTGTGCCCCCTTGCTGCCCCTGATTGTGCTCGTTTTTTTCCTTTCTGTGCCCCCTTGCTGCCCCTGATTGTGCTCGTTTTTCCTTTCTGTGCCCCCTTGCTGCCCCTGATTGTGCTCGTTTTTTTCCTTTCTGTGCCCCCTTGCTGCCCCTGATTGTGCTCGCTTTTCCTTTCTGTACCCCCTTGCTGCCCCTGATTGTGCTCGTTTTTTTCCTTTCTGTGCCCCCTTGCTGCCCCTGATTGTGCTCGTTTTTTCCTTTCTGTGCCCCCTTGCTGCCCCTGATTGTGCTCGTTTTTTTTTCCTTTCTGTGCCCCCTTGCTGCCCCTGATTGTGCTCGTTTTTCCTTTCTGTGCCCCCTTGCTGGCCCTGATTGTGCTCGTTTTTCCTTTCTGTGCCCCCTTGCTGCCCCTGATTGTGCTCGGTTTTTTTCCTTTCTGTGCCCCCTTGCTGCCCCTGATTGTGCTCGTTTTTCCTTTCTGTGCCCCCTTGCTGCCCCTGATTGTGCTCGTTTTGCCTTTCTGTGCCCCCTTGCTGGCCCTGATTGTGCTCGTTTTTCCGTTCTGTGCCCCCTTGCTGCCCCTGTTTGTGCTCGTTTTTCCTTTCTCTGCCCCCCTTGCTGCCCCTGATTGTGCTCATTTTTTTTTCCTTTCTGTGCCCCCTTGATGCCCTGATTGTGCTCGTTTTCCCTTCTGTGCCTGTTTCCCGCCGCTGCGCCCCTGCGGCCCCGCCCCCTCACTGCCCATTCGCTGCCCCATTCCCTGCTCCTCCCTCCCACCTCCCCATTTATGGCGGCCGCTGTGCGGCGCGCCTAAGGCAAGCCCGTCTGCGCCCGTCCGCGCCCAGCGCCAGACCCCCTGGTCCGGGCATCCCCCGCGCCCGCCACATCAACAGACGCCGATACGACGCCAGCACCCTCCACGCACTCAACCCCGGAAAAGATCACGCCTGCTACCAGGCCACCCCGAAGCGCACCCAAGGGCCCTTCACCTGCCGGAACTGCAGCTTCGCCAGCACCCGCCCCGCCAAACCACCGCCCAGGAAAGAACCCAACTACCTCAGATGCATCCTCCTCAACACCCGCTCCGCCCGCAAACACGCCATCGAACTCTGGGACCTTCTCGACTCAACCTCCCCAGACGTCGCATTCCTGACGGAGACCTGGCTGAATCCCGCTTCAGCCCCCGACATCGCCATTGCCATCCCGGACGGATACAAGATCACCCGCAGGGACCGCACCAACGGAGTCGGAGGAGGCATCGCCATCGTCCACAGGAACACCCTCAGAGTCTCAACCAACACCGACGACACCCTCAGCACCGCCGAACACATGCACTTCCAGATCCACACCGATCCCAACACCACCCTCAGAGGAACCCTCATCTACAGACCCCCGGACCCCGACCACAGTTCAGCGATTCCATCGCTGACTTCGTCAGCACACACGCCATCGCCTCCACGGACTACATCCTCCTCGGGGACCTGAACTTCCACCTCGAGAACAACAAGGACACCAACTCCACCACCCTGATCGACAACCTCGCCACCCTCGGACTCAGACAGCTCGTGACTACACCCACCCACGCCGCCGGCCACACGCTAGACTCCATCTTTTCCGCAAGCCCACACGTCTCCTTCAACCACACCTCCGAACCCCACTGGACTGACCACCACTGCATCCACTTCACCTACAGGAAGCCCACCACGCACCACCGCACCGAACAAATGCCTCGCCGCTGCTGGAGCAGAGTCACGGAAGACCAGCTAACCACAACCCTCGCCCTGAGCCCACCCGCCGAACCCTCCGACCCCGCCACCGCCGCCCGAAACCTCAGACAGTGGATCGACGACTGCGCCAACACCCTCGCCCCGCTCAAGAATCCGCCCAACAGCCACACCAGCAAGAAAGCCACCTGGTTCACCGAAGACCTCCAGGCCTCCAAACGAACATGCAGAAAACTGGAGAAGATCTGGCTCCACGAACGGACAGCGGACAGCTACGCCGCCCACAAGAGCGCCACCCGCAGTCACCATCACCTCATCAGATCCGCCAAAAGGGCCTCACTCAAAGACCGCCTAGACAACAACGCACACAACAGCAAAGAGCTCTTCAACATCGTGAAGGAACTCTCCAACCCCAGCTCCAACACCAACGACATCCAGCCGTCGCGAGACCTGTGCGACTCACTGGCCACCTTCTTCCACCGCAAAATCGCCGACATCCACGACAGCTTCAACACCACGACCGCCCCGGCAACCACCGAGACCACTGCCCCCACAACCACCAACCGCCTGCTCTCCTGGACCAACATCAACGACGAGGACACCAGCGAGATCATGAACACCATCCATCCGGTTCACCGCTAGACCCGTGCCCTCACCACATCTTCAACAAAGCCAGTACAGCCATCGCGCCCCATCTCCGGAAAATAATCAACATCTCCTTCGAGACAGCAACCTTCCCGGAAAGCTGGAAGCACGCCGAGATCACCGCCTTACTCAAGAAACCCAAGGCAGACCCCAAGGACCTCAAGAACTTCCGACCCATCTCTCTGCTCCCGTTCCCCGCGAAGGTCACCGAGAAAATCGTCAACAAACAACTGACCCGCTACCTCGAGGAGAACAACATCCTGGACCCTTCCCAGTCCGGCTTCCGCAGCAACCACAGCACCGAAACCGCCCTCATCGCCGCCACCGATGACATCAGGACCCTGCTAGACAACGGAGAAACAGCAGCCCTCATCCTCCTGGACCTATCAGCCGCCTTCGACACGGTCTGCCACCACACACTACGAACACGCCTTCACGACGCCGGGATCCAAGAGAAGGCCCTGGACTGGACCACATCCTTCCTTTCCGGCAGAACACAAAGCGTCCGCCTCACCCCCTTCCGATCCAAGGCCACCAAGATCATCTGCGGCGTACACCAGGGCTCTTCCCTCAGCCCAACGCTGTTCAACATCTACATGGCACCCCTCGCCCACGTCGCCCGACAGCACAACCTCAACATCAACTCCTACGCCGACGACACCCAGTAGATCCTCTCCCTCACCAAAGACCCTCACACCGCCAAAGCCCACCTCCACGAAGGAATGAAGGCCGTCGCCGAATGGATGAGGACCAGCCGCCTGAAGCTGAACTCGGACAAGACGGAGGTCCTCATCCTTGGTTCCAACCCTTCAGCCTGGGACGACTCCTGGTGGCCAACATCACTGGGAACAGTCCCGCCACCCACCGACCACGTACGCAACCTAGGGGTCATCCTCGACCCCACCCTCTCCATGACTAAGCAGGTCAACGCCGTTTCCTCATCCTGCTTCAACATCCTCCGAATGCTCCGCAGGATCTTCAAGTGGATCCCCACCGAAACAAGAAAAACAGTCACCCAGGCCCTCGTCACCAGCAGGCTGGACTACGGAAACGCCCTCTACGCAGGAACGACGGCTAAGCTCCTGAGACGGCTGCAACGCATCCAGAACGCCTCTGCACGTCTTATCCTCGACATCCCCCGACGCAGCCACATCACACCCCACCTGAGAGACCTGCACTGGCTCCCTGTCAACAAGAGGATAACCTTCAAGCTCCTCACCCACGCACACAAAGCACTCCACAACTCCGGACCAGCCTACCTCAACAGACGACTCAGCTTCTACACCCCCACCCGCCAGCTCCGCTCGACCAGCCTCGCCCTCGCCACAGTCCCCCGCATCCGGAAAACGACCGCCGGCGGCAGATCCTTCTCCCACCTCGCCGCCAAGACCTGGAACACCCTCCCCACCAACCTCCGACAGACCCAAGACCTACTGGCCTTCAGAAGACTCCTCAAGACCTGGCTCTTCGATCAGTAGCAGCACCATCCCCCTCTTCCCCCAGCGCCTTGAGACCCTCGCGGGTATGTAGTGCGCTTTATAAGTGACATGATTGATTGATTGATTGATTGATTGCAGCGATGCGCTGGTCACTTTGCAGCGGCAATGCGTCGGTTCCGATGAGCAGGTTCCTGCGATGCAGAGTTTAAGCGTCGTCATTGAGGCTGTCGTCGACAGGGATGCAAGGACCTTACTTTGAGTAGAGCGTCGCACAGTGGTGGTTCTGAATGCAAAGCAGTGTCTCCGAGCCATGCAATAGCAACAATGCGCCAGTTCCGATACGATGCATCAGTGCTGACCCAGATAGTAGAGTTCAGGTTCAGAAGTATAGTTGGAAGTTTTTTATATCCCAGAGACTTTAGATCAGGAGGCTATCCAACTACCCCTAGGAGTCACTCTGGGTTCTGGGATAAGTGATGCAGCTCCAGTCCTTCTCACCCAGGCAAAGAGGACAGCTGGCAGTAGGTCAGCACAGCAAGGCAGCAGTTCTCCCAGAGCAGCAGTCCATCAGAATGGCAGTCTTTTAGCAGCACAGAAGTCCTTCATCCTGGCAGATTATCCACAGGTCCAGAGGTGTACTGAAGTGGTGGGGTCTGAGGTCCAGTTCTTATACTCAGTGGTGCCTTTGAAGTGGGAGAGACTTCAAAGAAGGGTCTTTGAATTGCACAGAGGTCCTCCCTTCCTGCTCAGATTCACTTCAGGGGGGTCTGCAGTCTTTTGTGTGGGGTCAGTAAACAACCTATTTAGGTGTAAGTGAGTCAGTGCCCAGCTCCTCCCTCCCATCCTGCCACGATGGCCTATCAAGTCACACCTAAGCTCCCATTGTGTGTAGCTGCTTAGAGGGAATACACAAAGCCCAGCTGTCACCCAACCCAGACATACAATCAGAGACAGTCTGCAAGCATTGAGGGCCTGATTCACAGAACTAACTTACGTCAAAAACGTAAAGTTAGTACTTTTTGGTATTCACAGAATACACTTACTCATTTTGGTATTCACAGAATTAACTTACTCATTTCGGTATTCACAGAAGTTAGTAGCCCTAACTTTAGGACTCCTAAATGCCTTCTGTGAATACCGAAAGTCTTAAAGTTAGGATTTTTCTCAGTTTAGGTGTAGTAAACGATTCTGTGTTTACTGACGTTAAAACATTTGATTAACATTGAGTTAATACACTCACTCTGAGTTTATTAAGCAGTGCGCACTCTGTCTGAGACCTGCGTCCTGGAATTGTTTTTTCAACTTTCCAGAAGTGGCATTTTCAAAATTGTAATGATAAATTTATCATTTCAATCCCATAGGTACCAAACATGATAGATCCACCTCCTCTCAATTGGGATTTACCGCTTATTAAATGTAATAAGGAATCCCCAATGTTATCCTAGGAAAGGGGTAGTGAAAAACGAGTTTGGGAGTTTTTCACTACCAGGACATGTAAAACTTAAAAGTACATGTCCTACCTTTTAATTACATAGCACCCTGCCCTGTGGGCTACCTAAGGCCTACCTTATGGGTGACTTATATGTAATAAAAGGGGAGTTTAAGGTTTGGCATGGGGTTTTAAATGCCAAGGCGACATGGCAGTGTAACACTGCATTCGGGATGCATTGGCAGGCCTGGGACAAGTTTCAGAATGCTACTTAGGTGAGTGATACATTAAGTGCTGCAGGCCCACTGGTGGCATTTGATTTACAGGCCCTAGGTATATGGTGTTGCACTCTTCGAGGGACTTACAAGTAAATTAAATATGCCAATTAGGTATATGCCAATCAAACCATGTTTAGGGGAGTGAGAACAAGCACTTTAGCACTGTTTATCAGTGGTAAAGTGCACAGAGTCCTACGGCCAACAAAAACGAATTCAGCAAAATTGGAGGCAATCAGGCAAAAATTTTGGGAAATGACCACCCTAAGGCTGACAGGTAGGTCTAACAACTTGCATCCTAGTGAAATATTATTGTAAACAAGTACCCATAATAAAATGCTATGGCATAAAGCATATGTACTATACTATTTATTACCATTGTTGAGGGAGGTCAGAGGCATTAAGCCACGGGTGAGTGACATCTGCATAATTACATGAAATGTCAATAAAATTATGCATAATGACGTGAAATGCAAATCCCTCAATTTGCGTTATCAATTTTTGACATGAGTAGACATTTTGCACTAAAAAACAAAAAACTGTGAACAGTAGCTGCTTATGTTCTGTTGTCCCTTTACATTCACTGTAAACGTTTAAAGCAAATGCACGCTCATGGTAAATGGTGCATGATTAGGCAAAGTCGTTTAATGGTGTACATTCTCAAATTAACATGAATTACACTGGTGTAATTTTAAAATATACCCAGGCCTAATTAGGCTTGGAGGTTTACATCTTTTGTGAGTCATAGCCCCTCCCCTCAGCAATGGTAATTAATGACATATTGCACTCTGCACATCAGGGGCCATTTTAGGTACAGGGCACACTGTCCCTGTTTGCGCCACGACGCACCTATGAACAGGAGCATCAGCGGCAGAAAGGGACAGTGCACCAACTTACAAAGAATGTGCTGCCCCCAGGACAGTCGCAAACTCACCCTGCCCTGGGAGCAGCACATTCAGTGAAATATGGAGTGCTGTTTTAAAGCTGCTCCTTGTTTCACAGTGCGGGCGGCAACCTACCTGCAATTTGAAGAGAGGAGAGAGCTCCCCTTGCAGGCTGGTGCAGTGAGTAACTGCATCCGCCTGCAGGGTGATGTCTGGGGGGTCCACAGGATCCCCTTTCTTCCCTCCAGAGTGCTGCCTTCAGGAGGAGCACTGACACTGAGTGCACCTCCGAAGGGCTGGTTTGTGTCCACACGTATGTCTATAATGCAGCGCAGAGACAAAGAGATTCCCTCATTTGTATGGCGCCATGCCCCATGGAACTGAGGGAATGCCCTCTGAAGATAGTACTGGTGATACATGTGTGACAGCACTATCAGTACCACAGGAGGGGTCGCACAAGCATCTGCGGACCCTTATTTAATACCATTGTGGCCCAGCGGAGCACAAAGCAGGCACACATGCCATTTGCGTCCCAGGGCACAAAGTATAATACGGCCCCTGGTGCTTTTATTGCATAAAATGCTTTGGCACAAAACCCTTATATCACTGGGGAAAAAATAACTTTTATTTTTATTGTAGTAGTAGCTTTAACAGACCTGTATTAACCCTGCTTGGATTATGTTCACAACATAATGGTAGACAACTAACACTGTGCACCATGGTTTACAGAGAGGACAAGGGTGCTTCCAACAGGTTGTTTAAGGCAACAACCGAAAGCCTTTTTTATACCCTGCACATGACTGCCACACAGGAAAGCAGCTGTGACTTTGTTTCTT
This sequence comes from Calotriton arnoldi, assembly GCA_963921515.1. Lineage (NCBI taxonomy): Eukaryota > Metazoa > Chordata > Amphibia > Caudata > Salamandridae > Calotriton > Calotriton arnoldi. The sequence continues at coordinate 2,349,419 of CAWUFW010000959.1, read as the reverse complement.
CACTTACCATGCACCCACTCAGTCTGTTGCTGCCACCCAAGGCCTGGCGGTTGAGGATTCTGCGTAGGAATGGGAGCTAGCCAAGGGATCAAGATACCAGCTCCAGGCCCCGGATGGGGTGCAGCAACATTTAAAAAATCAATGCTTAAATTATAACATTGGTATCCACATAAGCTCTCACATAGTGTAAGCATGAATGAGTGTAAACTGCTTATACAAATAATATTACCAAGCAAACTGCATTTTGGATTAACTTACGTGATTTATTTTTTTAAACTTTACATCATCTGAATAACACCGAAATTAAAACCTATACAGGCGTACATCCTTTTTTACGGTAGGTAGTTTAATGCAGATAGTAAATAAATCAGAGCTCCGGTATATAAACGTACAAGAATGGTATTTTAGCAAAACCATCATTAACAATTGTATGCCTACAATAATTCATCAGACGCCTTTGCATACAACTTTATTGATCTTTAGATACGGTAGGACATATTAGCTGCACTAGTCAAATAATAATCAAAATAATTCCTTGACCTTTTCAGCAATATAAATCAGTGAGCCCTTTCTTGGATTATTGTTGTGGCTTTATATTGATATAGAGAAAGAATTCGGAGACACATCTGCAACATGAGCTGACTGCGTTATGAAGGAATTTATTGTTTTCCATAGTTGACATGATTGAACAGTAAAAATTCTACTTGACAAGCACAGGAAAAACTTCCCCTCCTTAATCTCTGAACACATTTAACACCCCCCTTGTCTCTCAGAGGTTCAGCGGTTCAAGATCAGTTTTCAGCTGCTGCAGCGATCTAAAATACTTTTAATCTCTGTGATGCTCATAGATCTTCAGTATATCAGCTGCTGACAAACCCAGTGCTCCAGACCATAACTAAAAGGCTCTCAAAGACTTTTATCATCTCTGTGAGGAGACAATCAGTGTGACCAGATAGTTCACGTCTCTCTAGAAAAGCCTAGTTTTTTCACCAAAAACGTCAACAAAGGTGTGCATAAACTGTGGGATGGACACTTGTTAATATCAATATTAAACCCTGTATACGCCCTAAGTCCTTATACATCAATATGCCAGGAATCCCATAGTAGACGAAGTCGAGGTTTCTGTATGCTGCGTTTCATTTCAGATCTGCAACCAAATGCCTTCAGGCTTTTATGTCTTCCACAACATTTCACCAACTGTGGCTGGTGATAAGTTGGGCGTCTAAATGGCACTTTAAAAGGTATTCCTGATTAGTTTGTTAGTTTAAAAAATATATATAAATACATGAAAAATTCCAACTTTATGGAAAAGGTGAGGTTATGTTGCACTGTTATTAAAAAAATGTCTTGAAAGGATTTTATGATATATAGTCTGATATTCTTAACCAATTGCTCCATAAAATATTTACTACACATCTATAGTTTATCATATTGGAATGAGAAACAGAGCACTCTTCAATGCCCAGTTCTCGGTTATTTTGGGTTAAGAACTATTCACTATTGCTTTATCTTATCACATCGTATCCAGAAGTACATTTTGAACCCATTACAATTGTATGTTTGCTACATTTATTACTACTCCAGTGCCCTTGAAAGGATAAATATAATTTGTAGTCAAAATTGGTATCAATGTGTTTTTTGCATAGGTATTTATAATTGAATTGCAGTCAGACGAGGCGGGGCTTCGACGAGTCCAAGATAGCCAGCCCAGTGCCCAAATCTGCAAACACTGGGTTCTATGCTATTGAACCCACAAAGATGGGCATCGGATCCATCAATATTTTTAAGTGTAGTGTGGCAGTACAGCGAATGAGAGGCAGGCAGTGAGAAATGGCAATGTAGAAGCAGGATGGAGGTAGGTAGTAAGGAGCAACGTGCGAAAACCTACCCCAAAGCTCCAGAGCTCTTGTTGGAGCATTACCACAACTCTGAGCACCCAACCTCTCTTACTTTACCTGACCTGGTGTACTCACCCACTTAAGACTCTACATTGAGTGACTAACGATTGGTGAGTCCAAGAGACATATTTATGAGAGCTTTGCGTCATGGTTCCACCACGCAACGTGATACATGTGTGACGCAAACCTCTAAGTCAGATTTATGAAGCCGCGCAAAACCACTTTGCGTGGCTTTGAATGGCTTCACAAATCTGGAATACCGCGCAAATCCATGCGTTGCCTTACTTTGCACAAGGGAGGAGTTCCATGGGCGTTGCGGTGGGTGTTTCCACGCAACTCCCATGGTTTTTGACGCATTTCCAGATTTACAAAGAATTGTAAACCTGGGAATGCGCCAAGAAATATATGCCTCCCCAGGAGAGGCGTAACGAAGAGAAATATCTTTATTTCTCCTCGTTTGTTCCTCTTTCTATGTGTGCTGCATTTTGCTAGCCGAGGGATGGTTCATAGCTCATCTTCCTCGGAATAAACAAATTATATAAAGCACACAAGATCAAACAACACTTTTTGAGAAAGTGTGGGAACAATTTTGGGATTTTGAGATGCATGTTGGCAAGAAATAACAGTGTGACCATTAAAATGAGATATCTAGAATGTGTTTATGTTCTATATTTCCCGCCCTGACAACTGTCGAATAGAATAAGTTGCTGCCTTGACATTTTCTATTCCGATTCAAACACGTGTGATTGCACTACACTCTGGACAGCTGTAATTCGCCATTTTATAAAAAAAAATAGGACACCAAAGAGGCTGTCGGTCATGTTCTCGTTGTTAGCTAGTTCTTTAAATGCAAATAAAGAAAATTTTAAAGGGAATTGCATTCAGACTTATACACCTGCATTGTATACAGATGCAGATCTTTCTTGGTGCTCCTGATGTACCTACCCAGGAAGGCATAACATTATTTCTCCCCTAGAAAAAAAACAGACAAAGACCTACAGTGATACATCCCAATCATGTCAAAAACTCTGCTTGGTCGCTTGTTCATAACTGATGAAGTCACAAGTGAATCAAAGAAAGGTTTTCATAAAATTCATAGAAATAAATTGTATGTTAGCAGATATAGAATAGGTAACCAAAAATGAGTATGTTTAATATAATGTAACAAGAAACTGTGAGTTTAAATACTTGAGATTAATTCTAAGGGACACTAGGTTTTGCTACCGATGGCCCTGATTTATCATTTTTTCACACAACGCAACACAGCAAGATACCTTGCTACACTGCGCTGCGTGAAGCAAGGGCAGCGCAATCCAATCATAAATATGGCCCTAAGAACCTTGAGCGTGAATTCAATTTGTATGGTGTCAGAAAGCCTTCACATTATTGCAGGAGGTGGACAATGCTCGCTTGAAGGATTCTCCACCAGTTGAGACCCTCTGGTGAAATTACCTCTGCTGTACCTTCTCTATGGCTGACAGAACTCCCAAGGAGGAATTGCAGCTGTTTGAGCAGCCATCCATTGTGTAATGTACCAGATGCAATGCACAAAAATCAGTGGGATTTTTGTTAGTATTTAATCCTTGGAGACCTGGAGACAAACGTTTGGTACCGCTGGTAAAGTTATATGAGATTAAATATAACCTAATGTTTTATATGGAGCTTTATTTTCACATAATCTAAGTTACAGCAAATTTGGAAAGTGACTAATAATAAGGTGTCATCAATGTTTTCTTGGAATAGATCAATAAAGGCTGCTGCATGATTTTGGGGTCTTAAAGTGTTCCCATGAAAGCTAATGCTTCATACTGATTTTTGAGAATCAGGCAGTATGAAGGAATTATTTAGGAAGAAAGTACAATTCTTGTACACCAGTGCTTCATTTATGAGGAATTGGCATAGGGCAGAGCCGCAAGTCTTGCTGCGCTGCCCTACGCCAATGTGAAAGGGCAGGAATGCACCGTATTTATGAAATACGGTGCAGTCCTGTCCTTTCCTCCTGCGCTGGAGCACAATTTGCTGCCTAGTTCCAACGAAGGCACCCTTGCACCATGGAGTCGGTGCCTCCATTGCAGGCAGGATTGTTTTTGTGCAGGAAGGGGCACCTTCCTCCACAAATGCAAACCCTAGAGGTGGTTTCCTCTTTCCATGTGTGCTGCAGAATGCAGCACACATGGAAAGAGGAAAAAACGAGGAGAAATGAACATATCTCTCTGAGTTATGCCTGTTCTGGAGAGGCGTAAGGTTTTGGCGCTGCCCCAGGTTTACGTGATTAAGTAAATCTGGGGCAGCGTCAAAATCCATGGCTGCTGCATGGGAAAACCCACCCCAACGCCCATGGAACGCCTCCTTGACCCAGAGTAAGGCAAGACAGCGACTTGCGCTGCTTTACTTACTCCATATCTATGAGGCCATGCAAAGCCACGCAGAGTGGCTTGCGTCGCCTCATAGATATGATTGAGAGGCTTACGCCGCCAGAGCTTAAAAAAATGTGATGCTTCGGCGGCGCAAGCCTCTCATAAATAAGCCCCCAAGTGTCAAGTGAAACCATCACACTGTAAATGCAGGTATAGAATATGTAAAGCATAAGTTAAACAAATTGCATAATTTTCCCATCTTCATAAAAATTTACCCCATGCCCCCAAACCATACAAATGAGTTACCATTGTAAATTGCAAATATTAGGCTTTCACCTATTGCAAAAGCTGATGTTAACCATGGACCTGGTAGAAGTCCAGACTGGAGGAGCACCGACTTAGATTTGCATATGACTGGTCTATAGAGTTGCAGAGTGCACAAAAATTAAGGGACAGAAATATGGACTAAGTAATTACTAGTATCTGAGCATTCCATCCATCTGTTTCTTATTTCTCTGAGTGAGCCCTAAATGCGATGGCTGTGCCTAGATCTGGGTCCTGTGCTCCCAGTGCCCTTGGACTAAAGCTGCACCTGACTGATGGGGCATAAATAGCCGGGTTGAATGTTAGAATATTATTGTCAAAAATACTGTCTGTCCTAAATATCATTAAAAAAAATTACTTCACATTAGGTGTAGATTTTTAAATGTTATCTCTAATGGGGTGATGTTTCTATACATTTATATTTAGACATGATATGTATGTCAGACGATATCCTGACAAAGATATTCATGTACCATACCAAAACAATGGTGTGGTGTTGCTTGGGTTTCTGTCTGGAGGGAACCAGGCATGGAAGTTCAGCATCTCGTACTGGAGCAGGACCAACACTGGTTTGTATAAGGCAGGTCTCTGTCTAGAGAGGGGTAGTGGGTAAAAACGGATGTAATGGAATGTGGCCCCAAATAATGACCAGTGGCTCTTTAGACTTATGCATCCACTCCAGGGATCTGTGTTTTTCCTTGTGGTCACAGGTGCAAATCCTAGTGGGTCTCCTCAGCCTTTCATCCTTCTAAAGTCGAAAATTGAGTAGCATTGAGATGGGTAACTATAAATATCTGTTATTTGAGAGCCACGATACACAAAGATAAACATGCTCTTTCCAAATGTGCATGTTATTTTGTAGTAAAATGTGATTATAGAATTAAAATATATTTGGGAGACACACCATAATATATATGTCTTACATGCACAAATAGGAAAAATTAGTATATAGGAAGATTGTTTAGTGAGTTAAATATTTGCTGCTAATATCTGTTGCTGTCTGCTGGTCACAGGTTGGAATCCTGCGAAAACCAGCTGAACCTTCTGTGGTCAATAAACTGAGTGCCATGAAATAATGTAATAGTAATGGCTGTCATTTACGGCATTATGAGCAACAAGCGTTTAGTATGAAGTCTTATTAAAAATTATTAGACTTCAGTATAGAATAGTTGTGATATTTTGTTTACGCACTCACTAGATAGTGCCCCCAATGGCAAAATCAGTGTGAAACAGAGAGAGAGTAGCTTAACCTAATTCACACCGGTACTCTAGGGTGACTTTGCTCATCTGACCTTCAAACAGAGGGAAGGATGAAAACAATGTTATAGTATAATCTTACAGCACACTTAATAGTTGCATCTTCAATAGTTGGATATAATGTTTAGGATAACATTCCAATTACACAAGTAGATTTATGTTCGGGTTGATCATCTATTTCAAATTCTACATTTTATGCTGCATACAAATGGTGTGATCAGTACATCAGTTGAAAGTACACCAGTCATTCAAAGCCTGCAGCTGACACTTGTTTCATTCCCAAAAATTGGATTTTTACCAGGCTGCAAATTGATAATATCAACGCTTACTAAGCATCTAGGTATATTTTACTTATCCCTCCTGGCGAACTTGAGTCCAAACTCCAAGCTCAACTGCTCCTCACTCATCTCTCACAAAATGCAAATGAGCTTACTGATCACTTTAATAAAGCCGTCACGGATGTCCTAGACCAATTGGCCCCTCCTAAACTTAAAACTCTAAGAAACATCCCTTCCAAATCTTGGTTTAACCTCGAACTTAACAACGAAAGACGCTCATTAAGACTAATGGAAAGAACCTGGAGACAGCATCCCTCCCACTCAAACCTGACACTCCTCAGATCAGCTAGATCTACATACAAAAAACACATTTTTAACGAAAAGGCATCCTTCTTCCGTACACAACTCGATCGGGCCAAAAACAGACCTAGAGAACTGTTCAACATTATCTGGCACCAAACCTCCTCAGCTCCGCCTAACCCGACGGCCTCAACCGCTAGATGTGAAGAAATTGCCCAATTCTTCTCGGAAAAAATCGCCAAAATAGATCAATCCTTCCTCTCAACGCAGATCCCAACCAACCCCCTACTTTCTCCTGACATCACCTCTAATTCACACTCCACACTCCTGACACCCCTAGGTCCCCCCTCATACTCACCCCCTCCCTCACCTCACCCTAACCCCTCCTCACACATTCCTTCTCCTATTCCCTCCCCAAACTACCCCCACACCTTCCCACCCATACTCCTCTCGTACCCAACCTCCCAAACTCACGACCAAAAAACAATGCCTCCTGGCATAATTTCCTCCCTATAACTGAGCACGAAGTCCGCAGCATTATTACTAAACTAAAACCATCCTCCTATACCAAAGACCCCCTCCCTTCTAACCTTGTCCAAGACCTAAAGCACATCATCGTCCCATCCTGGACCACAATCATCAACACCTCCCTTGCTACGGGAAGTGTCCCTAGCTCCCTCCAACTTGGTCAAATGTCCCCCATTATCAAAAACGCTAATGCTGATCCTAATGACTTAAACAACCTCCACCCCATCACTAACCTCCCCCTTCTTTCTAAAGCCCTCGAAAAATGTGTCTTGCTCCAATTAGACAAACACATCGAAAAATTCAACCTTCTGGACCCCTTACAATCAGGCTTCAGAAAAGGCTGCAGCACTGAAACTGCCAGACTAAACATTGTTGATGACATCCACCACTCCCTTGATAATGGTGAGACATGTCTTCTTATCCTCCTTGATCTCTCCGCAGCTTTTGACACTGTTAACCGCTCAGCCCTACTTAATGTGCTCAAAGATCGCTTCGGCCTCAATGGTACTACCCACAAATGGTTCGTCTCCTATCTTCAACATCGAACCCAACAAATTAAAATTCAAGACTGTCTAAACCCACTCCGGTCAACCTGGGAGTCCCCCAGGGATCTATTATCTCACCCTCACTCTTTAACCTCTTTATGGAACCCCTCACCCTCATTCTAAATCAAGCTGGTATCAACTACCATCTTTATGCCGATGACACCCAACTCTATTACAAGATCAAAACCCAAGCTGACATCATACACCTTAATAACACCCTCACTAAAATCCAATCCTGGTTCCACCTTAATCATCTCAAACTCAACCCCAAAAAAACTGAAATCATCCTCTTCTCCCCCAAAAACAACCCTCTCCCCATTCAAACTTGGATCTCCGACCTCAATGCCCTCAACTGCTCTCTCTCCTTGTCCAACTCAGTAAAATCTCTTGGTATCTCCATCGATAACAGTCTAAACCTCAATGTCCACATCAAAAATTCGGCTAAAGGAGACCTCTTCACTCTCCGTCATCTCAAGAAAATCAAACCCTTTCTCCCAACTGAAGATTTTAAATTAGTGGTTCAATCCCTGGTCCTTTCACGAATCGATTACGGCAATGCCATCCTCACCGGAATCCCCTAGGTCCACCTAGCTCCACCTAGCTCCACTCAAATCTGTACTCAACCTTGCAGCCAGGCTCATCACCGACTGCAAATGGTTCGACCACATTTCCCCAGCTCTCAAAACTCTAAAATGGCTCCCCATCGAAGGCAGATCCGCCTACAAAAACGCATGCATCACACACAAAGTCCTCCATCAAAATGCACCACCTTACCTCGCCAATAAACTCTGCAAAGGGGGCAGCACACGACCCCTAAGAAGCACTAACGCTCTCCTCCTTGTCCCACCCCTGCTAAAAAAGAAATCCACTCAATCCTGCTCCTTCTCCGGAAATGCCCCCTACATCTGGAATGCCCTCCCCAAAGACCTACGATGCAACCCTTCATACACCAGCTTTAAAAAAGATCTCAAACTTCACCTCCTCAATAAATATTGGGGGTCTCTACCTGCGCCTTAAACTCGCTCTTCCATATCTTATAGGTATTTCAACTCTTTTCTCCGAGTATCTGTTTTACATGATATGTATAACCTCAAACCTTTTGTTATTCAGTGTCTTACCTGCTGTTATCCTATATTGATGTTGAAAATGTAAATGTTGTAATTTTGTTTTACCATATGTATCTCAGTCTTGTAAAGCGCTCTGATGTTTTTGTTATTCATTGATGCTGTAATTTGTCTCTTACCGTAACTTGCTCTATCATGTAAAGCGCTCTGATACATCTGGGTCCAGACAGCGCTATATAAAACCTCTAAAATAAATAAAAATAAAATATTTGTACAGTTTAGTTTAGCCCCCATTATAATCATCATTGCATGATGAGGAACTGTCATCCATTAGAAGTCAAACTCATACGAAAAAAAAGTACATAAGTTGAAGAACAAGTTGCAAGTACCCTATAAGATATGCCATGTACCAATGTGTGACATAATAATAAAGGTCAAAACATGCTGACCTATGGTAAAATCCTTCAAATTAAATCCAAGCGCGTCAAAGATAGTGTAAGAAAAAGACAAAAATTTGCAAAGCAAAAGACGAAAGTTCCTCACATGTAAGGATATTTCTTCCTGTGTCAGGGCCATTTCAACATTTTCCTTCCCGTAAGCATGGTGATGGTCACCCAGCCCAGATGTAATTTGATTTGCAATAGTGATGGGCAAAGTTAAAACATTTTATTGTGCTACGTTATACCTAGTACAGTGGTTCCTAATCTTTGGACTTCTGTGGACCCCCACTTAACCATTACTGGAATCTGGGGATCCCCCTGAATCATTATTGGAATTCAGGGTCACACAAGAGTCCTTATTTGGATCTGAGGACCCCGGCCTAAGAAGTGTCAATGATTTGAACCACAATACAATATACAAAATTACAGAAACGAGCATTCATCAAACAAATACACAAATTATGAAATATTTTATTTAATTCAAAAACATATATAAAAAATGCGACATTTTAGTTTTAAGGGGAAGGTTGGAGATTTTCTAAGTTCAGTTGAGGCTACCATCAGCCATACTGCGTTCTGTATGATGCACCTGTGCTGCTCTCTCGAATCAATCTGATAACATGGGTAGCCTCTGATATCAAATTCCTTCACATTTACAGAGCAATTTAAAAGTTTACATTTTGCTTCTTTATTTATATACACTTTATTAATCTGTTAATATGATTTAATTGCTAAACAAGTGTAGACACCCTAAGTAGGTGCGGTGGACCCCTATGGGTGCCAAGACAACATGTTAAGAACCGCTAACCTAGTGTATGTATGAAGAGAAATTTTATAAGCAGTGTATGTATAAATAAAATGCATGAAAAATGTTTGCACAACTATGCATGTATAGCCTGTTTGTCGCTGGAAAGCAATCATCTCATTCTGTATTTTGTTCACTGGAAACCTTGCTAGCCCATCGTGGGCCCAGGAACCATTATGTCGTGTGAAGTGCATAGCACATTTTAACAATCGTAACCTAATTTTCAAACCTGTCAAGGAAAGCAGGGTTTTGTGAGAGGAATTGTGTCTGTATTTGTGTATATAAATTCCATCTTCCTTCCAAGGTCCTTCAATTGCTTCCTCAAAGGAAAAGTTCCAGAAATTTGCATATTAGATACGTTTCTGCTTTAACTAATTAATTGTTGTCACATGACATTCTCACATTGACTTGTATTAGGCACGATTTTACATAAATATCAGATCAAAATTTGCATATTTTAGCCACTTTCTCCAACTGACTATTTTTCCGAGTTTAGGTCAGTTGAAAGGACAATTGTCTTTGATATTTTCATTTGCTGCCTGCTATTTTGAACTAAATGCTGTTTGGACTCGGCCTTCCCTGTGTATTATGTTTAATTTTTAACAGCAATTTGCTCATTTGGCATCAGTATTGAAATATCATTTGCACCACCGAAGTGTTGCAAAATGTAGTTTTGCATTCGTCAGAGAGAGTGCAAATGTAATTTTCCTACTGCTCGTCAATGAAAATGTATCTGTAAAATTGCACAGCACTGCTGCAATATTGCCTTTCTCTGCTGCAATCCATGAGGGGTGATGACGGACATGTTAGGTATTCCTCAGAAATACCCCCCTTCCATCAGTCTTTCCTGCAGCGGCTAAAGCCCTGTCTGTCTGACTTTGTTTCAGGGGTGCTTCCTGCTCAGAGTCCTGCATGTTCGTCTGCTACCATTGACCTCTTGTAAAGATGTCTATTGTCTTTACCAGCTAAAAGCTGCTGGTTGAGCGGGTCTAAAAAAACATAGCCCTCAGCTCCAGCTATGGTGCAGGGAACGTGGACTCCATGGCATACAAAGCAGAATCCACAACTGACAAGAGAAGCAGCATGAAGGGGGAGGTCGGTGGTTCACTAACATGCTGATTGCTGCCTTTTTTAGGACTATGGATATCTTCTCATTCATCAAGCAACACTTAACTGCACTTTCACTTTCTGCTGTTTGTGCACTGTCTATCTGTGCACTTGCCAACTACTTTCTGATGATCTCTGATTACCTCTGGACTATGGCCTCACCATCCCTTACACTCGGTGGCAGCTGGCATCTATGGGCGGGAGAGGGGTGCAAATAGAAATAAAAAAACACCTTACATGTCCTCCTTGCTCTGGACCTCGGACCTCTTCTTCCGTCGACTGCAGTGCGGGCACCAGAAAACTCCCTTGACCAATCCTTGCACTGCTCACATGCTGTTAACAAGCCTGAGTGCAGCGCCCTGACTGGAGGGAGCGGCCTCTTAGCTTTCCCCAGTGCACTAGAGGCCTGCACTTGCTCTCAAGATAGCTGGGTTTAGAGGCTTAAAGTGCGCATGTCTGGCTGGCCGTCGCAAGACCGCCAGCCAAAGAGACATGCACACTTTAAACAGTGTACAGGCAGCCCTCTGCCCACCACTCCTCTCTGCTGCCGCTCAGCAGTCTCCGCCCCGCCCTGACATTCGGTTCAGGATGTGATGATGAAAAATAAAACGGTAATGAATTACCATTTTATTTTTCATCTCTGGGGTTGGGGGGGCGCATTTAAGTGGAGCGACGTTCCTCCGCTCTCGTGGAGGAGCCGCCCCTGCTTACACAATCGCTAAAACAATTAAACAATATTTTCCAATTTCTTCCACTTAGATACTTGTGTACTTTAAGATCTGCACTACAGCTATCAAAATGCTAGCTCTATGCATTACATGACACATTGTCCATATAGTGCAAATTTAAAGGGCCTTCAAAAGAGTAAGCTGCACACTCAAAGCTAAATCACAGAAAAAAAGTTTAGTAAAGAGGAGAAAGCATCTCATTATTGCCAGCTGTCTTTATATTGAATTGAAAGGAAGGGACTTTCCTTTTTACCTGCCTCCAGAGCTGGCACAAGGTAAGTGCAGCTGGGTCGCTTTGCCCCAGACACTGCTCATTTTGGAGACCAATGCTCCTGTTTCAGTTTGTAATTGAATAATAAAAAAGCAGGCCTGGGCCGTATTACAGAAGGTGTCCTGGGGGCGAAATGGCAGTGTGCGCCCGCTTTGTGCACCTTTGGGGCACGTTGGTATTACAGAAGTGGCCGCAGACACTTGTTCACCCCCTTCTGTAATGCTGATAGCGCTGGTGCACATGTAGCACCAGCGCTATAATTTGCATTCAGGTGTAGCCCCATGCAAACAAGAGAATCACTTTGCCTCTGTGCCCACTCCGTATTATGGACCTGAGCGCAGAGTCAAACATGCCCTTAGGAGGCGCACTGAAAGTGCCCACAAAAAAGTGGCACACTTTCAGTGCTCCTCCTATTAGCAGCCCTCTGGAGGGGAGATCCCCTTGCAGGTTGATACAGTCACTCACTGCACCTGCCTGTAAAGGGGAGATCTCTCCCCTCTTCAGAGTGCAGGCAGCATGCCGCCTGGACTGTGAAACACGGAACGGCTTTGAATTAAATGTGCTACCCCGAGGGCAGCACCAGTTTGTGGCTGCCCTGGGGGCAGCTCATTCTTAGTAATACAGCGCACTGTCCCTGTTTGCGCTCAGTGCACCTTTTAAAAGATGCGCCATGTTGCAAACTGGGAAAGTGTGCTGTATACATAATACGGCTGCAGGTCTGTTCTTCGTGGTGTCACAACATTAATAGGTGGTGTCAAATACTGGGTTTTCTCATTCTCCACGGTACGTTTTCTTAATTATAAGATTGGATCAAAAACCACAGTGGGGCCCGAAAAAGTGTTTAATTCCAGGCCTCACAAAAGCTTCTGACATGCTTGCCTGTCTCTTGCAGGGGAAGAATGCCTATTGACCTCCTCTTTCTAAAAGTTTCTAACGTTGTCGCTTAACCAGGGTCTTTCCCTTCAATCTATGTGAGAAAGGAGTGACAGACAGGTGTATGTACACTTTGTGTATGGGGCAGGGTGAGTGTTGTGCCTGTGTGCAAGGCAGACACAATGCATAAACAAGCATTGGAAATGCAATAGGTCTCGCATTTTTTTAAGTTAGAGCTATTGGCATTGTAAATGGCAATGTCTGTTACCTACTAAGGGAGGATGGAGGGAGCAGTTGGTGTCGGAGTGCCAAAATGCTCTGTTGGAGAGTGACTGGCCAAAAGTAAACCAAACAAGCAGCGACTTTTAAAAAAGAAAGCATGTGTGGACCGTGTAAGTGTGTAGGCATGAAGCATATTTTTAACAACTAAGCTTGGGGAATACTTGGATATTACTTTGTGCCAGGGAACAAAACAGAGCCCGATAGAGACCCGTTTCAAGGCCCCCTTTTAAAAACTGCCGGTGCTCAGCACCGGTGAGACCCGGCCCACTTAAAGCCCTGGGTTTTGCACTCTAATTGTGGAAATAATCGTAGGTATTGGTGCTTGGGTACCAACTCATGCACGTTTTCCATCCTAACCAGGTGGTTTTCCCATTAAATGATTCCTCCTTGGGAAATGTGAATAGGAAAGAAGGATGGCAGCACAATTCAAACACACTACTGCAATTCCGGTGAAAACAGGTTTTTCTACCCACAATGGTATCATGAAAAAGCCCGGAAGATGGGCCCTTCAAGTATATGACCAAATTGTTGTGCAGTGGTTGCCTCTCAGACAGTGTGTTCTGGACTTGTAAAGTCTAAGTTGGGCAAAAGGCGGGCGCATGTCCCGGTTTATCCTCTCCCCCAGCAGACACTGTCTCTGGGGGAGAGCCGCCTTAAACTGAACTCAGACAAGACGGAAGTCCTCATCCTGGGCTCATCACCCTCCGCCTGGGACGACTCCTGGTGGCCCCCGGCCCTGGGCACCGCACCCAAGCCAACGGACCACGCACGCAACCTGGGCTTCATCCTGGACTCCTCCCTATCAATGACCAAACAAGTCAACGCCGTCTCATCTTCATGCTTCAACACCCTGCGCATGCTCCGCAAGATCTTCAGATGGATCCCCACTGAAACCAGGAAGACCGTCACCCAGGCACTCGTCACCAGCCGACTGGACTATGGGAACACCCTCTACGCCGGAACCACAGCCAAACTTCAAAAGAGACTCCAGCGCATCCAGAACGCCTCCGCACGACTCATCCTGGACATCCCCCGACACAGCCACATCACCGTACACCTGAAAGACCTGCACTGGCTCCCCGTCAGCAAGAGAATCACGTTCAGACTCCTCACCCACGCACACAAGGCCCTCCACGACCTGGGCCCAAAGTACCTCAACGACCGCATGTCCTTCTACACGCCCACACGCCAGCTACGATCAACCAGCCACGCCCTCGCCACCGTACCACGCATCCGCAGAACCACCGCCGGAGGAAGATCCTTCTCCTACCTGGCGGCCAAGACCTGGAACTCCCTCCCCACTCACCTTCGGCGAACCCAGGACCATCTCGCCTTCAGGAAGCAGCTCAAGACCTGGCTGTTCGAGCAGTAACTTACCCCCTCCCCCAGCGCCTTGAGACCCTCCCGGGTGAGTAGCGCGCTCTATAAATGCCGTGATTGATTGATTGATTGATTGACACTGCTTTCCATTTGTAACAGTGTTTTTTTTGTAAAGGAAGAAACTCCCCCCACCCCCAACTATTGTACTGCAGTGTCCGTACTATATATTTTTCCTTGGCTTACCATAGCTCCTTCTCACTTGAAATTTTGTAACTAAGGATGTGACCTGATCTATGTTCTTGCTATCAATATTTTCAATAAAAATATACAAAAAAAAAAAAATCACTCAGTGTTTTTGCCTGTAAAGTTTAGGACATGACTATAGTCTCCAACAGGGACCCGCTTCAATGCCCATTTTAAATTCTTCCGGGTCTGAGACCCAGACGGACCCAGCCCAATTAAAGCCCTGACGATTGATATTAGGTAGGTTCAGACGCCTTTAGGTATAAACTGTGCAAATAAACTTGGGATTCTGAGAGCGAACAATGTCTAGTGATGAATATGTAATGTCAAGTTTAACAATTTCGCTATGACATTTAATTTTTACATGTAAATTTATGTGTGGGGAATTTTTTTTTTTTAGATGGATTTTCATGTAACATTTGTATTGTGCTGTTTTGTTAAAACATTAATCACGTAACTATATATATATATATTTTTTTTTACATTTATTTGTAGGTTGATCCAAATGCACTGTATCCATAACTTCATTAAAATTAATTAGAAAGGTACATTGTATTTTATTGCATTAGTACTTATTTCGTTATTTAGCACTTAACATACTCTTTGCAAGGCCTACAGCGTTCATTAGACTTCGAAACATTGCAGAAAGAAGTATTAGATACATTTAGAAAGTAAAGTTTTTTGCGTGGTTAAGGTTTTCACAAAACAGCACAATACAAATGTTACAAAAAAATCCATATAATAAAAAAATATATTTATATTATTTTTATTTATTTAAAGGTTGAACCAAATGCACTGTATCCATAACTTCATTAAAATTAATTAGAAAGGTACATTGTATATACACACGCACACACATCCCCACATGTTAGTTTTCCATTAAGAAGAAATGAAAAAGTATGAGCAATGTACACAGGAACAAACTTGCATTGTATTGTAATTGCATTTATATAGCGCTTACTACCCCAGACGAGGCGTCGAAGCACTTTTTCGGCGAGTAGCACGCTACTCCGGGACACAAAGAGGATTAGTGTTGAATTAGTATAGTGAAACATGCAAGTAAATTTTAAGTGGTGGATAGGTTACTCAGTTATTTGGATTTGGAAGGATAGCAAAAAGATAGAAGAGGAAAAAAAGGTTTGTATTTATATAGCGCTTGTTACCCCTGATGGGGTGTTGAAGCACGCTACTCCGGAAACCCATAAAGGATTTGTGGTGAATTAGTATAGTGAAATATGAAAGTAATTTGAGTGGTGGATATTAGTCAGTTATTTGGAGTGAGAAGGATAGCGGAGGGATAGAAGGGGAAGAAAGGTTTGCATTCATATAGCACTTGTTACCCCTGATGGGTGTTGAAGCGCTTTTCTGGTGAGTAGCACGCTACTCTGGAACCCATAAAAGGATTAGTGTTAGTGTACACACAGTCTCTCACATACATTCACAATGCACACACACACCTGTAAACACACACTCAGCCTTTCACATTCATTCATACCTTCACACAGACGCACACCAGTACATACAAACACACACCAAATACACACCTGTACTCACACAGCCTCTCAAATACACTCACACAGACACTAGTACATACACACACCTGTAAAAACACACTCAGCCTTTCACATTCATTCACACCTGCACACAGACGCACACCAGTACATACAAACACACACCAAATACACACCTGTACACACACAGCCTCTCAAATACACTCACACGTGCGCACACACCAGTACATACAAACACACACCTGCTCGCGCCCAGCATCTCACATACATTCACACAGACGCTGACATCAGTAATGCGCAGTTCTGTGTGACAGGCTGACATCAGCAGCGCACAGCTCTATATGTCATTCTGACGTCAGGAATACAAAGTTGTACGTGTGTCACTGACATCAGTAATGCTCAATTCTGTGTAGCAGGGTGACATCTGCAGCGCACTGCTCTTATGCCATTCTGACATCAGGAATACAAAGTTCTACGTGCGTCGCTGACATCAGTAATGAACAGTTCTATGTGCCAGGCTGACACAAGAAGCAACAGCTCTATATGTCAGTCACATTAGGAATACAAAGTTCTATGTCTGTCACTTTCACATCAGTAATACACAATTCTATAGGTCAATCTGATATCAGGAACACAAAGTTTTACGTGTGCACTTTGACATCAGTAATGCACAGTTCTGTGCGCCAGGCTGAAATCTGCAGCGCACAGTTCTATAAGTGAATATTACGTCAGGAATACAAAGTTGTACGTTTGCACTCTGACATCAGTAATGCACAGTTCTGTGAGCCAGGCTGATATTGGTAGCGTACTGACAGTCTGACATTTGGAGTGTGTGACAGTCTGACATCTTTAGTAGTCAGCCCCATAGTCCATATATGACATTGTGACATCAGAGACGCACAGTTCTATGAATACGCGGTTCTATATATGTGACAGCCTAGGATCAAGAATTAAACACTGCATACGTGACGCCCACCATATGGGGTTTAAAGGGTTCGCAAGTAGGCTAATGACACACTTCACGCAATAGCCGTGACACGTACCAAGTGAGCAGCGCTGCGGCGGGTGCCCTGCTCTGCCTGCCCTCTGCTGCCTGCTTCTGCCCTGCCCGTCCTGCCTCTGGCTGCCATGCATGCACAGATGCGGTGTGTACTAAATAGCCTGTGCACGAGGGGCCACCCAGTGACAGCCATTGGCGCGTCCTCCACCCCCTCCCGCCCTCCTTTCTAAGTTTTCATTTCCCGGCAAAGGCTCTCGAAAGTGAAACTTACGGCTCAGAGGCACGCGCGTAGCTCCGCGTGCACAGACCGTGGCCCGCACCCTCTGCTGAATGCACACTTTGAAGACACCACAGGCACGTAGCATTCATCTAGACACGGCTAGTGGCGGACAGTGTGCTAATTTCAATATGCATAGATTAGAATATATGGGTAGGCATATATATACACGACACATGCATTTTCACATAAGCTTATGGAAATATATTTACGCAAAGGCATATGATACATATAGATCAGGTTATGTTGATAATCACACACCACATTTCCGTCTGCTGAGAACTTGAAGGTTCAAGTCAGTCGCCAGCTCTGTCCCTGTGCACTTGTTTCTATTCCCTAACACAAGACCTGCGCGCGCTGGTTAAGTACGAGACGTGAGGTCATTAACAGTCAGTTGGGTGTTTAGCCTGTTTTTGCACCGTGGGGCAGCTGGAAGTGTCGCTTTATGGTGACAAACAGTCTCTCGTTACAGTGTAGCAGTGAAACCTGCTTTATGAGGATGTCTCATTAGCAGGGCTTGAAATGGGAAACAAGTGGCATTTGAAACCAGTGGTGCGCGCACACCACAGAGGAGGGGGGGCGAGGGAGCCTGTCGTCCGTGCCGCGCATCCTAGACACGGACGGGAATGGGCGGAGCAAAGGCGGGACATGCGCCCGCCTTTGCCCAATTGCGTGCCGTTTTTTTTACAAAAAACGCACGCTACAGCCAATGCCAGACTTCAGAAAGCTAACCACACGCACGAGCGTGTGGTTAGCTTTCTAAAGCCCATTCAAAAGGTCTCGCGCTGCGCGAGCAGTGCTACGCACTGCAACGCTAGGCGCGAGACCTAAAAACAGTTTGGGCTTTATTGTGTGAATATGGCAACCTAAATACCATGCAAAAAAGTTGGAGCGAAGTAACACTCCTTTCCAGACGCACAGCTAGAGCCATTATTTAGGACAATTATAACACGCTTTAATCCACGTTCAATAAACTTTATTCCATGTACTCCAATCTTTCGTTTCTCATTTCTTTTATCTTGTCACATGTGAGGTCCTTCTGTACTTCAACGTTTCTACTGCGACAGATATGCCTATCCAGGCCTTTTTCTGCAACATGCAGCATACATAAATATTCCTCAGTCAGTAGATCTTTGATACCCAATGCATTTCGGACTATTCTGAGTCCTTCGTCAGGGGTCACTACAAGTTTAAAACAATACCATTAGATTGAATGTTCAGGACTGTGTGCTTTCACATTGAAAATACATTTAAAATACATAATCATTCATGCCATGTTTTGCAACTACCCCATAATCAGCGTTTTTCCCTCTATGCGCAAACCTGCACACTAAAATTGTATGCCCAAACAAGCCTCTTCCAACCGGCATAGCCATCCCCGTTTTTACCTCCACATTCTCATGTGGAACCACCAGTAAATGTTTCCCATCCCCTCGTGTTCAATATTACTCCATGTTAACCTATGCCCATAATAAACATGACATCCAGATTCTCCCATACCTTAATCGTCTGTTTCAATGTAATCGGTTCCCAATATTTTCCTCTCCTTCCGTACAGAACAACAAAATAATTTCAAGAGAGAAATGTTTGAAAAAACTGGTGTGCACTTGACCACTTTTTCTGTGACAAGTATCAATTGACTGCCCTGCCGGCAAGTTGCACCCACAGGATTATCAGCGAAATAGGATCAACTTCAATTCTGTCACATGTGACCTCAGGAGGACAAGTTTACAAATTGTTTATAGATACAGAGGATTTTATATTTGGACTATATAAATATATAGAGGGCGAGCACATGTGCATTGGGAACAGTGTAAAATATTGTTAGAGATACTGTTCATGTTTGAAGCAAGAAATGCATGCTCAGAATCGGCGTTCGAGATAACAAATGCGGGAGGGCGGGGGCATTGCAGTATGCTGCTTGAGGAGTTTCTGCCAACAGAGAGTCAATGGTTAAACAACAAGTTGGGGGTAAGGAGGTGCTTGAAGCAGTGGGTGATGGGTTTCGTAGTTTTGATGGTTTGGATTTGAATAAGCTTGGTTCGATATGATTGGACGACATAAGGGGCGGGGCCACGGTGAACTAGCGATAAGGGAGACGGCAGGAGTGAGGTGAAAACTGCTTGTACGGAAGGAGAGGAAAATATTGAGAACCGATTACATTGAAACAGACGATTAAGGTATGGGAGAATCTGGATGTCATGTTTATTATGGGCATAGGTTAACATGGAGTAATATTGAACACGAGGGGATGGGAAACATTTACTGGTGGTTCCACACGAGAATGTGGAGGTAAAAACGGGGATGGCTATGCCGGTTGGAAGAGGCTTGTTTGGGCATACAATTTTAGTGTGCAGGTTTGCGCATAGAGGGAAAAACGCTGATTATGGGGTAGTTGCAAAACATGGCATGAATGTTTATGTATTTTTAATGTATTTTCAATGTGAAAGCACACAGTCCTGAACATTCAATCTAATGGTATTGTTTTAAACTTGTAGTGACCCCTGACGAAGGACTCAGAATAGTCCGAAATGCATTGGGTATCAAAGATCTACTGACTGAGGAATATTTATGTATGCTGCATGTTGCAGAAAAAGGCCTGGATAGGCATATCTGTCGCAGTAGAAACGTTGAAGTACAGAAGGACCTCACATGTGACAAGATAAAAGAAATGAGAAACGAAAGATTGGAGTACATGGAATAAAGTTTATTGAACGTGGATTAAAGCGTGTTATAATTGTCCTAAATAATGGCTCTAGCTGTGCGTCTGGAAAGGAGTGTTACTTCGCTCCAACTTTTTTGCATTTATACAGCCTGCGATACTAGGGCAGATCGCGCCTCCAGGAGGCACGCTGAAGTGAAAGAACAACAAAATAATTTCAAGAGAGAAATGTTTGAAAAAACTGGTGTGCACTTGACCACTTTTTCTGTGACAAGTATCAATTGACTGCCCTGCCGGCAAGTTGCACCCACAGGATTATCAGCGAAATAGGATCAACTTCAATTCTGTCACATGTGACCTCAGGAGGACAAGTTTACAAATTGTTTATAGATACAGAGGATTTTATATTTGGACTATATAAATATATCGAGGGCGAGCACATGTGCATTGGGAACAGTGTAAAATATTGTTAGAGATACTGTTCATGTTTGAAGCAAGAAATGCATGCTCAGAATCGGCGTTCGAGATAACAAATGCGGGAGGGCGGGGTATTGCAGTATGCTGCTTGAGGAGTTTCTGCCAACAGAGAGTCAATGGTTAAACAACAAGTTGGGGGTAAGGAGGTGCTTGAAGCAGTGGGTGATGGGTTTCGTAGTTTTGATGGTTTGGATTTGAATAAGCTTGGTTTGATATGATTGGACGACATAAGGGGCGGGGCCACGGTGAACTAGCGATAAGGGAGACGGCAGGAGTGAGGTGAAAACTGCTTGTACGGAAGGAGAGGAAAATATTGGGAACCGATTACATTGAAACAGATGATTAAGGTATGGGAGAATCTGGATGTCATGTTTATTATGGGCATAGGTTAACATGGAGTAATATTGAACACGAGGGGATGGGAAACATTTACTGGTGGTTCCACACGAGAATGTGGAGGTAAAAACGGGGATGGCTATGCCGGTTGGAAGAGGCTTGTTTGGGCATACAATTTTAGTGTGCAGGTTTGCGCATAGAGGGAAAAACGCTGATTATGGGGTAGTTGCAAAACATGGCATGAATGTTTATGTATTTTTAATGTATTTTCAATGTGAAAGCACACAGTCCTGAACATTCAATCTAATGGTATTGTTTTAAACTTGTAGTGACCCCTGACGAAGGACTCAGAATAGTCCGAAATGCATTGGGTATCAAAGATCTATTGACTGAGGAATATTTATGTATGCTGCATGTTGCAGAAAAAGGCCTGGATAGGCATATCTGTCGCAGTAGAAACGTTGAAGTACATAAGGACCTCACATGTGACAAGATAAAAGAAATGAGAAACGAAAGATTGGAGTACATGGAATAAAGTTTATTGAACGTGGATTAAAGCGTGTTATAATTGTCCTAAATAATGGCTCTAGCTGTGCGTCTGGAAAGGAGTGTTACTTCGCTCCAACTTTTTTGCATTTATACAGCCTGCGATACTAGGGCAGATCGCGCCTCCAGGCTGCACGCTGAAGTGAAAGAACAACAAAATAATTTCAAGAGAGAAATGTTTGAAAAAACTGGTGTGCACTTGACCACTTTTTCCGTGACAAGTATCAATTGACTGCCCTGCCGGCAAGTTGCACCCACAGGATTATCAGCGAAATAGGATCAACTTCAATTCTGTCACATGTGACCTCAGGAGGACAAGTTTACAAATTGTTTATAGATACAGAGGATTTTATATTTGGACTATATAAATATATCGAGGGCGAGCACATGTGCATTGGGAACAGTGTAAAATATTGTTAGAGATACTGTTCATGTTTGAAGCAAGAAATGCATGCTAAGAATCGGCGTTCGAGATAACAAATGCGGGAGGGCGGGGTATTGCAGTATGCTGCTTGAGGAGTTTCTGCCAACAGAGAGTCAATGGTTAAACAACAAGTTGGGGGTAAGGAGGTGCTTGAAGCAGTGGGTGATGGGTTTCGTAGTTTTGATGGTTTGGATTTGAATAAGCTTGGTTCGATATGATTGGACGACATAAGGGGCGGGCCACGGTGAACTAGCGATAAGGGAGACGGCAGGAGTGAGGTGAAAACTGCTTGTACGGAAGGAGAGGAAAATATTGGGAACCGATTACATTGAAACAGACGATTAAGGTATGGGAGAATCTGGATGTCATGTTTATTATGGGCATAGGTTAACATGGAGTAATATTGAACACGAGGGGATGGGAAACATTTACTGGTGGTTCCACACGAGAATGTGGAGGTAAAAACGGGGATGGCTATGCCGGTTGGAAGAGGCTTGTTTGGGCATACAATTTTAGTGTGCAGGTTTGCGCATAGAGGGAAAAACGCTGATTATGGGGTAGTTGCAAAACACGGCATGAATGTTTATGTATTTTTAATGTATTTTCAATGTGAAAGCACACAGTCCTGAACATTCAATCTAATGGTATTGTTTTAAACTTGTAGTGACCCCTGACGAAGGACTCAGAATAGTCCGAAATGCATTGGGTATCAAAGATCTACTGACTGAGGAATATTTATGTATGCTGCATGTTGCAGAAAAAGGCCTGGATAGGCATATCTGTCGCAGTAGAAACGTTGAAGTACATAAGGACCTCACATGTGACAAGATAAAAGAAATGAGAAACGAAAGATTGGAGTACATGGTATAAAGTTTATTGAACGTGGATTAAAGCGTGTTATAATTGTCCTAAATAATGGCTCTAGCTGTGCGTCTGGAAAGGAGTGTTACTTCGCTCCAACTTTTTTGCATTTATACAGCCTGCGATACTAGGGCAGATCGCGCCTCCAGGCTGCACGCTGAAGTGAAAGAACAACAAAATAATTTCAAGAGAGAAATGTTTGAAAAAACTGGTGTGCACTTGACCACTTTTTCTGTGACAAGTATCAATTGACTGCCCTGCCGGCAAGTTGCACCCACAGGATTATCAGCGAAATAGGATCAACTTCAATTCTGTCACATGTGACCTCAGGAGGACAAGTTTACAAATTGTTTATAGATACAGAGGATTTTATATTTGGACTATATAAATATATCGAGGGCGAGCACATGTGCATTGGGAACAGTGTAAAATATTGTTAGAGATACTGTTCATGTTTGAAGCAAGAAATGCATGCTCAGAATCGGCGTTCGAGATAACAAATGCGGGAGGGCAGGGTATTACAGTATGCTGCTTGAGGAGTTTCTGCCAACAGAGAGTCAATGGTTAAACAACAAGTTGGGGGTAAGGAGGTGCGTGAAGCAGTGGGTGATGGGTTTCGTAGTTTTGATGGTTTGGATTTGAATAAGCTTGGTTCGATATGATTGGACGACATAAGGGGCGGGGCCACGGTGAACTAGCGATAAGGGAGACGGCAGGAGTGAGGTGAAAACTGCTTGTACGGAAGGAGAGGAAAATATTGGGAACCGATTACATTGAAACAGACGATTAAGGTATGGGAGAATCTGGATGTCATGTTTATTATGGGCATAGGTTAACATGGAGTAATATTGAACACGAGGGGATGGGAAACATTTACTGGTGGTTCCACACGAGAATGTGGAGGTAAAAACGGGGATGGCTATGCCGGTTGGAAGAGGCTTGTTTGGGCATACAATTTTAGTGTGCAGGTTTGCGCATAGAGGGAAAAACGCTGATTATGGGGTAGTTGCAAAACATGGCATGAATGTTTATGTATTTTTAATGTATTTTCAATGTGAAAGCACACAGTCCTGAACATTCAATCTAATGGTATTGTTTTAAACTTGTAGTGACCCCTGACGAAGGACTCAGAATAGTCCGAAATGCATTGGGTATCAAAGATCTACTGACTGAGGAATATTTATGTATGCTGCATGTTGCAGAAAAAGGCCTGGATAGGCATATCTGTCGCAGTAGAAACGTTGAAGTACATAAGGACCTCACATGTGACAAGATAAAAGAAATGAGAAACGAAAGATTGGAGTACATGGAATAAAGTTTATTGAACGTGGATTAAAGCGTGTTATAATTGTCCTAAATAATGGCTCTAGCTGTGCGTCTGGAATGGAGTGTTACTTCGCTCCAACTTTTTTGCATTTATACAGCCTGCGATACTAGGGCAGATCGCGCCTCCAGGCTGCACGCTGAAGTGAAAGAACAACAAAATAATTTCAAGAGAGAAATGTTTGAAAAAACTGGTGTGCACTTGACCACTTTTTCTTTGACAAACCTAAATACCATGCCTAGACAAACTTTAAAACGTTTCCCACTTTGGATGTGTGATGTACAGTGCAGCACACATGTAAAGTCAGAAAACTGTGGAGAAATAAAATAATTTCTCCAAGTTTACACCAATGTCAAAGAGGTGTTATTTTTTGGCACAAAACCCTGTCTACTATTGTTAGTGGATAGCGCTTTGCACCAAAACCCATGTGTGGTTGCTTGGGCACATCCATGCACTATTCATGTAACCCCCCATTGATGTAAAGTAAAATGCACAGGTGCTGAAAACACTGCATTGGGCAAATCTGAGGTAACTTTCAAGTGCAAAAGTAAATTTAAAACATTTCCACTGGTTGAAGTCACTTTTGTGATGTACACGCAGCGCAAAATGTTAGTAAATCTGCACATACAAGAGACAGACATTGATTCACAGAATCTCAGTTAGCAAAGGTTTATGGGATCAGACATGACTCACTATACCAGAATATCTTCATGTTAGATACATTTTCTGTTGCCATATATGTGTATGTGTGTGAAATTCACATCGTTTGCTTTTGTGTAATTATTTGAAATTTAGCACTAATTGTGCAAAATTAGTCAAAATGCAGAACTGGCCTTTAGCACTGTATTTCTTGTCATTGTATCCAATTTGAATGATAGGAAGCATTTCATGCTAAAAAGCACAAAAGACATGAGTCAGAAACAACACTTCGTCAGCGTTGTTCTGTCCAGTGAGTAGTAATTTCACCACATGGCATAATGGCATATTTTGTGTAGCAAGCATAACACAATATTCACAAGATTGCTCCAGCATAACAGGAATTACACCCAGCCTATCTGTGACATGAAAATACCTGGTCACATGGGAATTCAATGACAGTTTACTGAACAAACAAAAAGTTGTAGATGTTATCAAACAATGATAGTGCATTTTAGCACTTCATAAATGACAACTACGTCATGTAGGCAGGCGTGATGCTGTAAATTAGCAACATGCACCAAAGTGGAGGTGATGTCATGCAAGCATGTTTTTCTTTTAGGAAAAAAAGAATATTTGCGCATTCGCAGTAACTCATTGTCTGTGGAATCTGTGCTCCGTGACCACTTGCACCTGTAAGGAGCTCTGACCTCATCCACAATGCTAGTGAGTCACTATCATAGCTCCTACGAGGTTGTGTCAAGTTTGAGACATTTTGCCGGTTATAAGCACAGGTTTTTTTGTCGTCGCCATATGGACTTTGGCATTTAAACTGACAATCCAAAGAGTGAAACTACAATGCCCAGAATGCAACATGATGTATAAAAGGCATAAACAGAATTTGTTACAGAGTAAAGAGTTACATGGAAGCTAAACATTGCATAAAAGAGCATATTTCACAATACAAGAGCACCAAATATGTGCGAGATTCCCTGGCAGTATGTAGGAGAGAGAGAGAAAAAAGAAGGAAAGGTGTGCAAGGGAAGGAGAGAAAGAAACACAAAGGAGGAAAATTGGACAGGAAACCAAGGTGAGACAAAAAGAGGAGGAAGTTGGAGGACAGAGAGAGAAAAGGGCAGACATGGTGAGAGGAGAGTGAAGGTGAGAAAAAATATATGGGTGTGACTAAAGGTTGTAGAAGAAACAAAAGTAAGAGGGGAGAAGAGCAGTTGAGAAAAAGAAAGAGACAAAAAAGGGGCAGGATGCAAGAGATGGGCATGGTTAAGAGTTGGGACAGACAAAAGGAGGGAAGAAATTTAGAGAAGCCGAGACATGAGGGAGAAAAGAAGAGAAACGCAGGGGAGAGGGATGAGACAACGGAGTGGATGGTAGAAAAAAGAAGGCTAGTAAAAGTGAGTAGATTGGAAGTGGAACAATTGGGACAGGGTGGGAGAGTGAAGAGAGCACAGCGGGGCAGAGAGCGAGAATGAGAGGATGAGAAACAAAAGTGCAGATGAAAGAGTAGATAAAGGGAATAGTGAATGGCAAAGGAAGGAGAGGAAGGCAAGAAGGTGGTAGGAGTTTCCTGAAGTGTAACACGTGGAGGATGGGTAGTGCCTCATGGATACTACCCTAGTTTCCTCGTGGGACAGTATTCTAGGCTCTTGATCTAAAGGTTGGTTATGGAGTGTCCTCCAATACCTGATGGGAGGTTTAAATCCTGAAGTGAATCCACTAGTGTAATTTCTTTCACCAGCTGGCTATTATTGTAGAGGAAATACTCATTGGCATAGCCAGTGTGTCATGGGACCCAGTGCAAGGAGGAAAATGAGCACCCTAGTCACAGTTTGAACTGTGAAATACAGCACCAATCAGGTTTCAGTGGGTTGCTCAGGCATCTCAGCCCTGATGCCACTGCACCTGCTCTACTAATAGAGGTTACGCCCCCTGGAAATACTACCTGTTGATGTTCAGTGTCAAACGTGGACTGTCCATGATCCCAGGTGTCACAAAGACTTTGGGGACTTGCTGCTCTAAATGCCTCTGTGCACTTGCTCTGTTTCTGACTTTTGACAGACTGAGATGCAGCAGGAAAGGTTGCAGATTCCAGCTGGTGCATACTCTGCCTGCCTGTGGGTATCAGTGTCCTCTTCATGGCAGATTGAGGTTCTCATATGCAGTCTTCCTTATCATGCTCACTGCCCTAAACTACAACAGGTTTTAAGACTTCTTCGAGCCCATTACATTTAACTGTTTTGTTCCACTAATGATAAAGTGTGACAGGACTGAAATCACAAATACAAACCCACTGGTAACATGGAAATGCCACACATGAGAAACATTAAACATGGCAGCTATGAGCACACTGTAAAATCATGATTAAAGGCTATTTTATAATCTGCTAAATAAAACTTCTAATGCAATATCCAAAGCAGTTTATAACGTAGAGTAGTACAAACAGCATGCAGAGGACATAACAAAAATATCTTTATTTAAATATGGCACACCAAACATTATGCACTGTTTAGAAAATAGTATATTGTTTATACAAACACATATCCTATGCTTACAAACCAGGGTGTATTCGTGTGAAACATACAATGATGCATGCCAACCAGTGCTTTACACATGCAAACAAATGTATTAAACATGAAAACCTGTAGGTTAATTATGAGAATCAGCACATCATACATGCAAATCTGAATGAAACATTTGAAAACCAATGGTTGGACATTTAAACCAATATATTACACACAGAAATCAGAACAGTACAAGAATGAACCAGTATAATGAACATGCCAATCGGTTTTAATATTCATGCAAACCAGCCATTTATGCATGGGAACCAGTATGGCATGCATGCACACCAGCATGCAACGCTCTCAAACCGATAGACTGTACACTACAACCAATATACTACACGTAGAAACCAATGTATTACAAAAGTGGACAGATTTATTATGTATACAAACCATACAGTTATGCAAGTGTAACAGTACATTATGAATGAAAAACAATATTTAATGCCTTCAAACCAATAGGCTACATTGTTAGCGGCAAGAATCATCCTCGAACTGCCAAGGCGAGGCAACATCACCCACCACCTCCGCAATCTGCACTGGCTCCCCATCAAGAAGAGATGCCACTTCAAACTGCTCCCGCACGCCTACAAAGCTCTCCAAAACATGAGACCTGATTTCCTGAACAACTGCCTGCCCTTCCACCACCCCACCAGACACCTGAGGTCTGCCTTCCTGGCCCTCGGCACCGTCCCCCGAATCCATCATACTCGAGCCGGAGGACGCGCCTTCTCCCACCTCGCTGCCAAGGCTTGGAACAACCTCCCCGTCCACCTCCGAGCCTCCTCCTCGCTCGCCGAATTCAGGAGCGGCCTCAAGAACTGGATGTTTGAATAGCTCCTCTCCACGCAGCGCCTGGATACCCTTCTGGTGATTAGTGCGCTTTACAAATACTGATTGATTGATTGATTAATAGTCGGTTACATAAACGACACGCACAAACCAGTATATTACAACTATTAACCAACATAGTATGTATATGAATCCGTTCATTAAACATTGACACCCATATGTTACTCTTGCAAATCGATATCATGCACACATCAGGCAGTGTGCTAAGTATACAACCAGTACAATACGTGAGTAAACCAATATATTATGCTTCTCAGCTAATACATTAGAAGTGTGGACCAATGTGTACCCATGAAAGCACTAGAGTATGCATGCAAACATCAGTATTATGCCTATTATGAAGGCAAACCAACAGAGTATGCCTACAAACCAGTATAGTGTGCATGCAACCCACTGTGCTATACATAGACCAGTATTTGCTGTGCATACATAAATGCACTAAATAGACACACAAGTGTGCTGTTGATATAAGCCAGTACATTGGGAACATAAACCGCACACATTAAACCGTTTGCTTCGTCACCCAAACCAATGTACTTGATCAGTGTACCAGTAGCTTACCTATGCATTAACCAGCATGCAAGCATGCAGATTATTCAAACCTGTGTTCCTTTATTCCAACCAGTATAGTGCACGTAAACCAATACAACTTCTGTGAATCAGTGCAGTGCACAGAAAGGCACATCCAATAGTTTTCATACATAACCAATCTATTTGCTATTTGAACCACTGTGAAGGATATAAACCAATGTGTTGTGTATGAGGTAATTGAATTTTGGCCTTTTTGGCACATCATACCCTCTGGTGTGGCTGGATGGCCATGCTAGTCACACGGGAAACAACCTTTACATCGCGGTCATAAGACCGCGATGCCTTTACAACGCGGTTGTTACAACGACCGCGTTGTTACAACGCAATGCCATTACTACGCAAGTCATTACATCGACTTGCAGTAGATGGCACTCTAACATAAGGAATTGTATAATTTACTATTCCAACACCTTCCCTACTGTTGCGTAGGCTGGAGTTGGAGTAGTAAATTATACATTCCTAATGTTACGGCGCCATGTACTGCAAGTCGATGTAATGACTTGCGTAGTAATGGCACTGCGTTGTAACAACACGGTCGTTGTAATGACCGCGTTGTTACCTACCGCGCAGTAAAAGCATGCGTTGTAATGTGCTATATTCATTCACACATCATGGGATGAACTCTTCTCCAAACAGCTCAGCATAGGTTAATTTCCAAGGTGAAGATAAACATGACATAAAACTACTGAATAAAAACTCCAGAAGTCATAGAGAAATGGGCAACAGCTAGGGTAAAAAAACAAAACGCTCAGTAGGTCAATGTATGGACTGTTATTCCTTGCTCATGCTATGGGGAGGATGAATGTTGTTGGCTGCTCGTCAAGTAAGACAAGAGCACTTGCTTTTTCACTTGGGCCATTTACAGAGGGTCAACTGATCTAGTATAAAATTCACTCAAGAGCGATGGTCCCTGTGAGCGTGGGGGGAGTGCGGGCCGGATACACAGACGCGGAGGCTGGATATAGTGTGCAATCTTTAGTGTTTTTATTGATAACCACGGACTGTCTTGGAACTGTAGGTACAAATAACACAGTCTGTGTCCTTTTCGTATTTCCTCTCCTTCTTGTGGGCCTCCTCTGGTCGTCTCGGTGGTTCGTCTCCTCCCGGGATGGTCTTGATGCGGTGGTGGGCTTGCGGAGGCTCATAAAAGGGGGGAGAAACAAGAAGGAGCCGTCAGCTGTAGTCCTTATAAGGTGCAGTGCCTAGTGCTAACCGTCACCACACCCGGTCGGTGACACGTGTTTAAACACACTGGACAAGGAAGGGAGGTGCAGTAAATGAAAAGGGGAGAGGAGCTGGAGTGGGGAAAACGGTGATATCCTAGAGGCAAGGGTTGAGGTATAAAGGTGTGTTGGTCTCAGGTGCCAAGAACGGGATGTGCGGATAGGCAACTCAGTGCTCGTGTCTTCTAGTGCTGTACACCCCGGCGCTCCCTAACCCACCCCTGGTATGCTTTCCCCTCCCACCTCCCCTGTTCCCACTTCCCCGTTCTCTCCTTCTGGAGGACTCACCGGCTCCGCCGCAACTCTCCAGAGTTGCGGCCGCTCTCCAGCGTCCTCCGGTGGGCTCCACCAGTCCTCGCTCCACTTTTCTTCTCCTTCTGGGCCGTCCGCTTCCTCTCCTCAACTCGCGCTGGTCTCCGTCTCTTCTCTGCTCTGGCTCTCCGGCTCGTCCTCCTTGCTCTCTGTAGATCCGCTGCCTTCCGTCTGCCCTCGGGTTCCTTTTACCAGCCTCGGGTTTCCAGTTCCGGGGTCAGTCCCGCCCCCTTCCGCCGACTCCCACCTCGTAACTGGCTCCTGTAAGGACACATGACAAGGGGGCGTGGTTACCCTCAACGGCGTCGGACGGTAGTCCTCGCGGTTTCGTGGGAATCTCGAAATGGCTTGACCGGGGCGTTCGTGAAGAAAAGGTACCGTACAGTCATTGTTGGGAAACCCCTCACATCCCCTTTCCCTAGCTGTCCTTCTTGTAGGGGTTGTCTCCACCGGGTATCGTGTCAGAAAGTCCACGTTTGTTTGTTCTGCACCCTTCCGGTGTTTTGTAGTGAATCTATATGGTTGCAGGGACAAAAACCACCGAAGCACTCTTTCATTGTGGCCCTTGTTACGAGCCAACCATTCCAGTGGGGCATGGTCGGTATAGAGGGTGAACTCTCGTCCCTCTAAGTAATAGCGTAGTGACTCAATGGCCCACTTTATAGCGAGGGCCTCTTTCTCGATTACTGCGTAGTTCTTTTCTCGGGGGTACAGTTTTCTACTGATGTACAGGATTGGTTTCTCTTCTCCCTCAGAGGTACGTTGTGAAAGAATTGCTCCCAAACCCTGGTCTGATGCATCGGTTTGCAAGATGAAGGGAAGTGTATAATCAGGGCTGGTGAGTACGGTGTCTGTCGTTAGCGCGGCTTTCAGCGTCTCAAAAGCCCTGGTCAGTCCTGGGGTGGGTTGTTTTAACAGGGCTTCGGTTTTCACGCTTTTCTGTAATAAATCTGTGAGAGGGGCTGCGGTTTGAGAAAAATTAGGTATGAACCTCCGGTAGTAGCCTAACAGGCCTAAAAAGGCCCTGAGGTCTTTTTTTGACTGGGGGAATGGTACTTGGGTGATAGCGGCTATTTTGTTGTTTTGGGGTCGAATGACACCCTCCCCCAAAAGAAAACCCAGATCTCTGACCGTTTGGGCTGCCAAGTGACTTTTGGCCGGGTTTATCTTAAGGTTATGACAGCCCAAGGCGTGAATCACATTATAGAGGTGGGTGAGATGCTGTTCCCATGTCTCGCTATATATAATGATGTCGTCAAGATAAGCCCCTGTGTATTTCTCATGGGGTCGTAACACCAGATTCATAGTTCGCTGAAAGGTCGCTGGGGCCCCGTGTAGCCCAAAGGGCAACACTGTGAACTGATATAGGCCGTCCGGAGTAGAAAAAGCTGTTTTCTGCCTGTCTTGTTCCCGTAAGGGGATTTGCCAGTACCCTTTACAGAGGTCAAGGGTACTGATGTATCCGGCATTCCCTATGCGCTCAATCATTTCGTCGACCCTCGGGAGAGGATAGGCGTCGAAGTCGGAGATTCTGTTGACTTCGCGGAAATCAATGCAGAAACGGACTGTGCCGTTAGGTTTCGGCACTAGTACTATAGGGGAGTTCCAGTCACTCTTGGAGGGCTCGATTATCCCCATGTTCAACATCTGCTTCACCTCTTCCCTGATTACGGTCCTACGGGCTTCGGGTATACGGTAGGGACGAAGTCGCACTTTCTTACCAGGTTGGGTTTTGATGGCATGTTCTGTTACTGTTGTCCTCCCTGGGGTCAGGGAGAAGATCCCCTGTAGGGGACAGAGAGCATCTAGGAGGGATCCTTTGAGGTCCATGGGTAAGTCCTGATCTATACTCTGTTCCATCAGGAGGCTCTTCTCGTTCTCTTGTCCTAACAGGACAGGGAGAGGATTTATCCACTTCTTTAGTAGATTCACGTGGTATATTTGTGAGGTAGCTCTGGTCGGATCTATTTCTACTCGGTAGGTCACTGGGGTCACTTTGTCCAATATGGTGTAGGGACCCTGCCATTGGCCTAACATTTTCTGGTCTGAAGAAGGCATCATAAGAAGTACTGGATCCCCCACTGCGAATGTTCTCTCTTTTGTTCCCTTGTCGTATTGTTTTTTCTGGGATGTCTGAGCCTCCTCCAGATTCTGTCGGACTATGGCACGGACTTGCCCCAAGTGTGTTTTGAGCTTGTCTACATATTCGAGGAGTGGTCTGCTTTGGTTTGGTTCTGCTTCCCATGTTTCTTTAGCCATAGCTAGAAACGTACGAGGTTGATGACCGTATAAGAGTTCAAACGGAGAATACCCCGTGCTCTTTTGGACCTTACACCGAATGGCGAACAGAGCTAGGGGCAACATTTCTTCCCACTTTCGGGTTTCCAGGGATAGAAGTTTTTTTAGGGTTGTCTTCAGGGTGGCGTTATAGCGCTCAACCAATCCATCTGTTTGCGGATGGTACGCTGCAGTGCGTATTTGTTTGATGCCTAGGTGACTACACACCTGCTTCATCAGTTTAGAGACAAAGGGTGTCCCTTGATCTGTGAGGATCTCCGTGGGAAAGCCTATGCGGGAAAACACCATTATCATGGCTTTAGCTATGTTTGAGGTGTTGGGGTGTCTTAGGGGTATTGCCTCCGGAAAATGGGTGGCATAGTCCACGAGAACTAGGACGTAGCGGCAGCCGCTTCTGGAGGGCAACAGGGGTCCTATTATGTCCATCCCTATCCTTTGAAAGGGTTCCGCAATAACGGGAAGAGGCTGTAGTGGTACTCGGGAGGGTTTGTATCTACTGTTCTTCTGACATATCGGACAACTCCGACAATATGTACGGATTTGTTGATGGATGCCTGGCCAGTAGAATTTCTCGAGAATGGCTTGTTCGGTCTTCTCATCACTGAAATGGCCCCCCAGTAGATGACTGTGGGCGAGGTATAATACTTTCTCACGAAAGGGGCCAGGTATGAGGAGCTGTGCGGGGTGGGTAGGACTACCTTTTCTATACAACAGTCCGTTTCTTTTAAAGAAATAGGGACCTACTTGAAGGGGGTCCTCGTTCCCTGGGGCTCTGCTCCAGGCTTCCTGTAGGATGGGGTCCTCTCTCTGTGTAGCGTGGAAATCCCTATCGGTCTCCCAGGGGTGCTCCTCTACCCGGACGGGGTATGCCGCATGGCTCTTCCTTTTCTCATCTCTTCTCTGTTTACGACTCTTCCTTGTTTTGGACGGGGGCCACTCAGGGTCCTCTTCTTGAGAAAAAGGGGCTTCTCTCCACCAGTCTTTTGCGTCTGGAGGGGTCCCTTTTATTAGTTCGGTCAGTTGTGAATAGTCATTCCCCAAGATGATTTGTTCAGGAAGCCGGGGAATGAGACCAACTTTTAGGGAGGAGCCCGGGTCGGTTGGGTGTTGTATACGAACCTGCGTTGTGGGATATTGTTTTGTATCCCCATGAACGCACTGTATGGCCACGGTTCCATTAACCGTTCCTGATGCTTGGTCAAGGTCTTGGGGTCTTAAAACGCTGTGGAGACACCCCGTGTCTGCTAGGGCGGTTAAGGGTTGTCCGTTCACCAACACCTTACACCGATAAGGAGGTAGGGTTCTCCCATGTTGGGAACAATAATAATTGCGGGCTATTCCGACCTCCATTGGTTCCTCCTTTTGAGGACAAAAACGTGTTATATGTCCTAGACCCCCACAGTTGTAACATTGAGGTCCGGGTGGTGGTGCC
This sequence comes from Calotriton arnoldi, assembly GCA_963921515.1. NCBI lineage: Eukaryota > Metazoa > Chordata > Amphibia > Caudata > Salamandridae > Calotriton > Calotriton arnoldi. The sequence continues at coordinate 2,315,458 of CAWUFW010000959.1, read as the reverse complement.
CTAAAGAGGGGTGTTCCAGGCACTATGGTAATAGGGTCTGGTTACCTAAGTATCGGGGTTCGGGGTGGGCGATGTGGTCCGCTGGTTCCGCCTCTCCAGGGAGCTTCCTCATGTCCCTTCTGTATCTCATGGGCCCGACTGAAGGCACTGGCGATTTCAACCGCGGTTTCCAGAGTAAGGTGGATATGTTGGCGTACCCATCTCTGAATGGGCGGGTGTAGGGAGGACAAATACAGTTCAAAGTAGATTTTGGACATGATTTCCTCTTTAGTGGTCGTGGAGGGCTTCAACCATCGGTCAGTTAAGTCTTTCACGCGGAAATATAGTGCTCTTGGCGTCTCCTGGGGTCCCTCTTTCAACTGACGCAGCCGTATGCGATAGGTCTCATCGTCTACCCCTAGTCGTTCAAGGATACACTGTTTTATGTCCGCATAAGGGGTGAGGCCTTGTAGGTTGGCGGCTTGGTATGCGGCTTGGAGGTCGCCTGAGAGTAAGGGTCCCAGGTACTGTCCCCATTTATCGGCGGGCCATGCGGCTGCCATGGCCATCCTTTCGAAATTACAGAAGAAGTAATCCGGGTCTTCTTCGCTCACGTATTTCTGTAGTACAAGGGACGGAAGGGCGGTGGTCCCTCTCTGCTGGCTGAGTGCCTCGGCAAGCTTCCCTAGGGCCGTTTCCTGGTTTGACTCTGTCCGGCAAGCGTTTGTTGCATCTTGTCGCGATCTTCTTCCACGACCGTAAGGAACCTCTCCATGGCCTTGCCTAGGCTCTCTTGACTGTCCGCCATCTTTCTAATCGCAGCCTCCATGTCTCCGGCAGATCCCACTTCTGACACCACCTGTGAGCGTGGGGGGAGTGCGGGCTGGATACACAGACGAGGAGGCTGGATATAGTGTGCAATCTTTAGTGTTTTTATTGATAACCACGGACTGTCTTGGAACTGTAGGTACAAATAACACAGTCTGTGTCCTTTCCGTATTTCCTCTCCTTCTTATGGGCCTCCTCTGGTCGTCTCGGTGGTTCGTCTCCTCCCGGGATGGTCTTGATGCGGTGGTGGGCTTGCGGAGGCTCATAAAAGGGGGGAGAAACAAGAAGGAGCCGTCAGCTGTAGTCCTTATAAGGTGCAGTGCCTAGTGCTAACCGTCACCACACCCGGTCGGTGACACGTGTTTAAACACACTGGACAAGGAAGGGAGGTGCAGTAAATGAAAAGGGGAGAGGAGCTGGAGTGGGGAAAACGGTGATATCCTAGAGGCAAGGGTTGAGGTATAAAGGTGTGTTGGTCTCAGGTGCCAAGAACGGGATGTGCGGATAGGCAACTCAGTGCTCGTGTCTTCTAGTGCTGTACACCCCGGCGCTCCCTAACCCACCCCTGGTATGCTTTCCCCTTCCGCCTCCCCTGTTCCCACTTCCCCGTTCTCTCCTTCTGGAGGACTCACCGGCTCCGCCGCAACTCTCCAGAGTTGCGGCCGCTCTCCAGCGTCCTCCGGTGGGCTCCACCAGTCCTCGCTCCACTCTTCCTCTCCTTCTGGGCCGTCCGCTTCCTCTCCTCGACTCGCGCTGGTCTCCGTCTCTTCTCTGCTCTGGCTCTCCGGCTCGTCCTCCTCGCTCTCTGTAGATCCGCTGCCTTCCGTCTGCCCTCGGGTTCCTTTTACCGGCCTCGGGTTTCCAGTTCCGGGGTCAGCCCCGCCCCCTTCCGCCGACTCCCACCTCGTAACTGGCTCCTGTAAGGACACATGACAAGGGGGCGTGGTTACCCTCAACGGCGTCGGACGGTAGTCCTCGCGGTTTCGTGGGAATCTCGAAATGGCTTGACCGGGGCGTTCGTGAAGAAAAGGTACCGTACAGTCATTGTTGGGAAACCCCTTACAGTCCCTCTTTCACCCTACACTGCTTGGACATGTTCCATTTGCTCAACACTAAAATTGTTTGAACCATGACTCTGCGATGGATAGTTCCATAGATATTTGTGTTGGAATTGCAGTGGCACCCTAACCCTAAATAGGATGCTCCCCTTGTTCTCAGTTGGTGCACAATTATCCAGGAGTGGCACCCAGGATAATTGGTGCCTGCTCAGCAGAATATTTGCCCCTTCAATGTATACCTTTGGGTATAATCTTTGGTCCTTTGAAGGCTTCTTCCTTCACGGTAAGAGCAAGCAACAGGAAGAGAGCACACTTTTGTCCCTAGCTATGGAATGTGTTTCCTTGAACCTGAAGTACATACTTTCTTTGGGAAACGTTTTAAGAACCAGCTTGGTTCAGTCGTAAACCAATTTTGTTTACACAGCAGTATTCTAACAGTTATTTCATCCTCATGATGTTCCTACTGGGTGAATGATGTACTTTGTAAGTATCCAATGAGCATTTTACATAACAAAAAATCAAATAATTTTGCACTTATCCGTGTGCACATCAACCTCAAGGCATTCCGACTCCAAACTGTCCCCCTATACATTGAATGGGCCAGTTTTGTAATCCCACCAATTTGCTGAGTGATAACCCTCTGCCACCAGCTGGCGAGCCTTTAACCCTAGTACAATGGATACCAGTGAACTAGAGATGCTGTCCAGTTACCAGTTTGCCAACATGTATAAACCTTAGTGGCTGAGTTTCCAGTTCTCGTTGGGTAATGGGCTACTGGGTTGTGAGCATGTTTGATGCAACACTTAGGTATCCATCTTGTCCTTTGAGCAGCAGAAGGAACTAGGTCAGAGGACACACACATTAACATCACCTAAGGTCGATCGTAGCATCCTATTGACTAATACATTTGGAGTGGTCTCCTGGGTACCAGAGGATATAACATTGAACTGCTGAGTGTCCTCACTGATCACAATCAGTGTCTAATGTAACATTGCTGCTAGTGTAACATTTTAGTGTTAGCAGTGGTAACTACTAAGCTCTGAAATAATACTTTGGGCTGTATATCCACCCCAGGGGATGATTGGACTTTCTATTTTTTCAACTATACAAAGGGGGAGTTGGACGTTTTTAAACTGGGTTCTCTCGACTTGTAATATTTCGATATACAAGACATGCTAAGAGAGAACGCACTGATCTATGTGGCTCTGAGACCCTCACATAAGGAGTCATATGTGATTGATCAGAACTCTCACCCACTGGAGATCCTAGTGGCATTCTTCATTATCGAGTTCTCTCCCAGGTACATTATACACCTGGGCAGGCTCGACCTTGAGTCTACACTCAGTTATATTCCCGAATCCTTAGGCAAGATTAAAAACAAAAAGGTGATGTCATTGGAGTTGTTAATTGCACTCCAACATCTTTAGGTCTACATGTTTCATCCAGCCTTGCCATTAATGTCTATTGCATTTCGTCAGGACCATCCATCTGGATCCCATTCATTTAGTATGTGATTAATGTGCACTAATTGGTGCATTTCTGCGAAAAGTGATTTTCACTCACACAAGCATGCATACCAAATCTAAAGGGTAAATTCCATCAATGAGTTTTATCTGTGGATAATAGAGAGACACAACGCAGACAGTTAAAATTCTGCCAATCAGATTGTACAAAATCAAAATTATTTTGTTCATGCTGGAGTCAAAACAGAAAAAACAGATTGTTTGAGAAATACTCTGAACAGGGTATATGGATATTGTCACAAAAACAAAAAAGTCATTGTCAGTGTTATTCGGCAGTAAATAATGCAAGGATCAGGCTCTAGACATAACATACCTAACCTAAGGTTAATATGCTGTCATGGTGGGGCAACCTATGTGTGTCATTGTGTGGAGTTGAATTATTAGTTCATGAAAAATGGGTAATCACTTGTTCAGGGAGGACCATGGGATGTAATCATTAACCCCTACCTTGTGGGTTGTCATCTATAAATCCAGCATTGTTCTCTCTCGAAAAATATTAGTTCTGGACGGCTAGTTATATTGTCTATTTTTCCAAGCACCACCAATCTGAGGTCTTCCATTGGACATTTTTGTCGTATTCCTATTACATTTCAGATTACTGTGACTTTCACAAATCCATACCATGATTTTTCAGCTAGTCATGCCTCTATATCTGAGATGGTATGGGCACGTGATCATGTAAATGCTATAGCCGAGTTACAATTATTATGTCTTCTCAAAGACCACAGTGTGTTCATGCCTAGGTCTAACGTCTTTGTCTGTGCAGTTAGATGAAGGCACTACAAGGGCCACACGGATAATCTCCAGTGACCTTTGGCAGGCCCCACATGCTCAGTGTAGTAGTTGTTTCCTGTTTCTGGTGGTGATCTCTCCTATGTACTTGAGCGCCCTTCAGGCTGCATGATCTCTTATGTGAGAAAATGTGTTTCTCCTGAGCCAATGAGTCTGCGTTAAGAATATGCCAGTTCTTGTTAATGATCTTTTGTATCTGGTTTGAGGCTGTATTGCAGAGAAGTCGGTTGCCTTGAGTTTTCCTATGTGTTGTTTCAACTAGGGCTTCTCTATTCTGATTTCTTGCTCTTTTTCACGATCTTTGTATTATGTGTTGGAGATAATCCCTTTCCCTCAATTGTTCAGCCAGTGTGTCTTGTGGCACAGAGTTGCTTGTGTTTACAGTTCATGAAGGATGCGGCCAGGCAGTTCGGGCTGGACTGTTCCTATTGGAGCAAGGTCATGACTGATTCGCATACGGCTGGGTCCCAACTGGTGGTGGGTGAAAAAAGATGGACTGGGATGCGGCCCAAGTGATTGCCAGTGGCTGAGAGTAATTCAAGCATTCTATCAATCACCTTGTTGTTGTTACACTTGTAAATTCAGTGCAATAACAGATGAACATATGTACGTCCAATTTTTACTAAACTGCAAAGAAGATAGACTCAGGGAGGAGGTTTGGCTCAAAAACAATTCATTAATATCTCAAATACCAATTATTGTTAAACATGTGGAGCACAAGTTGGCATGTGACACTGAGTTGAGCAAAGGGGTTGGTGCGAAAGCCATGGTAATGAGGGGAAGAACATCCGTGAAGGAAAGTTGAAGTTTAAAGTTACAGGTGTGGGCAGCAACAGTATATGGCTACTGACAAGGAGTGTCCTGAACATAAAGCCATTTATAATAAATGTGGGAAGAGAGGATTTTGTTGTGTTGCTGCTCATTTGTGCCTCTTGCGAACCCAAGCAAGATTAGGGAACTACGGGGCATATTAGCAAGACCCACGTTAAAATTATCGCCGTTTTAGCGGCAGGAAACTGCCGCTAAAGCGGCGATAATGGGCTTGCTAATATGCGTTATGGAATTCCAATAGAAGCCCAGGTTAGATGTCCTGCACATCTAACCTGGGCTTCTATTGGAATTCCATAGCGCATATTAGCAAGCCCATTATCGCCGCTTTAGCGGCAGTTTCCTGCCGCTAAAACGGCGATAATTTTAACGTGGGTCTTGCTAATATGCCCCTATGTGAGAAAGTAGTGCTGCAGCTGTGCAGTATGATTGGTGGAATCCCTGCAGATGTGGTGACTGTGGATGATCTGGAGGTGAACATGTATTTGGATTTTTTCGCTCTATTGAGTATAATTTTAGATAAGACAATTCACTGTGTACACATGTATAATATGAAATTGCAACCAGTGGATGTGAATCCTGAAGGTTATGATGGTCAAGAGACTGCCGTTCTGGAGTGTTTTGTTGGGTCAATTTAATTCAGAGAGCAATTCATACAAGCTAAGGTCTATATATCTGAGTGGGGTGATGACATACTTCGTTGACCTCAACAGAGGGCGATGTGGGTGTTCCTGGATCCTAACATACTGACACAGGTGCAGGTGCATGAGATAACTAAGGGCTGTAGACTGCCGTACAGGCTTTTCTGAAGTGTTTAGAAATAAGTTGGGCTGCCTCAAACCATTTCTACATAAAATATAGTTGAAGAATTGTGATATACCAATAGATTCCAAGGGGCAGAGGCTACCGATAAAGGTGCTAGAGCAAGTCTAGTGTAAGCTGAAAAGATTGATAGATCAGCGAGTGATCTCATCCAGTGAAGCAAGCACGTGGTTGGCTCCTGTAGTTGTGGCCTAGAAATTGAGTGCGGAAGTACATCCATGCATCAACCTTAGAGCTCTCAATAAAGAAGTGATGTTAGATCGCTATCTTATGCCTAAAATGTCAGAGATGCTTTCAATGATAGAGGGTGCCAAGATCTTAAATTCCCTCACTCTGGCTTCTGCCTACAACCAGTTAAGGCTATATGAAGCATCTCAAGTCCTAACAACTTTCATCACTGATGTAGGAGCATTTAAGTTCTATCATATTTCTTTTGGGCTAGTTGCAGCCTCCTTTGTTTTTTAGTGAGTAATGGAAATGAATTTCCAGGGGATTGGAGGTTTCAAATGAAAACACGAAGATGTATAGAACTGTAGCAAGACCTGCAGTGGACATAATGAAGGGATGAGGCAGATTTTAGCGAGCTTTCAAGAGAAAGGGCTCACATTACAGGCTTATAAGTGAAGGTTCTGCGTAGTAAAACCTGCTGTTTAGGGCATCTAGTTTCAGTGGGTGTTAGCCCCAGTAATAGACAGTAAACACAATATGCAAGTTGCCTTCTCCTGTTTTGAAGGAAGAGCTTGTCTTATATCTGGGCATGCTGGAATTTTATAGTTGTTTTATAAAGGTTTGGCAGACAAGACCCATCAATTGAGGGAATTCTTTAAAAAGGGGTCTGTTTACAGTTGAACAGCAGAGTGCGAGATGAACTTTGAAATTACTAAAATGGCCTTGCTAACTGCTCAAAATTTACAAACACTGAGGCCAGAAATGCACAACATTGTGGTTGTCAATGCCAGTGCTACAGGGCTTGGTGCAGTCCTGATGGAGGAGTCAGAGGGATGTAAGATCACTATCACGCTTGCATCAATGTCTCTGAGGAAGACAGAGTCAAATTATTTCATCATTGAATAGGAGACTCTGGCAGTAAACTGGGCTTTAAAGAAGTTCAATAAGTTTCTGTGGGAGGGGGGAGATTTACTGTGAGAACAGATCATAAGCCTTTGTGTGAGATTTAGAAGATGGACTATTGATCCCCAAGAGTTTAGTTTTTCTGTTGAGTGTATTCCTTGAGTATGCAATGGTTTAATAGACTGTCTGTCTAGGTTTGTGTGTACAGAGCTTGGGAATAATGAGGAGTGTGATTGGGATGAGGAAATGAACACAAGTGTCTGTACCATTACTGAAGGAGTAGTCACTGAGGTCACTTGGAAAAGAGAGTTGGAGTGTGATGTCTCCCTAACCGAGGTCAAAATGTAGGTGTGGTTAGAACAAGAGGAAGGAAAAGAGTGATAAGTTAAGTCATTTTGGAAAGTCAGAGATAAGCTTTGTGTGAAACAGGACCTTTTGTTCTTTGGGACCAGACTAATACTGCCAAGTCGCGTAGAAACAAAATTGTGCAATTGGGAAATACTGGTCATCTGGGAATAGTTAAAAAGACTGTATGGCTATGACATGGCTTTTGGTGGCCGGGACTTGATATGATATGGGTGGAGCATGATTGTCCACAATGTTGCAACAGGGACAAGGTGTTGAACACAAATAAACCTCCCATGCAAGGAAGACATCTGCCCAATTTGGCTTTGGAAGAGGTGGCAATCGATTAGGTGGCTCCATTACCAGGGGTAGCATGCTAATGCTTACCTGCCTGTCCTGGTGGATCATTTTTCTAAATGGGCAGAGTTAAAGATGTGAGTTACAATAGCTCAAAGGGTGTCATAAAATGTATGGAGGATGTTTTGCAAAGGGAGGATATGCGTAAATCACTACTATCTGATTATGAGGTCCAGTTTTGCTTAAAGGAGTTGGAAGAGTATCTTTCTGCATGTGGTATGGTACATAAGAATAGTGTGCCATATCACACTCAAATGAATGGGGTGGTTGAGTGTTTTAACAAGACACTTAGGGAGGGAATTCAAATAACCAAGGCCAATGGCCACCCATGGTAGGATGAACTGAAAAAAGATTGTTTGCATATAGGATGTGCCCCTACTCAACTACTGGGCACTCTCAGTTTAAGTTACTAAGAGGAAACAGGCTGAGCGTGTTGATTTCTCCTGGTTGGATGTTGTAATCCAAGGAAGGTGTGGGTATGTCCTGCACAGATTTATGGAAAAGGGGGAAATGAGGAGGCAGGTTGAAAGGAAGTGTTTGTATGATTCCAGGTTTGCTGCTAAACCATTGCAGAAGGGGTGGGGGATTGTGTCAAACCCAGATTGCCAGTTGTGGTAGTTGTGCCATTGTTGAAATTGTCACATCCCATGAAAGTAGTTGAACGGCTTAACCCCTTCGCTGCTAGGGCTTTCCCCCTCTCCCTCCCCCCTGTGCTAAGCCTTTTTTTGGCTATTTGGGGTAGTTCGCGCTTAGGCCCCTGTAACTTTTTGACCACATAATGATTCCACGCCAAATTTGCGTCCTTTTTTTCCAACATCATGCGGATTCTAAAAGTACCCAGGGTTTGTGGATTCCCCTGGAGGGGACTCAGAAATTAGCCAAAATACAGCAAACTTTTTTTTGGGGGGGGAAAAATGGGAAAAAAGGGCTACAGATGAAAGGGTCTGGTTTTTTCCCTGCAAATGGTATTAAAAAAGGGGTTGAGGGGTGCTGAAATCAGCATCTTCCCAGCTTTCAGGGACAGGCAGACTTTTGTCAGAAAACCAAAACTTTTTACACAGTTTTGGCATTTTTCTTGGACATAGCCTATTTTTGCTATTTTTTGTGCTTTCAACCTCCTTTCAGTTAATGGTAGAAATGGGTATGAAAGCAATAATGGATCCTAGAAAGCTATACATTTTTGAAAAGTAGACAAAATTCTGAATTCAGCAAGGGGTCATTTGTGTAGATCCTTCAAGGTTTCTTTATAGAAACTAACAGTTAAATATAGGAAAAATTGAAAATTAGTTGGAAAAAACAGCCATTTGTGTCAACATTTTCACCTGTAACTTCTTCTAATTATGACAACTGTTTGAAAGCAATATACCGTTACATCCGCTGGACCTTTCTGGTTGTGGGTATATATAGGACTTGTAGGTTCACCAAGAACCCGACGAACCCAGAGCCAATAACTGAGCAGCGTCTTGCAATGGTTTTTTATTATGTACCGGGTATATAGCAAGTATTCTGGGAAAATGTATACATGGAAAAATTGGTATGAAAGACACCTATGTATTTCTGAAATGGGAACAAAATATAGAGTTTAGAAACAGTAGATATTTGCACATTTCCGAAATTGGGAGTACCCATACTAGCATGAGAATTATAGGTCATTTTTCAAAATGACTACTTTTTTACACATTGTCTTTCATTTGGAAGGCAGAAATGCATCAAAAGTCAATAGGTAATAACAGTTGCTCTACAATTCCGTGTTACCCTAAGTCTCCCGATAAAAATGGTACCTCACTTGTGTGGGTAGGCCTAGTGCCCACGACAGGAAACGGCTCAAAACGGAACGTGGACACACCACATTTTCACAATGAAAAATGACCCTTTTTTTGCAAAGTGCCTAGCTGTAGTTTTTGAACCCTAGCTCTACCGGCACCTAGGGAAACCTAGCAAACCTATACATTTTTGAAGACTAGACACCCAGGGGAATCCAGGATGGGGTGACTTGACTGGCTGTCACCAGATTCTGTTACCCAGAATCCCTTGCAAACCTAAAAATTTGTCAAAACAAAACACATTTTCCTCACATTTCTGTGGTGGAAAGTTCTGGAATCTGCGTGGATCCACAAAATTTCACCCACCCCGCGTTCCCCAAAGTCTTCAGAGAAAAATGGAACCTCACTCGTGTGGGTAGGCCTAGTGCCCGCGACAGGAAACGGCGCAAAACGCAACGTGGACACACCACATTTTCGCAGTGAAAAATGACCCTTTTTTTGCAAAGTGCCTAGCTGTAGTTTTTGAACCCTAGCTCTGCCGGCACCTAGGGAAACCTAGTAAACCTATACATTTTTGAAAACTAGACACCCAGGGAAATCCAGGATGGGGTGACTTGACTGGCTCTCACCAGGTTCTGTTACCCAGAATCCCTTGCAAACCTAAACATTTGTCCAAAAAAACACATTTTCCTCACATTTCTGTGGTGGAAAGTTCTGGAATCTGCGTGGATCCACAAAATTCCACCCACCCCGCGTTCCCCAAAGTCTTCCGAGAAAAATGGTACCTCACTTGTGTGGGTAGGCCTAGTGCCCGCGATAGGAAACGGCGCAAAACGCAACGTGGACACACCACATTTTCACAGTGAAAAATGACCCTTTTTTTGCAAAGTGCCTAGCTGTAGTTTTTTAACCATAGCTCTGCCGGCACCTAGGGAAACCTAGCAAACCTATACATTTTTAAAAAGTAGACACCCAGGGGAATCCAGGATGGGGTGACTTGACTGGCTCTCACCAGGTTCTGTTACCCAGAATCCCTTGCAAACCTAAAAAATTGACAAACAAAACACATTTTTTTCACATTTCTGTGGTGGAAAGTTCTGGAATCTGCGTGGATCCACAAAATTCTACCCACCTCGCGTTCCCCAAAGTCTTCAGAGAAAAGTGGTACCTCACTTGTGTGGGTAGGCCTAGTGCCCGCGATAGGAAACGGCGCAAAACGCAACGTGGACACACCACATTTTCACAGTGAAAAATGACCCTTTTTTTGCAAAGTGCCTAGCTGTAGTTTTTGAACCATAGCTCTGCCGGCACCTAGGGAAACCTAGGAAACCTATACATTTTTAAAAAGTAGACACCCAGGGGAATCCAGGATGGGGTGACTTGACTGGCTCTCACCAGGTTCTGTTACCCAGAATCCCTTGCAAACCTAAAGAATTGACAAACAAAACACATTTTCTTCACATTTCTGTGGTGGAAAGTTCTGGAATCTGTGTGGATCCACAAAATTCCACCCACCCCGCGTTCCCCAAAGTCTCCCGAGAAAAATGGTACCTCACTTGTGTGGGTAGGCCTAGTGCCCGCGATAGGAAACGGTGCAAAACGCAACGTGGACACACCACATTTTCACAGTGAAAAATGACCCTTTTTTTGCAAAGTGCCTAGCTGTAGTTTTTTAACCCTAGCTCTGCCGGCACCTAGGGAAACCTAGCAAACCTATACATTTTTGAAAACTAGACACCCAGGGGAATCCAGGATGGGGTGACTTGACTGGCTCTCGCCAGGTTCTGTTACCCAGAATCCCTTGCAAACCTAAAAGATTGTCAAAAAAACACATTTTCCTCACATTTCTGTGGTGGAAAGTTCTGGAATCTGCGTGGATCCACAAAATTCCACCCACCCCGCGTTTCCCAAAGTCTTCTGAGAAAAATGGTACCTCACTTGCGTGGGTGGGCCAAGTACCCGTGGCAGGGAAGGGCCCAAAACGTATTGAGGCGACATCAAAATTACCTTTCACAAACCAACCTGGTTTTGCAAGGGGGGTCCCATGAGTTTTTGGCCCGGGGCTCGGCGGCCATCTAGGGAAACCTACCAAACCCACACATTTCTGGAAACTAGACACCCGGGGGAGTCCAGCGAGGTATGGCTTGCATGGGTCCCCCAACATTCTCCTACCCAAAATCCCCTGCAAACCTCAAATTTTGCTGAAAAAAATCACTTTTTTCTCAAATTTCTGTGTGGGAAAGTTCTGGAATCTGCGTGGATCCACAAATTTCCTCCCACCCAGCGTTCCCCCAGGTCTCCCGATAAAAATGGTACCTCACTCGCGTGGGTTGGTCAAGGACCCGCGACAGGCAAGGTCCCAAAACCTATTGAGGCGACATCAAAATTACCCATCACAAACCTACCTGGTTTTGCAAGGGGGGTCCCATGAGTTTTTGGCCCGGGGCTCGGCGGCCATCTAGGAAACCTACCAAACCCACACATTTCTGGAAACTAGACACCCGGGGGAGTCCAGCGAGGTATGGCTTGCGTGGGTCCCCCAACATTCTCCTACCCAAAATCCACTGCAAACCTCACATTTTGCTGAAAAAAAATCACTTTTTTCTCAAATTTCTGTGTGGGAAAGTTCTGGAATCTGCGTGGATCCACAAATTTCCTCCCACCCAGCGTTCCCCCAGGTCTCCCGATAAAAATGGTACCTCACTCGCGTGGGTGGGTCAAGGACCCGCGACAGGCAAGGTCCCAAAACCTATTGAGGCGACATCAAAATTACCTATCACAAACCAACCTGGTTTTGCAAAGGGGGTCCCATGAGTTTTTGGCCCGGGGCTCGGCGGCCATCTAGGGAAACCTACCAAACCCACACATTTCTGGAAACTAGACACCCGGGGGAGTCCAGCGAGGTATGGCTTGCGTGGGTCCCCCAACATTCTCCTACCCAGAAACCCCTGCAAACCTCAAATTTCGCTGAAAAAAACACTTTTTTCTCAAATTTCTGTGTGGGAAAGTTCTGGAATCTGCGTGGATCCACAAATTTCCTCCCACCCAGCGTTCCCCCAGGTCTCCCGATAAAATTGGTACCTCACTCGCGTGGGTGGGTCAAGGACCCGCGACAGGCAAGGTCCCAAAACCTATTGAGGCGACATCAAAATTACCTATCACAAACCAACCTGGTTTTGCAAGGGGGGTCCCATGAGTTTTTGGCCCGGGGCTCGGCGGCCATCTAGGGAAACCTACCAAACCCACACATTTCTGGAAACTAGACACCCGGGGGAGTCCAGCGAGGTATGGCTTGCGTGGGTCCCCCAACATTCTCCTACCCAGAATCCCCTGCAAACCTCAAATTTTGCTGAAAAAAATCACTTTTTTCTCAAATTTCTGTGTGGGAAAGTTCTGGAATCTGCGTGGATCCACAAATTTCCTCCCACCCAGCGTTCCTCCAGGTCTCCCGATAAAAATGGTACCTCACTTGTGTGGGTAGGCATGGTGGCTGCAACAGGAAATGGCCCAAATCGTACTGTGGAGACTTCAAAATTACCTATAACAAAACTACCTGGTTTTTGGGGGGGCACCTGGGGTTTTGGCCCCGGGCTCGGTGGCCATCTTGGGAAAGTACCAAACCCAAACATTTCTGAAAAATAGACACCCGGGGGAGTCCAATGAGGTATGGCTTGCGTGGATCCCCCAACGTTTTCCTACCCAGACGGCCATGCAAACCTCAAATTTAGCTGAAAAAAACACATTTTCCACATATTTTTGCGTGGAATCACTGTGCAAGCACAAATGTCCTACCCCATAGCGTTCCCCTGAGTCTCCCGAGTAAAATGATACCTCACTTGTGTGGGTGGGGCAAGGGCCTGTGATTGGGAAGAGCCCAAAACATAGGGAATAAGGGTATAGCACCGAGAATTCTAAGCGCTACATTGTTTTAAAAATAAGTTTTTAGCCAATTCTGCATTGGACAGTGATTTTTTCAGCAAAATTTGAGGTTTGCAGGGGATTCTGGGTAGGAGACTCCCCCGGGTGTTTAGTTTCCAGAAATGTATGGGTTTGGTAGGTTTCCCTAGATGGCCGCCGAGCCCCGGGCCAAAAACTCATGGGACCCCCCTTGCAAAACCAGGTTGGTTTGTGATAGGTAATTTTGATGTCGCCTCAATAGGTTTTGGGACCTTGCCTGTCGCGGGTCCTTGACCCACCCATGCGAGTGAGGTACCATTTTTATCGGGAGACCTGGGGGAACGCTGGGTGGGAGGAAATTTGTGGATCCACGCTGATTCCAGAACTTTCCCACACAGAAATTTGAGAAAAAAGTGATTTTGTTCAGCGAAATTTGAGGTTTGCAGGGGATTCTGGGTAGGAGAATGTTGGGGGGCCCACGCAAGCCATACCTCGCTGGACTCCCCCGGGTGTGTAGTTTTCAGAAATGTGTGGGTTTGGTAGGTTTCCCTAGATGGCCGCCGAGCCCCGGGCCAAAAACTCATGGGACCCCCCCTTGCAAAACCAGGTTGGTTTGTGATAGGTAATTTTGATGTCGCCTCTATAGGTTTTGGGCCCTTCCCTGCCGCGGGTACTTGGCCCACCCACACAAGTGAGGTACCATTTCTATTGTGATACTTTGAGAAATGCTGGGGGGTTGGAAATTTGTTGTTACTTTCTGCAGCGTGAAAATTTGAGCACAATAATGCAAGGAAAATGTGACAGTCACATTTTGAGGTTTGCAGGACATTGTGGGTAAGATAACTTGTTGGGATCCACAAGAGAGACATCACCATGTACTCGCATTGGTGTTTAGTTTATGACAATATCTACAGTTGGTAGGTTTTTCTTAGATGAAATGTACACCTTGGCAGAGAGACAAAAAAGACAAAGATTACTGCACAGCCATCTATTCCTCAAGCACACACACATACTGGTTGGATTTGGCACGAGGGCGAGTGATGGTTCAGTATATAAAATTTTATTAACAAGAGATTTCACAAAAATGAAATGCACTGTCAATAATTGAAAGGACAAAAAACTGAACCAGTGACTCGCAGCTCGTGAGCTGTAAAGCCACGACAAGGCACCAACCGCTTTACAGGCCATTCACACACCTTTCATACATGATACACACAAGACCATTCACACCACCAGGCACGAAACCAACACATTACAACATTCACAAAAAGGGACAAGGTACACCCTGCTTGACAAAAACAGAAAAGACAAATATTTCTGCACAACCACCTATTCCTTAAGCACACATACATACTGGTTGGATTTGGCACGAGGGTGAGTGATGGTTCAGTATATACAGTTGTATTAACCAGAGATTTCACAAAAATGAAATGCACTGTTAATAATTGAAAGGACGAGAAACTGAACCATTGACTCACAGCTCGTGAGCTGTAAAGCCACGACAAGGCACCAACCTCTTTACAGGCCATTCATACACCTTTCATACGTGTGACACATACAAAACCATTCACACCGCCAGCCGCGGGCCCAGCACATTACAACACTCACATCAGCAGGCAGCGCCATTCAAGGGCCCATCACTTTCACACGCCCACATTCCTAACACAGCAACCACACCAGCTCACGGATTGCGTGGAGTGGCGTTTGGCTAGCAGTGTGTGTAGTGACCAGCAGCAAGTCACTACTCACACACCGCCAGCCAAGCGCCAGTCCACCCACACCGCCAGCCAAGTGCAAGTCCACCCACACCGCCAGCCAAGCGCCAGTCCACGCACACCGCCAGCCAAGCGCCAGTTCATGCACACCGCCAGCCAAGCGCCAGTCCACGCAAACCGCCAGCCAAGCGCCAGTCCACTCACACCGCCAGCCAAGTGCCAGTCCACTCACACCACCAGCCAAGCGCAAGTCCACCCACACCGCCAGCCAAGCGCCAGTCCACGCACACCGCCAGCCAAGCGCCAGTTCACGCACACCGCCAGCCAAGCGCCAGTCCACGCACACCACCAGCCAAGCGCCAGTCCACGCACACCGCCAGCCAAGTGCCAGTCCACTCACACCGCCAGCCAAGCGCCAGTCCACGCACACCACCAGCCAAGCGCCAGTCCACGCACACCGCCAGCCAAGCGCCAGTCCACACACACCGCCAGCCAATCGCCAGTCCAGGCACACCGCCAGCCAAGCGCCAGTCCATGCACACCGCCAGCCAAGCACCATCCCACACACACCGCCAGCCAAGCACCTGTCCACGCACACCACCAGCCAAGTGCCAGCCTACACACACCGCTATCACATTTAGGATTTTTTTATACAAAAAAGAAAACACAAACAAATTGCAAATAGATACAAATCTACTAACACAAAATCTGAAACTAAATACATTGCACAAATGCCAACCTTGAAACTGAACAAAAAATATAAAACAATAGAGACTAGGCAGTTCACTTTACCACTCATGGATGCTCCCAAAATTCTTTGCGTGTGGTACATTCTAAAACAAGCAGGGACACACAGCCCAGGGTTAGAAGGACACTCGGGGCAGTACATACGAGTCTCCTTCCGCGTACCTCTTCGCCAACAGACTCTACATCTCCTACTGGGAAAGTCTTTTGAGGGTGTGGGAGGAATGTGATCAGGAAAGTGGCGATCTTTCAATCTAGCCACATCCTCCACCACTCCAACTCTAGGAACACTTGCCTGTTCCACTACAACAAGGCTGCCTATTACAGACTCCTGAAACTTAGCAAAAGTCATCTTTGACTCAGGACAAGAATCCTTGAATACAACAAAAGCATTAAAGGTTGCCAAGTGGAAAAGATGGATAGCCAACTTCCAGTGGCGTAGCTAGGGGGGGCGACGGGGGTGGAGTTTTGGGGCGGCAAACGCAAGGGCCGCCACGGGCAGCCTAAGGCCTAGCTACGCCCCTGCCAACTTCTTATACCAAATGTAAGCCTTACGAAGAGCAGCGTAAGGTTCCAACCTCTGATCTACTCTAGCAATACCACCCATGTGCCTATTATAGTCTAAAATGCACACAGGTTTGCGCGCTTCAGCAACCTGACCCCAAACAGGCACAGGTGAAGTGCTTTCATCATGGATGGTAGTCAGCATGTAGACCTCTCTCCTGTCTGAAAACTTCACAGCTAGAAGTTCCTCGCAACGCAACGCACTGCACTGTCCCCGCACAAGCTTTTGACAAACAAGTTCTTTTGGGAAACCTTTATGGTTAGAGCGGATTGTGCCACAAGCAACAGTGTCCACTTTGGACAATTCCCTGAACAACCGCACACCAGTGTAGAAGTTATCTACATATAAATGGTGGCCTTTGTTAAAAAGTCCTCTATCAAGTTCCCACACAATTTTCTCAGTCACTCCAAAAGTGGAGGGACAACCAGGGGGGTTAATCCTGGATTCCTTACCGGTGTACACCCTGAAATTAGAGACATATCCAGTCCTACTGTCACACAGCATATACAGCTTAATTCCATAGCGTGCCCTCTTACTAGGAATGTATTGCCTAAAAACAACGCGGCCCTTGAACAAGACCAAAGACTCATCCACTGCTATTTCTTTCCCTGGAACATAGATCTCAGAAAATCGATCAACAAAGTGATCAATGACAGGCCGAATCTTGAAAAGACGGTCACAATCAGGGTGATCTCGTGCCAACGCTAAACCATTATCGACAAAATGCAGCATCCGAAGCAGAAGCAAATACCTATCACGACTCATGACTGCCGGAAATATAGCCGTTGCCATCAAGGGACTAGTAGACCAATATGAAGACATTGATGGCTTCCTTAGCAAGCCCATCAAAAAACATTAAACCCAGAACTTCTTCATCTCTTCCAGATTTGTGGGAGTCCACCGGGTAGCTCTAGAGTGGGGCCTAAGGCTGGCACTGTTGTCCCTCAAAAACTGTTCGGCATACAAATTAGTCTGCTCAACAATCTCTGCCAAAAACACATCGTCCATAAACAACTGAAAAACATTTATTGGCAAAACAAATTCTGTATTCACTCTATACCTTGGAACACCAGTAAAGTCTGGCAATGCCGGCTGCACCATCCCTGGGGCAACCCAGAGGTCATCACTTCCAACTGGAAGCCTTGCAGCCCCAGGCTGCAGCCCAGATGCCTCTTGCTGCACTATCGGCACATCAATGTCCTCCTCTAAAACAGGCACTTCATCCGCACTAAGAGTAGCTTCATCTGCACTGAGAGTAGCTTCATCATCCGATGATTCCATGTGGAGAGAAAACTCACTGCCTGAATCTTCCCCTCCCTCCTCTGCCTCAGGTGCAGAGTCAGTCTCTGAACCATGGTCAGAGGAAGACTCAAAAAGCATACCAACAACCTGCTGAGCAGTAATCCTGCGGCTAGCCATTATCCTTACTAAGAAAGGAGACTGCACAAACAAGTCAACAACAACCAACACTGTGCAAAATAAGTAATAAACAAAGTGTGGCTTTAGCACAAAGATCTATATACTCAAAAACAATATAACTCTCTTGACAAAGATAGCTACACTCACCAGCACCTACTCTGCAGAGACACAGCAAAAAGCAACGATATCCCACTAGAAAGAAAAAACAAAACCAATTACTCATAAGACAACAAAGTACACATCGAGCACTAATGCAAAAAGATTTTGACACTCAAAAAACAGAAGCCAAACATACTGCTATTATTACACCATTTGCAAAAAACACATTCATGTAGGGAAATTAAACTAATTTAGAGTAAATAGTACAAAAAAATTCTCTTACCAAACACATGCAACTACACAAGCTGCAGAACCACCAGTAACAAAACCGCAACCTGGAACAGTCTAAAGAGCAAAAGCCTTGAACTAGAATAAAACAGAGAAATAAAAAATTACAATTACATTTCACAAAAAGTAATACAATTAAAATTATAACACACAATGTCACTACCCAAATGGTCAATCTGCCAGATGGGCCTTCAAATAGGGCTGAGAAAAATGGGGATTAGGTGGGGTTTTCTACCAAGCCACTCTGTCCCCCAGGTGGGGCAGAAAACAACAGACAGATATTTGCCACCCCTTGCAAAACAAAATAGATCCCTGGTGCCTAGTAGGGTTTTCTGCCTTCCCCTCCCACCTAGGGTAGAAAGACCAAAAAAAGGGGCAGATCTGTAGGGGGCAGAAAATACACAAACATAATTTAACCCCCTTGGAAGCGACCCTTGGCCAAGGGGTCGCTTCCATTACCTATAAAAGAAAATCCCTGGTGTCTACTGGGGTTTTCTGCCCCCCCCCCATACCCGGGGGCAGTAAGGCCAAAAAAAGGGCCGACTGCCACCAGGGGGGTCGGGCAGAAAAAACATCCACAAATTATAACCCCCTTTGGAAGCGAACCTTGCCCAAGGGGTCGCATCCACACACTAAAAAACACAATCCCTAGTGCCTAGTGGGCCAGGGGGGGCAGAAATGCCCAAAAAACGGGCCAATCTGCCCCCAGAGGGGCAGAAAAAACATGGCATAAATTTGATCCCCTTTGGAAGCGACCCTTGCCCAAGGGGTCGCTTCCATTTGAAAATATATACCATCCCTGGTGCCTAGTGGGATTTTCTGCCCCCCCCCCTGGGGGCAGAAAAGGCCAAAAAAAAGTGCTGATCTGCCCCCGGGGGGGAGGGGGGCAGAAAAAACATCCAAACAATTTGCTCCCCTTTGGGAGCGACCCTTGCCCAAGGGGTCGCTTCCATTTAAAAATAAATGCCATCCCTGGTGCCAAAAAAATGGGCCGATCTGCCCCCGGGGGGGGGGGCAGAAAAACATCCAGAAAAAAATGCTCCCCTTTGGAAGCGACCCTTGCCCAAGGGGTCGCTTCCATCTAAATATTGTTGGCCCTATAACAATCCCTGGTGGCTAGTGGTGTTTTCTGCCCCCCCCTGGGGGCAAAACGGCCAAAAAAACGGGCTGATTTGCCCCCAGGGGATGCAGAAAAACATCAAGAAAAAAATGCTCCCCTTTGGAAGCGACCCTTGCCCAAGGGGTCGCTTCCATTTAAATAAAATTAATCCCTGGTGCTAGTGGGGGCATGTCCGCTGCACGATCGCGATGCTGTGCGCGATCGTGAAGCAGAAATGCCCTGCAAAGAGACATCAGGGGAGAGGAAAATCTCTTTCCTCTCCCCCGATGCCTCGATGCATTGTGCAAACCCCCCCAGGAACAAGGAAACCTACCTTGTTCTCTCCGACGCCTGGAAGCAAATGGCTTCCAGAGCGTCTGGGACTTCCTGATGACGTCAGCGCGCGCTGTGCGCGCTGACGTCATGGGATTCCCATGGGGGGGTCGGGGTGGCAGCGGAAACTCTTCCGCTGCCATCCCCCTTTGTGGGGGCGAAATCGGACACTCATGGGGGAGCGCCAGCGCTCCCAGAAGGGTGGGTGCCATGACGGAGCGGTTCCGTCATGAGCACACGCCAACCGTGGCTCATGACGGAACCGCTCCGTCATCAGCACCGAAAGGGTTAAAAACGCCATCAAAACATATGATAATAGAATTTGAATTGGGTTGCAAGGTGTTCATGGACCTCTGATGGTGGCAAATCCATGGACACAGGTGAAAGCAGTAATGTATTCTCAGAAGTGTGGTTCCTCCTGGAGATGAAGTCTGCAGAAGTCATCTGAGGGACTATGTGTCTGATCTGTAATCTGTTTCGTGATCATCAAGCATTATATATTATATCGGGGTATTTGTGGTCATGTTTGTGTTGCTGAGTTATCTACGTTTTTGTTTATGGTTTATTTGTACTAGTTGTTTGGTTTTTCCATTTGTATGAAAGGGCTCTTTTTGTGGCTAGGGAATAAGTGTGATAACATTGTCAGCACTCTGGAACTACTAGTCCCAGGAGTTCGTTAGTTGATGGTTGATTTGGACAGCTGTGAATAGGATCTGTACAAATAAAGCTCTGACCTTTAAACATTGACCTTCATTACAGAGTGCTAGGTTATCCAATTTCAGTGCAGTAAAAACGCAGGACCTGGAACTCCAGTGGCAAATGGCAGTACACACCACTGACTGCCCTAGGGCTCAAAGAAAAGATTTCACTCATCATTGGCATACCAGCGCTCTGCACTCACCAGCATTTCTAATTTCCAAATGTAGAACACGGGCAACAACCTGTCAAGTCCCAATTACAATTAGAGTTAATTTGGGGGTTAATTTAGGGGTGAAAGCTTATCTACAAGAAAATCGCCTGATCATAAATGTTTAAGACGTGCATAAGAACTGATGAAGGAATACATAAATTAAGATGGTGGGGCAGGAAAGAGTGAGATATGAGTGAGAAAATATACTACATTAGACACACTGCAGAGCAGTGCACACAATGAGTAAGACATTTACTGTTCCTACTATTTGCTTAATACCAATGAGAGTGAGTGAGAAATGGCTCTATTGTACATGCTTACTCGATAATTCTTACAATACCTGCACCTATTTGATGCTTCACAAGGAGGTGCATGCCACTGCGGATGTACATGCTAGTGCACAGAGGAGGATGAGGTTTCTTTGAGAATCCTCTTGGAGAACGGCAAGATGATTCTTGACAAAGGTTTTATATGCGTGTACCATGTTCATACCTAAGGCCAGAGAAGGGTGAGCAAAGGACCAGAATATAGAGGTTACACATATGTTGCACATACATGTATTAAAGGGACCATCCACTGAATGATGTCACAGTAAGTGTTGCAACCCAACCACACATCCTCAAACATAGGAAAATTGCAGAACCCGTATTGTTGGTGATTGTTGATGATGTGGGCCTGAGTAAGAGGTCATGCCCCCTTTAAACTCTGCTTAGCTAGGGGGTGACAATGACCTCCCAAATAGTGAACCACTAACTACTGACATGAACGGAAAGATTAAGTAACATGACCTGTCGCCCATTCAATAAAGCAGTGCCATCCAAAGCAACCTGCGTATTGATAAGGCCAATGTCTGAACACCCAAATGAAAGATGTAGATGGCGTACTTTTATAAACGTGCTACAAAGTAAATGTGCCACTATGTGTATAAGACTGAATATCTGTTGTCGGGGCAGGCCGAAATATTGGTAGAGACACATCTGAACCTTTAGCACACAAATGTTTGAACATTTGTTTTGTCAGAAAGGTAACAAGGTTGAGTCAAGACCATCGATATTAGGCAATCAAACACCCATATCTCAGCACCTTAATAAAGTAGGTCTGTTGAGTGACACTCTGACTATGGACTATGTCTTTGGATTGAAAGATGTTGACTATGACACCAACTCTGCTGTGCGAGTACATAGATGCAGACTATGCTACAAAGTCTGTGATCGCAAGTCGCGACCATGGGACCAAAGCCGCGGACCAACACATATCGACTGTGGGACCAAGTTTGTTGATAGACAGACGCTTCCTGTAGGACCAAATCTGCGGATTGACACACATGGACTATAGGATCTAGTCTGTGGATCAACAGACACTGACTTTGTGACCCAATCTGCAGATTGACACACACGGACTATGGGATCAAGTCTGCAGATTGACAGATGCTGATCTTGGGACGATGACTTTGGCCACTATTCCCAAAGGTTGGCCAAGATCTACTGGTTCTTACTGTTTATTCTTTAATTTGTTAGTGTTTAGTATATTGTATGGACCTTTCAGGTCGGTCCAGGTTACAAAACATTTATTGTGAAGTGTTGCACTCGCCAAATGGAACTTTAAAATCATTTCAATCGCTACCAACATTACCACATCTCTGTAAAAGTGTAAAGAAACAATTGCATAAGGAACCAGAAAGAACAATACCACACACATGAGTTCTTTATCTTTTTATAATAAATTGGGTAATAGTAATGGCTGTTATTTACAACACTTAGTATTGGCAGAAATCTATGCGAATGAGTGTATTATTAAAAACAACTTAGTATTTTATTGACAATAGCTCAATGATAAAACATGGTCAAATGTTTAAAGAAGGGGTTAGACAGCAGAATATTAGAAAATTAAATCATGTTGTCGGTCATTAATGACAACAGGTGGAGTCACAACATTCATAGTTCACCCTGTTAGCGCTTTTGCTGTAAGTATTGATGACTACAAAAGACAGTTTCATCAAAAACTAAATAAATAGTTAAATACAGAACTCTAACTACCAGAAACCTAGGTTCTACTTCACAGAAACTAAATTAGTACGCCTACACGAAGCAACTGCTGGGTTTCATAAAAATCCAAATAACTAAGTACAGAATTTCACAAAAAGTCCAGATTTCTGGACGTACACCTGTTCTTTCTAACCTTCGTGTGGAAAACCAGATGGTTTAAGGTTAGGAGAAAAGCACTCTTGCTAGTTTTTTCATCACGCATTTTATACACATGAAAATCGTTTTGGCGTGTCGAGAAATACAATCTCTGCACCATGGGGAAGGCGGGCGACCACCCCACTCTGAATACACACTTACTCTAGCCTTTTTTAAGTAAATACTGGTGTGTATTTGGATGTTGGAAAAGTCATTGGAAACGTTTGTGAATGTTCACACGCTTACAACGTTGGAAGTCTCTGGCATAGTCCCAATACCGGCAACATCCCCCCACTTTCCCATAGGCGAACGTGCATAAATAAACCACAAGACACTTTGTTTATGGGAAAAACTGTCGCAGGTTTATTCCATACAAGAGTATGCAATAAGGTGGGTTATCTTACGGGCGATCCATGGGCAGGCAGCCGTCCAACCTATGCTGCCCCTGCCCGCCTGATGAGCCAGCACTGTGGGATGTATGCCTGGTCAGCGCTACCTTTGTTGATCCACCACTGGATCACGTGTCCCTTGTTACCATCCTACTCACGCCCCTTTCAGGGCGGAGCGTATCAGGGCAAACCCCCGGTTGGTCAGGCCCCCAACCGCCCGAAGGACTAACGGGGCGCCGTCGCGGTTCTCCAGGACCCTGCCCTGAGGATCCTGGTCTTTGGCTCTGGCACCCCTATTGTGCCGCGCAGAGGTACCCTTACTGTACCCGTCTGCCGCAGTGGTACCCTTACTGTACCGGACTGCTTCCAGATCGCCCTGTAGCTCCGCCTGCAACACAAAAGTAAACATTAAAACATTCAATATACTTTGCCCACCAGCCCAGCCGAAGGGTAAGAGGAAGGGAGGGAGACGGCGAGGCTGGCGGCAAAGAGGCCGCTGGGAGGGTCAGAGGGGTATACATACCCTCCCTCCCCCCCCCCTGGGCATACCGGAAGTGACGCCCACACCCCCCCCGAACCGCGGGCTCCAGGCGGAAGCCCTCTGCAGCTAGGGCGAGGGGTAGGCTTGTGCCGCAATAGCACTAAAGGGCCGCCCTTTAAGGGGGGCCCCCTTTGGGGGCAGCGGGCAGCCACATAGTCCCAATACCGGCAACATCCCCCCACTTTCCCATAGGCGAACGTGCATAAATAAACCACAAGACACTTTGTTTATGGGAAAAACTGTCGCAGGTTTATTCCATACAAGAGTATGCAATAAGGTGGGTTATCTTACGGGCGATCCATGGGCAGGCAGCCGTCCAACCTATGCTGCCCCTGCCCGCCTGATGAGCCAGCACTGTGGGATGTATGCCCGGTCAGCGCTACCTTTGTTGATCCACCACTGGATCACGTGTCCCTTGTTACCATCCTACTCACGCCCCTTTCAGGGCGGAGCGTATCAGGGCAAACCCCCGGTTGGTCAGGCCCCCAACCGCCCGAAGGACTAACGGGGCGCCGTCGCGGTTCTCCAGGACCCTGCCCTGAGGATCCTGGTCTTTGGCTCTGGCACCCCTATTGTGCCGCGCAGAAGTACCCTTACTGTACCTGTCTGCCGCAGTGGTACCCTTACTGTACCGGACTGCTTCCAGATCGCCCTGTAACTCCGCCACAGCCCTGGGGGCGGCCACCGTCGCAGCCAGGGCCCCCCACCACTGCACCTCCTATTACCTGCAACCTGCTCTTTCCAAACATTCCTGTAAATCCAGGAGAAACAGGTCCATCCCCACCGGGAACAAGTGGACCCCGTCCTCCTCAAAGTACCCTTTAACGTTTGCCTGGATGAGTTCATGCCTGATAAAGCCCAACCCCCTCTGCCCCAGGAACTTGCGCATAGCACTGTTGACCCGCTTGCGCGAATGTTCTGCTGCCTCCCTTGACCTGGCGCCGCGCCAATGCAAGCGGGGGGTTATTTCAGACCAAAACAGTTCGCAGTGACCCAAACGCCTGCTTAGTTCGCCAAAGTCCGTTTTAATGGCCCTGAGTAATCCCCTCCTCCCCATGGTCATGAGATCATTGCCCCCCAAATGGATCACCAAGACATTGGGCGGGGTTCCCCCCAGGGCCAGGCGTTGCTCGAGCCGGTTAATGATGCTGTTCCATCTCATACCTGGGAAACCCATCCAAATAAATTGAGTGTCGTGAAACCCCCGCATCCAGTACCTGCTCTTGGCCCACTTTTCCAACCTGGCCACGTACGAATGGCCGATCACCCATATGCGAACACCTAAAGAAACGAACGCCATTCTTTATCAACTGGTTATTACTCAGATAATCATATTTGAACACGACACTGCAAAACACGGCACTCCAAAATTATTTACATATTGTGCAGTCAAGGGCGAATATACCGTTCAAAACAGCGCGACTGCCAACGCCCCACCTTTTTAATGCCTGCCGGTTCCATGCCTGCTTTGAATGCAGCCGTGGCTGCCCCAATCCTGAATGAATGGCTTGAATACTTTTTGTCGGGGCTGGCCAGGCCGGCGCGCGCCAAACATGCACCCATAACCCGCTCCACTTGAAACTTAGTCAGGGGGGTCAGGTCTGCATGTACCAGGAAATAACCCTGTGTTGCGGGGCGCACCGCTACATAGTCCCCTACTCTAGCGACCGGGCAGTACCTGGGATCCCCTAGCGGGTTAAGAATCACCTCAACCCCACGCCCTGCCTGGTCAGTCTTAGACCTTCTTATGCGGAGCACCAGCTGGGCGGCCAGCTTCACGTCTTGCATGCCAAGTGCATCCCCAGACCTATCCGCCTTGGATCTGGCCACCAATTCGCTCATCCTGAATGCCCCAAAGAATGCTAAACAAAAGGCGGCTGCTAGTAGGCTGGCCTCGTAAGGAGAGTGCGCAACCTGCTGCAGGACATCAAGCATACCCTGGAGCCTAGGGAAATCGATGGCCCCCCTGTTGTCCGGCACCCTCACTTCCTCCCTGGCCCAGCCCTTAAGAGCCGCCCGTAACCAAAAAGACCTGGCCGGATCAGTCCCACCCTTCAGTTTCTCATCGTGGCACACTGCCGCCAGGTGGCTGGACACCCAAGAGTGGCTCCTCCCTTGGTCCTTAGCCCATACCACAAAGGCCTCCACCTTCTGTTCCAAAGGAAGGGAGCTGGTGCCCAGAATATCAGAGACACCCCAGAATGTTGCACAGTGGGCCTTGTACTTCTTCCTGGTTCCTGGAGCCAAGGACCGTTCCCCAATCTCCCTCAGCCGTTGCTCCACTGCAAGATGAGCCACAGATGCGCTGGAAAGGGGGTCATCTCCGCTCTCGCTCGCGGCCAGGCCTCCCGGAATCGGAGCCACTGAAAACGAGAGAGAGCGTCAGCTGCAACATTCTTGACCCCCTCAATGTGCCTAGCCCTGAACTCAATGTTGTGGCGCAGGCCGGCCCTGACGAGCTCTCTCAGCAGGCAGAGCACTAGTGGGCACCTAGCTGACTGACCATTTATCGCTTGTACAACCGCCATGTTGTCCGACCAGAAGACCACCCTCCTGTTCGCTAGCGCAGAGGGCCATAAATGCAGGGCGATGACGATGGGGAAGAGCTCTAGTACTGTGATCTTGGCTGTGATCAAGCGTTGGGCCATTTCTGCGCGCACCACTCCTCCCCCATGATGGCTCCAAAACCCTCCCTCCCGGAGGCGTCAGTGAAAAGGCACAGCTCAGTGCTGCCTGTCCATGGCGCCCTCCAGATCACAATTCCGTTGAATTGTACCATGAATTCCACCCAGGTCGCCAGGTCTACCTTAATGCCTTTTCCCAACCTGACCAAATGATGTTTCCTGCGGACGCCTGAAGTGGCCCTGGCCAGTCTCCTTGAGAACACCCTCCCAGCCGGGATGACTCTAGCTGCAAAATTGAGTTTGCCCATGAGACTCTGGATCTCGCCCAAGGGTGCCTTGTCTCTGCCCAGTAAGCTTTGGATGTCGTTGCGCAACTCCTGCACCTTCCCGGCAGGGAGCCTGGACTCACCCTTGACGGTGTCCAGCTCAATGCCTAGGAACGTGAGAACCTGCGCCGGACCCTCAGTCTTACCCGGCGCCAGGGGAACCCCTAGGCGAGCCGCCAAGTCCTGGAAGCACCGCAATCCCTCACTGCACTCCCGAGACCCTAATCTCCCGATGAACAAAAAATCATCCAGGTAGTGGGTCACTCCCTCCTGGCCGTGTTCCCAGTGAAGTGCCCACTGCAAGAAGGAGCTAAAGGCCTCGAAATACGCGCAAGACACCGCACAGCCCATGGGCATGCAACAATCAAAGTAAGTTGACCCTGCCACTTGAACCCCAGCAGGTGCTGGCTGGACGGGTGGACTGGCAGTAGGCGAAAAGCAGATTCTATATCCGCCTTGGCCAACCAGGCCCCTTTGCCAGCCCTCCGCACCATGTCAATGGCCATGTCCAGCGAGGAATAAGAAACTGAACAAGTGCCCTCCTCTAACCAGTGATTTACTGAATCGCCCTCGGGGTATGACAAGTGGTGAATCAGCCTAAAGGCCCCAGGTTATTTCTTGGGGACTACACCTAGCGGGGATACTATAAAGTTCTCCAGTGGGGGTGAGTTGAAGGGGCCAGCTACCCTGCCTAGTGCCACCTCCTTTTGAATTTTTTCTCCTACGACTCTTGGCAGTTCTTTGGCGGACCTCAAATTATCAGCATCGCGGCTACAGTGCGGCCCCTGGAACGGAATCGTGAAACCTTCGAGGAACCCCTGTGCTAGAAGCAGCCTGTCTTTGGTGTTGTGGTACTGCCGCAGGAGCGGGAGGAGGTTCTGCAATATGATGGGGGAGGGCCCTTTGTTGGGAAAGTTTGGTTGAGCGGAGACCAGGGCTGGTTGGCAACAGGAGGGGGGGGGGGCGGCGCCGGGGCGGTGTTCCTGACTGGGTTATTAACTGTTCTGTTTACCAGGGGGGGGTGGGGACTATCCCGTTTTGAGTTGCATGGCACGGCCGGATGTGCGGCCCCACACTTGCTGCAGTTGTGGGCGAATTTGCATCCTTTGCCCCAGGTGCAAGATCCTGCATTGTATAACCGGCAGGTGCCGGATGAGAACCTCTTATTCCCTTGTTGTTCCCCCCCTTGCTGGGTTCGAAAAGGCTGTTTGAAGGTGCGCTTACCAGTTTTTTCGGAGGCCCCTTGATTATCACCACCTTTCTGCGCTTTCGCCCCCTTTTCCCTGCACTCTGTAGTTGGTCTACCCATATGTTGGATCCAGAGTTGGATCTCCTTTTGGTCCCACCCTAGCTCCGGACATAATGACATCCTCTTACGGAACTCCTGATCATAGTAAAACCATCCTAACCCGCCCGACAATTTTGCCTCCTGTTGGATGGTGTGGGAATACTGCATCAGGGCAGGGCCCTGCTCTGGGTGTCTTTCCATTATTACTGCTGAGAGAATCGTGAAGGCCTCCACCCAATTCTCTATTGTCTTGTCTGGCCAGCGTTGGTACAGCACTTTCTTGTCCTCCTCTTCCCCCCCATCTTCCTGGTGTCTAAACCTGCCTTGCTGTGCATAAGTAAGGTCAAGATGTCCACACATTCCCTTCTCCAAATGCCTTCCTTGGTGGCCTGAGGCACCTCCCACGCCAGAGAACAACGCCCTGACGCTAGTGGAGCTACTGTTACCATTGGAGTCATCGGGGGGGCCAAACTTGCGGTGGACAGACTTGTGGGCAGGTGGGGGGGGGAGATGGTCTGCACCAGCGGTGAAGCGGGCGCAGGGATGGGAGAGGGAGCAGGAGGGGCCGCTGAGGTGGGAGCGTTGCTGGTAGAAGGCGCTGCCGTCATCTGCTGTCCCTCCCCGCTGGAGGGAACCATATCTTGCCCTGCACTACGCCTAGGTGCCGTCACACTCACTCCTGCCTCTGGGGCGGCTACCATACTGCCTGCCCCGCTTGCAGGCAATGCCCCACCGGCCTGGCCCGCCCAAACCTGAGTAATTGAAGGTGGCACCCTGAGCACCAGCGCTGCGTCCACAACTAAAGGGGGCGCCTCCAATCTGTCCAAGCGTGTCTGAAATGTATTCATCAAAGCCAACATGTTGTCCATTGCCTTACCGATTTTTACAATGTTCGCGTCGCCCGTTGTGGCAGGGGGTGGAGGGTTAGCAGGCGCAGCCACCGGCGCTGGAGGCTGTTGCGCAGCCACCACCCTGGCCTTGGCCGGGGGGGGTCCGCAGGGAAGTCTTTGTTGGTGGGCCTGTGTGACCGCTTTGGTCTGGGAGGCGCCAGCTCGGGTGGTCCCGCCTGGCTTCCTGACGGTTGGTCTAGTGACACCCCGGAATCCTCCTGCCCACAGGCGTCAAGCATCCCTTGAGCCCATTCCACTCCCTTGGCTTTTGCCATTGCCATAAAGGTCCCCCACACTAAATCCTGGGACGTGCTTGGTTGCGACACTTCAACACAGCTGACTTGCGAGAATAAGAGGGCGGGGGTCCCTTGGCTGTTCATGCTGTACTTTGTCTGGCCGACTGCCCAGCCACGCCCTAAAACAAAAGACAAAGGTGAGTCCCAGCACTGAGCCATCAGCGAAACCTCCCAGCCGCAGAGCAGCCGTTCCCATGGGCCCCCCGACCCCGGCGCGTTTCCCGCCCAGTGCCTCCCCGGTACTTACTTCAACACAGCTCCTGCCCTAGCGACCTGATCGAACAGACTAGTTTGTTGCCTTCACCCTTGTCCTGCGGTCATGTCCCAATGGTCCCCGTATGGCTGCGAGTACCGTGGATGTACAGATGAGCTGCGATGGGGAAATAAATTCGTTTAGATGAGGCCAAGGCAAGGCCATGTGACCATCGTGATGTGTCGCCCTTGCCTTCCTGCCACGCAGTCGGCTGTAAATTGGCATGGTGACTGCGGGATGGGGAAAACTAGCGGCGGGGTGGGGGGCGAGGGGGTGGTTTGCGGATGAGTCCCATTACCTGCACAGCGCCCTTGCCCGGGCCACGACCCAGCGAAGCTGCCCCTCGACGTCCGGGCCCACTCTACCTGCGAGGTGCCTCTGCACCAAGACTCAATCCGGCGTAAGCAGCGTGAAACGTCCGGTCCCGACCTGCTTAGAAACAAAACAAGCGTAAGTGAGTGGTCCCCAACCCGCTGTGCGACACATCCCGATAACCAGTGAATTCCCATATCTTTTCCCCAGACACCATAGTTACAATGAAGCACCGCAAAGTCACTAAATGTAGCCTCACTGCTCCATGGGCCTTAGGGAGGAAAGGTGAGAGGAGGATTTATCACCATCGCCACGATTTAAATGAAGCATTGATGGCAGCACTCCCACTCTGAAAATTGTTTCCAAACACTGGAGCAGTATGTATTGCCGAACAAGTTGCCGCCAGAGAAGTGTCGAACTAGTTCGCCATCTAGCGGCAGTAGTTGATATTTGCATTAAACTAGAGCACAATAAAAGCACTTGCTTGCTTTGTGCAGTAACAGGTATAACGTAGGTTACCGCTACCTCGCATTACGAACAACAACGAAAACCGCGCTCCAATGTAATTAAGGGCATGGCTTAAAAACATGTAAGCTAAAATCTGTGTCTAGCTTAGTGTGCCGCCCGACTTGTATATTGCTGTTTCTGTAATTACATCCAGATATACGATCCAACAAGTAACATCCTACCTACAAAATCACGACTATTGGCTTTGTCAATGGTTGTTAGTTGCATAAGATAAATAAGCAGCAACTCCGGATTCCATCGTAAGCCCCCTGCATGTGCACTTCTGCGTGTGCCTTGTCCCTTAGTCCCCTTTGTCTATAGTGGCCACCGCGCGGGAGGGTGGCGCGCCTTCTCCGGCGGCCACCCGCGAACCACCTCGGGGCGGAGCACGACCCAAGCCGGCATGCGCGGGTCCCCGGAGGCTGAGTGCGCCAGCGTGCCCAACAACGCACCCCCAAGCCAGCCAAATCAAACCGGCTGCACAACCCAGGAAAGCCGACGGTCCGCTTGCCCCCCCCATAGCACAAGCGCCCCTGGCCTCACATCGGTCATCGGCGCCGCAAGATCGACGCCAAAGTGTTCACAGGCGCCATGCGCCACTGGGCAGGGTGGAGGAAGGGGGGGGGCGATGCTGGGGCCCAGGCAGTAGCCGGAGTGCCCGCCTCCCGCTCTCAGTTCAGACCAAGCCTCGCCGGCATCGCCGATGCATGCATCCCACCGGATGCGCGTGTGTCCACCAAAGCATCCAAACCCCATGCCCCATCTGACCACGACACCCGCTCCACCGTGTGTGCCTCCCTGGCACCGCGGCCTCAACGGCACGCGCAGACCAGCAGACCCCCGCACCCTCGCGGCCCCACGCCTGCGGCCCCTTGCCCGTCACCCGGATAGCCTAGTGAGCATCGCAGGCCCCTCCTCCACACTCTCTGTGGAAAACAACGCAGGCGGCCGGAAGGGTGTGAGTGGGGCGGTCGGGCACCTGCGCTGCCAGTTCACACCAGGGTGAGACAAGCCCCAAGGATGCAGCGGGCGGATGCACCGCTGCAATTGTTGGCTCGACAGGGGCACCGACCAGCGCACGGGGGAGGCGGGCAAACATTGACCCTAACAGGCGGCCGCGAGTCCAACCCCGACTGCGCCTCCGTCCAGCACAGTGAGGGAACGGGCCCGACTCCCCGGAGAATCGACTGTACTGGCAGCGGTTGGACCGATCCCACGCCTCCAAAGAGTCCGGCGCCCCAATCCAGCGCCCCAGACCGCTCGGCCACGCCACCACCCACGGCGCAACCAGACTGCATGTCAGGCCACAAAGAGATGCATGGGCCCAAGCCCATCGCCAACCACGTGGGGAGCCTCTCCGAACCCGCACGACACGTCCGGACAGCGCGACCCAGGGGGGGTTGGGGAGGGGGGAGCAGTGGATGGAAGCAACCGCTTATGGTGGAGCGTAAATGTCGGTTTAAGCAACGCTCCACCATGCAGGCTCCAAACTAATCACTTAGTAGGCGGGGCTCCGGACTAGGACCAGCTCACCATCTCAGATGGACCCCGCTTCCCCTCCGCTCGTCCCGCTGTGGACTCGCAGCTCCACTCCCCTGCGTCTTCAGACGAGAGATTACTAGACTAACGTTATGACTGATAACAGGTCCATTTTGACATGGAATAAATAGGTCACCAGCCAAATTTGCAGACCACGGCAGTACCTTAAAGTCACCCCCTTTCAAGTGAGCTAGGTCACGGCCCAGTCGCACAACCCTCATCCGAGGACCCCTCCAGACGGCGATGCCGGCCGCAAAGAGGAGCAGGAAGAGAAGCAGGAGAACCCACGCTGGCACACCGTGCCAGAAAAGGAGGTGGGGGGAGGTCGAGCACCGCCACAGCACGACCACTGCACGGCACAGCAGCCCGCAAACCCTACCGACACTGCCCTGAGCCCTCGAGGAGCTATCCTCCCCCCCCTGTGACTAGGGGGCTGGAGGGGAGGATGTAAACTCACCAAAATCTACGTGGCGCAACGACGACACGGAGGAACCCGACGACCTCCTCGACGGCGAGGCTGGCGGCAAAGAGGCCGCTGGGAGGGTCAGAGGGGTATACATACCCTCCCTCCCCCCCCTGGGCGTACCGGAAGTGACGCCCACAACCCCACCCCGAACCGTGGGCTCCAGGCGGAAGCCCTCTGCAGCTAGGGCGAGGGGTAGGCTTGTGCCGCAATGGCACTAAAGGGCCGCCCTTTTAAGGGGGCCCTCTTTGGCGGCGGCGGGCAGCCACATTCTCAGCAGCCACACACACCACTGGCCCTACCCTGGGTTCTCCCATGTTTCCAAAACTTTACTAAACTTACAACTGCTGAAAGGTCTGCCACCTGGAGAAAGCTCCACATTTACAAGGGCCAACTTCATTCTGTGAGATGTGTCATTTGAAAACTTAGGCACACATTTACTAAAGTTTTGCATGCACACTTGCGCAATGCAAGGCAAAAAATAGCATGTTTACTTATCATTGTACCATTTAGCACTGTGCTAGTCTTGTTGATCATGCGAGCGCCCTCGCAAACGTTAGTAAAGGTGGGCCATATTTTTTGCAGTCTTGTTATGAACATATTTTGTTGTCCATTGCAGGCAGAACCTTATCCCTCACTTTTCTATGTACTTTAGGCTCTTGCATTGTATGCCCTTCATGCCCATTTCAATGTTTTACTTTGGATTTGCTGCTTTCCTCCCTATTCTGTGTTTATCCCGCCCATGGTGCACAGCCCTTTCACCATGCTTTTTGTCTGGATGGGTGTATCCTTTCATAGCTGACACCACAGGCTTATGTTTCTCTGTGCATTTGGTATAGAACATAGTTTATTACCCTTTTTTCAAGATGGCGACCCTTTTCTGTGACGTGACGACGCAACGTGCGTGGACATCTTGAAAAGATAGAAAATGACTATCTATACTTTTACCATAGTCGGTTGTCCATTCGAAAAGCCGGTCGAGTCTCTCACTCACCATTGACAAAGCGAGCCATGTTGACTTTGCTTGCTTTCTTTTAAGGTGTACAAACCTGTCTGTGAATTGAGTGTCTCGGGTATATCGTGTTGTTAAAAGAATGATGACAAACTGAATACAGTGTGAGGTAATGGATGAGATTCCTGTGTGCTGGTGCCTCATTTAGAGATCATTGGGAGGGGTTAAAAAGTGTGCTAAATATGCGGATTTTTTTTCCCCCATGGATTTAACATGTTTTTTTTATTTAGAGAAAAGTGGTATTACTGCATAAACATACTGCTTCTCTGCAAGTGAAATCATGCACATTAGTGTGAGGTTACTTACTTTGCACCAATGAATGCAAAAAAAAGAATGATGTGGCAAAACACGTGGAAACACATTTTCTGCATATTATAAACTATTTCATTCTGACTTTGGGTTACCACAATCGACAATTGTTAGTGAACCTCGATTACTGGAATCAGGGCATTAAGGCGAATGGCCTAACAATGACAGCCTCAATAGTGGATGACAACGGGTGGCAAGAAAATCATTTTGACATACTGTAAGTCAAATCAAAAAGAATGCTTTATGAAGTGAGTGAAATTGGTAATAAAACACGTCAATTGGTTTTCATAAGACCATATTAGTAGTTCTTCAAATCTTTCCTGAGCCCAGTTTGAGTAAACTTCACAGGTGAACAAACTTAACAGCACGAGTAGGAAAGTAACAAATTCATTGGATTTGTGGACCCAACAATGCAGTGACTATGAGTAAGCAACGAGTTTCCACCCTCTCTTTTGCTCTCTGCACATCCCCATCACCCTGTCCTCTCTCCCTCACCCCCTCTATTGTTCTCCACGTCACCAGTTGTGGCTCGCTTCATAAAAGCTGTCTGTCTGGAGCTTAAATATTGCAGGACGCTTAAACCCTGCCATCAGAGCCAATCCAATCACAGCTGCTCAGTCGTGCGACGAGGTGGGGACTTTGGGTACCACAGGGAAGAGGAGAGACAAAAGTTCACTTTCTGCCTGCGAGTGCCAAGCGAGGGGACACCTTCTCCACCGAAGCTTCCACCGTGGCAAGTTGCCCACTTTTTATTATTTGCCTATTGTGCTTTCCTTTGC
The DNA here is from genome assembly GCA_963921515.1 of Calotriton arnoldi. Classification (NCBI taxonomy): domain Eukaryota; kingdom Metazoa; phylum Chordata; class Amphibia; order Caudata; family Salamandridae; genus Calotriton; species Calotriton arnoldi. Next base: position 2,281,315 of record CAWUFW010000959.1, on the reverse strand, counting down.
TTGTTGTTTCTTTTGCCAGGGTACCCACATTGGTGGTTTGTAGTGTTAACTCGCCGTTCAGTCAAACATACAACAGTGGTTTGTGTTTGTTTGGTGGGGAGTTAGAGTGAAGTATTTTGATTGGATAGCTTGCTACAACATAGTAGAAAGAAGGACTGAACACCAGTTTGGAAGAAAATTGTGACTTTATTGTAATTTTCTATGAAAATAGTCGGTGTTGTAGACTGATTTCCACTCCAGCAGTTGTGTGTTTAGGCATGCGGCAGTGTTAAAAGTCAACAATGAAGAACATCGAAGGGGATTAGGGCGACATTGCATTCCCCATGAGCGCTAATGTTATCTGCCTGATTGGACAACTTTTTGTTGTTACAGAATGTTGGGTGCGGTTGTTCTGTTCCAATGTTGAGCGATGATATCGGTGGACAAAATAAAATAGCGGAGAATCAATACATTTGCAGTTTTCATTGGTTATCGGCCAAAATGGTGGCTCAAGTAGGTCACATTCTAAATATAATATAAAATTCTGAAAAAACACCACACATTTGAAAGGAATTGCACCACTGCGAGAAAGCTTTTGCCTTCCAAAATGGCTTCCTTAGTGGTGATCATTTATAACATTAACAAAATCCCTGGATATTTATGAGTTGCTGTGACGGAATGAGATTGATTCTGAACTGTGTTGTCCTATGTGATTTGTTGGGGGTGATACTTTGGAAAATGGCTTTGCTCTAAAATCAAATTCCATGAACTATTACTCATCCGCATTTCTTCCGTGTGGTTGACTGGTTTCAAAAGCCAGGGCAGGATGTCAACATTAGTCAGTTGTGAAAAATGCTGCAGACAGATGATGAGCTGTTTCCAGCACGGAGATTAAAGCTAGCCTGTGATAACACTGTCTCCAGTGCCTAGTCAGGACGCATGCCAAAAAGGCACTACAAATGTATGATCATATAACACCTCTGTGCCGACTTGTGGCCTTGTTGTGACTTTATTGTCATGCCTCAGTCGCCTTTGGTTACAGCCAGTGCAAGCATGCTGCATTTTGGAAGGAAAGTGGTCTGAAAGACCCTGTTAATATCTGAAGAGTGAAAGTGTCCTGTAGAACAGGATGTTCCCACGCAAGCCACTGACTCTGTAAACGAGTTCCATTTAGAATGATAGTTTGCACATTTGCCTTGTTTGAATCTCCAGTTTTTGTACCTTTGGCCATAAAATATATGAAGCATTTATGTAGTGCAGCCAAGATCAGAGGGCAGGGGCACATTTTACAAATGTAGCACAAGTATGTAATAGTTTAACTGGGCGGTGATACTGGGTAACATTATGTACTCAACAAGAATGCCTGACAACTGGATGAACCTTTAAGAAAGAAGGAGATTACACAAGGTGTTAGGACGGAAATGAGAAAACAAAATTCATTTTGGAAAAAGGAAAAGGGAGAAAGCTGAATAAGTAAATTTTACGTTTCTTTCTGAAATAATTCAAGAGGTTCAAATCCCGACTAAAGGAGTTAGGATGGTTGTTCTACGATCTGTGTCAGAGCACACGTTAGCCTTACTGATATGGGCTTTGTACTCCAGAAGTGCTAGGGTTTAAAAGAAATCTAACTTAATGTTATAAGACATGATAATTTATAACTATCTGAGCTATGTGAGGTGTATTGTGCTACTGAGGCCAATGAGTTCCTATATCCACTTATAAGAAAGGGAGTGAGTGTCAAACGAGGACTGAACCATTATCCGAGCCACCGCCCTACATTCTGCCGATTATGACCATATTGGGAGAGAGATGGTTCATGGTCGACCAGGTTTCGGACAGAACTTGCACAATGGGTGGCTTATTAATTATTTGAGAATGTTTTGTGTAGTTCTGAAAGCTCAGAATGGGGAATGTTAGAGAAAATCTATGATTGGCAGTAGAAAGCAGGCGGCTTTCCAGTGTTTCTCATCTAACACTGAATCTCTTTGTTCTACTCCTTAGACTCTATATCATGGGAGACTGGAGTTTCTTGGGCAATATATTGGAGGAGGTGAATGAGCACTCCACTGTGATTGGCAGAGTCTGGCTCACTGTGCTTTTCATTTTCCGGATCCTAATTTTGGGGACAGCTGCTGAGTTTGTCTGGGGAGATGAACAGTCGGACTTTGTGTGCAACACTCAGCAGCCCGGTTGTGAGAACGTCTGCTATGATGAAGCCTTCCCTCTCTCCCACATCCGGCTCTGGGTGCTGCAGATCATATTCGTCTCCACTCCCTCGCTGGTGTACGTTGGGCATGCCGTGCACCATGTCCGGATGGAGGAGAAGAGGAAAGAGAGGGAAGATGCTGAGCTGAGCAGACAGCAGGAGATGAACGAGGAACGCTTGCCACTTGCCCCAGACCAAGGAAGTATTAGGACCACCAAAGAAACCAGCACCAAAGGCACCAAGAAATTTCGGCTGGAAGGAACCCTTCTGAGAACCTATATTTGCCATATTATCTTCAAAACCCTTTTTGAGGTGGGATTTGTTGTGGGCCAGTACTTTTTATATGGTTTTCGGATCCAGCCTCTGTATCAATGTAGCCGATGGCCATGCCCAAACACTGTGGACTGCTTTGTATCCCGGCCAACTGAGAAAACTGTGTTTATCATGTTCATGTTGGCAGTGGCTGTGGTGTCCCTCTTTCTAAATGTTGTGGAGATCAGTCACTTAGGCTGGAAAAAGATTCACCTGGCATTCAGGAGAACGGTGGAGCAACCAACTCATCACCTGCTGGGAGAGGTTTCTGAGAAGCCTCTCCATTCTATTGGCATTTCATCCATCCCTAAATCCAAGGGTTACAAGTTATTGGAAGAGGAGAAGGTGATATCCCATTTCTATCCTATGGCTGAAGTAGGGATGGCTGCTAGTCCACATTTCAATGGCTATAGAGGGAAGAACAGCGCAAGAGCCTTGGAAGATCTCTCCAAAGACTATGATGAAAGCTTGCCATCCTACGGCCAACATGATAACCACGAGACAGTAAAGATTTACAGCCCGGAACCCCAAGAGAGAGCTCCATCTGACTGTGCCCCCTCCATTCGTGCCTCCTCTTTGCGCTCTCACTCTGAAGGTGCCCCTTCCATGCATGCACCCTCTGTGCATGCTCCCTCTGAACGTGCCCCATCAGAGCGGATGCCATCTGTGCATGCCCCTTCTGAGCGTACCCTTTCAGAGCGGGCATCATCTGTAAATACCATCTCTGAACGTGCCCCATTAGACAGGGCACCGTCTGTGCATGCCCCTTCTGAGCATTCCTCCTCTGAGCATGCTCCCTCCGAGCATGCTCCTTCGGAACATGCCCTATCTGAGCATGCAAAATCTGAGCACACCCCATCTGAGCATGCGCCATCTGAGCATGACCTCTTTGAGCATAGTCCATCCATGCATGTCTTTCCTGATCCTGCGCTTCCAGAAATAGTATGCATTGAGCAGGAACCCCACGAGCCACCCTCATTGCTCGCAGAATTCATGCCTGACTCAAGATCCCTCAGTAGGTTAAGCAAAGCCAGTAGCAGGGCTAGGTCAGATGATCTGACTGTATGAGCAGAGAGAAATGAATCCCATGTTTTTCCATAACAGAGTACGAAAGATGGACTGGTGCTATTAACTAGATACTTGTGCCCACTGTCTCCTGGGGAACTGTACAGTTTTGGCAGTCCAAAAAGTGTTCTTATATATTTAAAGTGATAATGTGCCTTTCCAAAGAGCAAATAGATACTGTGATGTGCAAACAATGTAGTTCCTTATGTCGGATAAAGTAAGCCATTATAAAAAGTTGGAAAACATTTTTTTATAAAAGTACTTGTCAGTTAAACACCTTTCCTTCCTGGAAGTGGGTTCCGCTAAAAGTCCTGGTTGCTATCAATGGGGGTCCAGCTATGTCTGTGTTGAAATGATGAGAAGGTATTAATCTTGTATCTCCCTATCAATATATCTTGAAAGTAGTTTCAACTCCTGTCCTGTGTAGGTTCTTGAAATACAATTTGAAAAGAGACACTGCACCTTGGAAACAGAGCAAAGCACCATGAAACAGTTTCAACATATCAAGTAGGCTTAAAAATGAAGACCATCCCAGCTGAATTGGCAAACGTGAGTTTTGGTTTCAGTTTTAGGCAGTGTTCAGTGATCCACTGAAAACTGATTATCTTATGGAATGGTGAAAGAATTACAGTTTTCAGGGGAAGAGCAAATATCTTATGCAACTGTGAAATAATCCCAGTCTTCTTGGTTGACAAATTCCAAAAGCTTGCAGTGGACTGTGGATGTCCAGACAATGTCTTTGTTTCTGGATGCGGAAGGTATGATACTGGTACAAAGCCACAAATATATATTTTTAAACAATATGGCCACCATTCATGAATGATCCTCTCGAGCTGTGCACCAACATGAACACTTTTTATTCCAGTACCAGAATCTAACCAAGCTTTGGACCACTCTGTATGGTGTGGTAGAACGGTTCCAACTTCTCAAACTTTCATCCCAAATCCTACTCAACATTTGCAGCGTTCATGTGCTTAAAAAGAGGAGAATAGGAGACATGTCAGTAAAGATATCCCTCACTTTCTCCCCGAGCCATTCCCTTGCACCTAGGAAGGTAGCACCTGAGTGAACCTTGTCGTGTGTGCCAAAAAGCAAAGGCAACATGAAGGCTGATTTATGTAACATTCTCCAGGGTGTGCAATTAGCCAATGATGGAAGTATGTGAATTACTCTTTATTCGTTTGTCCAGCTTTAACCTCGCAACAAAACAGTTTAGAAAAACATTTGCATTAGGAATCAAGATATCTAAGTCACCATTATCCGCAGAGCATGAGGATGCTATAAAGTGATGGGAGGACTTTATATGAAAGCTCAAATGAAGCTTTTTAGCCGTAAAGTGCAGTATGCGCCAAGTGGTGGGTTACATGGATAGTATAAAAGTGATGAAAGAATATGTATGATTTCCCTTCAAATCGGGGGTCCTCCGGATGGTGTTTCACTCCCTCGTTTTTTTAGTTCATGTGTAATAACAGATAGGGACCAACCACAATCTTGCCTACTCCAAAAGGAGCAGTCTTTTCCAGGCTGCTAGGCCACATCCTTTCAGGGACACACGCAATCCCAGACATGTTTGGTCCCTGGGATTTGCATATGCTCAGTATAGAGCTAATGAGCTAAAAATGAAGGAATGTGGCCCGCCCTAAGTAATTGCTCATGGGTGAGATTGATTCAAGCATTTCCATACAACAAGTTTCTGCTGTCTGAGTGCTTCTTTCCTTAGGCTAGCAACTGACATGTAGTACCTAAATATTTCCTATCATGTCTCCAGCGATCCTCAAAGGCATCTCGCAAATATATGTCAAACTTTATACACGCTGTCACTCATATCTTGCCTTATCCCGCCTCCCTTTAAAAAGTAATGAAATTGAAAGCTCGGCTTCTGAATTTGACTTTTCTAATGACTTAGAAATTGTCGGTGATTCATTTTGAAATCAGTGCATTATTCCAAACCTGAAAGATGCTGAATAAATCCCGTTGAGATAGGAGAGTCAGTGTGTTCCCTTTTCTTTATTGTAAGCTCTCACCTTACATAATAAAGATAGTTGCATTGAAAAATAAACTGATCCAGAGGATAAACCCTCATGATTCAAGAGACCAGACTATAGGACAATTTAGTGAATAAAGTAATAGGTAAATAAATTAACTCTCAGAATTCGGAAGCTAATCAATATTTAGGTACCTAAACTCATGTCATCTAAAGTGTCCAGCCTCCAGCTCTGTTTTATTCTGATAAGTCTGGCATCCTATATTGATGCTATGAAATGGCACATGTGAACATATGCCACACGGTTTAAAAAACTCAGTTGAACAAGGCATAATATGACATACTAGAACACTAATGCAAAGACCTTCAAGTTCTGCATCCCTGCTCATTCATACTCAATTCTTCTACTTGTGCTCCTATTTTGTGCACGTGGATTTACTCCCGCCAAATCTGTCCTTAGCTGTTAGAGTCTTGTTACGGTGAATTGGCAGTCTTTGTGACTCTTCTATATTTTCTTACTTGATATCATTTTTCAAGATCATCAACATAGGCAATGCTCTAGGAACTCTGGTCTATGAACTTATTAAAAGTAATGGATACCTACCTAGATGTGCCACCAGTGAGGATGTAGCTGGATTCTTTACTTCACTTTAGCTGTTAGCCTTTATCGCAGATTTGCTGATTTTAATGGCTTCCCATGAATCATGGGATAAAAGTTTCCAAATATGTAGTTTTGCAAATGTGTAGATTCTAATTTTAGAGTGAAGCCAAGAAATCACACACACAGATTAAGGTGGCAGATGAATCCGGAAATCATCTGTTTGGGCGATTCTGTGCCTTGTGAGTGTGCGTAGTTTAGTGGTTGGTTATCCTCGGTTTGCGTTTGGTGAACAATAGTCAAGTTTTCAACATAGGCATGTTTCATTTTCTCTATGCCCAGAATGTTGTTGGGAAGTGTCTTCGTTTAGGTCAAGCTCTCTGAATTTTTGGCGTGGAGGCTACGTCTGCATGTATGTGGACACGTGAGGGGTAGAGATCAGACGTGATTTTAGGTGCCATGTCCAGGAGATATAGGAGCTGAAGGTTGTGTGCATATGCCTAGGATTTTGTGGGATACAGCTCTTTGCCTTTGATCAACGTATATGGATGGGCACCTTGCAGTTTCTTTGTCTATGATCAGACTGTTGGAATGTGTGCGTTAAAGATCTTTGTAAAAGGGCAAGTGGGAAACAGGAATGTGTTGCAGATTGTAGGCATATTGAGAACGATTTGTAGAGGTGTGGCTTGTAACTTATGCGTCTATCAAAATGTGTAGTAATAGGATATGCAAGTACGGCAAGATTTTTGAGCTTTGTGGACCTGAAGTATAAACTACATTTAACTTAGAGAATCCTTAATTGGGAGACAGGTCAATTGAATAGTTAGTGGAATGGACACCCTCCATGTACTGCACTTTCAGAAGACAGGAAACAAGTTTGCAATCAGTATCCAACAGTATAGAGTCTTCTGTGTGTAATGGCATTAATATATTGGCTAAGCATTGGTCTAGGTATGGCTAGATGTGATATATATCCTCGTTAAGAAACTGGCTTTTCCCACAGATCAGGTTGGGTGCCTGCTTTGCAAAAGAAACCGCCTGCAATCTAATAGCCAATCTCCTTTGTAAGTATCTCTAGAGATAGTGATCTGAAATGTTTTATTTTTGTTTAGCCTAGATTTATATGCATCTCCCTAAGTCAGAGGAACCACCTTTTAGATGGACTGTCCCACTGTTGTCGTACTTTTACAGCTATTCTGTGTAAATTAAAAGCCGGAGTAAATATCTTTTAAACCCTCGAAAAAATAAAGAAACTGTTGATTTTGAGATTAACATAAAGAGGACTATAATTAATGCTATTGACTTCATTCAAGCAAAGTATGACCTGATTTGTACCATAGAGTAAATAAAGCCCTGGTCCTTTCTGCCTGAGCCTACTTATAGGCTCTTGGTGAAAATTTGAACAAAGCTGCAAATCACAAGTGAAATGCAAAGACTCCCTAGAGTTCTTTGAAAAGACCACCAAGATTTCATCTAGCACCAAGGAGACTGAACTTCATCAATGTTGACTCCTACATGCAACATGGATTGGGTTTGCATACCTTTGTAAAGTACAACCAAATAGCATTTTCTTGTGTGTGTGTGGCACCACAAAAATGCCCTAAAGTTGGTCAATGGTGTAATAGGTCAATTACATGATAAACATGAAAGAAACACATAAAGGCATGCCAATAAAGAGCACCTTGAAAGAGGAACCTGCTCCTGCAGTTCATCGTGAGACTGGATTTTAAAGATCGAAAGAGTTGCTGATGCAGGCAAACCAAGACCTATGAACTGTCAACCAATCCACTCTATGCATGGAACTGATTAGGTTGAGAAGATGTCTTAAAGTTGCAAGGGTTGATGTGGGCAAGAAATTCAGAATTGTGAGTATGAGTAAGTTCTCAAAAGACATATCAAAATATATTGCAGTTTCTTCATCGTCAGAGAAAGGCCCCTTAAACATTGTCTATCAATGAAGCAAACTTGCTTGAGGTTCTATTCCAAGGTGAATTATGGTGATGTTTACAGTGCATTCAGTCCGACAACTGCTACAACACAAAATGATGGAACTCACAAACAATTTTGTGAGAGATTCCCAAATTTCACTTAGGCTGGCAGACTTAGAGATACATAAAGACTTTAGGCTAGATTAGACCTATTGCATGTGGGAGGCTTGCTGCAGCTTCAAGGGCCTTTATCATGCCCCTGGCCGGAAGTGTTTTAAATAGCTCTTCATCTAGTAGAGCAGTAGATTGGTATGTAGTTATGTATAATAGTCATGAATGCGCAGTTGATCTTAATAATGCTCCAAGTCACCTAGTCTTGTTTTACAGTTTTGTATCTTTACCCACATACTACTGAAAGGCTTTTTCTGTACCTCTCGGAGTAAATACTATGGCACAGACAAAAAGTGATGTTTTATTCATTTTAATAACGTGTATGTATGATATTTATTCTTTTATAGCCTTGTGCCGAATAAAGTTTTTGAATCGAAACAGACCAAGGGACTAACAGACAATCATGTTTTCAAGGATATATTGATCAACTGTTTGCTTTATATTTGATGAATCTGGGTAGAACTAAATGCATCCTACAAATCCACAGTAAGAAGACACATCCCATATCAAAGTAGTGAGGATGGAAACTCACTCAGAAAAAGAGTTTCTTCCATAAACGGTCCTAATTCAACCTCAAGGACAGTTGACTAATGCAGATAGACAATGTGCTGGGTTAGCAGGGTTCCCAATTATTTCAGTTTGGGAACTCATATTTCCAGCGATCATGGCATGGTTTGTCATCTGCCTCAGTTACACAGATTGTGATTAGTTGGCATTAGTAGGTCATACTTTTAGCCAATATTAATTTAATGTAAGAATAATGTTGACGATGCTGATTCCTACATTCCATTAGATGGTAATCCAAACATAAAGGTACTAAGAAGTGATGCTTCATTAAAGAAGGAAATCCATATGTACCTTAATCAATTTTTGTGATTCTTGATTTCTAGGAAATCTCTCTGAAGCAGTAAAACATGTTTTTTCAGTTAAAACTATCAAGAGATGTTAGCTTCATACACAAGAAAAAGTCATTCATGGGAAACCACAATACAAATCATCAATGAGATGGAAGCTCTTCATTGGTGTGTTGGTGCATTAAAGGTGAAACTTAAAAGAGATTGCACCTTGTGTATTGTTGTGAAGGCTACCTCTTGATCATCACTTGACAGTTTTATATTTCCCAAAGGAGGGCTAGACTAGGCAGGATACCAGTTACTAACACCATTGACATGCCAAATACCAAGCTGTTTCAATGCTACACTGTCCGGGCAGCTCAACCAAGTTGTCTGGGTCACGTTAGACATCATGGCTACGATGTAAAGTATAGAGCGTAAATGCAAACAAAATGTGTACCATGTCAATTTAGCACCACTGGGAAAACATTATGGTTGGGTATGTGAGGCGGCGGAGAACTAATCAAGTAGTTAGTGAAATTCTTTTTTCACCGCTAACAATGCAGAGCTTCTGTGGTTTTGTGCAATATCTTGATATGATTCAGGGTCTCATGGTATGTTTTACATGAATATTAAGGCAGTGAGAGCTACAACAGGTGAAAAAGCAAGCAAAAATCAAGTGAGATCTGTCACAGATTATGGGCACATACTGCTTACCCTCAAATGATTCTTACTAGGGCAAGTGTGTGTGTCTCGTTATTTCACTTGTACCTACTGAGCAAACGCTTCATCCAAATCTTTTTTCAGCAGGTAGAGCTTAATAAAGCTTTTTCTTATAGGCTAACCACTAGGGATTTTTTCGTTAACTCAACTATGAGTATACTGTCTCTTTTTCTATTACTACATGTTTTACTAACAGATGATCTTCTATGAAGTGCCTTTAGTTGTAGTTAAACATACTTTCTGCCTCAAAAACGGATTAGGCTCAGGGTGCTCGGTGTGGTACATGGAACTGCTGCAGGACTTAAAATCCGCTGAGTGCTTCACACTGCTCAGGGATACCTTCTGACATTTTGAGCTACATGAAAACCCTCAACATAAAAAAATCTCCCTAACAATCCTCAGTGTTTATTAAATAGATATATGTTTCATAATATTTTATAATGCCAATATATATATATATATATACTTTGTGTGACAAAATAAAATAAAAGTTTCCTGTTATTGATCATCCTTCAGTTGACTCTCAGTGGAGTCTTTAGGGGATGAGTGAAAGGTGGAGAGCACAACACTGGTGGGCTCAATCTAAAGGGGTGGCATAGGGGTTCGAGAGTACTCATCAAAGTCTCAGTTTTCAGACTTCGGTGTACCACAATAGTCAGAATTTCCCATATTGAGGTTGTGGTATAAAAACATTGAGAGGGGTATCTTCATGGTGGGTATGTGACTTTTTACAAATTGGTTACCTTTCTGTGTGACAATGTTAAATAATAAAGCCACTGTTTCTGAAACAGCATAACGTGTTCTGTGCTTTGTTCATGATAAGGTCTGATAACTCTGTGTTTTGGGGTTATATACCAGCTTCTTACAAACATGGATGTAGGTGTGCTGACCTCAGCACCAGAAATGTGTACCAAACAAAGTCAGAGGATGTGGTCTCATGCCTAGGAGACCTGGGATAAAGCACAACTCAATTGACTTCACATTTGGATTCTGGGCATGCCCCTCTCTCTCTTTGTGTCTCAATTTCCCTATCAAGTTGGGAACGTCAATTAACAAGCGAAATAAAAAATGTGATCCCGCTCTATTGCCCAGGCTTTGTCATTTAAGCCATGCACGAGGAAGATAAAATCTCAACAAAGAAAAACTTAGAATCTTTAGAAACGGAATAGATGATTTTAAATTTTGACCTATTTTATGTTGCCAAATACAATGTGCATGGGAAATTTATCACACTATATGAGTGAGTTCAAATATGTTACCATCAGAGAAAAGTGGGTTGTTGACGTATAGCCCCAGGGCAAAGGGATTCATTGTGATATAATGGTGCCAATATGTGGTCATTTGTGGTGACATTCTGGCTCTCCCTGTCATAATAGAGGCCCATTTAAGACACATTGATATGTTTGTTCCATAAAACACTTGCTAAACCTGAAGCTTAGTTTTATCAGTTATTTGGTCCATATGAAGTGCATTACTAATTAACGCAGTCTCTACAGAAGAAGTTATTCCTGAGCACTTCACTGCACAAATGTCTCAATCTTGTGAAGTGCAATTCATTGTCAATATTTAGACCTTCTTCAACCGCATTCAATTTCATGATTCAAAGTGCTTCTTCTTTGTTTCACTTCTCGATTACCTCCTCTAACTTTTTCCAGTACTGTTTTTAAACCATGAAATAGAATGTTTTGATGAGCATCCTGTGTACTAAATTCAAGAATATGCATTGCTATAGGATATTTCAAAACCCTGTTCGACTGCTCTGAAATGTTCAGAGATTCTGTCTCACAAAGGTCTAATAGTGCTACCAACATATATTTTGTGACATTTCCGAATGAAGACTTATATCACAAAATTGGTACCACAATTAATATTGCTCTTAATCTCATAGGTTGGACTGTTATTGTACCAAAAGCATTTCACCTTATCTTGTGCTAGTCTACAAACACCACAGTGACCACATTTATAAAAACCTTTCCTAATTGAGGACCACCAAGGCACAATATTTGTAGGTCCAGGACAACTAGGACTAATGATGTTTCCTACTGTACGTCCCTTACAATAAGTAATGCTAGGGGGCCTAGTGATATGTTCTCTAGCATCTGTATCTTCTGTCAAAAGATGCCAGTGTTTGTAAAAGATCTTAATAAGTTTACTCAGGCCTCGCAAAATCAGAAAAATGTTACCAGACCTGCAGGTCTAATGACTTAAATAATCTACTCAACATAACTGTAATGTACTTCACCTGTAAACTAGTCTCAAATTGTGTGATCCTAGGCAAATATTTTAATTTACAGAGCAGCCTTTTTTCTTCATGATCACATATGAGAAGATCTTCAAATATGCAAGTTCAGCATTTCTGTTGTACAAAAAACTCTTTTGTTTGATTTACTAGACTAAACATTTGCTCCATGTATAATAAGAATCTAACCCACATCTAGGGTGCACATAAACCCTGACTTTCCTCTTAGTTCACTAATAGCATTGTCATCAAGGCCGGGGCAGGAATGTTTCTCGGTACATGTTTAAAAACTCATTTTTAATCATTGTATTACTAAAGAATGATGTGGAAGCTCACTGTCATTTTCAAACAGCACATTTTCCATTGAAATGGCCACAGATCTTCCCAATAAAATGTGGTTTTAATGATAAAACTATATGGCATATAAATAATAATCTGTGTTTCAGCAAAAATCTTTATTGTTTGCACATCACCAAGTAAAGTATTCTGACTTGCTTTCATCCTATTAAATCTTTTTTTCATCACACAGAATTACAAATAAATGTGTTTTCATAACTACTGAAATATATTTCAAAATATTTGTACAATTCATTTACAAGTGATTTAAGTGTTGTGTGAGAAAAAACCTGACACACTAAAGCCTTTTATTTCCTACTCTTTGTACAGCATGATTGTAAGACAGTTCACTTTACTGACATTTGTCCTCTGTCTGAACACGGAACAAATGTTACAAGGTAAAAACAAGATTTCAAGCCATCTTTATTGCTCATTCACTTTCTGAGTGAATAGAACACCTGTTCTTTGTCAGCTCGCCAGAAGGGCCAGTAGGCCCTAAAAAATAGGAAATCTGACTAGCCATAGCAAGTGGGCAACTAGATTTATCGAAGCCTGTTACTGGCTTTCGAGTCTTGGTGGTCCTCAATTACAAAAAGTTTTAATAAATGTAGTCACTGTGCTGTTTGTAGACTAGCAAAAGATAAGATTAAATCCTTTTGCTAAAATAACTGTCCAACCGATGAGATTAGGAGCAATATTTATTGTGATACCAATTTTGTGATATATGCCGTAATTTGTAAATGTCATAAAATATATTTTGGTAGCACTATTAGACCTTTGTGAGACAGAATCTCTGAGCATTCCAGGCGCAGTCAAAGAGGGAGATTCAAAATATCCTATAGCAATGCATATTCTTGAATGTAGTACACATGTCGCTCATCGAAACTTTCTATTTGTTGGTTTAGAAACTGTACCGGTAGACTTTAGAGGAGAAACTTGGAAGAAACAAAGCACTTTGGATGATGAAATTCAATACAGCTGGAGAAGGTCTAAATATTGACAAAGAATTGCACTACACAAGCACGGGACTTTTTTGTGGTGGAGTGCTCAGGGATTCACTTTTACTGTATGGACTTTGTCCTCTTTGAAGAAAATTTGGTGGTTTCCTTCACTCTGAAGCACCCAACTTTTGTTCTTATTAATATGATTAATTATACTGTTCAGGTTATTGTTACTACTGACATTGGGTTTGTGTGTCCCGTATTTCACCCAGCCTTCTACTACCATTAATAACTCAGTCACTCATTAACTTACTCCTTGAAGCAGTGCTTCTGATTTAGTGATTGGTCACTTCTCTGATTTAGATGATCTTAACTTTAAAGTACAATTGCCCTATATCTGGTTCAAATTTTAAAAAAATCAGCTCAAGCATAAAACCGACTGCAATAACCAACATTTTTCAAATTTGTAATGTAATAACTTTTTTATAAACAAATAATTGTTCTATTTTCATTATTTTCAACCACTGTCAAAAGCAGGTGTTTGTTTCAATAAGCAACATAATAGTAATTGATATACCGGCCTTGGAAGGATGCTGGGCAGAGCTGGGTTTGTCAAGATTCCAACATGCGACCTTCAGGTGTGATATTAATGTCGAGAATGTGATCAATGCATGTTTTCTTCTGTGGAATTTACCACCTTCAGAGATACCTTTTGGGAGGAAGTCATTGTGCAAATTAGATAGGAACACTTATCTACCACTCTGTCTCAGGAATACATGTTCTGGTAACGTTCCTTGGTATAAAACAAACTGGCCATGCAACTGGACTTGGTAGAGGGGTTTGATCACACCCTTAGCTGGTCAGTTTGTATGTAAGCATTATAAAGAGCTTTGGTGGTCTCAGACCAGCTCCGACAAGGGTGTAACGCAGGCCCCTGTAGCACCTAGGGCGCAGGGGGGCACCCAACACTCCCGGACGCCACAACCCTTCAAGGGGGTTCCATTCAGCCCAAGGTCAATAAATATCTGTGAGATATAGGAGACACAGGGGCCCCTTCATCACAGTGAAGAGTTACCACTTAGTATTGGCAGCAGGATTGTGGACACATGGAGATCCCTGGCCCAGTCTTTACAATTCGGCTCTGCTACAGTGAAAACAAAATTGGCATTTTTCCTTCATGATGTTGAACTGGCTTGTGGGAGGTTTATCCTTAGGTACGTAGATCAAGAATTAATTTATTTACAGTGTGTGCGAGCAGTCTTTTTGACTGCAAGCAAGGAAAATGGCCTCTCTGCTATTAGTGAACATGTTCTTCTCCTGTTAAAATGTTGAAATAATGTGGACAACTTGCATATTTTAGAGGAAAATGTATTTGAAGACTTTGCAGAAAACTGTAGGATGTACAAGTGGCTCTCAAGGAGCTCTCATGGCCGATTTCAATAATTTATAGTTTCTATATGAGCTTGACTCTCCACTTGGTTGTGGAGAGTATAAGGCAGGGGCGTAGCCATCAATGATGCAGCCGGTGCAGTGGTATTGGGGTCCAGAGTAAGAGGGGCCTCACTTCATCAGCTGTCAGAGACAACTGTGAGATAAAGAGAGGAATATGGGGGTTGCCTGACCGCCCCTCCGCTGCTAATAGTCCGCCAGCAGGCCTAGGTACCATTTTAGAATAGGGCTGGGGGGGTCACAAGAGTGGATGTTCTTGGCAGAACTAGTGCTTCCGAGGCACATTGCCAGTTCTACACCACAGTGCACACACCTGTTGCTGGTAACAGTCTGGTGATACGTAGCAGGGTAACAGCCACCCCGAACCCATCCCAGACATCATCACCAGTAGACGGGGATATGATTGGCTGGCCTTAGGCTCAGTAATTTCTGCTGTGCTGCTGTTTTCTGCCAGACTGATGCCAGTGGCAGGTGGTAGGGCTATGTGGCAGTACTGGGAGTGAGCAGAAACCATGAAAAGTAAAAGGTACAGCGCTTGAAGGTCCACAGCTGTCATTAATTTATGCATCCATACGATTCCCAACTAGGGCTCAGAGATGCTGATGGGATGATGCACTTTCTGCTCAGTGCGCTACATTAGGGCCAGTGGATGCGTCAATCAGATTTGTTCGATCTCTGGTGTCAGTCACCGCCAGGGCCCCTTACGTATGCCACTGCTGCCAGTGATATCTATACCTCATCTCATAAAGCATGTTGTTTTTAAATCTAAACCAAGATACCTCAGTGAATATTGGGAGACATTCAGCAGGCTTTTAGGAGAGGCCAGTCCGGAGATCTCAGGGCACCCCTTTTCAGGATTAGATTTGTTTTTCAGTACACATAGCCCAATATTTAAAATGAGGACAGGCAAACTACATGGTCCATAATGCATTGTAAAAAGTAGAACTGGGTGAGCTACTCATACCTGACACAGAACATCTAGAGAGCTCTGCTAGTCACTACAACATAGTGAAAATCCTACCAAGTAGGTAGGAGTCCAGTTCAGGTCTCACCTGCAGCAGCAGAAGTTGAAATCATTCATATCCACTAAAGTCATCCAGCTTTGTGCCTCCATTTGACCATTGCTCCTAATCTTACATTTAACTTGCTTTTCCAGGATTGGGATTCCTACCTGGCTTCTGGCCTTTAGCGCTCCCCGCTCCTTCAGTCCTGAGCGCTGCCAATTCACATCGTGCCTGACCTCCCTCATCGCTGCTCCGTTAGGCCATCCAAGAGTGTCCTTCTTTATTCCTGACTGCCAGCTCTCATCGTGTTGCTGGTTGTAGATGTGGTAATGGTGGGAGCCAGCTTTGGAACAGAGGAACCAGGTTTGCAGCAGGGACAAAGCTCAACATACCATAACGTGTATATGTAAAGTGCATGTTCACCCAAGTCTTTGGTCTCTTGGAACTTAAATAACATGTTTATTGTTACCCACTCAATGGTACTCATTGTTTTAACCTCAGACAGATGAAAGGCTGAGAGGACCCACTGGGATTCAAACCTCTGACCATGAGGTCAAGCACAGATCCTTGGAGTGGCTGCATTAGTCCACTGAGTCACCAACCTGGCTTTAAACATCCAGTGAATTTACCACCTTCAGAGATGCCTTTTGGGAGGAAGTCATTGCGTAAATTAGGTGGGAACACTTCTCTACCACTCTGTCTCAGGAATTCATTTTTTTGGGACTTTCTTTGGCATAAAACAAAACTGCCCATGCAACTGGCCTTGGTACAGGGGTTTGATCACACCCTTAGCTGGCCAGTTTGTATGTAATCATCTCATACCAGCTCTGACAGGGGTGTAACGCAGGCCCCTGCAGCATCTGTGGTCCAGGGGGCGCCCAACACTCCAGGGGCCCCCAACCCTTCAAGAGAGCCCCATTCAGCTTAAGGCCAATGAATATCTATGAGATATGAGAGACACAGGGGCCCTTCATCACATTCTGCAGGGGCTGCATCATTTTGTGTTATGCCACTATGGGGCACATGCATCAAAGTAGGCTTTTGCGATTCCTTAATTGCGATTATTAAGGAATCGCAATTAAGGAATCGCAAAAGCCTATGCATGTAGGAAACGCTAAAAAATAGCGATTCCCAAACATTCCTTAATTGCGACTCGCAAATTGCGAGTCGCAATTAAGGAATGGCTTCCCATTCATTCCTATGGGCCTACAGGCCCACAGGAATGAATGGGAAATTGCATGCGCAATTTGCGAGTACCCAATAGGTACTCGCAAATTGCGCATGCAATTTCAAGGGTGCCAGGGTGCCAAAAGGACACCCTGTTGCACCCCTGAAATTGATATGTGCACCCATGTTGCGCACACACATGCCATGCCCCAAGGGCATGTGTGTGTGTAACCTGGAACTTTGAAAAATGCACTTTAATGCATTTTTCAAAGTTTCCGCTAAATACCATCAGGTTTAAATTATCTGTACTTAGCGGACCCTAATAGCGAAATCGCTATTTTAAATGCAATCTTGCATTGCATTTAAGGCATCGCAATTTGCGATTCCTTAAATGCAATCTCAATTTGCGATTTTTGCATTTGGGATGATGCATCCCAAATGCAAAAATACCGGTCGCAAAGGGGCATATTCTGAGAATCTGCCCGTTTGCGACCGGTTTTTGCCTTGATGCATGTGCACCTAAGCTTCTCGTAAGGCAAATCACGTTATCTCACTGTGTCTAAAAAACATAAGTGTGTAAGTTAATCTGGTGGCTAACTCAACACTCCAATGTTCTTAGGCCATGCTTTTGCTTCATAAAATTGCACAAAATAGCTGTTGTTTGAGTAACCCCGGTCTTACTCTTTAAATACCTCTAATTATACCTTCAATTCCCTGCACAAGAAGACAATCATGTTTTGTATTTTATCCATTGCGTTTTGCCAGTGCTTCATCTATTCTGTCAGTGTACTGTCCTATTTTAAATTCACCTGCACCCTGCCTCCTCAGATAGATTAGAATTAAGGAAATACATCCGGAGGAGACATACTTTCACAGTTAGCAATAAAATAGATCTAATTGGTGTCATCAGAAGTAGTCATCGTGTGCCCGTGCACACGTGCCAGGATGTATGTGTGTGACTGGCTAGCAGTAAATTGTGTGCGTGGGTGGCTGTCTAGTAAGTGTGTGTCTGTGAATGTGTGTGCATGAATGTGTGTGTGTGTGTGTGCATGACTGTGTGTGTGTGTGTGCATATGTGTGTGTGTGTGTCTGTTGGCTGTCTGGGTGAGTGTTGGTCTAGCTGTCTTCTAAGAGTGTGTCTGTGTGTTGACAGGTTTGTCTGTTTCTGCCTATCTCATAGTGATGGAGAAGGGTAAATAAAAATAATTTGTACCCCCCTCTTTTGAAAATTAATGAGTTTTAATGAATTAACGATACTAATTGTTTGATGGAGCATGAATTAATCAACAATTGCACCTTTAGTAAACACTACATAAAGGGTAACCTGCAAATTTGTGCAAAATCTAATTTATTTACAATTGTGAAGTTGATTAACCCTAATATTGTGATTTGCGTACTAATTAGAGTAAAATCACATGATTTATGCTATGTAGTAGATTTGTATTGTGGCAAAAAATGCAGATGGTAAGTAAAATGGCTTTAAATGTCGCTTCTGCTAGGTAACACCTAACATGGGTCTTTAGAATGGCGGGTGGTAAACAGAAAGGCTTATTTTCTTTGTTTTAATTTTGATTTGTTTGTTCTTATGATAGTTCGTTCGGGCCTGTTAGGCCAGGCTGTGAAAATGGCTGCCGAGACAGATGCGGTCACGTGACGAAGCCGAAAGATGGCCTCTAAGCAGAAGAAATAGAGGAGCTGAACCACGTGGGTACAGCCTGTGCACAGAGTGAGAGATGTCAAGGTCACGTTGACCTGCCATAAGGAGGGTGCCAAGAAAGACTCGGCGTGTATTCATGGGAATAAATGAGAAAAGAACATAAGCAACAAAGGACTAACCAAATTGTGACCATCGAGATTGCAACAAAATGAATGGACAAATTGGACTGCTTTTACCCAAAGGTCATGAGAAACCATTATACTCTTAACTATCCCCGAAACCAGTTTGAAGAAAGAAGGCGGTGAGGTGATCATCAAAAATGGACCAATTAGCGTAATTCCTGCCCCTATGGATTGCAACATTTTGTGTAGTAAGCTAGAAGTAGGGTATAAAAGGGACTGCTCTTATGTGGGAGCTGCTGCTGCTGTTTTTTTTCTATAGGTTACTTCTTTGAGTTGCCTTTTTGCTGCTGCTGTGGCCGCTGCTATTTATGCTACTGCCGCCGTTGGTTTTTCCACCACGATATTACTAAAAGACTTTGTCATTTTTGGACTTCGAACTTGACTGGGGAAGGAACGAGACCGTTGCGGGAAATCTGTATGGGAGGTCCGGTCAAGGAGGCCATTAGCGGGACAGTCAGTCAGTTTGGGAGTCTATTCTGTGATCTACGGTTTATCTTCTTTTTGGTGAACCATTCCTATCTGCATCTAAATGGGTAATGCATAAGTTTCAAATTCTTTATTAGAACTTTTCATACAAATGTTATTAATGTATTAAAGTGATTAATAAATTAAGAATCTCACCCGTGCAAATGAAAATTTAGATAAAATTTCATTCTAATCAACAATGAGTCTGTGGTTCTTTAGTTCATTAATAAGTTTAAAGTTTAACAGGTTTTACAGTGATTGAGCTGGTCTTAATCACCATCAACTTATTCTACTAGTTGGTCCATCGACCAAAGAGTGGAATACCTTGATGTTTGGAACCGACAGGATCAAAGGCTAATGTATATGATGTCTGAGGCTTTATTCTGTCTAATTTAACAAGGTATCCCGTTCCTCCAGCAAAACATTTCTCCTTGGTGTGTAATCCAGTAAGTGAATGAATGTATGATATGCGGGGTTATGGGCCCCACCGTCATATGGTTTAATAGAAGTGAATGATTTACCTGGATTCGTGTCCTGAGGAGAAATTTATATTAACCGCGCTGGATCAATAGCATGTGTGTATGTAAAGCCTTCTGCTCTTGGGCATGGAGTGTGAGAATTGCAGTGCATCTGGTAACACAGGCATTTACTTTCTGGTGCCCCTTCATGGCATGCTTCCCACTAGCAGGGGGCACCCTAAGTTGTATTGGTTATACCACCGTGTCCTACTGTGGCTCCCTTTGCCTTATATCACCCTTCTCTGGCATCTGGGGGCAATCCTTGATATAAGCTGATCACCCACGGCTTACTGTGGAGAGGTGTGGTGCAGCAGCCAGAGCCGCTGACTCCGGAGTGCAGGGGTTCACGGTTCAATCGCCGGCGGCAGCTCAGCTCAGCATCATGTGACTCTGGACAATAGTTTGCTTAATCTCCCCGATGGCCCCCAGCGCCTTGAAACCCTTAAGGGGGTGGTATGTTCGCGCTTTACAAATAGGAATTATTATTATTACTGTGACCATCTTTGGCACATGGTGACCAATGACAGGTAGAACCTCGACGTGAATGTGAAGTTTCACCTTCACCAAGGGTGGTGGTGCATAGGAGAACAAAACAGTATCATGTCCAAGTCAGACAGAAGTACATTAGGGTACTTGATAAGGATGCCAATATACAATTTCAATCAATCAATCAAGGGGTTTGTAAAGTGCAAGCTACTCACCAAAAGGGTCTCAAGGCACTGAAGGGGGGGAGGCGCGCAGCTTCTGGATGTTCACATGCATTCTTCGAATAGCCAGGTCTTGAGGTCCTTCAAGAACTTGGAGTGTGTTGGTGTCTGTCGGAGGTGGAGAGGGAGGGTGTTCCATGCCTTGGCCGCGAGGAGGGAGAAGGAGCGTCCTCCTGTTCATGATTTCTTGATGCGTGGTACCGTCACAAGAGAGAGCTGGGCTGAGCGAAGGGATCTTTGGGGTGCGTGGAACGAGAGACGGTGGTTCATGTAGGCGGTTCTGGTGTTGTGGAGGGCCTTGTGGGCGTGGGAGAGAAGCTTGAAGATGATTCTCTTCTCAACAGGGAGCCAGTGTAGTGACCGCAGGTGTTGGCTGATGTGGCAGTGGCGTGGTAGGTTGAGATTAGTCTGGCCGCGGCGTTCTGTACGTTCTGGAGTTTGCGGGTGAGGTTCTTGTTGATCCCGGCGTAGAGTGTGTTGCCGTAGTCTAGTCTGCTGCTGATGAGAGCGTGGGTGACGGTTTTCCTGCGTTCGAGGGGAATCCAGTTCAAGGTCTTTCGTAGTAGGCGGATGGTGTGGTAGCAGAAGGAGGTGACAGCGTTGATCTGGCGGTCCATTTTCAATTCGGATTTCAGGATGATTCCGAGGTTGTGTGCGTGGTCCGTGGGGGAGAGAGGGTTCCCGAGGGTGGGGGGCCACCAGATGTCGTTCCAGGTGTCGGTGTCTGGGCCCATGATGAGAACTTCGGTGTTGTCCGTGTTGAGTTGAAGGCAGCTGTTCTTCATCCACCTGGCGACTCCTTCCATTCCTTCTTGGAAGTTGTGTTTGGAGATGTTGGGTTCGTTGGAGAGGGAGAGGATGAGCTGGGTGTCGTCTGCGTACGATACGATGTTGAGTCCGTGTGATCTGACGATGGATGCAAGTGGGGCCATGTAGACTTTGAACAAGGTGGGGCTGATGGAGGATCCCTGGGGGACTCCGCAGGTGGTCGTTGTGGGTTCCGAGAGGAAAGGTGGGAGTCTGACCCTCCGCGTTCTGCCGGAGAGGAATGAGCAGATCCAGTCGAGGGCCTTGTTCCGGATTCCTGCATCGTGGAGTCTCCTGGCTAGGGTGTGGTGTGAGACTGTGTCGAAGGCGGCGGAGAGGTCAGGAGGATGAGGGCCACAGTCTCTCCTCTGTCGAGGAGGGAGCGGATGTCGTCTGTCTCGGCGAGAAGGGCGGTCTCGGTGCTGTGATTCTTCCTGAAGCCTGATTGGGAGGGGTCGAGGATGTTGTTTTCTTCTATGAAGGAGGCGAGTAGACTATTGACTGCTTTTCCCATGACTTTTGCTGGATATGGGAGAAAGGAGATTGGTCTGAAGTTCTTGAAGTCAGTGGGGTCCGCCGAGGGTTTTTTCAGGAGAGGGTTGATCTCGGCGTGTTTCCAGTCGTCCGGGAAGGAGGCGGTCTTGAAGGAGCGTTTGATGATTCGTTGAAGCTCGGGGCGATGATGTCTGCGGCACTGTGGTAGATGTGGTGGGGGCAGGGTCCGTGGGGGCCCCAGAGTGGGTTGTCTCCATAGTCTTTAGGGTGTCTTTGATGCGGAGGGCGGTCCAGCTGTCAAGTGTCGGCTGCGTGGTGTGGGAGGCGGTGGGCGTGGGTTCCTCATGAAGGTTGTTGTCGTCGAAGTTGTCATAGATGGTCTTGATTTTGTGATGGAAGAAGGCCAAATTTGGGGACCAAATTTGTCTACTCACTAATAATGAAGATTTGGTATTTTTAGGGCAAACCTTTTGGATATTTAGAAAGAACGATATTGATGTTTGGATAAAAAAATACATTTTTGACAAAAAGGGACAGCTGCGGCTTAGAGGCATTTTCATAAAATGGCAGGCTTTTGTTTGAGGAAAACTTTAACTTTTGCTAAATAAAGCAAGCTGGGTACTGGGGAAAAATGACAGCGCTTACAGCGCTTATTACTCAGTACACCTACTATCTATGTTCTGGCAATATTTCCTCTGTGCTAGGAGATACAAACGTGGTGTTATAGTGCCTTTTCCATGACTTATGTGGAGACACTTCAGGAGCTTTAGTGGCATATCTTCGTAAAATTTAAATCCCTATTTATAAACTGCTGACATTACAAAATCAGCTATACCTTACCGATAGTCCATTGTTGGTGGTGCAGGATTGTGAAATCTGTGTTTTTTAATTTTTCCATCTTGCGGGGGGGGGGCGTTGAGGGAAAATGAAATAAATTGGAGCATAGACGTGTAGGAATGTGCTTTTATAAATGTTTAAAAATATTGCTTTGACGAACTGCATACCTAGATTATTGGATCTGCCTGTAAAACCTGGAAAATACCTTTTATAACCCACCCAATTCTCTAAATAACCAAGTAGAGAGTTGGGCTCCCTCTGAACACTACAAATTTTTGAAATATTTCAAGAGAGCTCCTTCAGTGCTGCTTGTACATCATAGGGCTTTTTACAGTCCTAAAGTAAAACATACTTTAGATGTGTAAGTTGCCCATAACTTATCAACATTTTATCAGGAGAAGAACATGCTCACAAATCCCAGAGGGACCATTTTCCTTGCTTGCAATAGGGCCTAATGCATCCTTGGTATGCTATTCAAACCAGGGGCTGTTGTCTCACTGTAGCTGACAAGAGAGGCATATACCGAGTAATGAGGCATCAAAAGACATACATTCTGATGGTACACTGACATGTTGACTACACAGTAGAACAAACACACGGGGTTCTCTTGCAGACGTTATCAATTGGGCTAAAGCAAAGATCTGTGTTCTGCTATTAGAACACCATGGCATAGCATTACAAAAAAGCAAAAAGTGAAACAAAATCAATTGATAATTGACTAAACTGAGAACATGGTTGGATACAAAGATGTGTAGCAGTAGACATACTCCTGTCCTGTCACTTGCAAAGAGAAAGATATGTTTGAGCCAGAAGAGAAGAATGCATACTTACCAGTCCCTAACATCTGTCTGCTGTGTATGGCCAGTCCTGGTTTTGGTGCAGATCTAGGAGCAGGGTTGTGGGTGGCTATAACAAGAAGTGAATGAAACTGTTTTTGCTATTAAACATAACAATAAAAAATTATAGTAGAGTAAATTAGCTCATCAGAATGAAGCGCTAAAAAATTTTATGGTCCAGTAAAGATATACGAATCTTCTAGCGTGCGCTAGTGACATTGATAGCATAGTGACATACCTGTCTATTCTAGTTTTCTATTTGGAGACATGCCCTGTGTGTCGCCCTGCTGTATAAGGAAATACTTCTGCCTCAGCTCTACCAAGCAAATTAATTGTAATAGTGACTGTATGAAAGGAAGAAAAAGAAAAAGGTAATTAATATAAATAGTATCATATTTGAAGGGTATGTGAATGAGGAATGTCTACATGTCCAGATCAACTGTGATAAGCATTGAGAAGTGCATGTTACCGCTTGTGTTGCCGCCTTTGTGAGGTGCATGTTGCCACATTTGCTATTCCATTAAGGCTCTTTATTATGTCAGTCACGAGGCTCAAATGGGCTCAACAGTAAGTATTAATGGAGTTTGGGACTCCAATTCACCGAAAATGCAAGCAGCAGCCATCTTTGGCGGCTCAAGCTACAACAAGCATTGGAAATGCAATAGGTCTCGCATTTGCTTATGTTAGAGCTATTGGCGTTGTAAATGACAATGTCTTTTACCCATGTGTTATGGAGTGTATATATGTGGTGTGTAGTGGAATTTTGTGGGTTGGATTGGAATTGTTAGTTGTGGAATTGTGTGGTATGGAATTGTGTGGTGTGGAGTGGATTTGTGTCGTGAAATTATTTGGAATGGTGTGCAGTGGAAGTGGTAATAATTATATGGTATTAAGTGTACTGGAATTACGTGAAGTGGGATTGTGTGTAGGTAAATTGTGTGACGTGGAACTGTGTGGATGGCTTTGTTTTTTTTGTTGAAGAAGAAAAAAACAAATAGGTAGGAGCTAAGCTCCAGATCTGTGTCTTTAGGTGTAAAAAAAGACTAGACATTATCCAAACTTAAAACTGGAGACTGCAAAAAAAGAAAAATAATAGAATATATGTCTTCTTTGCCTACGCCTCCTAATCTTCAACATCAGATGCCCCAACCTCCTGCAATTCAGAAAGACTCTAAAGACAGACCTCTTGCAACAGGATATTTTATCATACATCACACACATACGTTTTGGCTCGTGGAACACGATGTCAGAATGTGCATTAGGACTCCCACTCTTGTCCAGGGATGAGATACCCCTCTAGTAAGTTTACACAATTTACACCCTCATACATAAAAACAACTTAATAACTTAATACCAAAACAGAATTACTCCGTAAAAGAAGCCTCAATCGGACACAAAGAACAATCATGGAAAATCAGTGAAACAACAAACCTCTCTTTTAATTCAGATCCGCAGTGGATTTATTTTTTAAACTACAATGTGCATCAATCTTTGCAAGTGTGCCTGGTTTGCATGGACGGAGTATACAGTGTAGGTTCACAATAAAATGCATTATCAACTGACAAAAGCACAACCTGAATTGAAAAATGCGCTGTAGCTGCAGTCAGCCAGTTAGATAATCTTTTAGAAGCAGAATCTATGGTTAAAATATATTCTGAGGTTTCTTCCTACTATTTTTTTTAAACTAGCACGTGAGAGAACCCTGACACAATTATTTAGCATTTTTACTGAAGTTTAGGCAAACCCACCACAAACTGTTCGGAAAACATGTTTCACTCAAATAACACGTGGAAAGAACAGGATTGTCTTGGGATAGATTATACTCCACGTTTGTTCACATAAGTGATAGACAGTAATTCACAAATTAGAAACAATTACATAAAGTTATCGTGCCAATCAGAAACTGCAAACATATTCATTATCAACATAGATTCAGTGGAATACTTGCACCACTATTTAGTCCACAACAGTCAAATCACATGGCTGCCTCAAATGAAACAGAATAGAGGTCCGATTGTAAAGAATTCCCAGCTGAAATCTAAAAAAATGTTTGACGCACTAATTATTGCTGACAGAATAAACAGGTAGCTGCCGCGCTGTTTTATGTAACATGCAGACACATTAATGCAGATGAATACAGAAAATCAAGCACTTAGTGAAAAGAGCCTCTGGAGCTGCAGGCTGGTGATTTGAAACCGTCAATGTCTAATGGGTCTTAGCAGTGGCGGTGCGTCCATTGGGGCGCTGGGGCGTTGCCCCACTAATGCCACGGCCCCATTCAAATTCTTTGTTCTACTTCTCCGACGCTAATTCCAATCAGGACTCCTGATTGGAATTAGCGTCGGAGAAGTAGAACGAGGGACGCTGAAGGGGGTGGGGCGGGGCTGCGGCAGCACTCAGGGAGTTGAGTGACAGCAGCGCACTAGACAGTCACAGCAATAGTGCGCATGTTCGTTTTTGGGCTGATCATTTTTACGATCAGCCCAAACATGCTCACTAGCCTTCCCCTTAAGAGACCGAGTGTTGCTTCATGCCGCAGCCCCCGGTCTCCTAATGGGCAGGGAGTATCCCTGCCCTCAAGCCAATCCTGGCGCTGCTGGAGCAGCGTCAGGGTTGGCAGTGACGTCGTGGCTGTTCCTGTTTGTTGAAGAGCGCGGGACCCCGACCCAGGAGCAGTCGAGCAGAGGCTTCGCGGACCGGTAAGTTTTCTTTTATTATATTTTAATCTTCCCCGGCCCCCACCCCCGCGCGACCCCCCCCCGCGACTTTCATGTGTGTTTAAACCTAGAATGAAATCCCCAAAGCATGCTGGTGGAATGGCAAACCGTCATGTATAACGTGCGCCTCATCAAAACAACTGTACATAAGGCTTTGTATTCTGCAGTGCAGACTGTCCGTCTTGAACCTGTCGCCCAATGAGCACCCTATTGCTTGGATCGCCCCTTTCCCTAAATCATCCTGTTTTTTGAAGTAGCCTCTGGATTATTCGGAAAAGCTTAGTTTACTCTCCCTATTGTGTGTTCCTTATGGCATGCCGGGTCATTAGTGAAGAGGATCACAGCAAATTGTCTGTCACAACCCTACAGCTTCTTTTTTGGTGGGTGGGAGGGTGTTGAGGTACGTTCATGCAAGATTGACTTCTATGCTTGATGCTGTTTAATTCATTATTTTTAATTTTATCAGTAAGGTTTATTTTTACGTAAATTAAGTACACCTGACAAACTCAAACCCAACAACACAAAACAAATGCGCAGCTAACAGAAAGCCAAGATGGAGGGCTGCCTCCTTGCAGAATCTTGTTAAAATGACTGCCAACGCTGTTGTTATGTAAGAGACCACCATTTGAATCACATAAACAGTTTTACATTGGTGCTGTCTGAACTACCCCGCAAACATGGACACACCTCATAAACAGATTTGCATCAGCGCAATGTGAATTTGTGGGCGGTGAAACCTGCCAGCAGTATTGTAATGGAGCAGCGGTAAAGTGTGCGGTATTTCATTTCAGCAGCAAATTGCACCATATGTTACTTTTATTGCAGCCAAAGGTAAAACCTTAACTATTTTGGTGCCCAGCAGCTTAAAATACCACGGATAGGATTCACCACCGACAAATATCAGACACCACCAACATTCATCTATTTCCATATTAGGGCCTCCGCTGACCCCAAATTCAAATACCGCCGACGTATACAACCGTTTCCGGGACACTCCCAGAATTTCTTTATTCTTTTCTTCCATTGTCGGCTGGCTCCGTCAAGTTACCCAGAGCCTGGAGACCCTTCATTTCAGAGCTGTGTGCATCAATCTGCAGTTGCAGAACACTTGACCCAAGTTCTAATTTTAATGTCCCTGAAGCTCGCTGTTCCTGGAGCCTCTTTCCAGAGTTAATTTTAGATACTTTGACAACCTGAATTTCTTTTCTGTTCCATCAGCCGAGTTCCCGAATCACTCAAATCACGTCTCAATTCCCTAAACACATCCACACCGAATCACGTCTGAATTGTGTCCTTTGTTTCAAATAAGTAATGTATTTGTGGTCGGAAAGGAGTTTGTACTTTGAGGGAGGCTGACAAGAGTTGACTGTGTTTCTAAGGCGAGCTTCAACACAGGTAGATTTCTCAATTAGCTGCAAATGACATGTTTGTGTTCGTCTTCTCGTTTCTTCATGCGCTGCTGCTATCACACTGTTCTAGCGTTTCACTAGTTGCGCTTCACTGTGTTGTGTCTGTCTGGTACCCCGAAATACTGCGTGCCTGAGACGTGAGTCTGTGGTTGTCTTCTGAAGCCCTCTAGAATGCAGAGTGTCAGGCTCTGTTGGAGATGGCGTCAGGGTGCGAGCAGCAGTGGTCCAGTGCTGTGTGATTGCTTTTGTTTTTGACAGACACCAAACCCTCCGGGCTTTTCTTCGTGTCTGCTTTGTTTCAGTTCCACATACCTGCTGCTGGCCTGTGCATCCCTTCTGGGATAACTCCGGATTCCTCAGATAGGGCCAGTCAACAGCACATGATGGACAGGAGCAGACAAGCCATGCTCTGGACAGGCTAGGGGCAGGCTGGACGGGTGGCTGGCTGAATGGAAGAAATGGATGAATCGTTAAATGAAACAAATGGGGGGACGAGTGCATAGATGGATTAGCAGGCAGTATGTATGGCATTAAAACTGGCCCTGTGTACATGCCCCTAAGTTAACACTGATGCCAAAAACATGGATTGACTTGCAAACAATGAATGTTAAAAACGTCGAGGGAATGCATTTCAGCGATTTAGTTCCTCTCTTATTTTACATGTTTACTTGATCTTGCATTCCCCACGAGTTAGCTATTTTATAATGTTGTTGTTTATCTGTATTTTTTTCTGTGCATACTTTGAGGCTTGAGCCATGCCAGGTGTTTATGAGGGGCTTTGATTGAGCACGCAGGCGCCAAGGCTAAAGCCAAAGAAAGTGCCTGTCAGTGGGTTGGCCTCTCTGCAGAGCACACAGAACAATATTTGTGTATTCCATTTGCAACTGAAATTCTGTGGAAATGTGTGTGAAGGGGGTACACTGATGTCAAAATATTTGCAAGGCAAAAGTAAGAGAAATTAAAGTGCTTATATTTGAGGGAGTGCAGTGCATGTTGGGGGCGGTGAAGTGACAGATGTGAGGAAAGGCATTCGGGGAAGAGTGACAAGAGGATGCTGAAGAGGAAAGAGAGGGGGTTGAAGATGTGCAGATGGACAAGATATGCAGAGAAAAAGAGTATACATATCTAACATAAAGCACACATAATTGAAGGCCAAAAATCCTTTCACAGGCCTCAATGCTATTTAATTCACAGACTCACTATTTCAGAATGTAAACATTTAATTATTTATAAGAAATCATTGTTGTTACTCATTTATCTTAAACAGCTAACACCCAGTGACAAAGCCAATCATACTGACAGGCTTTAGGCGTTTGTCAGTTGCTGTGCCATTTATCTGGATAAAATTACATCTCAGAGAGAAACCAAAATACCGGTCTGATGGCACACTATGGGAATCACAGAAATGTATTTAGCATGTTCCTTTATAGGGAGCACCCACTTTTTTCATCTCACTTAAAGACCTGTCCGCACATATTTCTATATGACTGGTTACAGCCAGCAGCTGTGGGTGCTTCCCGAAGTCTGGTTAGAGCATATTTTTCCAAAGTTAATGCTGCATGCAGTGCAAGACACTGGGCAAGCATACATTTTAAAGGGCTAAAGTTGTCATGCAGAACAATTTACATATTACAATAACTGTTGAACAAATTAATGCAAGAAGATACGGGGCAGTTTTTAATGTGTTTAATATTTCAAGACTATACGTTCCCACTGCTTAATAAGCCTTGCTTTATCGCTGCATTCATTTGCTTTAAAATGCACCATTTGCCAATCTTTTTAAATTTCTTTCTCAGGAGAGGGACTCTCCCTAGACCCCAGGTTTGTCCATTGAACTTGTTCACATCGCTAACTAGTGTTTTCTATTGGAAAGGGTAGAGCCAAAGCAGTCTTGCTTAGTACCCTAGCCCTCTTCAGAAGTCAGACTTGCTTGGCAACCCAGAAATTCTCTGAAATAATGTATGAGTTTTCTTTTATGAATGCCTAGAAGAACTGAATTTTTAGTCCATTTATCACAGAAATAGTGCTGAAAATCGCACCAAAAAGATGCTAATTGTTAAAAAATTTCTTCACGGGGGAGAACCCCCCCGAACCCCCCTTATTGCTGTCGGGCTCGCTCGCATCAGTTGATTCGTTCTGCATACGCGCCTCACCACTTTAAAATTCCACCAGCCGCCACTGGGTCTTAGCATGGCGTAACACACATTACATTATGGCAGCTTTTAGGGTGCCACGCTGAAAGACAAGTGTTGCTGAGATAGCAACCAGGGATGACATTTTATATTCTGTCATTCCAAATGCAGATCTCATCCGCGGTGCAGCGATACCATGTTTGTCAATTGACCTTTCAGTGCCAAGTGTGTTTCTTTCTAAATCTTAGCGAATGCTGGTAAACTTCAGTGTTGCAGGCAGAGGAACCAATGAGAGGGAGAAACAAAAGGCATGCATAAAATATTTGTAATAGAAAGTAGTTTTGGTTCCCTGTGCCCACTCTCGTTGCCTTAGAGCTTTCGCCAAATAAACACATAAACACAACGCTGCTCGTCCTGGAGTGTGATCAACATAAGGGTTAAGGTGTGCAGCATTTAAAATAGACTTGGTTAGAAGCAGCACACCAGTGCCGTATGGAAGGATTGAGCGTGGGAGTGGTGGTGGGGGCGGGCAAGCAGTGCTGTGGGAGAGGGGTGCGGAGACGGGTGGAAGGAAGCAACAATAAAGACAAGCTTCCACAAACACAACCAGCAACCCAAAAAGAAAATAGTGCGGAAAACGAACAGATACACAGCAAATTGCAAGGTTTAGTGGTAATTCGCCGGTGCTACGTGGGATGAAGAAAAAAAAAGGAGGGACAAAGAGGACAGATTATCCAGTAGCAAACAAACTTTTTTGAAGGACAAAGAATGGACCAATAAAAAGGCAGTGGGGGGACTGTAAGCCCACAGAGTGAATACTGCATGTCTCGAAGGACAGCACATGCACTGCCTAGGCTCGACCTAAAAAGGGAGCTGCACCCTGGCATGCGCTCTGGTTATTCAGAAGCTTCAGGGAGAACAGGGGTCTCTTGCATGCAAGCCAATAGTTTGGTTCCAGATTTGGTTTCTTCTTTCTGGTCAAGAAGCATCATTCCTTTGCAGAATTTGAAACACACGGAAATACCTTGAAAATCACAGAAGCTGAAAGTCAAAGGACATGCAAGGGCGTGGTCACACTCCTCGTTTTCTATGTGAAAACAAGCAATTCACAACTGATGTATTCTAACTCCAGTCCCACAAATACTGGGAAAAGTATGTACATGTGGGGAATGAAGGGACATATTTATCGTTCTAACTCCAGATACACAAACATTGGGGAAAGTGCATGTATTTGTCATGAGAAGTGGGTTAAATGTAGTATTCTAACTCTAGTACCAGGAATCTAACAGATTTGGAAGAAGTCTACCAATATCAGACAAAGTAAACACCCTAACACGTGGAACGCTATCAACACAGAGAACACTGAAAGAATCTTGAAGACCATCAACTCCAGAGCCCTGTCAGATTGTGCCCACACAACGTCTTCAACAAGGGTTCTACTGTAATCAGCGAAGCTCTCACCTTTATCTTCAACACCTCCATCGACACAACCACTTCCCCTAAGCTTGGAAGCATGCAATGCCTTCCTGAAGAACCCTTGTGCAGACCCACCCACGCTTGCAAACTACCGACCGATCTCCCTCTTACCATACCCAGCCGAGGTCCTAGAAAAAGCCATCAACAGACGCCTCACTGACCGGCTCGTCAACCACCAGTTCCTTGACACCACGCAATTAGGATTCACATCAAACCACAGTACAGAGACATCCCACATCACAGCAACAGACGACATCCTGATGATCCTTGAGAGAGGTGAAACTACGGCCCTCATCCTACTTGATCTCTCTGTGGCCTTCTACACAGTCTCCCATTCCATCCTGATCAGACGACTATATGAGGCTGGCATCCAAGAACTCGTCCTCCAATGGATTCGCACATTCCTCACTGGAAGAATCCAAAAAGTCAACATTCGCCTTGCTCCTCAGAAGTCCAAGAACTAATTTCCGGAGTCCCACAGAGCTCTGACCCTCTTCAACATATACATGACTCAGCTGGCAGACATCATCCGACCACACGACATCAACATACTCACCGATGCCCCAAAACTGATAATGTCCCTCTCAGAGAAAACACTCAACATAAGACTCCCTGGCCTGCAGAGGACTAAGCACAGCTTACTTGGAACATCAGTGTTTCTGGATATGCCGGCCTTCGCACCAGCTGGCTGCAGGATGCATTCAGCACATTGCTCCAGGCTGGAGAGCATTCAGTCCCATTGTCTAGGTACTGTCAGTGGTCAGGGAGGGATCCCAGATCAAGTTTGCCTCCCTACCTGCAGGACTCAGATCATCCTTTAGATTCTCTTGGACTTTGTATGGATATGGCCTGGATCGACCCAAGGGCTCAGTGAATATCCATCTAGGTTTTTCAGGACCCCTGGGGCAGCTTTGATGATTTTAAGGCCTTGGCAGCTTACGTCCTGAATAGATGATCATTATCTGGGCTGAGGGTTGCCCACTTTCTCCTCCTGGGGCACTGCCCCTATTTTTTCAGGTTAATCCTTTCAAACCTCAAAGGATCTGAAGATCCTGACTCTGAGGGTAGCTTGTTGGCAGTTACATCGGCAAGCCAGATTGATGAACTTGGTTCTCTTTTGTCCCATCTACCTGTTTCATGGGTTCTAGAGTACCTAGTCATTCTTCTCCTGACCCAGGGTTTTTCCCAAAGGTTCGGTCATGTCAGGGCCAAAGAAGGGAAACCATAGTCTATGGGGATGATCACAGGAACAGACAGAGATTGGGTTCTGTCGGGAAAACAATGAGACGAAACAGGGGGGAGCAGATGCTCACAGCGATTGCATACACTGTAGGTCGATCTTTTATACATTATTGGCTTTAACCGCTGTCTCCTTGCATCAGGCTTGTTCCCCCTGTAAACATGGTTAAATTAGCGTACTCCTAATTGACTTATTTAACTTGCATATAAATCCCTAGCATATGATATTGAAAATGTACACAAGACCTGGAAGTTAAATGCCATCTTTGTGCTGCAGCACCTATTGTTCCATCCCCAGATTGGGTAGTGAAAATGTGACTTCAGGCCTACCCTGTGTAGTCTGACAGAAGCAGATTGCACCCTCCTGCACAGACCTGCCACAATCAACCCTTTGACAGGTGACAAAACCTGATTTAAATGTTGAATAAATCCCCAGTATGCACACTTTGCTGACCACAAGGTAAGGTGCATAATATTTAAGAGTGGAACGTGCATGACATTTGCAAAAAGCATGTTCCCCCAGTGACTAGGCCCAAAACAACATTGTCATTGATCAGGCTGTAAGTGGCACTTAAGAAAAGTCTTAGGGCCAGATGTAGGTAATCCTGAAATACCGAGTCCTTAATAGCGAATTTTACCGATTCGCTATTAAGAACTCGGTATTTCAGATGTATGTAAAAAAAATCGGTAAAAATTACCGATTTGGCAATAATCGGTAAAAAGTAGCGATTCGGCAATAATCGGTAAAAATTAGCGATTCGGAATTAATCGGAAAAAATAATTACCGATTCCTTAATACCGATTCGGTAATTAGCGAATCGGTAATTTAAAAAATCGGTAATTGTCGAATCAGCCAATCCTGTGCTTCCTCATTACCTCACAACCAGGAAGTGGCCACACCCATGCAGCTGCACTGATCCTGAAGCTGTTTGAGAGGCAGGGAGCACAGCAAACAAGCCAGGAGCAACTCTTCCAACTTTTTGCTGACAACACTGAGCAAATATGGCCAACCAGGAGAGGGAGAAGGAGGCAGCTGAACGCAAGAGAAAACATAAATTCAGTGAGAGTGAGCTGGAGCTCCTTACTGAGGAAGTCACAAAGGACCACGATAAACTTTTTGGGAAACATTCTCTGCACGTGCCTGAATCCCAGAAGAGGCAGATATGGCTGGTCATCCAAGAAAAGATCAATGCCATTGGAGTAACCCAGCGCTCCATTGAGGAACTCAAAAAACGCTGGTATGACCTGAGGAAGCGTGCAAAGGAGAGGCTGGCAGAGAGAAAGAAGCAAGCCTAACTGACAGGTGGAGGGAGAAACACAGCACCTGCACCAACTGCCCTGGATCTCCTGGTCGAGTCCACCCTCCAGCCGGAGAGTGTGAGTGGGATTGGGGATGCAGACAGCTCATCCAGAGCTGGCAACAAACAAGGTAAGATGCATGCACTGCATGCTGTGCCCCCCACTCCCTAACCCCAATCCCCAATGAGGCATTGTGAATCCCACTCCAGTACATGTTCCACTAAAAACCAGCAATGCATTATGGGAGATGTAGTCAGAAGTAACACATGTCAGAACAGTCAGTCCACTGAACCCACAGGCATGTGACACACATCAGCAATTAGCAAGCAGAGGACAGTCAGTTTGATTGGCAGGCATGACATTTATTATTACGCAAATGCTGCCAGATAAGTGAGCAAATGTACATCCTGTCTCCACAGGCGACCCATCGCGCAGGGCTGCAGAGGGGAGCACCGGAAAGGCACCCAGGAGAGAGAGGACACAGGAGGAGGAGGTCCTGTCGCCTGCAGGGCACACCACCCCACCACCACCACCACCACCATCACCACCACCACCACCATCACCACCATCACCAGCATCACCACCGCCACCAGCATCACCACCGCCACCATCAACGCCACCAGCACTGAGAGCCA
Source organism: Calotriton arnoldi (assembly GCA_963921515.1). Taxonomy (NCBI): domain Eukaryota; kingdom Metazoa; phylum Chordata; class Amphibia; order Caudata; family Salamandridae; genus Calotriton; species Calotriton arnoldi. The sequence goes on along the minus strand of CAWUFW010000959.1, from coordinate 2,246,969 downwards.
CGAGGCATGCAGTGGCCAGCCTCCAGCAGATGGAGGTGTCCGAGGAGGACAGCATTGGAGGCCAACAGTCCACTGTGGCTGAGGATGCCAACGGTGCAGGCTCACAGTCCCCCACTGAGCGCCCCCACACAGGTGCCAGACACCGCAGGGCAAGGGCAGCCAGTCCAGCTTCACAGGGCGAGGATCAGAGTGTGTTTGCCGGTCTTGAGGGGAAGGTGCAGCGCCTGCAAGGCAAAGCAATAAGGTCAGTCCAGCGGCAGATGGTACAAATGAATGGGCACATGCTGCGAATCGAGAAGGGCATTAGTAGCATGAACAATACTGTGGCTGAGGGCATGAGGGACATGTCCGAGGCAGTGAGGCTGCTGTGCAGCAAATTGGATGAGGACCGTTTGGCCAGGCGCAGGGAGAGGCAAAAACTTGACAACTACACCAAGGCGGTGAACCGCCTCTCCACTGCCACCTCTCTGCTCTGCAGGCGCTCGGTGGCCATGCAGGAGGAGATGGCCCACTGCAGCCGTGACGTGGCAAGGGGGCTGGTCACAGTGACCAGTGCACTAGAAGTGCTACAGACAAACCAGGTTGCCACTACAGGTGATGGGGGGATAGTGAAGAGGCTACTAGCCGCAGTAGCATCACGCCCCCTATAACGGAGTCCAGGAGGCGCAGCGAATGTCACAGCGCTGCCACAGGACAGACTGCCAGTGAGGACAGTGTGCCCAAGGAACGCAGCAGTGCTGCGCGTGGGCGCAGGAAGTAATGCCAGCCATCACATGGTTTACCGAAAGGGGTGATGTAACCCTTTTTGGTTTTGTAACCTGCATTCAAATTTGGGCTGGCATGTGAAGCCCTTCATGTTGTGGTGGTGTGCTATGACAATTAAACACCGTCACTGGCTGTGTCTCCTTACTTACTCAGAAATAGTTGCGTGTTATCTCTGCCCGTCTGTGTCTCCCATCTGGTGCTGCTGCCACACCTGCTGCATTGTGCTCTGGCTGGGGACAGTCCTCATCCTCGTCCTCAGAGTCAGTTAGTTCCACTGCTGTTCCTTTCTTTGTGGCAAGGTTATGCAGCATGGCACATGTTGCTATTATTTTACAGCAGATGATGGGGCGGTACTGACGTGCACCTCCACTTTTGTGGAGGCAGTGGAACCTGCTTTTTAAGAGTCCGAAGGTGCGCTCAACAACGTTGCGCGTGCTTTTATGTGCCACATTGTATCTTCTCTCACTTGGTGTGGATGGGTTGAGATATGGAGTCAGGATAAATGCCCGCACGGCATATGCGCTGTCACCTAAGTGAGAAAGGAAGTGCCATTAATATGAGTCACCAACACATTCATCCAAGGTATACATCAGGGTGTGTCACATTGATTTACCTAGCAGGTATCCATCTCCAAATTCACCCCCAGCCAGACGTGTGTAGATCCCACTGTTCCTGAATATGTAGGAGTCATGGGTACTCCCTGGAAATTTGGCCACAATGTCAGTGATGATGTGGTCCGCATCGCATATCACCTGCACGTTGTTGGAATGCGTAGATTTGCGGTTCCGGTATATATACTCTGTAGCTGCAGGTGGGCAGATTGGTATGTGTGTCCCATCAATGCACCCTATTACATGTGGGAACTGTGCCTTTTGGTAAAAATCCAGCTATGTCTTCTGCAGTTCCGCCTGTGTGCTGGGGAAGCGTATGTAGTGATGCATTCTTTGCATCATGGCATCCAAGAAAGAGTTGAAGAAACGGGACAGGCAACTCTGTGACACACCACCTGCCACAGCTATCACCCCCTGGTAACTTCCTGATGCAAGTAGGTGCAGGCTACAGAGCACCTGAACATGTGTTGGTATTGCATGCGCCCTTGGTGTCTGATGCTCCAGGAGTGGGTGCAGGTCCCGTATCAGGTCTAGGATGGTTTGGGGGTGTAGCCTGTACCTCTCATGGATTTCAGCCTCAGTCAGTTGGAAGAGTGTAACGCGCAGTCTATACACGCGTTCCTCCCATCTCCAGATCCTCAGTCCTGCTGCTTGCAAACGCAGCCGCCTTGCAATTACGTAGAGGGCCGCCATTGTGTTCACACTGTTGCATTTTGGGGCTGTTTAAATACAGTGCACCTGATTACCACCTGCTTTGAGTCAGTGGTAATTAGCGACTCCTAAATACCGAAAATTCGGTATTACCGATTTTTGGTACATCGGATTTGCGATTATTTAACCCCTTCGCTGCTAGGCCTTTTCCCCCCCTGTGCTAAGCCTTTTTTTGGCTATTTGGGGTAGTGCGCGCTTAGGCCCCTGTAACTTTTTAACCACATAAGGTATCCACGCCAAATTTGCGTCCTTTTATTCCAACATCATGGGGATTCTAAAGGTACCCAGGGTTTGTGGATTCCCTTGGAGGGGTCCCAGAAATTAACCAAAATACAGCTAAATTTGGGGGTTTTTGGGAAAAATGCGAAAAAAGGGCTGCAAATGAAAGCGTCTGGGGTTTTCCCTGCAAATGGTATCAAAAAAGGGTTTGTGGGGCTGAAATCACCATTTTTCCAGCTGTTTGGAAATGACAGACTTTTGTCAGAAAACCAATATTTTTTACATAGTTTTGGCATTTTTCTGAAACATAGCCTATTTTTGCTATTTTTTGTGCTTTTAACCTCCTTCCAGTTAATGGTAGAAATGGGTATGAAAGCAATAATGGATCCTGGAAAGCTATACATTTTAGAAAAGTAGACAAAATTCTGAATTCAGCAAGGGGTCATTTGTGTAGATCCATCAAGGTTTCTTTATAGAAACTAACAGTTAAATATAGGAAAAATTGAAAATTAGTTGAAAAAAACAGCCTTTTGTGTCAATGTTTTCACCTGTAACTTCTTCTAATTATGACAGCTCTTTGAAAGCAATATACCGTTCAATCCGCTGGACCTTACTGGTTGTGGGGATATATAGGACTTGTAGGTTCACCAAGAACCCGACGAACCCAGAGCCAATAACTGAGCAGCGTCTTGCAATGGTTTTTTATTATGTACCGGGTATATAGCAATTATTGTGGGAAAATGTATACATGGAAAAATGGGTATGAAAGGCACCTATGCATTTCTGAAATGGGAACAAAATATAGAGTTTAGAAACACTAGATATTTGCACATTTCCGAAATTGGGAATACTCATACTAGCATGAGAATTATCGGTTATTTTTTTAAATGACTTATTTTTTACACAATGTTTTTCATTTGGCAGGCAGAATGCATCGAAAGTCAATAGGTAATAACAGTTGCTTTACAAATCTGAATTACCCTAAGTCTCCCGATAAAAATGGTACCTCACTTGTGTGGGTAGGCATAGTGCCCACGTCAGAAAATGGCTCAAAACCCAACGTGAACACACCACATTTTGACAATGAAAAATTACCCTTTTTTTGCAAAGTGCCTAGCTGTAGTTTTTGAACCCTAGCTCTGCCGGCACCCAGGGAAACCTAGCAAACCTATACATTTTTTAAAACTAGACACCCAGGGGAATCCAGGATGGGGTGACTTGACTGGCTCCCGCCAGGTTCTGTTACCCAGAATCCCTTGCAAACCTAAATAATTGTCAAAAAAAACAAATTTTCCTCACATTTCTGTGGTGGAAAGTTCTGGAATCTGTGTGGATCCACAAATTTCCACCCACCCCGCGTTCCCCAAAGTCTTCCGAGAAAAATGGTACCTCACTTGTGTGGGTAGGCCTAGTGCCCGCGACAGGAAACGGCGCAACGTGGACACACCTCAATTTCGCAGTGAAAAATGACCCTTTTTTGGCAAAGTGCCTAGCTGTAGTTTTTGAACCATAGCTCTGCCGGCACCTAGGGAAACCTAGCAAACCTATACATTTTTGAAAACTAGACACCCAGGGGAATTCAGTATGGGGTGACTTGATTGCCTCCCACCAGGTTCTGTTACCCAGAATCCCTTGCAAACCTAAAAAAGTGTCCAAAAAAATCACATTTTCCCCACATTTCTGTGGTGGAAAGTTCTGTAATCAGCGTGGATCCACAAATTTCCACCCGCCCCGCGATCCCCAAAGTCTTCTGAGAAAAATGGTACCTCACCTGTGTGGGTCGGCCTAGTGCCCGCGACAGGAAACGGCACAAAACGCAACGTGGACACACCTCAATTTCGCAGTGAAAAATGACCCTTTTTTTGCAAAGTGCCTAGCTGTAGTTTTTGAACCCTAACTCTGCCGGCACCTAGGGAAACCTAGCAAACCTATACATTTTTGAAAACTAGACACCTAGGGGAATCCAGGATGGGGTGACTTGACTGCCTCCCACCAGGTTCTGTTACCCAGAATCCCTTGCAAACCTAAAAAAGTGTCAAAAAAATCAAATTTTCCCCACATTTCTGTGGTGGAAAGTTCTGTAATCAGCGTGGATCCACAAATTTCCACCCGGCCTGCGATCCCCAAAGTCTTCCGAGAAAAATGGTACCTCACTTGTGTGGGTCGGCCTAGTGCCCGCGACAGGAAACGGCGCAAAACGCAACGTGGACACACCTCAATTTCGCAGTGAAAAATGACCCTTTTTTGGCAAAGTGCCTAGCTGTAGTTTTTGAACCATAGCTCTGCCGGCTCCTAGGGAAACCTAGCAAACCTATACATTTTTGAAAACTAGACACCCAGGGGAATTCAGGATGGGTGACTTGACTGCCTCCCACCAGGTTCTGTTACCCAGAATCCCTTGCAAACCTAAAAAAGTGTCAAAATAATCACATTTTCCCCACATTTCTGTGGTGGAAAGTTCTGTAATCAGCGTGGATCCACAAATTTCCATCCGCCCCGTGATCCCCAAAGTCTTCCGAGAAAAATGGTACCTCACTTGTGTGGGTCGGCCTACTGCCCGCGACAGGAAACGGTGCAAAACGCAACGTGGACACACCTCAATTTCGCAGTGAAAAATGACCCTTTTTTGGCAAAGTGCCTAGCTGTAGTTTTTTAACCCTAACTCTGCCGGCACCTAGGGAAACCTAGCAAACCTATACATTTTTGAAAACTAGACACCCAGGGGAATCCAGGATGGGGTGACTTGACTGCCTCCCACCAGGTTCTGTTACCCAGAATCCCTTGCAAACCTAAAAAGTGTCAAAATAATCACATTTTCCCCACATTTCTGTGGTGGAAAGTTCTGGAATCTGCGTGGATCCACAAATTTCCTCCCACCCAACGTTCCCCCAGGTCTCCCGATAAAAATGGTACCTCACTTGCGTGGGTGGGTGAAGGACCCGCGACAGGCAAGGGCCCAAAAGCTATTGAGGCGACATCAAAATTACCTATCACAAACCAACCTGGTTTTACATGGGGGGTCCCATGGGTTTTTGGCCCGGGGCTCGCAGCCATCTAGGGAAACCTCCCTAGCCCACACATTTCTGGAAAATAGACACCCGGGAGAGTCCAGCGAGGTATGGCTTGCGTGGGTCCCCCATCATTCTCCTACCCAGAATCCCCTGCAAACCTCAAATTTTACCGAAAATGTCACTTTTTTCTCACATATGTGTGGTGGAAAGTTCTGGAATCTGCGTGGATCCACAAATTTCCTCCCACCTAGCGTTCCCCCAGGTCTCCCGATAAAAATGGTACCTCACTTGCGTGGGTGGGTGAAGGACCCGCGACAGGCAAGGGCCCAAAAGCTATTGAGGCGACATCAAAATTACCTATCACAAACCAACCTGGTTTTGCATGGGGGGTCCCATGAGTTTTTGGCCCGGGGCTCGCAGCCATCTAGGGAAACCTACCTAACCCACACATTTCTGGAAACTAGACACCCGGGGGAGTCCAGCGAGGTATGGCTTGCGTGGGTCCCCCATCATTCTCCTACCCAGAATCCTGTGCAAACCTCAAATTTCGCTGAATAATTCACTTTTTTCTCACATTTCTGTGGTGTAAAGTTCTGGAATCTTCGTGGATCCACAAATTTCCTCCCACCCAGCGTTCCCCCAGGTCTTCCGATAAAAATGGTACCTCACTTGTGTGGGTAGGCACAGTGGCTGCAGCAGGAAATGGCCCAAATCGTACTCTGGAGACTTCACAATTACCTACAGCAAAACTACCTGGTTTTGGTGGGGGGGGCACCTGAGATTTTGGCCCCGGGCTCGGCGGCCATCTTGGCAAAGTACCAAACCCAAACATTTCTGAAAACTAGACACCCGGGGAGTCCAATGAGGTATGGCTTGCGTGGATCCCCCAACGTTTTCCTACCCAGAATGCAATGCAAACCTTAAATTTAGCTGCAAAACCACATTTTCCACATATTTGTGTGTGGAATCACCGTGCCGGCACAAATGTCCTACCACCCAGCGTTCCCTTGTTCTCCCGAGTAAAATGATACCTCACTTGTGTGGGTGGGCCAAAGGCCTGTGGCTAGGAAGAGCCCAAAACATAGGGATTTCGAGTATAGCACCGAGAATTCTAAGCGCTACATTTTAAAAAAAATACGTTTTTAGCTAATTCTGCTTTGGACACCCACACAAGTGAGGTATGATTTTTCTCGGGAGAACAAGGGGAACGCTGGGTGGTAGGACATTTGTGCCGGCACGGTGATTCCACACACAAATATGTGGAAAATGTGGTTTTTTCAGCTAAAAATTATTTTGCGTGTGGTACATTCTAAAACAAGCAGGCACACACAGCCCAGGGTTAGAAGGACACTCGGGGCAGTACATACGAGTCTCCTTCCTCATACCTCTTCGCCAACAGGCTCTACATCTCCTACTGGGAAAGTCTTTTGAGGGTGTGGGAGGAATGTGATCAGGAAAGTGGCGATCTTTCAATCTAGCAACATCCTCCACCACTCCAACTCTAGGAACACTTGCCTGTTCCACTAAAACAAGGCTGCCTATTACAGACTCCTGAAACTTAACAAAAGTCATCTTTGACTCAGGACAAGAATCCTGGAACACAACAAAAGCATTAAAGGTTGCCAAGTGGAAAAGATGGATAGCCAACTTCTTATACCAAATGTAAGCCTTACGAAGAGCAGGGTAAGGTTCCAACCTCTGATCTACTCTGTCAACACCACCCATGTGCCTATTATAGTCTAAAATGCACACAGGTTTGCGCACTTCAGCAATGTGACCCCAAACAGTCACAGGTGCAGTGCTTTCATCATGGATGGTAGTCAGCATGTAGACATCTCTCCTGTCTGAAAACTTCACAGCTAGAAGCTCCTCGCAACGCAACGCACTGCACTGTCCCCGCACAAGCTTTTGGCAAACAAGTTCTTTTGGGAAACCTTTACGGTTAGAGCGGATTGTGCCACAAGCAACAGTGTCCACTTTGGCCAATTCCCTGAACAACCGCACACCAGTGTAGAAGTTATCTACATATAAATGGTGGCCTTTGTTAAAAAATCCTCTACCAAGTTCCCACACAATTTTCTCAGTCACTCCAAAAGTGGACGGACAACCAGGGGGTTAATCCTGGATTCCTTACCGGTGTACACCCTGAAATTAGAGACATATCCAGTCCTACTGTCACACAGCATATACAGCTTAATTCCATAGCGTGCCCTCTTACTAGGAATGTATTGCCTAAAAACCAAGCGGCCCTTGAACAACACCAAAGACTCATCCACTGCAATTTCTTTCCCAGGAGCATTGAATTTCAGAAAATCGATCAACAAAGTGATCAATGACAGGCCGAATCTTAAAAAGACGGTCACATTCAGGGTGATCTCGTGGCAACGCTAAACCATTATCGACAAAATGCATCATCCGAAGCAGAAGCAAATACCTATCACGACTCATGACTGCCGGAAATATAGCCGTTGCCATCAAGGGACTAGTAGACCAATATGAAGACATTGATGGCTTCCTTAGCAAGCCCATCAAAAAAGTTAAACCCAAGAACTTCTTCATCTCTTCCAAATTTGTGGGAGTCCACCGGGTAGCTCTAGAGTGGGGCTTAAGGCTGGCACTGTTGTCCCTCAAAAAACTGTTTGGCATACAAATTAGTCTGCTCAACAATCTCTGCCAAAAACACATCGTCCATAAACAACTGAAAAAAATGTATCGGCAAAAAGTTTTTAGTATTCACTCTACACCCTGGAACACCAGTAAAGTCTGGCAATGCCGGCTGCACCATGCTTGGGGCAACCCAGAGGTCAGCACTTTCAACGGGAAGCCTTGCAGCCCCAGGCTGCAGCCCAGATGCCTCTTGCCGCACTACACCAACGGGAAGCCTTGCAGCCCCAGCCTGCAGCCCAGATGCCTCTTGCCGCACTACACCAACAGGAAGCCTTGCAGCCCCAGGCTGCAGCCCAGATGCCTCTTGCCGCACTACACCAACGGGAAGCCTTGCAGCCCCAGGCTGCAGCCCAGATGCCTCTTGCCGCACTACACCAACATGAAGCCTTGCAGCCCCAGGCTGCAGCCCAGATGCCTCTTGCCGCACTATCGGCACATCAATGTCCTCCTCTAACACAGGCACTTCATCTGCACTAAGAGTAGCTTCATCCGCACTGACTGTAGCTTCATCATCCGAGTTTTCCATGTGGAAAGAAAACTCACTGCCTGAATCGTCCCCTGCCTCCTCTGCCTCAGATGCAGAGTCAGTCTCTGAACCATGGTCAGAGGAAGACTCAAAAAGCATACCAACAACCTGCTGAGCAGTAATCCTGCGGCTAGCCATTATCCTTACTAAGAAAGGAGACTGCACAAACAAGTCAACAACAACCAACACTGTGCAAAGCAAGTAAGTAAAAAAAAGTGTGCCTTTATCACAAAGATCTATATACTCAAAAAGTATACGATTCACTTACAAGAGACAGCTACACTCACCAGCACCTACTCTGCAGAGACACAGCAAAAACCAACGATATCCCACTAGAAAGAAAAAAACAAAACCAATTACTCACAATACAACAAAATACACATCGAGCACAAATGCAAAAAGTTTTTGACACTCAAAAAACAGAAGCCAAACATACTGCTATTATTACACCATTCGCAAAAAACACATTCATGCAGAGAAATAAAACTCATTTACATTGTACAAAAAAAGTCTCTTACCAAACACATGCAACTACGCAAACAGTAACGAAACCGCAACCTGGAACAGTCTAAAGAGCAAAAGCCTTGACCTAACAAAAAAGGAGAAATAAAGCATTACAATTGCAATTCACAAGAAATAAAACAACATTATAACACGCTATGTCACTACCCAAATGGGGGCAGAAAAGCCAAAAACACATAAAAAAATATATGTCCCCTGGAAGCGGCCAATTTATTTATTTTTAGATACCTGGCTCTAGTGGGCTATTCTACCCTCCACCCCCGGGCCAGAAATGCCATAAAATGCAGGTGATCTGTCCCCAGGGGAGGCAGAAAAGTCTTACAAATTATTTAGGCCCATAAGGAAGCGACCCTTGGCCAAGGGGTCGCTTCCATTTAAAATTTAAAACTCTCCCTGGTGTCTAATGGGGTTTTTTGCCCCCCCCCCCTGGCCAAATATACAAACCAATCTGCCCCCAGGGGGGTAGAATATAATTTTTTTTTTATAAATGGCCCCTGAAAGCAACCCTTGGCCAAGGGGTCGCTTCCAATTTAAAAAAATAAAAAATTCCCTGCCTCTAGTGGGCTTTTCTGCCCCCCCTGGGTCCAGAAACGCCCAAAAAATCAGGCTATCTGTCCCCAGGGGGGGCAGAATATACTTTTTTAAATAATTTAGCCCCTGGAAGCGACCCTTGCCCAAGGGGTCGCTTCCATTTACATTTACACAAAATCCCTGGTGTCTAGTGGGGTTTTCTGCCCCCCCTGGGGGCAGAAAAGCCAAATAAAAAAAACGATCTGCCCCCAGAGGGGGCAGAATATACTTTAAAATAATTTGGTCCCCCAGTAAGCGACCCTTGCCCAAGGGGTCGCTTCCAATTTAATTTTAAAAAAATCCCTGGCTCTAGTGGGCTTTTCTGCCCCCCCTGGGTCCACAAACGGCCAAAAACGGCCGATCTGACCCCAGGGGGGGCAGAAAAGTCTTTAAATTATGTGCCCCCTTAGGCAGAATATACTTTAAAATGATTTGGCCCCCCAGGAAGCGACCCTTGCCCAAGGGGTTGCTTCCATTTACATTTATACAAAATCCCTGGTGTCCTGTGGGGTTTTCTGCCCCCCCTGGGGGCAGAAAGGCCAAATTAAAAAAACGATCTGCCCCCAAAGGGGGCAGAATATACTTTAAAATAATTTGGCCCCCCAGGAAGCGACCCTTGCCCAAGGGGTCGCTTCCAATTTAATTTTTAAAAAATCCCTGGCTCTAGTGGGCTTTTCTGCCCCCCCTGGGTCCACAAACGGCCAAAAATCGGCCGATCTGTCCCCAGGGGGGGCAGAAAAGTCTTTTAATTATGTGCCCCCTTAGGAAGCGACCCTTGCCCAAGGGGTCGCTTCCCTAACCGACAAAAAACGAATCCCTGGTGTCTAGTGGGACATTCCTGGTGCACGATTGCGACGCTGTGTGCAATCGTGCACCAGGAATGCCCTGCATTGAGACATCAGGGGAGAGGAAACATAGTTTCCTCTCCCCCGATGCCTCAAGGCATCAAGATTTGGGGCCCCCACCCCACCACACCAACAAACACTCACCCTCCCTCTGGACGCGCTGGAAAGAAATGATTTCCAGCGCGTCCAGCGCTTCCTGATGACGTCGGCGCGCGCTGTGCGCGCTGACGTCATGGTGAAGCGTGGGGGTGGCCGGGGGTGGCAGCGGAAACTCTTCCACTGCCATCCCCTCTGTGGGGGCAAGATCGATGCCCCAGGGGGAGCGCCAGCGCTTCCCAGGGGCTGTGCTCATGACGGAGCGGTTCCGTCATAAGCACAGCCCAACCGATGCTCATGACGGAACCGCTCCGTCATGAGCATCGAAGGGGTTAAGGATTTCTTATTTACCGATTCGGTATTTAGGGGTTTCGGTGTCTGCCAATCGCAAATTAAGGAATCGGTAACTGGTTTCCCTTATTTTTACCGATTCCTTATTTGCGATGGCGTTCGGTGTTACCTACATTGCACATGGCTAAATACCGGTCGGTAACGCTGAAATTCTGCGAATTTCGGCGTTACCGACCGGTATTTAGCCACCTACATCTGGCCCTAAGTGCCTGATTTAGATCTTGGCGGAGGGGTTACTCCATCACAACAATGACGGATATCCCAACTGCCGAAATATAAATCCCTTTATATCCTATGGAGTTTATATTTCATCGGACGGGATATCCGTCACAGTTGTGACAGAGTAACCCGTCCACCAAGATCTAAACCAGGCCCAAAGTATTCATAATAGGTTATAATCTATAACTTTTAACCTGTACCAGCTACAGACTCAATTTAACCCCTTCGCTGCTTCTGTCGGCCAACGGCCGTCGCGAGCACTACCTCCGTAGTGCTGCGCACGTCCGTTGGCCGACGTGGCCCCGCCCACTCAATGGAACTCCCCGCACCGCGGCGGAATTGCCGCTGCGGTAAACGGGTTAAAGACTTATGTTTATATTTAGTAAAAATAATAAAGTCAGATTTTTATTAAATATATTGGAAATATAACTTTTAGAAATGTACATTTACCCTGCCTGAAGCTGCTGAAGGCTAATTTGCATTAGCAGTCCAGCCACTGCCCAGCCTGTACTTGGCCTGAATGGTTGTGGAAGAGGTGTGAAAACTGCTCCCAGAGTAGAGTCAATGGCCTAGGTGTGGGAGATGTTTTCTTCCCCTTGCAGGAAGACTAGTGAGGGTTGACCAAGGAACTTCATTAACTTCAAAGGGGCTTGTCCAGTTGCAAGCAAATGTTAAGGGACACCTGGAAAGGTCCTGCCGTTTTTCTCATAGTCAGGTTGGTACCCATTCCACAGGGAGGGAAGTCACCCCAGAACCGGTTTAGAGTGACCACAGAGGAAAGTATTACTCATTAACCAGGCCAGACTTCTAGGTTGCCAAACAGGCTCTGCACAAGGGAGAAAGGGTTTCTCCATCTTGAATTTTGAGAGTGAGAGGCACTATTCGATTGCCTGCAGTAGGGCAAACAAGAACTGCTAAAAACGTGGGTAGGTTTGCACCCAGGAACATTTACCCTATTGGTTAGGGAGGATCCAGGATTCACCCACACCAGCTAACTGGTGCCAGGCATAAACGTGGCATTCCTAGGCACCGCCTCAGAACACTTACTGGGCCTGCTAAAGATCAGAAGAGGACTGGACCTGCTGTCTGTAACCTGAAAGGAGCCCTGAAGAACTGTCCTTCTGTATCCAGGTCAACCAAGTGGACTCCAAGGGTCAGTTGGCTGCCCACCCTCCTGTGTAGTTACATGGACACAACATGTTGCAAGAGGCCTTTTCCTTGAAGTGCCTAGCTGACCAGTGGCAACTGGGCCTGAACTGGACTTTACTGTTGGCCTCCGCTTGACACCTTGAGTGTCCCTCCTTGAAACCTCTGGAGCATCAGTGTGACTCGTCACAAAAGGTATCTGACTGGCAGTTCCACTGCATCAGATTGAATTGTAGCTTCGTCCCACTTAAGGCTCCCACCACCTCAGAAGAAAGTGACTGAGTTCCATACTGTGTTGGGACTCAGAAAAATTGTCGATGCTTTTCTTAAAAAATTTGACTATGTCCCTTTCTGAAGTGGGATTTAAAAACTTTGTTATTACTTTTTAACTTCCAGACTTTCACTGTAACCAGTCCACTTGGTGCATCCGAGCAGGGCTCCATCATCTTTGGCCTCAAATCAAGCCTAGGTCTTGGTCTACTACTTCTCAGAGACATCATTGCTGCTTTGTACTTTTTGGCACTGTTCCTACTTAAAGTTCATATCTCTGGTCTTCTTTATTGATTTTTTATTGTTTTGGTATCATTTTGTTTAGTAATTTTTTCTCCATTTTTCTAATTCAGTTTGGGATTTTTATTGCTTAGTGTTTTGACATTATTACTGTTTTGGTACTGCATAAATACTTTACACATTGCCCGAATTGGAATCTGCTCTGTGCCATTGCTAACAGGGGGTTGAGTTGAGGTTAATGTAGTGACTTGAGGGTTCACCTCGACAAGGAGTGATATCATTCCTTGACATGAGCAGTTGCCCATCCCAAATAATAATCTGTTTTCTTAAAGAAGATGCTTACTGGTTACAAGTAACTGAAACTGTTTGGTGAGTACTTTATTTGCAAGCAAGTACTTTACATTGTAAGAAGAGGGACTGGGTCACAGAACTTTGGTGCAGTGGTCGTCTGTAATCTCACAGAGAGAGAGAGTGCAAGAATCAGAAAAGTAACTTAAATTTCTTGACATAAAACATTGGTGATTCAACCATGTACCCAAGTGTTTAAGAACAGGGAACTAGTGCCAGCTGTAGATACACAGTACATACCAACAAGGCTGCTGTGGGTTTCCGCATCTCTGTCAATGCAGGACATACACTACAATACCCAACAAGGCAACCAGACAAGGAAGACTTAGGTGTGGATAGACACAAGTTCATGGTTGTATGTTAGAATATCGTTGCCTGTTGTCCGAAAAACGATCATGGCCTAAATGTCATTTACAAAAATCTCTCTCCATTGGGCACACTTGTTCTGTTACTAAAAGCAATAGGGAGATATTTTTGTAAACGACAGGACACAGTAGTTTTGTCAAATGGTACTTAGTCAACAATACTCTGCTAGCATACTGTTCCGGTCAGTCAGCCAAATTCCTGACCATGCAGGATCAGCACTGGCACTAAGAAGAGCTGTGATAATCATACTAATGTTATTCCTTGGTCAAACTGCAGGGAAACCTCCTAACAAAGCAGCAAGGCCTGTCCTACAAGCCATTTCCTGCAGGAGGTGCAGCTTCCCTCTCTTTCCATCTCCCTTTCACATTCAGAACTAGAAGTTCTGATGGAGGAATGAGCAATAAAGAGGCCTTTGAGTTTATTTTTTATCTTCTGGTCAAATGACAAACTGCTGCTTATTTCACATGAAGATTGAGGTTACTTTTCCTTTCCTTAAGTGCAAAGTGAGGGAATTGGGCAATTCTGCTGGGGTTAAGGGAGTATGAAAGGAAAGGTTCTGGATGTCAACTGTTTTCTAACACACAACAAAATGAAAATATTTGTAAATTAACTTTACATATGTTTCAGACTCTATCAGCAGCAAGAAACCTGCAAATGAGGCACTTATTTGTAAATCTGAGGTGTGATGGAAGCAATGATTTTAATACGAACCAGACTGTTGGACCTGGCCCTTTATGCAGGGTTATACCCAAACTTTTTGCCTTCTTCTTCCTATTTTTTCTGACCTGTTTTTGTTGCTTTTAGGACTCTGGGCACTTTACCACTGCTAATCAGTGCTCTCTGTCTAAGTCCTTAGTAAAGTACCAGGTGTGCCCAGGGCCTGTAAATCAAATGCTACTAGTGGGCCTGCAGCACTGATTGTGCCATCCACATGAGTAGCCCTGCAAACATGCCTCAGACCTGCCAATGCAGTGTCTATGAGTGCAGTTTTAAACTGGCATTTCGACCTGGTCAGTGCACCCACTGCCAGACCCAACCCTTCCCTTTTAAGTCACCCCTATGGTAGGCCGAAGGCAGCCCTATGGGCATGGTGCAGTGAATTTAAAAGGTAGAGCATGTACTTGTGTGGTGTTTTACATGTCCTAATAGTGAAATACTGCCAATTTCGTTTTTCACTATTGCAAGGACTATCTCTCCCATAGGCTAACAAGTAGATTGCCTTGAAATATCTTTAAAGTGTAATTTCCCATTGGGAGCAGACAGAGATTTTGAGTTTTGTGTCTCTCAACTCACAATTTTAAAATCTATCTTTTGTTGAAGTTGGTTTTTAAATTGCATGTTTGAAAATGCCACTTTTAGAAAGTAGGCATTTTCTTGCTTAACCAGTCTGTGCCTCTGCCTGTCTATAGAATCCACGTCTGGGTTAGGATGACAGTTGGGGTCTTGTACATTCACTCTAGACAGTCACACAAAGGGAGCTGAGGTGTGCCTGCATATCCTGATGGGTCATCACCAGGCTGATGGGCCTTCCTGAGCTAGTGTGGTGGGAGGAGTTGTCACTGACACCTAAATAGCGCTGTGCCTGTCCTCACACAAAGCTGCCTCTACCTCCCTGTAGTGTGTCTGGAGCCAGGTCAGGGAAAGGCAGGGTCTTGTGCACTACAATTACTTTCCTTTGACGTTTTCCTGCTTCAAAGTCAGAAAGGGGAATAAGTACTGGACTTCTAACATCCCAAAATCAGAACACTTCTGGACTGAGGACATTCTGCCAGGATGCTGTAGGAGAGACTGCCACTCTGCCTGTTGCTTTGTTGTGCTGGCCTACTGCTTGCTGCTTCTGTCCTGGGAGTGAAAGGACTGGACTTTGCCTTCTACATCCCGCTTTCAAGGTTTTCCAAGGGCTTATGTGTGCTTGCCTCCTGTTACGAAGTCTCAGGGCCATCAGAGACTTCACCTGCAGTGCCAGGTCTCTTCTGCTGAGAGTCCTGACTTGCCAAGTGGTGCCAAATCTAGTTCCTGGGCCCTTGGAAGTAGAATCTGGTGATCTAAAGGAAAGAATCCACACATCGACTCCCAGCACTTGTTTTTTAATGCATCGCTGCAGGAGATCGCTGCATCGCCGCTGCCTGTCCCAAAGTGTGGATCCCGATCGTCGCATCAACCATGGCTTACACTGCATGCTCCAACTCGCCGCTGCAGTGCATTTGAAAAATCGCAGCAGCTTTAGTCCTGAGCACCATGTCACCAACGTCCGTGACACCCGCTCCGACTTTGAAGCAGCACCGGCTCGCGGCTGTGAAATCAACGCAGCACCTGCTCCGCTGCAGGAAAATCGACGCAGGAGCATCGCTGCTGTTGCATCGACGCAGCGCTTCTGGGTTGTCGATGGATCGTCCCTAGGCACCGATTCTTCATTGACACGGCACCGCAGTAAAGAACCGAGGCCAGATGTCCGGAAGCCGACACATCACCTCCCCTTCCAGTAAGGAACCGACGCATCACCTCCCCTGCCTAGCAGTAAAGAACCAACAAAACCCCCTCCCTGTCAGTAAGGACGCGACGCATCACCTCCCCTGTAGAGTAACAAACCTACGCATCGCTTTGCTTTTCCAGCGCTTCACCTCCCCTGCCCCTGCCTCGTCTTTGATTTTTGATGCATCCAAGGTACTTTGTGCTAAAAACAAACGCATTGACTAAACTTGCTTAAGCTTTGAAAAGTGATATTTTGACTTGTGTGTGTTGGATTTTTTTCATTTTTGTCTTGTTTTATTCAGATAAATATTGGCTAGTTTTCTAAACTGGTGTGGACTCCTTTTTTAGTGTTTTCACTGTGCTACTGTGTATATATACAAATTCTTTACACATTGCCTCTGAGATAAGCCGGACTGCTCATGTCAAGCTACCAAGGGGGTGATCAGGGGTTATCTTAGCTGTGAAAATCCCCTACCCTGACTCGAGTGAGGGTCCCTACTTGGACAGGGTGCAAACCACTGCCAACTTGAGACCCCATTTCTAAACACAAACAAACCAAGATAATTCACTCGTACAATGCATAAATGATAAATATGCACAGAAATCCAGTTTCTGGATGTTATTGTTTGAGCGCCACATTGGTTTAGCGGTACTACTGCATGACTGATGCACATTTAGTGGCCATTTCAATGGAAAGTGTGCTCTGTGTAAGAAGCAGGGCACCAACACATAATTCTGTACTCATGAACCTGGGGGGGATTTGTTCCAAAATGCACCATTGTATAAGCACTATTTGCCGACTATTACTCTGCCGAATGGCTATAGCTTATTTACGAAGCTTTGTGTAACAACTTGGGTTTTCCATAACCCCTATGACGTCAGTGATGTAACATTAACGGCAGGACCCCCATTCCTAAAACTGTTCCAGCACCACTGCAGATTAAATTATCCTGGCTAGCAGTTAGAGGAGTGCAAGCTCTAACCTCCATCGGTTCTCCAGGCCCTATGCCCTACAGCCACATTACCCCATATTTAAGCTGACTTTCTTCCACTACTACATCTGCGTTGCCGGAAGTAAAACTACAAGTCCCATAATGCAACGAGATGCTATCTACAAGGCCAGGGACGTTTTCACATTTAAAACCTTTCATGGTGGACCAGCAGGAGCACTCTGGCAACCACAAAACATCTCTATTAACTTGAGACAAGGGAACCCGCTGCCCTTTTCCTTGCCAAACCTTTTAGATCACCCCCATGTACCTGTTGTTCCCTACTGCCCCCTCTGTCTCCACCCAACTGCTCCCAACCTTTCTTCATCCTCCCTCCCACTCTGACCTTCTCTCCCGCCATCCCCATGTTACCTCCCTCTCGGCTCCTCCTCTTTACTCCAGCCCCTCGCTTCCATCCGTATGTGTTTGTTGCTTTCATCCCAGGCTCCGCCCCCTTCGCTAGCCAATCACATCAAACTCACACCCTTGGGCTGGAAGCTAAACAAGTCAGATTTGGTGAGAGCGCCTAGACTCAGAGGCCTGGCTCCCGAGCTGGAGACACACGACCTTTAACTTTAAATACCGCTTTCTCGGCCATGGTGAATACGGACGGCCTAGACGCCCTGCTGAAAGCCGCCAAGTTTAAGTTTAGAACCAAAAATGTCCATGTGCGCTGCGGGCTGGCAGAGTTTTTGGGGACGTTCATTCTAATTGTAAGTAAAACTCTATCACGTAAATTGTTTTAACGAATGCTCCCTGAATTATCTTTAAAAATGTGTTTTTGTTTTTTTTGTTGGTGGGTTTTTTTTTTTCGGTGTTTTGAAAAATAGATGGTAGTAGGTAAACGACTCCATGGTGAATGATTATATTAAAAAAATATCTATTACTTGCAGCTCGAAGTCTAGTTTATATATATACGAAAGCACTCCCAGGAACGGTGCCTCCAAGAGTGTTTGGGCATTATACAAACTCTTCCCCTTTCTAATTTGACAGTACATCACCAAAACAGAAATATTTGAAATGCCTGATTTCTTGAAGCACGCGCTTTTTATCTATTAAAGGCGCTGTTCCTGTAGAGTTTTTTACTTTTCCTCTGTGCTAGTTTAAATTAATTAAAAACATTAATTTAAAAATGACCATAATTCCAAATTAGGGGGGAAATATGGGAAAAGGGAGCAGGAGTGTTTTTAATTTTTCCCGCTAACGTATGTAAAGTCGGCAGAAACTATGGTGAAACATCACAATGACGCTTCTTAGACCACTGACAAAAATAACGAGAAAAGTCCATCCAAACTGCGCTCCCAGAGTTCCTTAATCCTGACGTCACTGTCTTTCTCCCTCCCGCATCGCCCCCCCCCCCCCATCACACCTCAATCTTTCAGGGCATTTCCATTTTGGTGTATGTTTGCCCGTACATATCCTGTCTCTATCTCTTCTTTGCACACCTACCAGCGACCAAGTGCTCGCAAGGTGATGTTCTAGAGGACGCCGACTCTGGAAGGATGAAGAGCCGGGCTGGTCGCTTCCCTGTGAAGACTTGCCATGGAAGACTTTCTATGATGTCCTCTGCTCGGGTAGAAGCAGTACGCCCTAGTATGGACCTTTTGATGAAATAATTGATTTTAATATATTATGGGATTTTTTTAATCGAATCTGCTATTGTATCAGTAATGTATATTGAAACATTTTATTACTGAGTTTTTTTTAATCATGAAGTGCATTTTTTGAAATGATTTTAAGTAATTGTACAATAAATAAATAAATTAATCTCATCTGTTGAGCCCGCGCAGTGTGGCTGATCTGTGTTAAAAGCTGTCACTCCGGCTCTGCTTTCCTGGCCGGGTCATTCCTGCTTCCTGATAGAATTAGAAAATTTGCTTCTAATTTTCTAAAATTTAAAAAAATGTATAGAAAGCGCCTAACATGTCCAGAAGCTGTAGAAAACGAGGGAACCCGTGGTGTCCGCTTTAAAACGGTGCCAGAGGTTTGGACCGAACCTGGCCGTCGCTCCTGTTCACGCTGTTGTTTTAGGCGTCTGGGTCGGTAATCCTTTTACCCTCGCTTGTCGGTGTCAGGATTGTTTTAAAGTTTTTCTGGCATTCCCCGTTTGTAGCGGACCGGAAGGTGCCTCGTTGTACAAAGCACTGGAAGCAATTTTATGTATCAACCTGTAATCTATTTGTTTAATAAGTTTCGTTATATTTCTTTTTGAAAGTGTTTCCCTTTCAGACGCAGGGATACTGGTAATAAAATATAAGAAAAGCGTTCAGGAGCAGAACGAGGGCTATCCCAAAAATGCTAAGAGCAGAAACCTCTTTTGAACACATTTTTACTTCCTGCTGTTTTGAAGCTTCCGTTTACTTAAATATTTTAGAAACTGTACTGTTCATATAAAGGGATTTACGATACGTGGCATGCCATGTTGCAGTCGCAAACCAGTTTGACCTATTCCAGGACGATTCGGCGAAAGGGATATGATGCCATCTGAGATTGTGTGCGTTTTTTTTTTCCCCGTTTTTTTTTTTTTTTTTTTTAACAAATAGTGCTTTTTGCTGCACAATATTTACATATGTTTACTGAAATACCATACGCTCAGGTTGAGGAATTAATAAAATATTCCACTATTTGTATGACGTAGAAAGAAAACCTGATCTTCTCGATGTTTTCGCTTCCCTAAAAAAGAATTATGTACTTTATAAAATTTGTCCCCCAAAAATAATCAAATCTAAAATACGTAGCTGATGCAAGGAGCAAATAAAATGTATTTTCATTACCCTGTCATTCCTCATACCATCTTTCGACACTTTTTTATTCGTTTTTTTTTTTATGCTGCCGCTTCCAAGCAAACCTCGCAATCTGTCCTCAGCCGCCCAAACTTGAATGGATTTTACAGGTGCTGTTATAGAACTGTTGTAGAAGTTACTACCATGTTCCAAGTTCGGAGAGAGGACAAGTTACCGACTAAGGCTTCAGACCCTACAGTGAGAACTCAAATTTGGAAATGCAATGATGCTGCCCCCGGACATCAGCTTTTCAGTTCATGAAAATACACAATTTATTATCAAATACAAGCTTTTTATTTTGTAAAAAATAAACGAAGTTTCACAAACAAAAACAACGCTTTGTTTCCATTATAAAACACTGTTTATTCTGAAGTAGGAGATACCTATTTTTTTGGTGAGTAAATGTTTAGGGCTGAAGCATCATGTTGTAATTTTATCATGCGCTTCTGCCAGCCAAGGGATAGATTGTCTGCCATGCTCGTGTTTTATAAACCAGTGCCAAGGCTCACCACCTTGTCCCATGAATTACCACCATTATGAACGCTAATTTGATGCCAGCTATAGGGAAACAAACATGGCGCTGGTACCCACCAAGGAATTCATCCATTGTGCTACTTGGATTGTGTGAGCATACACATCACACCAGCACCTTTTTGTGGTGACCAGGGAGGGGTGTGTTTTTATTTTTTATAGTGTTTGAAATCAACAACTTTTGTGTGACGCCCCCCTCCCAGATTTTTGCCTTCTTTTACAGAAACCGTTTTTGTGGGCCAAATGACTCTGCGCTCTTTACTCCTGCTAACCAGTGGCAAAATGCTTGTGCTCTCCCTTTAAACATGGTAATATAGACCTATTCCCAATTGGTACATTTACTTATAAGACCATAGTACTTAATACATGTACTTGGGGCCTGTAAATTAAATGCTCATAGTGTGCCATAACACTCATTGGGCCACCCACTAAATTACCACTATAAAACGTCTCCAGGCCTCCCCTGGAACATGGATATGCAGTTTTAATTTAAAGTACTATTTCGACCTGGCAAAACAAAGCTGTTGCCAGTCCTAAACCTTTCTTTTTAATACCTATAAGTCACCCTAATATAGGCCCCAAATACCCATAGGGCAGAGTGCATGGTTTTTAAAAAGTAGGACATGCATGCTTAACGTTTTACATGTCGTGGCACCCAAAAACAGTTTTCCTGGCAATGAAAAGTTGCAGCAGCAGGCTGCCTACCCCATAGGTAAACACAGGGTTATTACAACTTCTAATGCTTAATTTCAGTTTAGAAGGACTCATTTGAATAGTTATTTAAAATCCAACCTAATGGTAAGGTCTGATTTTTATTTTTTTATTTTTTTTATATTACTATTTAGAAATGACACTTTTAGAAAGTTGTCAGTTTCCTGCCTAAGCCAACTATGCCTTTCTGCCAGTGTCACCTGACCTCTGATGGCTCCCGTGTGGTGAAATGCATATTGCTTCCAGACAGTGAACAAAAAGTTTGGGCGTGGAGAGGTGTTTTTCCTCCTTGGGTAGATTGCCTGGGGGTTGTGCCCAGCTCCTTTCTGATCTTCAAAGGCTGCCTACCCTGTCAATGGCAGATGTAGCTCACATTTAAGCCTACCTCCCTTTGTATTCCTAGTCAGCTTGGGTCTAAACCCAATGGGAGGGAGGAAGCTGACCCAGTACTGGCCTGGAGTGACCACAAGGGGGGGGGGTTGCTAATTTTCACAGCCATACCTCTGGGTGGGCACAGGGAGCTCTGACCAGGGGCTTGAGTTCTGCCATGTTGGTTTTAGGTAAAGAGAGGTACTGTGCTATAGCTTACAGTAAAGCACACAGGAAGGCTGCAAAAGTGTGTGTAGTACCCCTGGGAACATTTAGCCCATTGGTTAGGGAGTGGCCAGGAGTCTTGCCCCAACAACAGATCGGTACTGGGCATAAATGTTGCACCCTCAGTACCCTGAGGAGGTTGATTTGGTAGGCGGGGGGGGGGGTCATCTGAACATTAGAATGTGAGTGGTCAGACCACAGGAGAACTGTAATGTGAAGGAGGGGCAGGGGTATGATGGAAAACAAAGTGCAGCTCCACACTCCGGCCCCGGTACTGACACCCCTCAAGTATGGGCTTCGATACGGACTTGAGCGGAGGCTCGCGTTGCAAAGATGGGAAAGGCCGAGAGCGTTTCTCTCGTAGCCCGCACACTGCCCCAGGCGGTGACACACGCATGCTCGCTGAGCGTTACCTGGGGGGTGCGATCTCACTCTCCTCTCGGCTTGGGCCTCCGGTGCGACTTCGTTGATCTTGGGCAGTGGAACTCGGACCCCCGACGGTGATGGTTCGAGGTCTCTCCTTGGCAAAGGCAGGCTCGGGCCGGCGGCGGTGAATTCTCACAGTCCTCTGGGGATGCCGGTCCGGGCCGATGGCAATAACGATCGCAGCAGTTCTGTTCACGCTGTCGATCGAAGCAGAGAACAAGACTGCTCCGGGACACGCAGTCACGGGGCAATTTCTCACGAAGGTCTCAGGCTGCAACAGGGCACACGCACACAGTGTCGCTGAGACTCACTTGAGCTCCGGGGGCACACAATCACAGGGCAATCCTCACAAAGGTCTCAGGCTGCACGAAGCACACAGCGTCGCTGAGACTCACTTGGACTCCGGGTGCACACAATCACGGGGCAGTTCTTACGCAGGTCTCAGGCTGCAAAAAGCACACGCACGTAGCGTCGCTGAGACACACTTGGAAACTTTTATGTTCCTGAGTTTCCACAACAGGGAGCCAGCTCTCCTCGGGCCCTTGGAGACACGTTACTTCGGGACACAGCAAAGTTCTTTCAAGCAGGGGGACACAGCACACAGCTAAGTCCCTTAGCCTCTCAGCAAACTGCAGGCCAGCCCCAGAACACACAGCAAGGGTCAGTCCTTCTCTTCAGCTGTTCTTCCTTGGCAGAGGTTCCTCTTGACCGCGAAGTAGTTTCAATCCTTTTCAGTCTTGATCAGTCCAAAGTCCAGGGGTTTAAGCTCTCATAGTTATACCCCTAAATGTCTTTGGAGTCTTTGTGTTCAGGGGGCACTGACCCCTGTCCAAACCAGTTCTGGGTGTCTCTCTGCCAGTGACACCTTCTTCCTTTGATAGTGGGGGTCTGGATCTTTAATCACTCAGCAAGAGATGGAGCCTTGGTTTTATGGCAGCAGCCCAGGCCTCTTCACCTCCAGGGGCTACTCCTCCCCCCTACACTCCAGATGCAGGTCAACCGTGGCCGTCTCCTACTCCTCCCCTGGGTCACGACATTTCCCAGATCCTATCACATTCAAATCCAGACAGTCAATCCACAACCAGGCAGAGACACAGAATTGTTAGAACAAAAAAACCAGCCACTTCTAAAAGCGTGGTTTCTAAACACACAATTCAAAAACCACCTTCACAAAAAGATGTTATTAAATTGTGAGCTCAGGCACACTAAACTTCAGCTCTCCATCTTAAACCTATGGGAAGATAGGCTGGAAACATATTACACAGCCTCCCTCATTCTGTCCTACGGGCAAGATGGCCTTGAAACAGTGAAAAACGAATTGGGCAGTTTTTCACCGTCAGGACATGGTGCACACCTTAGTACATGTCCTACCTTTCACATACACTGCACCCTGCCCAGGGGGCACCTTGGGCCTACCATAGGGGTGTCTGATGTGCATAAAAAGGGAAGGGTAAGGCCTGGCAAGTGGGTGCACTTGTCAGGACAAGGCAGTTTAACAAACTGCGCGCAGGCACTGCAGTGGCAGGCCTGAGATCTCTTTTCAGGGCTACTTATGTGGGTGGCACAATTAGTGCTGCAGGCATTTGTATTACCAGCCCTGGCGCACACAGTGCACTTTACTAGGGACTTTACTAGTAAGTCAAACATGCCAATTATGGACAACCAATTACCATTACACTTTACACACGGAGCACTTTGACACTGATCAGCAGTGGCAAAGTGCACAAAGCATCTAAGTTGGCAACACCATGTCAGAAAAAAGGTCTAGGGGGAAGGCAAAAAGTTTAAGGAACTTTAGCCAAAAAGGGCCAAGTCCAACAGTTGTGTGTTCACATTATTACAGTTTTTGTGCTGCATAAATACTTTACACATTGCTGCTAAGCCTGACTGCTTTGTGCCAAGCTACCAGAGGGTTAAGTACAGGTTTAAATAGACTTTTGTGGTTCACCCTGACCAGGATTGTGTCTTACTAGAGTGGGGCTCTCACCCTTAACTAATAACCCAATTTCTTACATTGCCCATTTGGTAGGCTCCACTGGCTCAGTTACCTCCCCTGCCCCCACATAAATAACTTTGCTAACTCTTTAGGCATAGATTCTCTTTGAGAAATGGGAATTTTTCACTGAGCAGTCAGTGGTGGTGTTCCCTATTTTCATACAATCTCATGTACATGTCCTAGCACACTCAGCTTCCATACTTTAACTAGCAGATTCGTTCTTGGGTCAAGTTTAATTTCCATATAGTTGTGTTGCCAACACACAATAGAATCTCCTCTCAATTCCATGGATGGTTTCCCAAACTTTACACAGGCTTCAAAATATTCCTCTGTATCAACCTGACTGACTTACCATTCAAACATCACCCCATAAACTTTGCTTCAAATGATTGTAAACTCTCCACCAAAGACTGAGATTCTCACCCAGTTACCTTCTACTAATTAGAGCTGACTTCACCTTTATAAAACTGCTGCAAAGTCCCAGAGATGACCATAAGAGTGCCTTCTTAGTCAAAGAATTCTAATCCTCCCTTGCGAAAGATGGTGGAGACACTGTCTCCAGCTGTGTCCAAAAGCTCTGGAAGTGAAGCCAGCTCCAAGCTTAAGACAGATTGCCTCTTGCAAACTGACATAGACAATGGGTTCCCAACCCTGACTAGGAGTGCCTGCTTGTTGTTAGAGCTCCCCGCCTGAGACTGGAGAGGGGAAGGTCTGGAGACTTGGGCAACTGCATCTGATTGAAAAAAGTTGTCAAAAAGTATCTTTAATGGTGCTTTTGAGCAAATCAACCAGGCCGTGCTGATTTTAAATAGAATTTTTGAGTAGTAACTCGTGATTCCTACATCTGATTCTTGTGTGCATTTCATATTTCACTTTTGTGCCTTTTTTTTTTTTTTCAAACTAAGTTGGTTTTGGAATTTTCACTTGCTTATTTCCTAAATGTTATGTTTTTGTAGTATTTTATATGTATCTGTTGCAAATGGGTTCTGCCCATTTATTACTGCAGAATGTTTTTTCATTTTGATCATTCAGTTTTGAACTTTTTATGATGGGTGAGTCTCCATACACAGGTCTCAGTCCCAGTAATTTCATGCTAAATTGGACTGCACATGTTTATCACGGGTGTCCGCCTTTTAAGACGAGGCCGCTGCGACACTACTACGGTAAGGGGCAGCGGGCTGGTTACATGTGAACACGGGTACAGGCTGAACATGAGACTATTGTTGTGCGCAGCCTGGTAGCTGCACATGGGTAACCTGCCTATGTTTGTTTAAACTGCAAATTTGACTTGTCAAAATACCCCTTTTGGCGGGTCTAAACCTTCCTTTATAATATCAATAAGTTGCCCACAAAGGCAGGATCTAGATATTCAAAAGAAGGGCATGTTCTGCTTTTATTTCTACATGTCCTTACAATGAAATACCCTAAAAACGATTTTCAGTGTATGGAGGCTGTCTGCTACCACTGAGAATCATTGGGCTACATTCATAGATTTATTAAAGGCTAAGGGCCAGATGTACAAACATCAGAAATTCCGATTTCCTAACTGCGACCCTCTCAGAATTACAATTAGGAACTCGTTATTCCTAATGCATGAAACTTGAGTTTCATTTAGGGATTCCTTGTGGGTCTCAAACCGAATATTAATGCGGTAGGTCGCTGTTTGCGACCCATAAGGAATCGCAGCCATCACAGGGAAGGTGGGGTGCTGAGGTCGGCAGACCACCATGTCTGCGATTGCTTCCTAATAAAGTAATCCCTTTTTTTTATGTCGCCCGTTTTCCTTAAAGCAAACTGGATGCGTTTAAAAAGAAAATGAAACCTTGAACAGACCCTCAAGGATTTTGCGCTTTCCCCAAAAATTGCGCAATAGGCAGTTTAGTAAAAAGCTAGCACTTTTTACAAAAGTGCCTGCAAAATCTGGGCCTGCCGCATTCCCCCTGAGAAGCAGGCCCAAAAATAGATTTTAAAAAATGAATGCCCTCAAGGTGCCGCGTGGGTGGCGGGCCCAAGAGGGGATTGATTTTTATTAAGCTTTGGACCGGCTGCCCATGGGAAACACGGCGGGCCCACCGGGTATTTAATTTTTTTAAATGATTAGGGCACGCGGCGGGCCCAGGGGGGCAATATTTTTTAATTGAATCTAGGGACAACAGCCCATGGGGCACGCAGCGGGCCCAGTGGGGAATTTCTTTTTATGCAGTTTTGGGCCCACTGGGCATGCAGCGGGTCCAGTGGGGTAATTTTTTTTATTGTAGTTTCGGGCAAACTGGGCAGACAGTGGGTGATTTTGTGTATTAAGTTTTGGGCTCAGGGGACAATATTTTTTAATTTAATCCAGGGCCTGCCGCCCCTGGCCCACGCAACAGGCCCAAGGGGCATTTTTTAATACAGAATAGCAAAACAAAGTGTTGCAAAAATGCTGCAAAATTTCCATATTTATGCAGCAAAATTTGCAATCCATGCTGCAATTTCTAGGGGGTCTTCTTGAAGTTTCATTTTTTAAGAGTAGGCATTGGTGTGTGGGACCACTGCCTGCTCTTAAAAATATTTACACTCTCAAAAGGGAAAGGGGTCCTTTGGGGACGCCTTATCCTTTACGAATGGCTTACCACCAGTTATAAACTGGTGGTAAAGTATTACTGTTTTGCAACCAGAATTCGGTTGCAAAACAGTAGTACATACCATACTGATCTAGTGTTTGAAAGGAACGCCCTAAACGCGCCTCTTCCAAATACCGAATCGCAAATGCGATTTGGTAACAAGTTATCTAATCGCATTTTGTACATTTGAAAAAGTATTTTTCTGGACTCAAATGGGCAGATTCTGTGAATCTGACCGTTTGCGACCAGACAAATGCTTTGTACATCTGACCCTAAATTCTGAGTGGTAGCAGCCAGAAAAATAATTCTTCCCCTCTTTATTTGAATTGTAAAGTAATCTTTAATGGTGAGGTATGAGTTACAATTATTATTTTAGAAAGTTGGCTTTTTCCTGGCTAGGTTTCTGGGAGTTTCCAGCTGCCTGGGATCGAGATGGCTCTCCCACTGGGGAAAAATATATTTAAGCTAGACCATGCGCAGAAGGCCCTAGGTATTGGGGAGGGGGTATTACTGACAGGATGGCTGAGAAGGATTTGGGCCCTGTCCTGATTGCATTTCAGAGGGACCTTCCCCCCACATACACACAGACCTGACACACGCCTTTTATGTCGCTAGTCGGGCCGGAGCCAAACCCAGGAAAGGGGAAAGGTTAGGCAAAGGGTGAACAAACGTGCCCTCGCCATTTCCCCCACCGACAAGCTGGACATAAAAGTGGCATCCCAGAACATGTAGGAGAGCTAGGCTTTGGACCTGGACTGCGACAGCAGCAACACAAGCCTCCCGATGGACTTGGGACTCTGACTACATCTGACCCCAGGACTAGTGGGTCTCTAGAGGGCCAGTAATGCTGGCCCCTTAAACCCACTGAGGACCAGCTGGGAAAGACCTGGACTCCTGTGCCTCAGCAGGAAGACTAGAGCATCGGGAGCCAGGCACAGGAGAAAGCTGACACCGGGAGCCAGTGAAACCAGCTCCCTGCAAAGTTTGCCCTTTTAGAAGACAGGAGGCCTTCTGAAAATGCTCCTCATGGCTTGAGCATGCCACCAGGAGGAAAATTAGCCCAAGATCATCAAAATCAGCCCCACAGGACCGTAATCTTGAAAGGATTTGAATTTTTTGACCCTTTGCGAGGTACTGAGCGCTTGGGGCGCTGTTGCATGTTCCTAAATTACTCCGGGGATGGCCAGAGCCCATGGGTCGGCGCAAGATTAAATTATTTTCCCGCTGGGGGCGCAGTCCAGCATATACTTTAAAGGGGGCCCACAGCCCGATCCCCGTGCCCCAAAGAACAGTACCGGGGCCCAGAAAAAGGATGCTGCTGTGCACTACAGGAGCACAGAGGAAATGTTCCTTTGCAGCGGGAGCAGGAGAGGAGATGTTGCCGGCTCCCACCCAGCACAGAAGCGGTGTGGGGGAGCCATACAGGGTTGTGGGGACCTTGGGGCTCCTCCTGCAGCCCCATCTGCAACACCAGCCTTCTGGTGTGTCCCAGGTGGGAAGGGGCACCTCTGCTTGAGAGAACAAGCATTTGCAAGGCAATAGGTCTCGCATTTACGCGAGTTTGAGCTATTGACATTGCAAATGACAATCTTTTATTTTTGTTTTCGTTTTTAAAACATAAATAAAAGGCATTGTAAATGACAATGCCAATAGCTTAAACTCGAGTAAATGCGAGACCTATTGCATTGCAAATGCTTGTTTTGGTAGGCACCGGGAGATTAAGTGATTTGCCCAGAATCACAGGATGTGGAGTCGACCCCGAGGCTCGAACCATTGTACCCAGCTCCAAAGTCGGCAGTCTAGCCGTGAGCCCACAAACTCTACCTGTGAGATGAGTGGATACTCACTTGAGGTGACTTGTGCTGGAATGGGCACAGCGCCAGGCTGCCCAGGGTCCAGAGGCAGGGGCCAATTCACAGCAGCCCATGGCCGGGAGGGTGGGAGGGGCAGGCCCAGTGTGGCACTGACCGCTCCGTCCATCTGGGATATGACCCTGCTCCCGCCCTGGTGGGATGTGGACAGCTGTTCCTGGACAGCTGTGAGGTGTGAGTGGACACTCGCCTGAGGTGACATGTGCTGGAGTGGGCGCAGTTGATGTTGTTAAGGGGCCAGTTTACAGCAGCCCATGGGCGGGGTGGGGTTCAGGCCAGGGGCCAGTTTACAGCAGCCCATGTCGGGGAGGAGGTTGTCCAGGCCCAGTGCCACACACAGTGACATCCCCTCCCTTGGCACACACTCTGGTACCTTCCCAGGCAGCGGAACAAGTTGTTGACAGGCTGGCTTCCTTGGAGCAGGGCAGACTTGCAGAGCCACACGTACTCACAGGGCCCCCGCTGCCTCTGGCACGTCTGGCCGCCGCCCACTGTCCCCCTGCCACCCGCCATGTGGGACCCTGGGCAGCTGCCGGGGGTGGGAGGGCGAACTCTCACTCGTGCGCTAGAGAGAGCAGGGTACACTGCGAGGGCCGTACTGGGGGGAGACCTGTGCATGCGCCAGTGGCGGAAACTCAGTACTGTGGAGAAGTGTGAGGGGGAGATGTGAGGGAGACGTGTACAGACACCGGGGGAGAAACTCGGCACTGTGGAGAGAGAGAGGGGAGGTGTGAGGGAGACGTGTAAATACAGCAGGGGCTACAGTCACTACTCTGCAGGACGTGAGTTAGACATCTAATCAGAAACCCTGCACTGTGGAGAGAGAGGGGAGGTGTGAGAGAGACGTGCACAGATAGCGCTTTCACTTTAACAATAGCTGCCGCCCCACCCCGCGAGTGCTGTGTGGGGCGGCAGCTAATGTTAAAGTGAAAGCGCGAAACAAAAATAAACAGGCAGCCGCCTTTGCAAAAGCGGAATGAAAATAAAAAGCAGGAAATTGGCGGCTGAGCTGGTGCCAGCGCCAGTGAGGAAACAGAGGGCCCATCGCAGCATAATGGCGGCACAGTATGCGAAACAGACAGCCTGCATCCGGCCGAGGCCCAGCAAACAACCACCAAATAACCAAGTCCCTGCCCGTAGTGTACGGCGCAGTCAGTACCGGTGAGCAAGTCCTTGTAGATGATCATGGTTGAACCATGATTAATGGCCCAGGCCTGCGGTGCCGCGCCAGAGGTCGGCGAAGAGGTTGTTGTGGCACAGCTCCAGGGTGGGCACCGCCGACATTGCGTTTATGTAGGAGCCCGACTTTGCGGGCGTTTGTGTAGGGGGCCGGGGTGGGGGGTTGAAACCAAGCCCGACGAGCAGCGAGGGACGGAAACTGGTGGTCGGGAGACAACACGGGACTGAGTGGTAAAACATAGTGCAGACGAAGTTATAAAGGAGACCGTGTAACGCCGCCAGTACACGATCGAGTCCGGATGGGCGGGGCCTGAAGGTTACTGGGCGGTCACCAAAAAACCTCACTTTCAATTGGAGGCCAGCGTTTACCATAAAGGATGACGCCAGCCAATAGAAAGGATGGGCAGAGCTTCCAATCCACTTCCAAAATCTCCTCGATTACAAGAGGTCTTGCAGAGCGAGAAGCGCATGCGCTGCAACGCTAGGCGAGACCTAAAAAGGAGAACAAAGCAGCTCTCCCAAAAAACAGCGGGAGAGCTGCCAATAAAATATTTACTGCTCCGAGGACCGAGTGTCTCGTAGTGCCCTGCGGGGCTTGATTTCAATGGTTTCCTCTGCTTATGGTGTCCCAAGGATGGCAGATGCAACACCAATGAATTGAAGTAGTGTTGTTGGTGAAAGCAGTCCCCCCCCCCCCACCCCCCCCAACCATCAGTTGCTTTTTTGAAAGTGACCCTCAGTTTCTCAGGTCCTGAAATTCATTCATGACTCCTTGGTTTTTCATCCTTTCATTATAACACTCCTAAGGCTGTCTTTTTGTTTGTTTTTGCAGCCTAGTAGTGGTGATCTAGTGGTTGGTGCAATGGCTGCATGTTTTGTGGCCTAAATGTGTAAAAGAAAGTCTCGGACACATGTTATGTTGAGTTTTTAAATGCTTAACTGGCAGAATGCTAAAAGTGTTTTTTTTTTAAATTATTTTTTTTACGGACATTTCAAAGCTTTATTGTTAATAGTGAATACATTAAACATGCTTACTGGTTTCAGTGATGATGTGGTGGTTTTTAACATGTGATTATTGTTCCCTTGTTGTGGAGGCCTCTTGACAAAGCCAGTAGGCTTGCCTTATATATTGATGTGATGTTCGAAGCCAATAGGCCTGCTTTATTTAAGGTGTTACCCCTATATTGTAATGTTCTATCGGGTATAGGTGGGGGAGTGGCACTGTGCTTTTGAGGATCATGACCCATTAGGTGCCAAATGTGATTTCAGAATGTCACCAGAGGCGTTTCTATCTGCCTGATGTATATAGTTATAAATTAATGCATAGTATTTAGTTGTGTGTGTGTGTGTGTGATAAATTTACTTTTCCTTTTTCAAATAAAAAGCACTTACTTACATGACAATCATTTATTGAGTGTTATGTGTGCCAGCAAATGGTGGTTACTAGCTCACACTACCTTGCTTGAGTAGCCCTTGGACTGCTCTGCTTCGCTACCGAGAGAGTCAAGTGCTACAATGGGGTGCTTGGTTTCCAGCAAGAAGAAATTGTGGACGCATTATTTCATAGGCCTCACATCCTACCCAACTAATTACCCAATTTCTTATAGAATCAGTTGATCTTTTCTCTGACTGTCTGTGCTGCTTGTGCCATGTTACAAAGGGTTATCCAGAGACTCGTCAAAGAAACATGGTTTTAATTTATAGGAGCTTAGACACTTGTACCATCAAGACTGTGCCCCCCTCCACCCCCAATAGTTTAACAATCCGGTTTCTTGCAATAAGAAAACTCTAAAGTAACTTCTGCACTTCAAAGACAATTAACAAGTAGGCAAGTGCTGTACTATGCAGTAAGCCCCATTGATGATTTTATTTATTTTCCCTCCTTCCAAAGCTGTTTGGCTGTGGGTCAGTGGCGCAGATGGAGTTGAGTGGCTTTGCCAAAGCACAGTTCCTCAGTGTCAACATGGCGTTTGGATATGCAGTCACTGCGGGAGCCTACGTATGTGCTGGAGTGTCAGGTAAAAGTATTACGATTTTTACAGATAGATATGTGGATGTGACAGAGAACCAAATGTTCAATTCATGAGAGATGCGCTTTATTAATAATTTGCTGCTTTTGATGTTATTAACTGATAGTTTCTTAAACTTGTCTGAAGGGAATGTGGCTTGGCCCTAAAATAGGCCTTTGCTGTGACACTTGCATGTATTAAATATTTAGAGTGCGTATTTGGGGTATCGGAATGGATAAATACCACACAACTTTCCCCTTATCTAGTCTAAGTGGGGACAACATGAACACCTAACCTGATTGTACTCTTCAAGGTGACCTCCTTGCGAGAGGTTTTGTTCCTTCCCAATCACCACATTCTCCTGTACCGCAGGGTATGTGCAGCCCACTAATGTGTCTAATGGGGATGGAGAACCTAAGATGGGTATTGACGGTTGCTCAATGAACTAGTGTTTTAGCCTGCACAGTGCACCTTAGTCTTTTTGTTGGCTCTGGTACTCTGTTCCCTGGAGGGTTAAATGGGAAATCCATTAGAAACACTTCTTATGCAAGTGCTATACATGGCGATGAGTAGATCAGTGGTGGCTGACTTTTGGGGCCGCACTATGACTGAATTATTTACTGTAAGGCCTGTGTTGACCAGTTATCTTTGGCTGTGCTGGCCTTGATGTGCACAATGCAACCAAAAATCTAATTTGGTTTAATGTAAGAAAATTGAATTTGCGCCAACCTTTATATAGCCCATGCTAGACATCTGGGAATACTTGACACAGTTGCTCACACCCACAAAAGCAGCTGCCTCTTCTCCTCTATGTGGCAATCTGCCCTTCCGTTCTTCTACTGGTCATTGACCTGCGCGATGCCAGTTCATGACTTCCGCCTTCTGGATCTCGTGGAAACTGGTAACATAACCTGGTGTGGGAGTGAGATTACTGGGTACAGTTCTTCTATCCTCGTATCTTGGTTGCTGCTGAGGAACATTATTCTTTTTTGGCAGCCGGGTATCTTTTTCTAATATGGTACAGCACAGTTTTTGGGTGAAGGGGGCATAGTTGGGGTGGAATGAAAGTGGTAAATGCTATTCTCAAACTTCAAGCAAAGCATGTGTTAAAATGGAAATACTTAAGTGGGGGGAGGGTGGGGAGGAGGGAGCCATACTTAATGATCTAGAAACCATTGGGCAACCACTCATGGTTGACCAATGGGTTATATATCAAACCTTTCTATAAATATGCCTACTATAACCATACCTGTTGAAATGCCTCTCTTTGGGAATGTTAGTTGCCAATACTGAATACCAACAGCAGGAGATTTTGGAATGTAATGACTTGAAAAATGTACCCTGCTCACCGTATCTGTGGTTAGAGCTCTAGACATGTCTTGACTACATTCAAGCCTAGCCTTAGTCCCCAGAGACCTCTAGACAAATGTTAGCCCATGCACACATTGTTGAGACTCTTATTCAGACAATTCGGTGTAAACATACCTGCAAGTGTTCGGCATATCTGTTATGATATTACAGAATTGTATGTTGTCCCTTATACAGCCCAAGAAGGGAGCTTTTGAAAAACTGAAATGTAGCCATTGCCTCTCTTAAAGAGACTTTTATTCAGCACCATCCTAAAGGTATGGTGGCTTTCCCAAACCTGGATGAGATTGGCCAAAGAGCCTCAGATAACAGTCACCGTGGCATTGTCCATGTGGCATTCACAGTAATTCAACATTAGAAGCCTTCCCTGATCCTTCATTCTCAAATGTCTAGGAAAGTATATCCTTAAAATCTTCAGAAAATGAGAACTATGACCCCCGTCCATGTGGATTATGGATACTGCCTCTATGTACGTTACTTGGTTGTGTAAAGGATGTGTGTGTGGTGCCTATGACACGTGGCTGAAGCCGCACTTGGTTCCTTTTTGTTTGTGCTACAGTTTAGTGGAGCGTACAGTGAGGGTTGGAGGGAGAGCAGAGGCAGCAAACCTGAATTGCAGGGCTTCCCCCCAGAACATCCCAGGGATCCTTTGGTAGTGGGTCAGACTGAGGCGTGTTGAGGAGACCTGTAGTTGCCAAAGTACCTACACATCCTTTTACCAGGCTATTCACTGAGGACTACAGGGGTATCAATTGGACTTCCATTTGGAGTGTCTCCGATTGCAACATGGAGGTTATGCTACATTGCAACGACAAGAGTACTAACTTATACACATGACCAATTTTGGGTCCTGGGCCTGTGACCTTTCCCAGTGAAGTCTGGCTGCTTCTGTTATTGTGAAACTTGGCCATGTCTGTCTGTCCCCCTTGATGCAGTCTGCTGTTATGTATCTCCAGAACAGGATGACTTGACAGGTCTAAAATTCCTTTAAGATAGCTGCCACTTCTGGGATTTCTTTTATCTGGAATCGTCCATGTGTCTTTTAGCTTCACCATCTGCTCATTTTATAACCAGAGTTCTGGGTTTGTTGAAGTGCTGTCTTGAATGATCACCCTGCCAGATGTGTTCCTCCACCTTATCAAGAGTCCTTATGGTTTTGGGAGCATCACCATTGCACTACATTCATCATCCTGTCTACAATATGCATGAGTATTTTTATTTCTTTTCAGATTACCATAGAAATTACACAATATCCACTTCTCTAGCCTCATGTTTTGGCAGGTAGGGAGCAGTGGCGGGTGACATTTGAAAGTGCTGGGGCGTAAAAGTGTGGGTTGAGTACCCGCAGGCAAGCAGGCCCAACCGTCCTAAGGGGATAGGCCCCCCCACCCTCCCCAGAATGAAAAGTTTGAAAAAGAGTAAGCCAATGGTGCATTTTCAAGTAATTTGAGAAAGCAAGAAGGTTAATAAAGCAATTGTGAAAGTGTCTTTTCAGACTCCCGAGCCTGTCAATAAATCTAGTGCAACTGCCCCAGCTTAACTGGTGCAGTGCAGAACAAATCTTTGATAATCTAATGCCACTTGCACCACTCCAGAAGCACTCTATTGAGATGCATGTGGGAACAAGAAAGGAGGTTTACACTGTAAATCTCTGAGCCTGAAAGTGACGGTCACTCTTGGGCAGGCCTGTCTGGGAATAGGGCAATGCCAGAAGATTTCTCAGCCATTGTGGGCTGATGTGTTGTGACAAACGTGTGCTGGTTTCTTAATGTTAAGTGCATTAACTCGCGCACATACTCTCTTTAGCTGGGCGAGTTCTTTTACACACTCTAAAATGCACTTGGTACCAATCCAACACCATGACTCATGACAATATCGGGGGTGCACTACCTTGTGGAGGTAGGTTGTGGGAGGATTGGCGCTGCTCGCTGGCAGGGGAGTCCCGGGCTGTGTCAGTCTGTCTGGTGCCAGCAGGGGCCTGTTTTAGTACTGGTGGCGCCCAGTGTGACAGTGTTTGTTGGTGCCCCCAATGACCACCACCACCACAGATTCCCTCACTACCACCCTTTAACAGTGCCCCTCAAGTCTCCATAACCACTCTCTTAGATGTATTTGATTCATTTTATAGTACCACTCATACCAGTGTAGTGTGTCCTAGAACTTTACATCACACACACATACAGAGGCAATGAATCATAAATGGGTAAGTCAGTGTATAGGAAATGTTAGAGGACTGCAAGATGTAGGAGTTACACGTCATCCATACTGATAGGTAGTATAGTTGGAGTGCTAGGTCTAGAGAAGCACAAACTCAGAATTTAAAGCTTAACAACCTGGTTGGGTGTTCTCTTTAGTAATAATTGATTTCTATCCAAATGATGCCTTTTTGAAACATTAGGATCATTAAAGACTGGGAAACAATCATAATGCTCTAATCTATACCTTGCAGTTTACATGCAGCTTACTCCATGACGGTTAATAGCTCACGGTTCTATATTACGCTTTTGAATTGTAAATTGCAAGTAACAAAAGGATCTCTCTGACAAAAGCAGTAACCCACTGACCTATTTACATTATATGCACTTTGTGATCTGCATGGTACACGTTTTCTGCAGCAGGCATATTAACCCTCTGTGCTACCTTACCAGGAGTCAAAACTTCCACTAGACAAAACTCCGTTCTCTTTCCAGGTAGAACATTAATAAGATTTATCTTGGCATTTTTATTGTTGCCAGGAATGTGAAAGCAGGTGTTTTTAAAACCAAACCCAGCGCCCCCATCCAAAGTCAGCACCCAGTGAGCCGGCCCTGGGTGCTGGTTTGATACTATATAAAATTGCGCTGCCTCATGGCAGGTGTCTGGGGCCCGAGCGGCACCTGTGCCCAGGGCACAAGACCAGCTCTAGAGTGTGGAATACTCTACAGGTGCCTCTGCGGATGGTCTCGTGCTCCCTAGCGGAGTGGGGTTTATGTGACTGTGCCAGGGGATGTAATTGACGAAGAATTTCTCGGTGGAAGTGTCTACGGGGTGAAGTTCTGGGAGGAGCCCAGAGGTTCACACCAAAGACATCCATCTAGCGAGCACCTGCTCTGTGCCCTCTTCCTCTTCAGAGGGACAACACTGTCACTGACTGCCCTGAACCTGTGGTTCTCATCCTTGCCTCACTTAGCTTACGAGCCTCGCCCTCTTCCCAAGGGCTCCACTTCAGTCTACTCACCACCCACCATGTGCCCCCATGCCTCCGTTACCCATCTCTAGCTCCTGAACCTCACACTATCTTGCCCACCGTTTCCCCTCTGTCCTTCTCTTCTCCTTCTGGCTCTTGAGTGAGGAGTGACGACACCTGTTACTTTTGAGACAACCCCTGTCCTCACCCACACCTGCCTTTCACCCAGAGCCGACTTCTTTTCCATTTACTGGTGCCAAGTTCCTCTTGTGAGGGAGTCAACCTCGCTCGCAAATTCCCCCCCCCCCCCCACATCCTTCATATCCCAACGTTTAAAACAAAAAAATAAGTCTCTGCGAATGCATTTTGTGCAGAGGTCAAATGATGAGTGCATCACCTTCGGATGCCACCCGTGCGCGCTTCTTAACGCCTTGACTACACCTTGACTTTGGAGTACCTGCGACTAGTGGGGATCCTAGGTCTGGGGCACCTGCATTTGATACTTGCTGCACAACCTCCCACTCCCTACAAGAGGCATGCAGCTCCACTCTGCCAAGCATCCCGTCCTGGTCTCGCTCCTGGGGATCTGTGTTGCAGAATGGTACCTTTAGTGGGAGGGACTCCCCGATCTCTGACACCCCCAGGCTGCCTATGTTTTGGATCCCGCAGTGGCTCTCTGCTCCACTTCATGTTTCACATTCCACTAAACGCGGCACCAATGAGTAATCTGACTTCCAGGATTAGTAGCTACTGGCTTATTATACACTCTGCGCAGAGTTTATAAATATATGTACAGAGATAGTTATGAGCCCCAATGTACCCCAATATAGGCCTAGGTAGCTACACGACCTTTTTACCTACATTTGTCGTACCTTGCTCTACGGAACTGCTCTGGCGCTGACCTTTTACCTAGTTAGGTGCTGAATAAATGTCATGCGGTTTTCTTCGAAAACTAGCCTCATTTATTATGCATGAGGATTCTTAGTATGACAGCAGAATTACCGTCTTCTGCATAATAACTCTGTACAAAAGTCACAGCTATTGTCATCCTTGAACGACAGGCCCACAGTATCATTACGCATCTAGGAAGAACCCCTGAGGGTACCTTTCGGGTATATAAGTACCACATCTTCGCTGGGCAAACCAGAGGAGAAGCTTCCATGCTGACACGAGACGCTGAAGTCCCTGCACGCAGACAGTCCAGCACGCTGTGGTCTGACATCCCTTGCGGAGTGTCCAACTCGAGACGAAGACGGGGTCCTTCATTCTCTCCCATCAGGTAATGGGGTTGGCTCTATCCTAGGGGGATTCTTGGCTTTCCACCTACATACATGCTAGGTACACTTAGTTAGGGTTAGCATCTTGGGAGTATGCATGATTACTGCCATGTATCTATATGCCTGTATATATTCACTGTTTTAGCACCATGGTAGAATTCCACCTTTTATTTACTCTGTTGGTGCTTGTAATCTTATAGATCTGTTTCTGTCTAATGGTTGTTGCAGCACATGTATTTTATACTAGATTGACGCTGGTTCAAAAAATGCTTATTGAAAACGTCACCCCCATTTATTCGGTGTATCAAGTGAGCACGGGTGACCAGGCGAAAAGTACTGTACTGTTTCCACAATCCCTGAGGGGTCAGGGTTGTCATGTTTGATAGTTGCCAGAAACTATGCGCTCCTTGGTAAGATTGTTGGGGGGGCTTATAGTGGCACTGAGCTAGCTGGTCTACAGGCAAACATATCCTTTGGGGGTGTCTGAATTCAGTCTGGACACCAATCCCTTAGTTTATGTTGTCTAAACGCGCAGATCCTACATAGATTTGTAGGAACTACACAACAATATAGTACAGAGAGCAATATAGCTGTGTTTACTCAGGGGGTCTGTCTGTTACGGGGAGCTTCATTCTCAGAAGCGTGCAACCCTTTCACCTCCAACCCTAGGGAAGGTTTAGCCCTCTGTGACTGTTCTAACAGTGTCCACTCAGTGGGATATCTGTTGTAGTAGGAAATTCGAAGGTCACTGCTATTTTTAGGGTGCAGTAAGGGGCCCCCTGCCAGTCGACCCTTGTTCTCCGATTCCTTCCCATGGTGTTGTGGTGCAATGCGAATCATCTCTATGGATTTCAGAGGGAACCCGCATATCTCTGGCCACTAGATATTCTCAAAGGGAAACTGATTGGGTGGGGCGGGACACGCAGTGCCACACATCATGGGGATTAAGCGATCCAGCTGCAGCATGTTTGGGGTAAAAAGTGCGGGTATATTGGATGGAAAATGAGGGATTAGCTCCTCATTGGCGGAATGTTCCATGTCATGTTTTAAGTCTACAGGGAGTAGCATTTTGAAGAGTACCACAAACATGTTTGGCGTTCAAAGTAGGTGCTGTCATCGCAATGTGGGATGACTCTGGTTGCAAATCAGGGCTCATCTGAATCATGAATGAGGGCCCCTGTGTCTCAAATTATGAACATATAGAGTATGAACTGCTGGGTGAAGTGTGTCCTAAATTCAAGCCGTTGTGGTCACAGAGGGTCTGAAATCCAATCGCATATTGTAGGAAGCTGGCTTTGTATACACTAAACCAAAGTAAGGTATAGTGTGCACAGAGTCCAGTGGATCCCCAAAGGTAGGCAGAGGTAAAAATAGATAATACTACCTTAGTCTCTATTTGTGGTAGTGTGGGCGAGCAGTAAGGCTTTATCAGAGGGTAGTGCTGAGCATTTATTGTGCACACTCAGGCAAGAAATGATGTCACACACTCAAAGACTGAACTCAGACCAATTTGTTTGTATAAAAAAAAAAATATTACTTTGTTGTATTTTATTTTCTAGAACCAAGCCAGGCCTGGTACAGGTAAGTTGTAGTACTTTCCAAGAATAATGCAGTTGAACACAGTTGAAATGCAGTAGAATGCAATTGGATTGGGTTACAGATAAGTCATTTGGTCATAAAACAGTTTGAATTACTTTTCAGTTACTTTTCTTACACAGTCGGGTATCTATAGATACTAGGCTGGTACATTTCCTAGGAGGAAGAAAAAGGAGTTAATGCGTTTTGCAATGCAAGTACAGTTTTACAGTATTACTCATGATACACACTTGGTATTGGGAAAACAGACTGGGTTTACAGGTCTGTGGGTAGGATTCGGTCAGATGGGCACTCGTGTCGCACCACCAGTGCAGAATGAAGGGACCACACGTTAGCCAACAGGCTAAGCATGGTCGTGGGCTTGGGACTGCGGCAAGCAGGCCGCTAGGTTGGGAAAACAAAAGCTCCTGGGGTCGAGGTCAGCACTGTAGGGCCCAATGGCCAACACAAGAACTATACCACCAGCGGCAGAGGTGGCCGGGTGTAGGATGCGGTCTGGGCTGATGCTGCAGATTCGGTCGAGGTTCCTTCGGAGTCAGTCAGTGGCTGTTGAGGCGAATGGGGTCTTTGGGATTCGTCGTCTTGTGACTGCAAGCGTTCGGAGACTGAGTCGGTCGGACGGTCGCGGTTGGTCTTTCTGGACCGCTTCAGCTATGGAGTCGGTCAGGGTGTCTCCTTCGGTCACGGTTGAGGGGACCTTTCAGTAGTTGGCTGCAGATTTGGTTTAGGAGCTTATAGAGGTTCAGGGGGTCACTGGGATGCAGTCTAGGATCACCGGGGGGGACCTACTTAGGGTATTGGGTCACTCTGGCTCGGTGCGCCGGGAGCGGAGTGGTGGAGACTCACAGAATCAGCCGGAGTCAGTCTGTTGGTTTTGAGCAAGTCCGGTGCTCACTGGAGACAGTCTGTTTTGGTTTCGAAGGCAGTGCAGGTTCTCCGGGTTTTTGAGGGCTGCTGGCTGCAGGACACACCAAGGTTCTGCTGGAGGAGTCTGAGGTCAGGACAGGCCGGTAGGGCTGGAGCCAAGTCCGTGGGCATCCTCCTCTTCCTTTCTCCGCGCGGCTGTTCGGTCCTTCTCCTTCTGGTTTCTTCTTGTCCGCTCTGGTCTGAGGAGGCAAGGTTCAGGGTTGCCCCTAAATACTAAATTTGGTGCTGGTCGGGACCAATGGGTCCCTTCCTTGGGGTGGGTACAACCCCTATTATGCCACCCTCCAGTGGGAGGGGGGCATAAGCCTCACTCTGGTTGGCTGGGCCCCCCATCTTCAAGATGGCAGGGACTGAGTTGTGCTTCACCTCCCTCCACCTGAGAGGTGGGGTTGACAAAGGTGGGCACACCTCTCCTAACTTGGTTTTTCCGCCGATTCTCCTGCCCAAAGTGGGGGTTAGAACCTGTGGGGGCCAGTTGCTGGGAGCAGCAAATGGCTGGGGTAGCTCATAAAGGCAGCAAGCCTTTGAAGCTTCCCCATTGTGGACCCTGCCTATCCTGGGGGAGGAGGCTTGGCACCTCGACCCAGGATGGGCTTTGTTTCAGGACCCCGAGAGCGGCAGACTCTCAACCCATGGGTCCAGAAACCTGTATGGTGGTGGCAGCTGGCGAGCAGCCACTCAGCCAGGACACTAGTTAGGTCGTTTTTCAGAGGGCATCTCTAAGATGACCTCCGTGTGCATTTTTCATTAAATCCTACACTGGCATCAGTGTGGGTTTAATGTGCTGAGAAGTTTGATATCAAACTTCCCAGTTGTCAGTAAAGCCATTAGGGTACTGTGGAGTTCGTAACGACAAACTCTCAGCACCAAATACTTTTTAAGGCATTACTGCACTTAAAATGTTTAAGAAATGACTTAGACACTGTAGGGGTACAGGGCTCATGCACCTGTACCCTCACCATTGGTATAGTGCAGCCAGCTCGAGGGGTGGCTTCACTATGCCAGGGCAGTGGGTTGAAGGCATGGCACACCGGGATGTGCCATGTCGACTCTTCATTTTGTTTTGCACCAAAACACGCAGCCTGCAATGGCAGTGTATGTGTAAAGGTACAGGGCCTCTAAGGGTGGCACAATAAGTACTGCAGCCCTTGGAGGCCTTCCCTGGTCACAGTGCCCTGGGTACCTTTTACGAGGGGCTTACATGTGGCCAGAGTTGCCAATTGGGTTTTGCAACAGTACAGTTTAGGGAAAGAACATAGGCTTTGGGCACCTGGTTGGCAGGACCCAGGGCACACTCAGTCAAAGTACATCAACATTAGGCATAAAGTGGGGGGGCAATCATGCAAAAAGGGGCACTTTCCTACACATTTTAAATTAGAAATGTGTAAAGTGCCGAAACAACATTTCTTCAGGGACAAACTTTTAAAATCGGTGAGGCGTGGAAAAACTCACCAAAATGCTGATGGCTGGTGCATCTCCCAGATGAGCCAGAAAGGGAAGGATGCTGGTTAACTTCCTGAAGCTAATCCAACCAATCTTGGAGTTGCTCTCAGCATGAGAGCGGCTCCAAGATTGGTTGGAGCAGGCTAACCCAGTGCTTATTTTGAGGCTGGGGGCCTGCGCCTGCATTCCCTCAGCTGTTTTACATTGCTGGGATTGCTGGCTCTGAAGTCCGCATGTCAGATTGGTCGGCTGTAGACAGCCAGCCAATCTCACATGTGCACTCAGCACCTGCCATGTCATCCTGCAATCCAGAGGAATCCGCCCCCCACTATCACAATCGCCCTGCAACACGGGCCGGCGGCACACAGGATAATTAAATGGTAGTGGCCATTTTATTAATCTGTGTGTACCTGCTGTGCTCGCAGCAGGCGGGGCGACGTTCCTCTGCCCATTAGGAGGAACCGCCCCTGGTAGGGAGGATGAAAACCGTAATTAGTGGGACTGCACTTAGTAAGAACAAGCTGTGCCAAAGCGATGGGTCCAACTTACATTTTCAATTAAAAGCCAGACCTGTTGGTTTTGATAATGCTTGTTAAAATTATTGGTAACATGAGATCTCTCAGGTAATTAAGCTGTTTGTAGCAAGACCTAAAAAAGAGCCATGTACCAAATTGATTAGATTTTCTTAGCATGTTACTTATTTTGTATTTGCCTTAGAGTATGGCTTCGTTTCCAGGCATTTGTCAAAATGTAAAATCAAACAATTAAGCTATTGGATTTTATTCTTTGCTCATTAGTCTCTTGTTAGTGCCTGTACCATGACCTGGCGCTGAATTGTTTGTTGCACACATGCAGGTGCTCACCTGAACCCGGCAGTGTCCCTCGCCATGTTCCTGCTGAGGAGGATGACTTTTAAGCTGATGCTGGTCTACTGCCTTGCTCAATTCCTGGGGGCCTTTTTTGGAGCGGCCATTGTTTTTGTGCTTTACTTTGGTAAGTGAAATATGGTACAAGGCCCACCTTATTTCTTTCTTTCTTGTTTGCATGAACCTAGTCTGAATGACTGGAGCTCTTTCCCCTTTCAGATAAACGTTACCCAGTATCTAGCATGTTGGAGACAGTGGACAAACAAAAATACATAAATAAAAATGCTGATGTAAATTACATGTTAACATTACTTTTTCCATAGAAAGATGTGCAGAATCTACTGTTGTGAATATTGTCTTTTGTCTCCTGAGTATTGCCCTGCATATGTTACAGGTGTCAACCAATCAAAAGTGAGTATGTGATTAATAGAAAGTACATGTAGCTTATGTTCTTCAACATGATAATCAAGTATTGTTTGATTATATTCCAAGTATTTTATTTAAGTGCAGACTGTGCGGTCTTGCATTATTTGTTATTGATTTCTGAAGTATTTCTAGACGGTTGATAACTGTCTTGTTTACTCTTGTTCAGAAGAACACTGTCTTGCAGATTAAAAATAAGTGAAAAGGCATCACACCACTCTGAT
Source organism: Calotriton arnoldi (assembly GCA_963921515.1). NCBI lineage: Eukaryota > Metazoa > Chordata > Amphibia > Caudata > Salamandridae > Calotriton > Calotriton arnoldi. The sequence continues at coordinate 2,204,032 of CAWUFW010000959.1, read as the reverse complement.
TGCTTATTTTGAGAGTTTCTATAACCATGAAATCATGCTATAAAAAGCCAAATACAATGAGAGAAGTGTCATAGAGGAAACCTTCACACCAGGTGACACTGGGACAGGCGTTGCAAAATTGTATTCAGACTCTGATTTCAGGCTGCTGGGGATACACATAGCATTTGCCTTTTTACTTGCTGAATTTACCAGTGCTGCTGGCCTTGAACGACAAGAATAGCTCTTTTCAAACAGGAATGCAGGTATGAACCATTGGAAACTCAATATAGGTTTGATTATCTGCTGTGCTAGAATTAACTTTGTGCTTAGAAGTAGCAGAAACGGGGAGGAATTGCTATAAATGTATTCATGCTTTTTTAAACGTTGCTGATGCCATTTTGTCTTTTTGGTTACAATTCATATTGTGTTCACTAGACTAAGGTTTTGATTTTTAAAATCTATCTTTAAAATGTATTCCTTGAGATCTAGTATTCTTGAGTCCGTTATTACTTAATGAAAGAGGGTTGGGGTTCCACGAACCCTCCCTTTAATGTCTCGTGGGACTGATTGTCCCATGAGGCATACATTTTACTCAAATATGGCTTAGTGGGTTGTGAGGTGATTTCAGTGCAAATGGTTTTTCTGAGGAGTTCAGCGGGGCTATAGATTCTTAGAAGGCAAATGCTACAGTATACAGTTTGAGGAGACTTGGGAGGTCTGAGGTGCACAGAAGAGTGAAGGATTAAGGGTGTTGAGTAGTTTTGGGACATCTGGGTTATATAATATCCTTAATGACCAGATAAATTAATGCGTTAGAATTCTCCAGAGACACCTTCACTGTTACTGCTTGCGTATTGAAGAGACTTTGTTTCCAGACAGTAATTCCTTTTAAAATGTATTTTGCAGTTATGAAAGAATGTTTGCTTTTGAAAGCCTGTTTGAGTTCTGGATTTATCAGCTACATTTGACAATATCACACTACTGCAAAGACTTCACAATATCAGAATTCATGAAAATCCTTTAAAATGGATTGCTTCTAATCTCAAAGTGTAGTCTCCCTACCTCCTTTCACATAACTTCCACACACACACAACACTATGGCGTTCCTCAGGGGCCCATCAAATCCCCTCTATTCAACATCTGCCTAACCCGCTTACCACATCTGATTAACTCATACAACCTCACCTGATACAACTATGCAGATGACACCTAATCATTTAAAAAATGGACAGCACCGAATACCTCTACGATTCAAAACTCAATGACTGCCTTTGTGCCATAAATGCATGGATGATAAATAACCATTTAAAGTTCAATACGGCAAAGACACCGATTATGACATGCGGACAATGGTGAAACTATCAGCCTACCACCATATGGCCTAAGGAGCTTGGAGCCCTTCCGACAACATCAAGGGAAAAGAACCTAGGAATAACTGTGGATTCAGACCTATCCTTCATACCTCATGCTAACAACATTACAAAGTCTGCCTTCTGTACAATGAAAACATTACTTCACATTTTCCTGTACCTTTAATGCTCACATAAACTGCAAGCCATCCTCTGGGTTGTAATCTCTAAGCTGGACTGCCAACAGCATATACCTTGCCGCACCTGCATTAATTATACACAAAATACAACTCCTCCAAAATGCTGCTGCAAGGTTTCTTCTCCAACTACACGTAAGAGAATGCATGACTCCAGTCCTGCAACTGCTCTACTGGCTACCTATAGCTGATGGGCAACGTTCAAGGCACTATGCATTGTCCAGAGCCTCCCAAGGAAAAGGACCGCTATACCTACAAGGAAAATTCAAGCAATACAAACCAAACAAAAGACTGTGCTCCTGGTTTGCACCACTTATCATACCACCTTAACATAATAAAAATGTAGGAGGCACTGCTTTCTCAGGACAAGTCGCTAAGCTCTGTAACTCCATACCAGCCAGCATTAGAAGCACCCAGGAGCATATACACTTCCGAAGACCGATGGAAACATGAGTTTTCTAGATAACTGTACCACCTGCACCTTGGAAACAGAGCTCAGAAAAACGTTGCACCCATAAGCGCAATCCTCCACTTACAACCCACAAATTGCAAACTGCTTTCATTATGCAGTTATGCAAAAAAAGGGTTGACCTGTGGTTCGCCGTGGCATTATTATATAATCATGTTCTTCCACATATAACAGCTATGGCCCACAATAATACTAAAACCATAATATGCAGCAGTCTGCAACAAATTGTAACTTATACCTATTATATTCACATAAGATATCTGCCATGAGGGTTGTCCATCACCAACACTGTACAGCCCAAAAAAGAAATGTCACCAAATGAACATGTATGGAATAACTGGAGAGTTCTGTCACACATTACTGGACAATTTTGGAGGTCTTCCATATAGTCCATTCACCGCAGGTCCCAAATATCTATACAATCTGACCACCTCTTTACATTTCACATAGACACTCAGATATGGGATGATAAAAAATGTGATCCTAAAAGATTTCTCCATTTCTCTCTCCAACCATGCCAGCTCGGGACCACAACTATTCATACGATCGGACTGGCCATAGCGGGCACCGGGCGTTTCCCCGGTAGGCCGCTAGGGTGGGGGGCTGGTTTTGGGCCCCTGGGGGGCCGTTTTTGTTACCGGGGGTCGGCAATATCGGCCCCCTGTAACAATCGGCCCTCGTAAACTGCTCGGCTGCACTCTTCCTCACCCCAGGGGGGCCCGGCTGAGCAGTTTGCCAGGGCCGGTTTCTGTTCCCAGTCCGGCCCTGCATACCATCTCGAATGGACAACCCAGTGCAACACCCAGTTAAGCAGACTATATCATATGAACTACCATAAAGGGACCTGCAGAGCTGTTCAAAGCTAACCGCATAATGAAAACCATAAAACTGCATGTTTGTCTCTTACACCTCATCATCCTACACAGTGCTATGCTCTGCATCTATTAACACAATTACTGCACCTCCGTGGTTACACCTCCATGGAAACCCTTCCCACATAAGCATACATGCCAACATTTTAGAAGAGGAAAGTGGGAGATTTAAAAAAAGCATAATCGGGAGAATGTATTTCTCCCAGGGACTTCTTTTGAGGCCTGGATCGGGCCATTTGGTATGTATGGGACTTTAAAGTGTGCTGCTCCAGGATCGGATATCAGAAATGCAGATATGTTTTTTCCTTACCTGTCAGGAGCATGGAGAAAGCGCTATGGCAGGCAGAGGGAGATTGACAAAAATGTGGTGCACTGTCCTTGCAGGAGCAGGTTACTGGTAGTGCATATGCTGAATCACATAAGACCAGTCCCTTTTGGCTCAAGCCTGCTGAGGAATCGAATTTTTGCATGCAGGAATCCGGAGGCAGGAGACTAGCCTTGAAATCTGTAGTCTCTGGCCTGAATCGGGCAGGATGGCATGCATGCATAGGATAAAAACATCAAACAAGAGCGTAATTTGGATCAGGGGTCCAATGATTAAGCCTTCTCCGCCTCGGCTGGCCCTTTTCTAAGGAGCAGGGCTGCTCGCAGAAAATGTGCGTTTGAAAAAGGGGGTCGTCACAATCCAAGGGTGGTATCGTGTAAACCCTCTTTCTCTCCTTTTCCAGCAAAGAGGTTTGGACACTCCAATTAAGCTGCAAGTGGAATGGTGTGAACGAGGCAAATGAGGACAAAAAAATATTTAAAAAAAAAAAAAAACATCCTTCCACACACACTACATGTTGTGCTTCTTACTCCTAGGTAAGCACTTCTGAGTCCCACCTAGGGGTAGTTAGGACTATATAAATGATACAATAATTTGCTCGGCAGTGGGGGAGAGGGTAGAGGCAGATGGATCGTTGTGTAGGTACTCTGCCATTTTGGAGGACTTGCGTTCTTTGAAAGGATGGGTTTCCAACCTTGCAAATTGACCCGCATCCAATATCGGCACAGTTGTCATTTGTAGTGTTTCCACTGGGTGGAGGTGCAGGACAACTTAAGCGAATATTCTCGCCAATTCTTTTGTTCATGTCCCTGTCGTGTAAAATCAATTCCCTACTAAAACGCTTCCTAAAATGAAATAAACCCTGAAACGTTTTGGAGCTTAAAGCACCCTTCCAAGAAACTGAAACGCTGGTATTCGGCAGTACTTCATTTTTTTGTAGTGTAAAGTACTACAAGCAAGTCAAACACATAAGGGTGGGATATGGAACATATTAGTGCTCCTCTCCAACCTATTAACCCCCCCCCCCCCCCCCTCTCTCCAATACGTCTGGTATACAAACTGAACGCATTTTGACAAGGGAAAAAAATAACGTCTCTAGGACTTAGGGGAACGATTGGTATATTCTACAAAAATATTTTTGCAAAAATGTATGATTTTTTTTGTTACTTTTGTTTTATCAAATTAACATTTTTAAAATTTTGCTCGTTGAAATGAGTTGTTCCCTTTTAAAGGCAAATGGTACCAAGCTCCTTGGAATAATGCTATTGGTTTTAGTGACACTCGTGAAGTGGCTTAAGGAGATAGACTAAAGTTTCCTCTGCCAGCTTTGCATGTCCCTGGCTCTTCAGATAAGATGCCAGACGCCTCCCCCGCCCACCCAGTTTGAAAACGGCTTCATTGGACCAATCCATGTGGTCTACAGAAGGTTAAAGTTGAAATCCCAGGGAATACTGTGGGCTGCCTTGGGGGCTGTGAGCCAGCACATCTCTCCTACATACGCACACAGGCTTGGCTGTGGAAGGGCTACTTGTTTCAGCCAATAGCAGCTATTCGGTTTACAGCAAGTGGTTTGATATTGGGGTGGTTGAAATATTCCATTCCACCAGCGGAATTGGTGGCATTTTGGTGACTCCGGGTTACTCTTGTAATCCCGGGTTCAGATCATAGTCCACCAATCGCCCATGACGGAATCTTTTTCTCACGCGCAGCTCCATGACGGTAAGTTAGCGTCGGAGCTTTGGCGTCCCCTAGCATGATTTCCAGTTGCTAGGAGGACATCCAGTGAGCTTTTTCTAACGCAAGTGGTCGTGACCGTTCGTGGTCAAAAGGCTACCACTAATTTAGTTGAGCAGCAGCAAAATCAACTCTAGTAGCTGCGCCCTCGGGCATGCCGCGTGGTGCTGTTACGCTGTTTTTTCAGCGCAGAACGCGCTCCCGGCACTAAATCACTGACACGTGCCTATTTCCACCTGTTGGAGTTCAGCGGAGTCAAGCTCTGCCCGCCCTGTCATGTTTCCAGCATGGCCCGTTGTGGTTTTCCCTATGCTAGCCTAAGTGTGCACATTGTGGGCCCATTTTCTTTTGCACACGTTTATATGTAGACACATTTGCTTTGTGCCACATTGTACTTCCACATGGAACCTGCATATGTTTTTGCATTCTGTTCTTTTTCTGGGATTTAGTCTGAATACATTAGATAAGGTAAAAAAACACAATGCCCCTTGTTCTCTCTGGTCAGACACTAGCACCTAGACACAACACGAGAGCGCAGCTGCTGCTTGTGAGCACAAACGTTTTGTCATATAACTGAGAACAAGAGCTTGAGAAAACACACTGAGCAAGGGTGCTGAAATAAGATTGCTACATCAGCTGAGATGTAGAATGTTTATCTATGTATGCTAAGGTATGGGGCCCACAACTAATCCCAGAGATCTTTGAGATCTAATCATTTAGCTTCAGTAGAAGAGGGGGGCGGGGGGGGGTTAGGATATTCTGTCTTATAATATGACAGGGCTTTTTATGACATATGGTTTATTGACCATGCTAACAGTATTTGTAGTATGCATTTTTTTTCTAATTGTGGCACGAATAATGCATTTTAGGACACAATAGTTTGAATATATTCTAAACTTTTTGTGTCGTTTATATTATTGTGGACACTTGGGAATGAGCGAGCAAAAGGGTGTGTCCTGTTGCAGCATTCCTTGAGAGGGTCAAGAGTGTTGTTCTGGGATGCCAATTCACTTAGTTCCTCTGGTAAGGTTAGGAGGGCAGATGAGTTACTACAGCTAGTCGCACTCGGGCTCATAGATACTGAGGTAGTATGGCGGCTCAGTCCCTACATGCCGATGTTCTATAATCCCAAGCATAGTTCTGTTCCTGAGCAGAATCCCTGCAACGACCCCAAATTTGATACGGTGCATCACCATGAGCTGATCTAGGATCTGCAATTGAGGGAGGTATAATGACCAACATATACAATCCTCTGATACTAGGAGTAAATAAACCAACCAGAAATGTACTGCTCCCTCGTTAATTGTACACGCAAGAGTACGTCTAGTAATGGAAAGAGTTCTTGTATGTGGAAAAATGCTTTTTTAAGGGCAAGAACCCTCACCCACCCAAAGATTAAAAGAAACGTGAAGGGCAATTTAGAAAAAATGCTCCCCTTAAATGGTCAACATATTACTGCCTTTGAGTGACCCAACTTGGGGCTGAGAGGCATTCCTCAGGACCAGTACATACAGTCACTCTGTGATAACCAACAAACATAAAACCTGGTGCTGGCCTATTAGTAGGCCAAAAGATGCAGCCAGTGGCCCACAATTCCCTCCTACCACAAAGGACAAAAAGCATTCTCAACACACAAGGAAAATGACCAGTCCGCTACCAAACTAATGTGAGGTGACCTGGGTGGCAGTGTCTGCCACACATGTGCACAGTAGTTCTGGAGGAGGAGTCATGAGCGATCGTTCATGTGAGATTTCTGCTCACTCTCAAGCCTTATTAGGCCCTCTAGATCGTGAAGCTGTATAACACAATTGTAATGAACACAGAGTCCGTAGTGATCGTGGGTTGCATCTGACTGACCTATATTGTGGAGTCCAGGCATTGTGGAACAACTACACACGCCACTCTTCTCTACATGTGGTGTCTTAGTGAGTGCAGACACTTCTCAGCCTTCTGCATTGTGCTGTCAGTGTAGGGGGAATATCTTATAGAATGTCCCTAGGCATACATTGGCCTAAAGACATATTGTGCATTTTGAAGGTACTCTGATAGTTTGCGTTGTCTGCATGCTGTATTCAACCTGGTCCCCAAAACTGCTATTAACCATGTGGTAGTGCCTGTAAAAATATAATGGATTTAGGCCTTCAACCACAAGAATGACCATACCTTATCTTTGTTACTGAGTGGAACAACTCTTGGCAAGTGCGCCACCTTAAGCAAACACTTTTTTCTGATGAACGGACTACACACTACAATCCCCCAAACCCCTCTACTGTTACTCAAAGCCTTCACGCTTCCTCCACACCAAATGTCTATGGAGTAAAAGGATCAATCTTATCTATGACTTGTCTGTAGTATTTAGCTCAGTCACTCTGGTATATTTGCTAATCCATTACACATGGCAATAGTTTTACCTGACAAGTTTGCGATTTTACACATTTGCTCACTAGGAGGTTCTTTGAAACCAGTGTTCCTTATAGACCGGAGTAAGCTTTGCCATTTCCATTTGATCATTTTATTTGTTTATCCTCTGCTGCCATGTGTACATCTGAGAACATTCTCTTGATGGAGCAATGTTATTATCAACATGCATTGCTGAGTCAGCAAGTAACACTCGCACCTCTAAAAATCAAGCCAAATTTTCCTTGAGTTCTCACTGCAGAACAAGGTTCCCCTCCCCACCAGCCTCATTCCCCTCATCCAGCTCCTGTCAGTAGATAATACTAAGCTCTTTACCACCAAACCAATGCAGGAGATAGCCTACCTTCTCGTCTCCCCAACCTTCATCGAACATTACATGCAAACTAAATAAATCTTAAGCTGTGTTCCACCGGTCACAGGATGTCCAGAGACTGGGTGATACTGGACATCAGATAAGCGTTCTGCATACTGCCAGGAAAAGAAAGAAGTGTGTGTTCTAATAACAGTAATGTGGTCACCTCCGTGTTAAATTCTGGCAGCACAGTACTACTTTCACGAAGTCCTCCTACTCTGACCGCGCCACACCCTATAAAATGCAGTACGGTTACCATGTTGGAGTTTGAAGTCTCTGGTGAATCCGGTATGCAGTCCAAGTCAATATGATGGTGAGTGTCCGAGCAGCAGAATGTGATATAGTAAACTGTTATCACCAGCAAATTTTTTAAATGGCAAAATCACCAGATAGTGAGCCTGTTGATCTTCCCTCTATATAGCTAATTTCCTAATATGGGTGTGAAGTCAGTATCCACAGTACTGAATGCTAACTTTATTTTACGCTGCATTGAGATCCCCTACTTTTTTCCCCCTCCTCTCCAGATGCTCTGCATGTGTACAGTGGTGGGAACTGGACCGTGGCGGGACCTCAAGCTACAGCTGGGATCTTTGCATCCTACCCTTCGGAACACCTCAGTGTTATCAATGGATTTACAGACCAGGTCAGAATTATTTTTTTTCTATTGGGTTTCTCAAGGAATGAGAAGAAGGCTTTGGGTGTAAACTTTGCCTGAGGAAGGCCCTTGATGGATTTGAGTTAATACTGAGAGCTCTTGTGATCTAATGCAGGGAGTACTGCACTATGAATTAGAACTGCCTTTACATCTAGCCTAGATTTTAATATTGGCAGGAGCTACCTATGTAGATTATATAATGCAAAAGCAAGAAAGTTATTCATTTCTTTTTTCAAATTTTTCCAGCTACTATTTTTATTTCCTGATACAATATGGAATATTGAATGTCATTCTCTGCTCATTATTAAAATGTTAATATTAATGTAACTTTGAACTGAGGAGTGGGTGTTCAACGTGAAACTTTAGACATGCACAGATGCGTATACCCTGGTTGTTTTAATTTGCACATATTAATAGAGAATGTGTGATGTTTGAATCGGTCTTCATTGATCAGGTTCATGCCTGGTTTTCAGTCCATCCAGGTGACTAACTTAAATATCCACCTATCTAAATAATTCCAATTTAGTTTGATTACGTGTTAAATGCATCTCTAGCAAATGTACTGAAAAGGTACCATTGCAGTCTCCCTCTTTGATTTTGCATTGGACACCCTGCTAATAGTGAAATATTTCTCTTTCGATAAAATTTGAAAATGTATAGGTATACATTTTAATGTTTGGAGAGTAGAATGAACAATAGTTCATTTAGAAAAACTATTTTCAAAATGACAGATGAACCATACACACAAGTCTTTAGACGTAATGGTATTGTGACCTGGTTTAGTCAGTGTTGGCACCTTAAGCCGGCTGCATAGTGTTGCTTTAATTTAGTGGTGATCCTGGGTGTGTGTGTGGAACATTAAGCAATGATGTGTTTTTTTTTTTTTTTTTTGTTTTTTTTTTTACTGTTGCTTTCTTCTTTCTCCTCACTTCAGCCGCCAATAAAAATTCAAATAAGTGACTTCTCTTTAAAAAAAAAAAAGATACACCAGTATAACAATTGAAATTGTGCCATTGCAAAAGAAAACCTACATTTTAGTCTACAGAATCCTGTGGTATACTTTGTCATTTATTTTCTTGCTAAATCAGTTAATTTGAAATAACTCAAATAAACCCTCTGAAATTCATTAGGGTTGAGAATTAGTTCAGGAGAAGAGGGCGAGGATTCGGGTAAGGATTAAGTTTAGGGTCTGCGTGAGGGCTTACCCTAATAAAAATTACTTTTTACTGGATTTGAGTAGGGGTTAAAGCACTTCTGTACCATTAAGAACCTTACATATAAAGAGAAATCTTTTGAAATGTGAATGTGTATAGTAGAAAATACCTCAATCTTTTAAGTTTACTGGGACAGATTTTTAACAGTTGAGTTAAAAATGCCGGTAAAGGATTTTCAATGTTATGTTGGCAACGGGGTGGAATATCTGTGGGATGTGTAGATGTGAACTGATGGCTCACATCTTGAGTTCGGAGAACCAGTTGACGCTAAAAGAATGGAAAGGAGTGTATAGCACATTATGCACTACTGAGCTAAGTAATTCCGGCAATGATTAAGAAGCCTATCTGTGTATTGTGCATACAATTGTGCATTAAAAAAAGGTTGTCTTTAACTAGAAAAAGTTGTATTCACCCAATATACTTTGGGTCACGTTTTAGTAGTAGTCTTCCTATTAATTATTGTTGTAATCTGTATGCTTACTTTAGGATTTCCAGCCAGCAAGATTCACTTGGCTCAGGAGACCATGGCAATAGAACCATGTTATTAGATACTCATATGAGAAGAGAGCTGCAGTACAAAACATCACTTCTCTTTCCTTAAAACAAAAGCACTGACTGTCCCTCCTGTAAAATACACTGTTGGTGTAAAATAAAATTTGATATCCCACTGCTGCGGTGTCGTCCGATTTCTACTGTGAAAGGAGGACTTTGACTGGCAGAATCGTTGGATGGATATATATGGGAGATATATAGGTGTGTGTATATATGTATGTTATATACACAACACCCTCCTGTACCCTGAGGACGAGTATATTTAATTAAGAGGAGGGGGCATGTGGTGGCCCTCCCGAGCCAATGGTGGCCATGGGGAAACCATCCCACCAGGGGCTGAAAAGAAAAAAGGGGAGGGGGCGGAGAAACCACGCAGCCTCCCTCCCAGAGCCTTAAAAAGGCCCTGTGGGACTCCATCTCCCAGGGCTATAACTTAAATTAAAAGGGAGTGGGGCCGCCCATCCTCCTTACCTTAACCTTTTAATGGCCCCGGGAAACCCAACCCCCTGGCAGGTTCACTTACTGTGTCCCGTGGAACCCACTCCCAGGACAGTTTCCCTGCTCGCACTTCCATGGGCAGGGAAACATTTGTTTGCTCCTGTCTGGCGGGAGTATTTTTAAATCTCCTGACAAACGGGAGCAAACACCAAGTCTGTTCCCAGCCGGCGGGAGATTGAAAAATGCGTGAGCCGGCTTGAAATAGACTTGTGTTCTGTTTCGCTACCCACACTCCTGCTGGCAGGTAAACAAAGAGCATATTGCTCCTACCTGGAGGGAGCATGCTAAAAGCAACTGCTCCTTCCAGGCGGGAGCAATGCTGGCTCCAGCATCATGCAGAAAGTTGATTGGGGAGGGGGGTCCTCTCCTTAGATTTTGGCCACGGGGTGGTGTCCCTGGGGCCCAAGAAGGCTTGGGAAGGGGATGGGGGACCGGTCCCTCTCCCCTTTCTTTTAAATTGTATTTAGCCCCAGAGGGTGGGGTCCCCGGTGCCTAATAAGGCTCTGGGAGGTGGGGATGCATGCCCCCCTTAGATTATGGCCCCAGTGGATTGGGGCCCAAGAAGGCGTGGAGAGCACCCAGCCGCCTCCCCTTTTTATTGGCATTCATCACGGGGTTGAGGGTCCCTGAGGCCAATTAAGGCTTGGAGAGGGAGGTTGCACGCCTCACCCCTTAATGCGTGTTTTGGGGATGGAGGTCCAAAAGGCCCAAAGGCCAGCTCTATGCAGCACATGCCAAAGGCTGTGCCCGGCATCAGGTTAGTAAACTGCTTGGAGCTGAAGGCTGTGCGCGGCAGGGGTTGGATTTATGTATGGTAATAAAATATTACTAGTGATGACATCAATGATGTCATTTGAGATGTCATCAGTGATGTCATAAAACGTAATCAGTGATGTAATATGTGAGGTCCTAAACAGTGCATGGCAGGGGGCGCAAGTTATAGTAAGCTCTGCTAACTATATTTCTGTGTTAAATTTTTTTTTTTTTTTTTTTTTTTTAGAATAAAATGTTAATGTCACTGGCCTATTCATCTAACTATAACGCCACTTTAACCTTTGGTTTTTAGCGAATAATATATATATATATATATATCATTCCTCATCCTTAGAAATCCTTGCTACTCACCTACCCGTCGATTAAACCTAAAAATCGCTTGCTTCTTCCTTACCATCCCATAAACTAAAAAAATCCTTACCACCTCCTCTACTCCTCCCTATAACTTCCTTACCCCTACCTGTTCCTTAAACCTAAAAACCCCTTATCTCTACCCACCCATAAACTCAAACACTTACCACCCTTCCTTTACTCCTACCTATCCCTTAAACTTGAAAATATCTTACTACCCTTTTACTCCATCCATTCCTAAGCACTAAACCTTTTACTTATTACACCTACCAACCCGTAAAACCTTTATTTTAAACATGTTTTTAATGTCTGTGTGTATATGTATGTGTGTGTATATATATATATATATATATATATATATATATATATATATATATATATATATATATATATATGTAATACACATGTACATACACATATATGTGTATGTACATATATACACTTGTTTTTGGGCTTGGGCAAAACATTGTTAGGAGAAATACAACCTGCAAATATGTTCAGAAACCTCATTTTCACATTTCCCATTTTATATGTTGAAATTGGATCATAAACCGACCAGTAGTGTGAGGCAGTGGCATTTACCGTTTTTTTTCCCCACCCAACTCTACCAAGTCCATGTTTTGGCTATGTTGTTGTCGTCCATCATTTCTGGCTTTAGGATTTAACTGGCCCCCAATGCATACAATATGGTACATTACCTCAACTATGAGATGCCCCTGTGGACATATAAATGTTCTCTGTGAAGAACCCAGATGCTCGTTCGATTTACATTCATACTGCATTAATATGCAGCACAAAATTACAATAAACTTAAAGACAAATGCACACACTTGTGAGCACCCATCAATCAGAATTACTGGCATTGGAACCTCCAAGTTATGCACTGCAGTCCATGTGCTGCAGCAGGCCACCACCAAAGCCCTCGCTGGGAGAGAAGGCTGTAACCTGCGGGTAACCCAGTTCACTCATCTATTTATGGATGGCTTCTTTTATACAACAATTGGCAAAGCCCATTGGTCTCACGTCAGTATGGAAGAAGTTCAATTGGGAATGTCTTAAGATAATATGGTTAACAAAGTAGTGTATACCTGGAATCGTTGGGAGCTGCTCTACACTGCTTGCATATTTAATTTCCCTTTGAGCAACAATTGGAAGTGACAAACACAAGAATAAAATAGTGCCAATGTTTGCATTGTGGAGAAATAAATAAAGTTTGGAGCAGATAGCTGGGCGCTGTCCTAAGGACACTCCATTAACCCTGTCATTTTATCATTCGGTGTCATCCAAATTATATATTACCTGGCCGGAGAACGTGAAAAGTAAGGGAAGTTAAAAACGAAAGCCTAGGAAGGCTGGTATGATAAACCTGATTTGCATAGGGCTGGGTGTAATCTTAGGTGGCATGGTAGGCAAAAGAACAATGGGTTTGAATGCTACTCCGAGCGATCGCCAGTGGTTACACAAATTGCAAGCATTCCTCCCATCACCTCTTGTGTGTTTGATGAATCTATTTATATGTTGGTCTCCACACAAAATCCCTTTGTCAGTTTGGTATCAGGACAGACCAACTATATTCCAAGGGAAGGCAGCCTCTATATGAGCTCGCTGCGAGGGCTCGCCTCATTTATTAAAGGCTGTTTCATCTTAAAACACATTTGTATTGGGTAAATTGAAGACCAGTACCAAGATACCCTCATGTAGGTGATGTGTTAGGAGAAATGAATCAACTAGTTTAATACCAGTCATAGGGAGAGGACAGAGGAACACATTAATCTGACCGTGCCAAATAGTGACCTCTAGGCAGTGCCTGAAAATTTATAAGTATTGTTATTCTCTTCTGAACAACCACAGGTGATTGCTACGGCTGCTCTACTGATCTGCATTCTGGCCGTGGTGGATGAGCGGAACAGTGCTGCCCCACCAGGACTGCAGCCATTTGTGATTGGTCTAATGGTGTTGCTGGTTGGCCTTGCTATGGGATTCAACTGTGGCTATCCCATCAACCCAGCCAGGGACCTGGGGCCACGCCTCTTCACTGCCATAGCTGGATGGGGTCTTGAAGTCTTTAGGTAAGAGTATGTGCATAGACGATGTTATGTTTGTTACCCATTCTTCGAAGTGCTGTATTGGTTGCATGTCTGGTCTATGCCGCGCTATTAATAGTGGGGAGAGACTAATATAACGTCATGGGAGAAATCTGTTCTGATGGACCTTCTCTTGGAGTGGGTAACTATTAAAAAGTATGCTATCATAGAGGTCACCTTTATGCATCCTTCCCAGGAGGATCATCCCTGCCCTGTGTGGCTGCATGTACCGATTAAGGTAGAGCTCTTCAGAATTCACTCTGTCCCCAAAGTAACACCAGCTATTGGGTGATGCCAACTAGAAAATAGTATGATGTATCACCAAGAGGAAAAATCTGTGAAGGCATAAACATCCTTTGAAGTTAGTCGTTGAGTTGAATATACAGGCATGTAAATACTGAAGGCGCAGAGAAGAAATTTATTTGCACTTGTTAAAGCCAAATTTGGTATGTATGCTAGAAGTACTAGAACAATAAAGCTATATGTCCACAGCAGGAGATACAGATTTGAATTTGAAGTACTGACCCGTAAAGGTGCGAAGGACATAATGGCTTGGATTGGCATTCTGGAATGGTTGTGAAAGAGTAGGGCACCATATGGCTACATATAGATATGATGCCGGTAACGCCTGACCGGAAGAGGCAGAATAGAAATCAGAAATGCTTGGTTGGTCTTGGCCTATTTGGTGTGTGGACAAATAGAGATTTGTGAAAAATTGGGCTATTGGTTGAGAGCGGTGGAAACCCCACTCAAGCAACAACCACAATCCTTGCAAGGATGAACCACAAAAGTGAGAGACCGGTAAAGCTTAGATGGGGGGGGTCTCTCCTTGAAGAATCCTACTCTGCTCTAGGAACACCCACTAAAAAAAAATCTGATAAAACATAATTGCAACAATTGATGGGTTTCTCCATAGCCATCATCCAATCGACTTGCAGCAAACTCTGGGAGCAGGTAAACTCCCTCGTTTCTTACGTTTTCACAACAGAATCATATCCTTAAAACAATACATTTACATCTTGCGGTTCAGACAGTTTTTCCCACAGTTGCATTTCCTGCCATCTCATCTCCTCTCCTCCTGGTGGGAACCTCACTATCAGTTCATAAACATAACAAATGCCTATTCACTAGTTACTAGAAAACTTCTGGAAAGTTACAGCATCTGCATTGGAAGAGAAAATATCTTGCGCAATAAAACAGTTTAATGCGAAACCAGGCCTTTTGACTCCAATGTATAAATCAACATCAATATAGCATCAGCAGTCCTGCTATCTTAAGTCAGTACATTCGGATACTTCATTTGTGCTTGCAAAGCCCAAGCATAATTACCTACTATAAAATTGCATTTTATTATTATTATACGTGTTATTTAGCATAAAATTTGCACTTTTCTATTCAATGTGTTTAGTTTGCAGAAATTCTCCATCTCCGAGGACTAGGTTAGTATTGGTGAATGTGGATATCATGAACTTGCTAATTTTGTAAGTGAAAATGTGGACTGTAGGCTGATCTTGTTTGGTGTATTAAGAGTTTTAAAAAGCTGGTGCGATTTCCCCGGCTGTAGTACATCAAAAACGTGTTTATCGATGTAAGCCAAGAAGGCATAGATCATCTGCAACAAATATTCTTTAGCAAGAAGAAGCTGGTGATTGAGCGCTTCTTAACCCGTAGAAACTTGGTACGGGAATCACGTGAGCGGACTAAACCCACTGTTACGCCCTACATCATTTAAAAAAAAAAAAAATTCTCCAGGGCCAGAAGAGATTTATGCAAAATGAGTTTTGGATTATTACCTGGTCTTTGATGCTTTCCAGAAGGCATTTTTTTCTATGGTCCTGTTGGATTGAGTTTTTGTGATTTGAACTCCACACACATCACGCATCTTGTTTTAGAACTTTTATGGGGTGCCCAGAAATTAATTTTTATAGACTTTCAAGTCTTTAGACTTACAGAATTGTAGGTTGACTTATTAAGCCTCTTGATGATTCTATTCTCTATTTGTTGGTGTTTAGCAAGATTCTTAATGGCCGCAATAAGGTTTAAGGGAGGTGGGGTGGGACTATGGTAGTTTGTACCGGTAAGAGTTGCAAAGTAGTTACTTAGTTTGTTATACATAGAACTGTATACCTCTTATGCAGGGAGGAACACCTACATCGAAAATTAATCTTAATATTTTAATGTGATATCTTTGACTACATTAGTTGTGCTAATGTAAACCAATTGAGGCTTTTTTTATGATTACAGAATTATTGCTTTAAAACTCTGTGTATGGTGACTTGCTTTGTATGTCTTTGTGCTTTTCATCCGCAATAAGGTGTTCGATTGGAACAATCCCAAGCTTTCCCTCTTTGCCCCTTCACCATTCTAACCTTATTTATAAAAAGTTGTCTTGCATACCCTAATGAGTGAGAATGCCTGTCTAATTAATGTGGCTTTTTTGTAGGGCTGGGAACCACTGGTGGTGGGTACCGGTTTTGGGGCCCCTTGTGGGTGGCCTAATCGGCGCCATTATCTACCAGCTGTTTGTGGAAATCCATCACCCACTGGATCAGGAAAAAGAGGTCCTCGATGTCAACTGTCCTGATCACCCAACTCGTTGTCCCCAATATGAACTTGTTCAGAGCACAGCATAAAATTTGGATTTGGTGCATACTGAAAGCGAAGGGTTCTTTCTTTGGATATTCCTGATTCTTCTGGATGTGATCCAATGGCGGGTCATGACGTCCACCACTTCTCTGTCCATTTATGAATTGCTAACCAGAATAAATGTTAGAGGTCTGAAAATTGTATAGAGGTGATGAAGTGTGGTATTTTTTATGTGCCAACATTAAATTCGATATTACACTATGGTCTTTAAAAATTATGTGGGATTCTTAGAATTGTCGGGACTTTAAAGGGGTCAACCTCACTGCATTGACTACTGCTAACCTATTAATTTGAGGTGCCTGCGTTCCCGAAAAAGTGTGTTCCTGGTATTAAGGAAATGCATCTGATTAAAATGCAGTCTAGTGGTTTTATTTTCCTCTCTTCCACGTATTGTTTTGTATATGTAGGCCTGGAGCTTTGGCACCACAAAGCTATCTACTGAGCTTTTCTCCAGTGGAGCAACAAGGCCACCTCTTTGCCTAATACAGTCGCAAGAAAATGTCCTCCTCTCCGACAAGAGTTCAAAGTAAAGCAGCTTTGCTCTAGGCATTAAATTACAAAAAACATGTATGCTTCAATAAAAAGTGTGGCTCTGTATATGCAGCAGAAATTGGGTTGTGATGTGTTCAGGCAGTCTGCTGCAAATATGACCAACACTTCAGCTTCCCTTTAAATTGTTCCTGTCAGTCTCCTGTTTCTCTTAACGTTTTAAGTGTTGTGAATGTGTGCATTCCTGCCATGTGCTTCTAATATAGTATAAATTTTATATGCTCAATAAAATTTTTTTGTATTATGAGATTTAAGGACTCCTCATTTGACTTGCACAATCGTGATATATTTATATTTTTATTATTAATTCTTTTATTGTACTGAAAAGTTCCAAGGCAAGTGTACCATGTCTTACGAGCGGGCATTAATGCGATGGGGTTATGACACTAGGCTCCAATATAAATCATGCAAAGTACACAACATTTGATTAGTTTAAAACTCTGGAAAAAACAATGGACAAAAACACAATTAGGAGCATATCCCAGCATGAGACGTATACTGTAAAACATTAAATATTATAAGCATCAAGAATGTGGGTCTACCCACGTCATAACTGAAGATGTTTTCAAACTCCAGCAATGGAATTCTCTGCGAATATTCACTGAGGAGGAGGCCCTTGTTGGGGCAAAACATGATGGGAAAGCCAATGCATGGGTTTAAATCTTTGTCGCCTGAGCGTCTTTCTACTGCAGGCGGCTCATAGACACCCAGAGAGAATCCGTTTCTCCACCATATACAAACGTTATTTTGGTAAAGGACATTAGAGACCCTGCAAAGATAGGTGTGATTCCATCAAAGTAGCAGACATCGGTATTAAACCCTACCACTGATGGAAGGGCGCTTCCAAGGGTGTTGGGGTATTTTAATTTTTAGAAGAATTCTACTAGTTTTGATTTGTCCAAGCTTGACGGCAGAAGAGTTTTAGCTCAAGACATTAGCCTGACATTCGATTCTAAGTTGCGTCGGTGCAGTTCTTGAGTTTGATTTTTTTGTTTGACCGGGAGTAGGGCATGGTTGTGTCTCCTGAATTTGGTTGTATTATGACCATAAGCTTTGCTTCCAGATACCCAAGCGGCTCCATTCGAGTACTATTAAGATACAGGTTTTTACGGGGGGAATGACGGACACATGCCTGAACGGTCCCTCTAATGGCCCATAGATGCTTGAGGTCCACCTAATCAGAAGCTGCAGGGAGGTATAGAAGCACCAGCATGCAACATGTGATATACATATCTGATACCTGCACCGTTTCGGAGATCCTGCGGTACTTTCATTTTTAACACCTGTCTCAATCTGAGTAGCACTGAGACCAAAATTGATTGATCTGTCGTAGGGAGTGATTTGCTGTAAGACTGAACTAGCCCTAGTATCTGTAATGAATTATTCACAGAAAACGGACCAATGTAAAGTTTAATATAAAAGACTGGAGAGACAGACGGGCATAGGGAGCGGATTATTCAGACCCCTTGTCTTTTTTTGGTCTGTCCTAAAGACTTTACATGTCTCTCCAGCAAGATGTAATTTAAACTCATAAATACATACATATTTACATACATAGGGGGCTTTGGGACACACACATCTTGCTTTCATTTACCACTATTTTTGTGAAGGAGGGACACCGCTTTCTTCTTAAAGTGCTTTATTGATTAAGAGTAACAACCCCCAACAGCCGACCATCCAGAGCAACCTCCGCCTCCTGGACTCCAACATACCAGGATTCCAGTAGTGGAAGCATGCAGTTGCTAGGATGCAGCTGTCATGAGAAACATGACATAAGCAATAGAACACAACATATCCCCTTCCCTTAACAAATCAAGATAATGCTGAGGAGAAAGTTATAACTAATTACAAATGTAATCTTTAAACTTCTTAGGCGGTATTTTAGAACGAGCACTAGGCTCTCTGTTAGGAACATTGGATTCTCTGATTGGAATATCATTGAACTCATCTCTATCAATAGATCTGGACTTACCTGTTTCAGTTTCAACCACTCACGAACCTCAGTTTCACTACATTTGGCAACACGATTGGCATTCCACCACTTCCCATCAGAAAGTTTCAGAAGGTCACCCCTGATTAATAAAATCTTCTTAGGATCAGACAGTTTGGAACTACCTTTACAATGAATGGTTCCTATTTGTACTCTTACATACATACCCAACTCAAACATCCTCGGTTTTTTGATTAACTTATCATTATGTCTCCGTTCGTACGAACTTTGGTAATTTTCCACTTTTGTTCTTATGGCACTTTCATTGACCAATTTCTTTCCACTTCTCCCCATCCATGCAGGAACTGTTATGGAACAAGGAACTCTACCTTTCAGTAAACAAAATGGTGTTTCCCCCGTTACAGAATGTGGAGTAGTTCTGTAATTCCACAGCATTTTTTTACAAGACTCTTCCAACAAACATTGCTATGTACAGCCATCTGGATGCACTCACCTAGGACGCGGTTGAAGCGCTCAATCAAACCATTTCCTCTTGGATGATAGACAGGTGTTTTAAGTTGTTTGATGCCCCATTTTCTAAGAAATTCTCCAAACTCATTAGATACAAATTGGGGGCCATTATCAGACAGAATTTCTGCGGGACATCCTTCTCTACGAAAAATTTCTTCACAAAAATCAATTACACTGTTGGTTTTTACTTCACGCACAAAAGTTACCTCAGGCCATTTTGAGAAGTAGTCCATTAATACGATTGCATACTTACATCCAACACCTAAAATCTCGAAAGGACCGCATATATCTATAGCCACTCTTTCCCATGCATGCCCTGGCCATTTCACATGATGAATGGGAGTTTCCTGTACTACATGAGCCTTGTCACTGCGTGAACATGCTACACATTCTCTTACAAATCTCTCGATTTGCCTGTCCATACCCGGCCACCAGAAATCGTCTCTAGCTTTTCTCTTCATGCCGGTCATGCCACCATGGCCCTCGTGTAATAGTTCTATTAATCTGGGTCTCATGGTTACAGGAACCACTAGTTTGTCATTTCTCCTCAAAATTCCCTTCACTACCGATAATTCGCTCCATACTTCCTTATATTGCAACATGTCGTCATGTAGTTTCCATCCTTCATTCATAGGTAAACATTCCATGACTTTCTTCATCACAACATCATTCAAACTGGCTTGCTTCCAATCTGATTCATCAATGGCCTGACATACATCCACTAAATTTGCCACTGTCCAATCGTCAAACTCTGAATTATGATCCTCACTGTCCAATTTGACTACTGGAAGACGTGACAAACAATCGGCATTTATGTTTCTCACACCAGGAACATACTTAAGAGTGAAATTAAATTCTTGCAAACGGTATATCCATTTAGCGATGCGTGGAGTGGCTCTGCCTGCACCCGCTGTGGAAAAAATGTCTATTAGGGGTTTGTGGTCTGTGTGTAATTCAAAATTAATTCCCCACACAAAATTTCGGAAATGTTGCACACCCCACCAACACGCTAACGCTTCCTTTTCTATGGTGGAGTACGTGCTTTCAGCTCCCTTGAGTGTGCGTGATGCGAAGGCTACCACTCTTTCTTTACCATCATGTATTTGCATTAATACCGCTCCCAATCCGTATCCACTGGCATCAGTTACGATGATGCACTTATCCTTGGGATTGAAGGGCTTCAAAGCAGTAGCTTTTGCAACAGCTACCTTCACCTCATCGAAAGCACGTTGACAATTATCAGACCATACAAAGGTCACATTCTTCTTCATCAGTTCATGCAGAGGGAACACACAATGCGAAAAATTATGAATGAACCTCGAGTAATACTCGGCGAGTCCAAGAAATGACCTTAATTGATCTTTATCTTGTGGTGTAGGAGCTTTCTCTAAGTCCTCCACTAATTTGAGCTTGGGTTTAATACCTTCTTGAGATAATGTGTGCCCAAGGTAATCCACTTCTGATTGACAAAATTTACACTTCTGTAAACTAATAGTTAAGCCAGCATGTTCAAGTTTGTCAAGCACAATTCTTAGCAACTTGTCGTGCTCAAATTTATCCTTTCCCCACCAAAATATTGTCTTGGAAAACCAACACTTTTGGGATGTCCTTCAAGACTCCTTGCATAACCCTTTGAAAACTGCTGAGGCAGAAGCCAAACCGAAGGGCATACGAACAAACTGAAATGCACCTTCCGGAGTTATGAAGGATGTCAAGTGTTTGGACTCAGGTTGTAATAAAATTTGATGATACGCACTTGACAAATCTAGGGTGGAAAAGAACCTGCCGTTGTCAATTCCAGCCAGCATATCATTGATATGAGGCAAGGGATAACGATCTACCCAAATGCATTCATTTAAATCTCTTAAGTCCACACACATGCGGATACTGCCATTGGGTTTGCGTGCGATAACAATCTGACTCAACCACTCTGATGCTTCAATTGGTTCTATGATGCCTTCTTTGCATAACCTATTCAATTCTTCTTTGAGCGGTCCCCTCAGTGCTAAAGGTACATTCCGCCCTTTGTGTACTTTTGGAATGGTACCTTCCTTAAGAATTATGCGATGTCTGAACTTTTTCAGACAACCTAATTCCTTTTTAAAGAGATTGGGAAACTTGGACACCCATTCGTTCCCTTCATGTGATTCAGTTAAAAGTACTTGAGCAGGATGGTTAGGATTGAGTATAATATTTAGAGCTCTTTGTTCTCTCCATCCTAATAATGACTTGCCCTTCTCTACTACATATAATTTGGCAATAGTTTCCCTATCTTGAAACTTGATTTTGGATGTAAAGTAACCCAGAACAGGTAGTTTTTGTCCGCAGTACCCAACCGGATTCACATCTGCAATTTGTAGGTTTTTAGAACCTAAATTTACCCAATTCTGTTTGTCAATCAGGGTAAAAGGGGAACATGAATCCGCCCACATTGGTACCATCTTATCATCTATAAAAATGTTGCTCTTCGGAGGGTTGTACGAATCACAATCGTTAATTACTAATACTTCAATGTCACTTTCACTAGAATTAACTGTAAACTCCTCTCTAATAGCATTTACGATTGGTTTGGAACGAGACATGTCAGATGCCTTGCAAACCCTTGAAAAGTGACCAATTCTTTTGCATTTGTAACACCTACTTTTGGATGCAGGACAATGAATAGCATCAGAAGAATGTCTGTTGCTTCCGCACCTGTAACATAACTTTCTAGCATTGATAAACTGTTTTTTTTTTTTCACTATTGATTTCTTCTGTCCCACCACCCTTCTTATTATTTGTACTTACTTCACATACTTTAGAAGTATTCAACTCAACAGAGGATTCGATACATGTTAACTCCTTAACATACTGTGAAGTGTTCTCAATACGTTTGGCTATTTGGATAGCTGTATCTAAGGTGGGGTCCATTAAATCTAACAATTTTTCTTGAACTTTTCTGTTATTTGTAGCATTTATCAATTGATCACGAAGATCTTTAAATCTGCACGTAGTCGCTAATCTTCTCAACGCTGCAACATACTGTTCAATCTTTTCTCCTTGTGACTGTTTGCGAGAAAAGAACTTGTGTCTCTCCACGACAATGCTTAATTTCTTTCCATAGTTCTCCTCCAACATAGCCATGGCTCTCTCATATACATCTTCCTCAATAACTGCGTCATCAGTAGCATTTCTCACAGCCGTTTGAGGTTTAGGGAGGGTTTTTAATACTTTCCTACCCTCTATGCCCAAATGATGTTTCAAAATTGCCAATTTTCTATTGGCAACATAAACTTCCCCTCCAATAGCTTCCAGGTATGTAGAAAAGGACTCCTTCCAATCCTCCCAGTCCATGCAAGTGGCACCTGGATCTTGTAAAAATGTGGGGGGAGGGGCAATGACTTGGTTGGTCATCGTTGTCTAGGATAAGTTCCAGTTGTGAAGGACAGCAAAAAAAATTTTTTTTTTTTTTTTTGAAGCTAGATTAAACCTCCTACTAAATAAGGTGTAAATGAAAAAATAATGACAAAAAAAATGTAGTGAGGCAGCGCTTAGGTGAGTGTGCAGATCTTCTCCCTGCTACTCTCACCACTCTTCTCTCAGGAGCCCTCTACTGCTCATTAATACTGGTCTTCTCTTAGGAGCCCTCTAGTTCGCCCTTCTCCGGTCCCTCTCTATCACTTTCTCAAGATAGGATAGTACCTGTATGGATGTCCACTGTTTGTTTAACAGTTATCCATGTTGTGCGGGAGGTCTGCTCACCACCGATGTCTTCTGTAGTTCTGCGTGGTCAAGTTCTCTTCTTTGCGTGTGAAATTGATTTACGGCGTTATCAGGCTTATCGCTCCAAGATGGCGGCACGCATAACGTGACCTCGGAGTACGTCACACAGCGTCAGGTCACGCAGCGTTGACCGCATCGGCTGCAGGAGAAGGAACGCTTAGACAAGGTGTCAGGACAAAGGACTCACCAGGAGAGCGACACCAGTGACGTGACACTGCGATGATTCAAATGGCGCTTTCAACGCTCGTGCGCACCGCGGCAGGAAGAGAACCGTTGGCAGTGAGTACAGTTATTGCCAAACTTACACTCGTTTCGATTCCGTTTCAATTCCGATCCTCTCTGCGCCGTACGCATGCTGTTAGGGGTCTTCGGTACTCGAGATAAGTAGTGCCCAGCAAATCCAACGCTGTTCCAGCACCAATAAAATCGTCCACTTTTCTTCTAAAGCGTGTGTCCTTCACAGGGTGCATCCCACCCTCGTCGCCATTTTTGTGAAGGAGGGACACCGCTTTCTTCTTAAAGTGCTTTATTGATTAAGAGTAACAACCCCCAACAGCCGACCATCCAGAGCAACCTCCGCCTCAGTCTCCTGGACTCCAACATACCAGGATTCCAGTAGTGGAAGCATGCAGTTGCTAGGATGCAGCTGTCATGAGAAACATGACATAAGCAATAGAACACAACAACTATGAATAGCATCTGCCAGTGGGTCAGACTACTTAAGCCACTGACTGCAATGTACTCTAAATGACAGCATTTTGCCTAATCACGTGCACCTCCTAAAGGAAAGTACACTGTGTTTGTTATTCATTCTTGTCTGTTTAAACGAGGACTTAAAGTTACAGTAATTCAAGGTGAATAGGGCCTTTTCTTTTGCCAATAAGAAAACAATTTTCCTGTGATCTGCATATAAACTTAAAAAAAGTTTCTATAACTGTTTTAAGAACACCTGTCTGCCAAGTAGCACGCATACTGTTCATGTAAAATTATGAAATGATTAACTATTAAAGTTTAATATTTTACTGCAAGTATATGGATGCCTTGTTTAGATGGCTGTACTATTTATTTTTTTAATCGAAAGCATGTGTGAAAAAACATTGCACCAGCTTGCCAAAGTCAGACCTCTTGTTGTTGCAATTGCTTGTTTTGTTTACTTGTATTAATTGCCACATCCTGCAAGGTCATTTTTAGGTCTCGCCTGCTGCATAGGAGGACCTTTAGCCGTCGCTCTGCTCTTTTTGGAAGCACACACTCGTGCTTGTGGCGGCATCCACCTTGCGGGAGTGAGCAGGGGCATAACCCATAAATCACGTTGAGATGTGGGTAGGTACGTGAGGTAAAACAACAATATCTCAACTGGTATGATTAGTGAGGGCAGTTAGAAATGCATGTACAACACATTACATGAAAGGAAAGAGGGAGACTGAGTGATTTTTTTTTTTGAAAAGTGCACTTGGCATCATATATTTTAAGAACACAAAGTGGGTACAGTTGTAGCAGCACTGTAGACAAAAATTGCAAAAGCAACCCGAATTGGACTTGGTGCTGAATTGTGTTTGTGACACACAAAGTGGCGACGCAAGTGACAATGTGTAATCAGCGAAAACGGCGCAAAGTGCAATTAGTGAACAAATATATACAGTGAGTATTTGTGGTTCACGACAGTAATTTTCAAGTTTTAAAATGGAGACAGTAATTTGGTTGAACCACAGAGGGTAATGCGCCATCAGTTGCGCTGAGGGGTCGACGACGTTTCGATCCTATGACTCAGGATCATCTTCAGGACCGGGTTGCTGTTTTTAGTGGTGCTGTACAGGGAGGGAATGGAGAGGGGTCAGGGAAGGGGGGAGGAGGGAGAGGCACTGGTGAAAGCGCGTGAATGTGAGATCTGAATTCAAAGTGACGGTCAAACTGTACACGTCGTGTGAGGAACGTGAGGGGTAGAAGCGGAGTGAAGCGCGAGGGGGAGGAAGTTGAGAAGTGGCCATGCATTTCTAACTGCCCTCACTAATCATACCAGTTGAGATATTGTTGTTTTACCTCACGTACCTACCCACATCTCAACGTGGTTTATGGGTTATACTCCTGTCGTTGCATACAAGCCTTCATTTCTTGAGCACTACTGTCTTCTGGTTTCTAGTTAGACTCTTTTGCTGATAACATTGTCAGGGACTGTGCCGGCTTAGGTTCCATTGCAGTCTTTTCAGCATTGAGAGGACAAGTTGCCAAAGACCACACAGCGATACTTTATTTGGGAAAGAGGAGCTATTTTCGCGCTCTGCAGGTTACTTCAGAGATCGGAGTACCCATGGCCCCTTTATGCACACGCCATTCATAATTCATCGTACCATGGGCCTGTGAGTTTAAGGGTGCAGTGGTGTACCGCACTCGGGGTGCAGGAGGCGGGGTGGTGTTCTGCTTGGCTCAAAACATTTGCATATCTATGGAACGCTCCACGGTGGCTGAGGGCTCAGTGCATATGGTTTGGATGGTGAGAACGTTTTCACCCCTCACCACATTTTGCATAGAGTTCGTGGGATAGACAGTGCGTTACGCCCCCGCTGCCGTATTCTTTTATATTCAGCAGCACAGTCTCTTGCTTGTTTACATATATCGAACCAACATATACATGCATTAAGAGATAAGTACTAGGATTCCCAACATGTCTGTCTGACAACCTTGTTTCTAAATAAATGACCTTGCCACGTATAAGAATAAGTAACTGATTTAGGATTTGTCAGGACAGACTTGTTTTTTTCACGACAATGTTAGGAAAAGTAAGTTCATCGCATCACTTATACCTCCATTTGTGTTTTTATGACCTTTTTAGGCCATTCACTTATAAGTTTAACTTTCTCAGATGACTCCCTTTTAACAGGAGATGTACCCTTTGCCGCTTTAAAGGGTCAAATAATGTTCCAATAAAAATTACACAACGGAAATTGAGACCATTACATATTGCTAATTGGTGAGGAAGGACACGTTTGCATTGCCTGGCACATTCAGGGGCTATAGTTATTATTACGCCTCTAATCTGTCTGCTGTGCAAATAGTTTAATATTTTTAGGCATTCAATATAGCTCATTCGATCAAGAACTCTGCTTCCCTACTTGCGAATGAAATGCTGTGCTGCCCAGTTCATGGTGGTACAGCAGTCATGTCGAAGATCTGGCTTCAGGGCCTTGTTGGGGCGCTTGCCTTTAGATGCTTCGATGTTGATGTATGCTATGCTTGTTGTAAATGGGAGTAAATAGTGGCAGGTGCTTTAAAAGGAAAGATGTTCGGCTGTATATTGCATAAAAGAGATGGATGTAAAAAATACTCTGAGCCCCAAACACATTATTGATGGGTAATTTTGTTTTGTTCGGAAATTTGCACGGCCCTCCTGACTGTACTAAACCACCGTCATACATAGTGGCATATCCAGCTGGCATGCAATCATCTTCCAGGCTGGTGTGCCAGCACTCGTCAAGCTACCGCATTGTGTAGGTGGGTTGTGCTCGCGATGTGTAAGAGTCATTTCCTGATTAGGGAATTGTATGCCATTCTCTTACAGCAGTAAAATGCCAGGGATTCCTTATGCGTTGATATTCATGTTTATACACGAGTTTCCCATTTTCACCTGTGTGCATCTAACATGTAGAAGTGACTTTCCATTTTGAAGTAAGTTAGCCGAAGGTATAAAGGGATTACCCTTTCCATAGCAGTATTAAAGTGTTTTTGCGGTGTGTGTGAGAGAACATGGAGCTTTGTTCAGCTTCATAGATGGAAGTGGGTGACCAGTAGGCGAAGCAATACAGGGCACTGGAGCAGATATAGATTTTGGAATTCTATGGAATGGATCATGCATTTCCTGACTGTTTTAAACAAGCTGGTACTTGTTGGCTGTTAAGGATAGTGATTACACCAGGCTCCGCTGCTTTAATTTTTGTTGTCATTATCTTTAATTTAGACCAATATGTCTGTCTTTCTCCCTTGAATTTCATCTATTCTTATCACTCTTGAGAATTCCTCCAATTCCCTACCAACTTGCACAATGGGATTCTTGATCTCCTCCTTTTGACCCTTTCCCCGGTCACCTATTTATTTTCCATTCCCATTTGCTTCCCTTGCCAGCTTTGTTGCTTCTCCCTGGCATCTGTTCTGTGCCTTCTGCCATTTTACCTTTTGCTACCTCTCCTAATCTAAAATCCTCCATTCTGTCTGTTGTGCCATCTTTCTCTAATCTTTCCTGAATCCTGTCAACTTGTCAACAGTCCATTTCTTTCTCCTACATTTCATGCTCTATTTGTCTCCTTCCTGTCTGACCTTCTGCTGTAGTTGGCTCTCCAGGTACTTTACTTGCATAATTTAGTTTCGTTACTTAGCCACATATTCTTCTCATCCTTCTTTCCCTGAGACTCATTTCTCTCCCCATATTTCCTTCTCTCCATAGTTTACTCCTTTTCCTTCAAAATGTCATATGTGTATATATTACACAGTGGTGGTAGCCATTGTGTATTCATGATTCAGGCGGTGTTTCCATTGAAAGGCATTTTTTGATTTGCGTATACCTTTGGACGCTTGTGGACAGATTTCCATGTAATCATGGAAATCTACTTACCCAGCTATGTTTCAGCATGCCAAGTTTTCATGCAGTCGTCTATGAAACAAGCATTGGCATAGCCAATAGGTCTCGCCTTTGGGACCTTATAAGTGTTTAGTTATCCAGCACAATATCCTTGGTGCAACAACATCAAGTGTTGCATGGCTAAACACTTATAAGGTCCCAAAGGCGAGACCTATTGGCTATGCCAATGCTTGTTACAAATTGTGGCTAGATCTGTTTTAGACTACCACTCTTTATGCTAAGTGAATTATTTTGGTCCCAGTAACCTACAATAACCTTTTTCTTGTGCCAATAGGTCCTTTCTCTGTGATCTTGTTCTCTGCACACCTCTGTAGTACACCTGACCCTAAACACGGAATGGTATTTACAAATAATCTGGTTTTAAGCACCCAAAAAGAGTGCCAATTACATTTAATTTACAATGTATGCATCTATTGCTGTTCAGGTCACGTTGCCTATTTCTGGAGCCAATGAGCGATGGACTAGGCTCATTCTGGGAACAGAAGGTAATTTACCTGAATTACCCCCCCTCCCCCCCTCTCCCCCTCTCCCCCCTTCTCCCCCCGAATGAGCACAGTGATGGTAGGAGCCAACGTGAATTCTTTCTACTTGAGAGCCATCAAGACACAAGCAGTGGATGCTTTAAGTGCGGCAAAACTCGAGCCAGGCTGCTTATGACAAGTCTTAGGCTGAAGTGCCTTTGCATTCTAAACCAATGTGTCTCTGCTCCCACGTATCGCGAAGAAACCATGGTTTGTTGAATATCCCCTTTATCTTAATATCTATGAGGAGGGCACTAATCCTAAGGAAAATGGTGGTAGGGGGAGACTAACTATCATAGGCAAGTCACACTGACGTCATAGAAAGTGATGTCACAAGAAGTGGTTTTATGCCCTTCTTGGCCATATAGTAGGCCAAGGGCCCATTTCACAAAAAAAGTTTTTAATCGCAGAGGAAGGTGAAGATAATTTTGTTTTAGGTTTTTCTTTTTTTTATTATAAATCGAATGCAAATTTTCTTGTATATCAAAGTGTAACTGTAAGGATGAGCGTACCACAGACTCCATAAATGGAGTTAATTCTTGCAGAATAACTCCAGCTGTTAGAGTCCATTCATCACACACCTCTCCTCCATTTCTCCCAGCATTCAAAAACCTACCTCATCATATATTTTAGTCCTTGGGGAGGTGAAACTATCACCTACAATCCAACATATCTTCCTCAATAACAAATCGAAAAACAAAGCATAGAAATAAGAGTAACTAACACTTAACCATACATAACATGGTGGAAGTACTTTGTAGTATACACATTCACTAAGTACCATACATTTCTAGAACAAAATCCTTGAACTTCTTGGTAGCACGTGCCATTCTTCCAGTGCGAGTTGCACGATGACCACCCCCCAGGACTGGAACTAGTCCTGAGATCCATTTCGTTGGAACGCTCATTACCACTTCCATCAACATTTACTGCGTCAGTATCCATTCAATACCCCTAGTCTGCATTCCTTTGTTGCTTGTATTGGGATTTCCACTGTTTTGACACTTGTTTACTGAAGTACTTTAGGAAGCTGGCTCTCTATATACTATACCAAAATGAGGTATAGTGTGCACAGAGTCCAGTGGAACCCCAAAGGTAGGCAGAGGTAAAAGTAGATAGCACCTTACTCTCTATTTGTGGTAGTGTGGGCGAGCAGTAAAGCTTTATCAGAGGTTAGTGTTACGCATTTGTTATACACACTCAATCAGCAAATGATGTCACACACTCAAAGACTAAACTCGGATCAATTTTGTTTGTATAAAAATATTAAGTTATTTTATTTCTAGAACCAAGCCTGGCACAGGTAAGTGAAATCAATGCTTTGCAAAATATTATGCAGTGTTTACAATTGAATGCAAGTTTAAATGCAGTTGTTTGAAATACAGGTAAGTCACAGGTTCGAAATTACTGTACACATTACTTTTCAGATGACTTTTTAAGTTACTTTTTCTACTCTGTGTGATATGCCTAGATATCACACTGGAACATTTCCTAGAGAAAAGGTAAGTAAAATAAATGTTGTACAGTTGTAGTTTTTCAGGTTTTCATACAATTCAACTCCACACTAAAAACAATTTTCAGGGAAAAACAGTCAATGTATTCCTATGGAGAGAAGTGAAGTTATCGATTAACAGGTAAGTACTCAGTCTTTGGGTTTGAGTTTCTGGGGTTAGAACAAGGGTTCACCCCAGGGTCAAGGATGCACTCTCAAAGCACCCTCAGCGGCACTAGGGCGGCCGGGTGCAGAGTGCTGAGGCCCAATGTTATCCAATGGGGGTAGGGGCCTCCAGTTGGTGGCTGCTCACGAGCAGGCCACAGGGTTGTGGGAGCAATGCTCCTGGTGTTATGCTCAGGGCAAAGGGGATCCGAGTTAGCACCCAAAGTACACCTGCAGCGGCGGCTGGGTGCAGGGTGCTGTTTTGGCGCTGGGTGCATGTTGGTTTCAATGGGTATTCTCCGGTTTTGACAAAGACTGCAGGCTTGGGGACGAAGATCTTCTGGAGGTGACCACCGGTTGGAGAGGTAAGTTGAGATGCCAGGGGATGCTGGGACACCGTCAGTTGGGCCACCCAAGGCCTTGGGACTTCGGGTGCAGGGGTGTCTTTAGGTGTCGGGTTTTCTTACCAGCTCCGATTGCGGTCAGGGGGATCCTCCAGAAAGAGACTGCAGGTGTCGTGGAGAGGGTTGAGGCAGGTCCGAGATCACCAGATCTCAGGTCAGGATCGCTAGGGAGACCTCGTGGTGTTGGGCCCCTCGAACTCGGGCCGTGGGCGTTGGGTGCAGACTCGCGGATTTGGCCGGAGCCAGAGTCTGTGGGTGAGCAAATCGGTGCTCACAGGAGACAGTCTTTTCTGTGGAAGGCAGGGCAGGTCCTCGGGGGTTCTTTAGGTTGGTGGCTGCAGGACACACTGGGATTTCGCTTCTCCAGGTTCGAGGTGAGGACTGGCTAGTAGGGCTAGGGCCAAGTCTGTGGGCGTCCTCTTCTTAGCTTCAGCACGGCTCTTCTGTCCTTCTTTTCTTCTTGGTCGGTTCTTGTCTGAGGAGGCAAGGTTCAGGGGTGCCCCTAAATACTAGATTTAGGGGCCTTACAGGTAAGTAAAGGTTGTGGGTACACCCCCTATTATGCCACCCTCCAGTGGGAGGGGGGCATATGCCTCACTCTGGTTGGCTAGGTCCGCCCATCTGCAAGATGGCGGGGACTGAGTTGTGCTTCACCTTGCCTCCCCCACCTGAGGGGTGGGGTTTGCAAAGGTGGGCACACCTCCCTTACTCACTTGGTTTTCCTGCCGATTCTCCCTCTCAAAGTGGGGGTGAGAACCGATGGGGACCAGTAGCTGGAAGCAGCAAAAGGCCTGGGGAAGCTCACAAAGGCGGCAAGCCTTGGAAGCTTCCCCTTCGTGGACCCTGCCCATCCTAGGGGGAGAAGGCTTGGCACCTCGTTCCAGGATGTGCATGGTTTCAGACCCTTGAGAGCAGCAGGCTCTCGACCCAGGGGTCCAGAAACATGTATGGTGGTGGCAGCTGGTGAGCAGCCACTCAGCCTGGACATTAGTGTTAGGTTGTTTTTTAGGGGCATCTCTAAGATGCCCTCTGTGTGCATTTTTCATTAAATCCCACACTGGCATCAGTGTGGGTTTAATGTGCTGAGAAGTTTGAGCCATGGGATCGCACACATGCAATGTAATGGCAGTGGCAATGTCACTCTTCAAAACATTTTTGGCAGGTCTCCAGCCATTCAAACCTTACGTCTTCCTTAGAATTAAGAAGGGGTGGGGCATTCCTGATTGCCTAGATTAAGCCTTTTGGGGGTAAAATTCCATTCTCAGTAACCTTCAATCTGTAGACTTGTAAAGCACTTCTTGTCACCTGTGAGGGTATCCAGGAGCCGACCCAAATAGGTAACTGACTTAAATTCAAACATACTTTTTTTTTTATACTTATTTATTTAAACTTAAGTAAGACTCTTGTAGCTTGATACCTTGAAAACTTTCCTAACCTTATGGGGGTCTTGTTCTTCCCAATCCTTACCCATTATAAGGATATCATCCTGGAAGAAAACACCACTTTAATCTTTAAACAGTTGGTACATCAACCACTGGAAAACAGCAGCTGCTGAAACCAACCCAAAAGGCATTAGGCTGAACTGGAAACACCCATACAGTATAATGAAAGTTGTGAGCTGTTTACTTTGTGGCGGAAGCTGTATCTGAAGGTATGTGTAAGCTAAGTCAATCAAAGTGAACCACTCTCCTCCTTTGGTCATTGCTAACATCGCACTGATCTTGGGACATGGAAACCTATCCAGATATTCTTGTTTAAGTCCTGTAGGTCAATGCATAATCTAACCTTATTTACTGTTATAATGCACGTTTCTCCCTCCCAGTGTTTCTCCCCTCCCAAGCTTCAAAGCACAACATTTCTTCATGTTTTCAGTTCACAATATAAGGGTTAATGGTGTGAAGATTTGTATTCCACAGATAGGAGACTAAAACATAAATCCCCTCTCACAAATTATGGATATTGGCAGAGAGATCAGGTTTACAAATATCCCAAGACTAGGTTAAAGGCATACCAGTGTTTGCAAATACAAGCAGCTGCACTGCTGGGACTCGGAGTGACTTCTCTCAGCCTGGAGCTAAGGGGAACAGTGCCCCCCTTACTAACAAACATTGGCAAAGCCAATAGGACTGGCATATAACTAGAAATGCAGGATGTTTCTATCTGTGCACTTACCCATTCATCTGTGCACTGTCATTCACTTTTCAACCTTGCAGCCAGTTTTAGTTTTTTTATCTGGCATATGATTAAAAGTGCCTGGATGCTTCCATACATGTACTCATCAATATGTGCACTCATCTATCCATTCAGTCAATCCTCTTTCACATAAGCAACTATTCATCCATCGTCTCATATTTGCATTGACCTAGTCGTCCATTCACAATACCACAAACTCCATTCTCATTGAAAAGGCACTTTTAGATACCTATTGGCTTTGCGGTGGGTGAGAGTGTTGTTAGCAGGGTGATACTGCTAGTTTGTTAAAGACTAAAAAGTATTGCCTCTAAAGAGATTGCTAGTTCGTGGAGGGTATGACTGTTGTTGGTAGTGTAAGACTGCTACTCTTCGAGGGTGTGAGAGTGCTGTCAGCAGAGTGAGTACTTCCTGAATTGTGTGAAACATGCATGAGGCTGCCAGTGTGAGCACTATTGATAGTGAGGCTGCTACTCTGAAGGTTTTCAGACTGCTGTGGGTAGAGGTTAGGTACTTGTCTGCGAGTGGTTCTGGTAGCATTCAAGGAAGTGAAACCAGTGTTAGTAGAGTGAGACTGCGTGTGTGTGAGTAATGCCAGACTGCTATTCCATCAGGATCTCCTGGTGACGAGACATCAGGTACATTAGTGATGAGTCCAGACACGGAGGATGCTCAACTCAAAAGCACTATGGATAGGAAGCAGATCACAGAAAGAGAGGTTAGCTCCACACTGTAGACCAGCACTTCACTGTAAGAAATAAGGGTAACCAGGACAACATAGAATGCTTTGATCATCCTATTGACCTTGAAATAGAAAAGCCACATGTATGTGACATGACTGTCGCCATGGTGATAAATAAAGGCACATCATGCTGGTAGCTACTGTATAAATAGAACATATTGCCCAGTGGTGTGCTTGCATGGGGGGGGGAGCACAAAATGAAAAATATGCGATTACCTGACCAATGAGCATGAGTGCGGACTTCATGAGAAGGCGAGAATTCTCTGAATATTGATTCGCTCCACAGTGCTGATAGGAAGACCATATCTGGTATACAAGTTTCCTAACACCGGTGAAGGCTGATCGTCCTGCTGTGATAAACTAAAAGTTTACTATGGTGATGTGTGAATCCTGCATAGAACGGAGACATTGCCCAGACATGGACCAACATCAGCAGCATTGACTAAACCTATGAGTGGAGCTTTAGATGGTAATGGAGACAAATAGGCCAACATGCTGACCAGTACAAGCTGGATGGCGGTCGGTAGCAGATTTCACCTCATCTGACTGCCTGGTTACAAAGAACGCTGGAGCTCCAAAACCAATTTTGCAAAAGTTGCTTAGAAGTTGCAGTTCTTTTTTATCAGTAAGGAGGAATGATCTCTGTGCGAGTGTCCTCTGCAGGCGGTGGGATAAAGTATGAACGAGACATTAACAGACCAGTGTTCGAGGAGGGCTAGTTGAAAGCCCCTGTAAATATATTTTAACTAAAATCAAAAGGACTTGGCTGACGTCAGACACCCAAGTCCACTACCAACTTGTGCCATTTCAATTTACAGAACTCTTTTATCAGTGCCATTTTGTGTCTGCTATAGAGGCTGGAGTTTCTTTACCTATGGGATTCTTTTCCAGAACACATTCCAAATATGGTACACTACAGCTATCAACTGGATGAACTTTTTTTGTACAATAAAATATCCCAGTAGGTTTCAGATGAGCCACACCGTAAAAGTGAAATAATCGTGTTCCTTCACCATATAAAGCTCTTTTCAATTTTTCTTTTAATATGGAAAGTGAAATCAATATAATTAATTCACGTTTCAACATTATAAAAACATATTTAAAGTGATTTTGACGTTTGTGAACATTTGTTAGGCAAAATAAAACCTCAATATGAGCCTAAATATTTTAACATGGGGGAAAAGAGACTCTTTAATTTATTCCTCTTATGTGGCCAATAAATTAGTTGCGCTTGTTCACTTTAGGGTGCGAGGACTTATTAATGTTCTTCATCTGTTGGCCTGGTGAGTTATGTGTAGTGTGGACACATTTCAGCCCTGTCTTGTCCCTAGAGCCATCATCAGGCCAGTATCTGAGTGAAAGAGACTATTTTTTACACATTTACTCTAGTAGGTCTTTCCTCACATGGACAATGATAGCAAAGTTGACATCAATCTTTAGGTCTGGCATTGGCCAGGATCCTTTGATTTTACTAACATTCAAGATCTAATTTCCTTACTGGGGCTTTGAGCCAGCCCTCCTCTTCTATTGGTCTGTTGTTGCGTCATTCACACTTTTCTTCTCTCCACTACAGCATGGGGGCAGTGGGTCAGCCATTGGATAACTTCACTATGTGATGGCATTCTGCTCTTTCACAAGAACTATTGTGGCAAAGTGCGTTTTTTGGGATGAAAAGAATATTTTTGCTTTTAGCCAACATTTGTTTTCATATTATTGGGGAGCAAGCAGCTCAACCCCCAATAATAAACTTGTACAAACACCATGACAAAACAAGCATTGGCAAATCTAAAAGACTGGCAGCCAATGGTAGACCAACTGGCTTTGCCAAAGCTTGATCTCTTTAACAGTTTCAAGTCAGTGGCTAGGTGACTTTAATCATGTCTCGCCTATTTAATTTATGCTCACCTCGATTGACTCATCAAATTGAACATCTGGGACAGAGTACATAGAAAGCCAGGACAAAGTCAAGAAGAACACAGAGGCAAGCGTCCTCAAAATATTAGCCCAAAATCAGAAATATCTCTACGCAGGTCACAATTATCCCATCAGTCTTTCCTCGTTTAGGAATGAGTCCAAGATCGACTCTTAAAAGCAAAGGATATAAGCCTCTTTTTTGTGGGTTTGCTGGTGATCCAGGGAAGATGGTGGCTCTTTCCGGTTGTATGTATTGATAAACCTGTAAGAGGACTATTTCTGGTACACCAGCCACAAAGAATTATAGTTTGACAAAATGGTGGAGCCTTATCGGGCAGTTGCTTCTTTGAACTCTGTCTCAAAACCATACTTTCACTGTAGTGTTGCATTAGGCAAGCCATTTATCCATCCTTTCCATGAATTTTGTGCCAGTGCAGTATAGGGTGTATGACACAGGTTGAGGACAGCCTGTGCTGTCCTCTGCCATCACAATGTTTCCTATTTCACAGTTCGGAACTAACTTAACATATACACATTATTTCAGCATGTGTGAGACATAAAGGCACATAAGACTGAGGAACAAGTGCGGGGCCTCACTTACAGCTATTTGATATTATGTTAAATAAATGTTTTTTTACGCTTAAGATTACATGAGGAACTACTGCCCATGGGACGTACAACGTTAACACGCCCACATTAACCACACATGTAATACAATGCATTGTACTACATCAGGGGTCTTTACCACACATTTTTCAAGGTTAATACTAATATTTATATATTTGTACTCGCACATATGTATTTATTTTTTAAGCCTCATGTCTTCCACCCTGTGAACACCTTACCTCCCTTTACTTCTAAACTCATCTTAATCCTAAACACTTCCTACATCCACCTCCCCTGAACCCTAAGGATCACTACCATTTATTGTTTCCAGAACCCCAAAAAACCCTGATCTCCATTTAACTCTACCCATCCCTAAACCCTATCACCTTTATGAGTCCATAATCCCTATAAACTCTACCCTAAACACTAACAAAGCCTTACTATTCTTTACCCATCCCTAACCCCACTCATATTTATTTTTTTAAGATGACATTTTGTATATATATATATATATATATATCCACACAATCGGATTCTCCTAGCGGCGCGCTGAAGTGACGGGTGCAATTGCAATGGGGCTGAATCCAAGCCCAATATTAAATTATTCTGCAAAGGTGCAACGCACTCCAATTTTAAAGCTTTTATTGTTAGCTTAACTGGCTCCAACCAACGCGTTTCAGCCCAGCAAGGCCTTTGTCACGGTCAGTGAGTCCCTCTTTTGTGTCACTATTTATACCAATCACCTATTGCCTTTAATGCAGCATTGTGGGAAATGTAGTGCTAGTTTATATTATACATGAATATTTACACTATTTACAAAGTTTTCCAGTTTTCAGGTGGCAATTCATTACTTTACATTACAGTAATCAATCATTTCAAGCATTTCATTACATTCAGAGTTGCCTTAATTAAACGTTTAGTACATTAAATAAGTCTTTTTCCTATATTAACCTAAGTGTCTTGTTTTTAATGTCCATTCCTTTCCACTTTTGGTATTTATTTTTGATTTTTATTACTGTGTAGTGTTCTTTTTCAGTTAATCCTTGTTACAGTTCTAATTTTTGGGAATAGTTCCCTCTTTGTTTTTTTCATTTTTCTCTTTTTCCGGAGTTTTTTTTAATTTTTATTTTTTAAGTCAAAATGGTCTCAATCCAGGTGTACAAAAAGTTCCTCATCATTATTGATCCCATGGGGGGTCTTGGTTCTTAGCCTGATTATATATCTTGACTCTGTTTGGCGTAGTTTCCTGATTCTATCTCCCCCTCTTTCATGGTTTTCTATGGTGTGGATTCCAAAGAAGCTCATGGCTCTCCAGTTACTGTTTTGACACACCATCATGTGTTTAGCTGTGGCGTAGGAAGTATCTTTATTTTTTACAGCTCGAATGTGCTCAAGGATTCTTTTTTTGAGCATACATATTGTACTTCCTATGTATTGCATGCCGCATTTACATTGGATGACATAGATTACAAACTTTGTTGTGCAAGTGATAGTTTGTTTGATTTCAATCGTCTTGCCTTGGAAGTCCTGTATGTTTTTGCGATTCACTCCAATTTTACATGCCTTGCACGTGGTGCATTTCACAAATCCCTTTTGCTGTTGGCGCAACCAATTCGTTGGTGTTTCTTCTTGAAAGTGGCTTCTTACAATTAAGTCCTTTATTGATTTGGTTTTTCTGTACGTTATCATAGGTCTAGGTCCCAGTACGGATCCACTGTCCGGGTCATTGGATATCAGGTGCCAGTATTTTTGGATATTTTTTGTGATTAATCCACTTTCTTTACTGTATGTCAGAATGCATCTTGGCGTATTTTGTTGATCATTTTCTGTTGTCATTTTCTCCTTTTTAGTGATCAGAGTTTCTGTTCTTGTTTTCTTTTGTATTTTTTGTCTGCCTTTGCGTAATGTGGTTTAATTGTATCCTCTTGATCTTAATCTTTTTGATGTTTCCTTTATTCTCTCTCTTGCGTAGTCTTCTTTTGAGCAATTTCGTTTCATTCTAGTAAATTCACCGTAAGGGATACTTTCTAAAAGAGGTTTGGGGTGAAAGCTTCTACCATGTAATATGCTATTCGTTGCTGTTTCCTTTCAGTATAAGGTGGAATGAATTTGATCCCCCTCTGTATATATCCAGGTGTCGAGGAAAGCAATACCTCTTTTGCTTGTTGCGCATGTGAACCTTAGGCCGAAGGTATTTTCATTCAATATTTCAAAATATTCCAAAAAGTTTTCCTCAGAACCGTTCCAAATTATAAACAAGTAGTCAATAAATCTGACCCATAAAATTATGTTGTTCATCTGATTCTCATTTTGTGTATTCCAGGCTACTTCCTTTTCCCACCACCCCATCACGATGTTCGCGTAGTTTGGTGAAAAGGAAATGCCCATGGCAGTTCCACACTCTTGCCGATATAGGTCATGATTAAAGAGGAAAACGTTATTTGTCAAGCACAGTTCTATCATTGTCAATAACATTTTCGTGTGCTCCAATTCAGATATATTTTGCTGTTGTAAAAAATATGCACATGCCTTCAATCCTATGTTATGCTCAATTGACGTATAGAGCGAGACCACATCTATTGTTGCCATGATGTACTCCGGGCTCCAACTTATTCCAGTAAGGATTCTCAAGAAGTCCCCCGTATCGCGTATGTAGGAATTTAAGCTTTGTGCGATGGGGGCTAGAAAATGGTCAACATATTCCGATATTTTCTCATAAAGGGAGTTGCAAGATGATACGATTGGTCTCCCTGGTGGTTGTTTTAGTGACTTATGGATTTTCAGTAGAAAATAAATTGTTGGTATTGTTGGCAAATCATTAGTCAAAAATTGCAATTCCTACAAGTTCAATAGGTTTGCTTGGTGCCAGGCTTTTAATTTCATATTCAACTGCATGGTCATGTCATTGATGGGGTTTCTTTGGAGTTTAGTATATTT
Organism: Calotriton arnoldi; assembly: GCA_963921515.1. NCBI lineage: Eukaryota > Metazoa > Chordata > Amphibia > Caudata > Salamandridae > Calotriton > Calotriton arnoldi. The sequence goes on along the minus strand of CAWUFW010000959.1, from coordinate 2,165,190 downwards.
TGAAGTGTCATTTAATTGCCTGTATGCCTCATTTTTGTATGCTTCTATGTCCTGTACAACAATATTTCCACCTTTATCCGCAGGCTTGATTATCAGTGTTTTGTTCTCCATTAGATTTTTTAGAGCTTTCCTCTCTTTACAGGTCAGATTTTCTTTTCGATTCAGATGTGTGAATTTTTCCATTTTATCCAATTCCTCTATTATTCCTTCCGAAAAGAGGTCGAATTTATTTCCAGGTGACATTGCTGGACAGAACCTCGATTTCCTCTTTAGACCAGTCGGGGGATGTTTGGTTGTTTCTATTTGTAAGTCCTGGACAATTTCTTGTTCTGTGACTTCTCCTTCGTCTAGATTGAACATAAGTTCCAGCATATTTTGTAAATCCGGTATTTGGTCTATTGTTAATGCAATGGTCTCATTTCCTATACTTTCTGTTGGTTGTGTAGTCACATTTCCAAGCTTTTTGAAGCATGTACTTTTGCAAGTTTCAATTTCTTTACATATTTGTATAGGTCTATTTTCGTTTGGGTGTAGTCGAAGTGGTTTTCCGGACAGAAAGATAATCCTTTGTTTAATAACGTTGTTTCTTCCTGTGATAACTCATATTTAGATAAATTTACAATCAGATTTTCCTCTATTACTTCTTCAAACTGCGCAGGGGGTATTTTCTTCTTCCGTTTTCCTCGCCTTGTTTTTCTTGATTTCTTGAGGTTTCCATTTCCCCTCTTCCTCTCCCCCTTCCTCTCCCTCTTTGTATTGATTGATCCATATGCATTATTCTCAGCTCGTCTAAAAAAGTCGGCTTTGCAATAGTTGTGTCTACCGTAGTTTGTTCTGTCTCACTTATGTCCGATTCGCTTAGTGCTTCCCCTGTGCTCCTATATTTGTTTGGTTGGTAATTTCTTTTTATGGCATCAAATCTTTTGGCAAAAGTTAGTATTCTTCCATGAGTATAATCCGCCTCATCCCTTTTGAATTTTCTTTGTTTGCGTTCCTCAATTTCAGTTTCATATTTTTCTAAACGTGTTTCCATATCTTTGCGCAATTTAGTTACATCTTCTTTATTTGTTATGGCCATAATTTGTTTTTCCAAATCATCTGTCCTTTATTATTTCATCCAGGTCTATTTTGGCGTGTTTGATGAGAATCCTCATCATATTCATTAAACATTCCATGTTGTTTTGTCCCCATTCTTCAAGTAGCGCCATTTTTGTATCTGGATGTGTAGGCATGGTGAATATACGCAGCCCCCTTGGGACTCTCTTTACCTCTATGTACTTCTCCAAAGCTATAATTTCCCAGCTTTTATTTATTTCTTTTTTATAGAGTCTTTCAATTTGGAACATATATATACATGTGTGTGTGGATTATTAGTTGGGGTGGATGGTAGTCCACTGTAGGAAGCTGGCTTTTAATGTAGTGTACCAAAATGAGGTACGCTATGTGGAAAGTCCAGACAACTCTTATTGGCTTTCAGGGCTTAAATTACTAATCCCAAATGCTCTATTGGTAGTAGTGTGGGCGAGACGTTTAGAATTATCAGTGGGTAGTGCTGAGCATTTGTTGTACACAAAGTCAATAAATAAGACAGACACTTAAATAGAAACTCTACACCAATTTAGAAAAATAACATTTATATAATTATAGACACCAGGATCATCAGAATCGGGAAAGTCCTTCAGATGTTATCAATTTTTACTGTAGAAAATGACAGCTGTCAAATTTGAGGCATGAGCCTCGAACGTGGTAATGTTATCCTATGGGAGAAACATTCACTGCATTTTGTACACTTACCGGACTGTGCATCTATACTTAAGGTATGTAGGGGTCCAAGAAAGCACCAACAGTTCACGCTTACCTGCCCCGAGGTGTCCAGGTGCAGAGGTGGTGTATGTGGTGGTAGCCTGGAAAACTACACACTAAAGTCAATGGGAAGAGTACCTGTAAGAAAGGGGCTGTAAGTGGGGACTGGGGGCACCAGTTCAGCAGAACCCCAGGGGGTGGCTCAGCTCTAGAGGGTCTCGAGACCACAGAGAGACAGTTATTTTACTCAAGCCAGCGCTGGAGAGCTTGGGTGCAGAGGTGTTTTGTCCGGTAGGTCGTGAGTTAAAGGGTCTCACGGATCTTGGTGTACTTGCAAAAGAGGGAAAAGAAACACAACAGGGCCATTTTCAGTGTGGAGCTGGCTGCTCAAAGTCCCTCGACATGCAGGTATGTATTGGCGGTGTTCTGACTGAACACAAACAATTGGTGCTTGTAACTGGCTCCGGTACCCCTGGTATTTCGTGCAGGGGAGCACCTGGAGTGTCTAGCGGCTCAGTACTTGCTGGGGAGATGGGGCTTACCTGTGGGAGCCACAAAGACCTTTTTTTGGGGCACTGCTCGCTTGGTGGTGGGGGGGGGGGGTGGTCGACAGAACGATGTACCAGGCAGATGCAGTCTGTGCCTGCTGGTGCAGGAAGTAGCTCCTCCACTCCAAGGGAGATGTTGCTCGGTTGATGAAGTGCTGAACAGACCTCCAAGGGTTTGGAGAGGCTGTTCCGCTTCGGGCGAGTCAGGCTTCATGATAGTCGGGACAGCAGCAGCCAGGCAGGGTTTTGCGCCAAGCTCGGTGCACAGTTCTCATGTCTTCGGCTCTTCTTTGTCCTTATTTCAGGCATACAAATCTGAGTTCCTGGTATCAGGGGGCCACCTAAACACTAAATGTAGGGGTGTTAAGGGGAGTGAGGGTAGTAGTCAATGGGCTACTTACCCCTGGGGTCACTACACCCCCTATATGACCACTTCCTGTGGGAACTGGGCATAACCCTGTCCCAGAGTTCCCAATTCCAATAAAAAAAACAAGATGGTGGAACCCTTCTTTCATGGAGCACATCAGGTAGCCCACCTTAGGGGTGTGACTAGCCTGGAAGTGCAATACGCATACTGCATAGCTGATTTCCCACCTGTCCTGGTGCCAAATAGGTCTAAAGGCAGGGGGTGGCATCTCCCAGGTTTGGGGGGAGGGAAGTCTGGGTCGCATATAAAAGACAGCAGGGGCTTTAAAGCCCCTGGCCTTGATGTGATGAATCACTAGCCCTCCTGCTGAAGGAGATGTGAACACCTTCCTCCGCAGCAGGCATTGTTGCTGACCTCAGAGAGTGCTGGCTCTCACCTGGAGGGGGGTCAGAAACTTGTCTGTGGTTGCAGGCTGGATGATACCAGTTAGCCAGCACACTAGATACTGGTAGATTTTTCAGGGGCACCTCTAAGGTGCTCGCCGGGTGCATGCCATAAATCTAGTACTGGTAACCATACAAATTTATTAAGACAAGTTGTTTGATACCAAACTCCATAGGTTTCAGTGAAGCCATCATGTAGCGGGGGAAACTCGTAATGACCAGTGTCCAGTACATATACTTAAAATCGATTTCCTACTCACTTGTATCATTTAGTAATTGAACTAGACAGCACAGGGGCATAGCTGCTCATGTAGATATGTTTTCAAATGTAATATATTGCACCCTGCCTTAGGGCTACAAGGCGAAATGCCCCTCTCTGCAAACCTGGCTCTCCAGACAGTAGTGCTTTGTGACAGTATGGAGTGATGCCCAAGTGGATGCCTAGCAGATTTCTAGGATATGAACTCCGCATGTCAACACAGTGGTAGCAGCTTTGGCACTGGAGATTGGGCATGCAGTCCTCTCGGAGGCTGTTTTTTTGGCCAATGTGTTGCAGATCCTAATGCAGAGCACGATCCAGCGGGAGATGATTTGCTTCTGCACAGCTTTGCCTTTTTTCCTTCAGCAAACCTCACAAATGACAGATTGTCCACTCTTTTCTCTGGTACGATCAATGTAAAAGGTCAGTGACCTTAAGGGGTTAAAGAGATGAATCCCTCCTTCCCATTAGAGGGGTGAAGTGGGGCATACAACACCGGCAAGGTGATGGTTTGAGCGACATGAAATGGTTTCTCGACTTTAGGGAAGAAGGATGTCTGCTTACGCAGAACCAGTTTGTCTGGGGGAAAAAGAGGTGTACGATGGGTTGATACAAAGAGCTTGAAGCTCACTTAAATTCTTATGTTATGGCAATGAGGAATACAGAAGTCGCAAGGGACAGCTGTGGAGAGGCTCAAAGGGTGTACACATGAAATATGTGAGGACCAAATTACGGTTCCACTGTGGCATGACAAAGGAAGAGGTGGTGAAAGAGATGTTGCAGGCCTTTATAAAAAAAAATTAAAAAAAGTGCATCACAACTGGTGATTGAAACAATGAGGGCTGATCCGGCAAATGCAAAAAGGCTGAAAATACTCTTTAACTGTGCCAAGAGCAAAGGCTTGCTGGGCAAGGGAAAAAACAAACAAACAAAATGTCAGATAACTATACCAGGAGATGGCCTATCTGCCGCACCGAGTCACAAATCTGTCCCAACGACAGGCGTATACAGTTTTTGCTAAGGGACACCTAGCTGCCAAGATGACAACTACTGCTGGGGAAGGTAGAAGGTGGCCAACTGTAGCCGCTCAATCTCCAAGAATGCAAAACCCTGCCTTGTTGTGAAATGGCAGGTCCCCCTGGAGGCGTGGCCTCATTGGAGGACAGATGCTCAAGGCCAGGAGCTTTGGATACTATACTCTCCATTCCCTATCCGGGCCCCTAGGATGACTTAGGTCCTGTCAGCCATAATCTTCTTCAGGACTCAGGGAGGTATTGGCAGAAAGGCATACTGAAGTCCTGACTTCCACCCTTAGCAGAATATGTCTCCGAGTAGAAGACACAGTGTAAACGCCAACGTGCGGAACTGCTGACAATGTGTAGTTCTTGGCGGTGGCGAATAACTTGACCTAAGGTTCTTCCCATTTGTGGAAGAAACCTTGTGCCACCTCTGGATACAAGTGCCATTCGTGATCCGCAATGCATTGTCAGCTTAGTTCAGCCATCCTGGCATACAAGGAGCCTGCCAGGTGGTTCGCCACCAGGAAAATACCCTGATGGTCCAGCCATTTCCAGAGGCACAGGGTCTCGTGGCGGAGGGTTTGTGGCCTCCCCCTGCCTGGTTTGTTGCAATATCACATGTTGGTGGTGTGGTCCGTAAGCACCTGTACCAGCCTCCCCTTGATGGATGGAAGGCATTCAACACCAAGGGTATTTCCCTCCACTCCAGAAGGTTGAAGTAAAGCTGGGACTACGCCAAGGACCTCTGATTTATACCTACCCCAGGTGGCCAATCCAACCTAGGAGTGACATATTCGTCACCACGGTCATCTCAGGGTGTGGTAGGAAGAGGGGTTTGTCGCTGACCCAATCGCAGTCTAGTAGCCACTACTGCAGATCTTTTGCAGTTTCCTCTGAAATCTACAATTACAGTAGGTCTCAATTAATACTCCAAATTCTAACATATGTAAATATAAAACAAAGGAAATTCCCATCAATTGGCATTTTCAATTGAATATGGTAAAACAACGTGAATATTTACCCATTCATCCAGTGGTTTATTCATTGCATAAATGAACAAAACTGATCATCTATTCACAAGCAACATCAAAACATTTATTAGATGTGAAAGATGGAATGTAACAGCCTCTCGTCCAGTTCGTTTTCTGATCCATTTAGTAACTTGAACCTCATTGTAATTTAGGGTAAGAAAGTAATAGTCAATACGAGAGCTTTCCAGCATGTTGCATCAGCCTATTGTGACGGAAAAGGTGGCCCCAACCTTTGCATACCCACATCCAACCATTCTCCGTTAATACTTGCTAGTTCAGAACATGACCAGTATCACACTACCCTATGGCTTCCCCATGACTTACCACTGACAGACTAACCATGTGTCGGCTTTGGTTCTTTGTGCTTGGTTTGCAAACAATCAATCTTTGATTCCACACTAAAAGTGGTGTCTTCTATTTGGTGAAGTTCTGAGAAAGTCAACCTTCCATCAAAAAGTTAAATGATTATCATTTTAATACAAAGTTATCGTCCACCCACAGTACGCACTTCAAAATGGAATGACACAAGTAGTAGCAAAACAAAGGGCAGAGAAGTTTAGTCACACAGATGGTTTCTTTTTAGCATACAACCTCTGATCTTCTGCAAAATGCTTTATCCACGGCTCTGTGGTGCTTGGTGTCGTTCTGTAGAAAAAGTGATCCTAATACACAAGGCAAAGCATGGTCAGGCTCATCATGATCCATGAGTTCAGGCCTCCACTGTCGCTGCTTTTTTTGCACAAAGATTCCTTTAATCCACTATCAGCTAGTGTTTGTCAAGGGAAGATTTCCAGTAATATGGGCGATAAAACATCGAAGTAGATGGATCCCGTGAAACTGTGGGGAACTGCAGAAACAATGTTGAAAACATAAGTACTTGTTCCAGTAATTATACATTATTTTATCTGTAAAGCTAAATGTCTAAAAAGCCTTAGAGAGTATTTAAGCATGAGTTCTTACTCCATACCCATGTCTATGTCAAAATTATATCCCACTCATCAAGTAGAGAGTCAGTTTACATATTGGCCCACTAAGTTTTAAAGTCCACTAAGGGTGCATTATTCAGAGGAGTTTTGCATGGCACCATTACTGTGGGGGCTGAGCCACTCCAATGTGCAAGGTTTTGGAGCAAGATCACAAATATGTGCAGGTATGACATTTGGAAGATGCATAAAGGCAGGAGAATGGGATAGCTGTGTGCATACCAATTTAGGTGATGTGTATGAGGTTACTGTGGGTGACTAATATGGCATCATGAGGCTGTAATTGTCAGCGTTTAAAAATAGGTACTTTTTTAGTGGATTTCATCTTATTGATTCTGACAGGAGTTCAATGTTAAGTCTCCTCTATACATAACCATTTCTAATAATAGCAATGATCACTTGAAATCAGGTGAAGGATTAAATCTACCCACACAGGCAATTGACATTCTCACATATTTGGACTCAAACAGAAGTATACTATCACTGTTGTGTTGGTATCTAGCGGATCCTATACCAATCACACGAGGTCAGCAACAATTTAATAATGTTTTACAAGGGCTTAATGTACTTTCATAAGCATAAATATATTTTCATAGTATTGTAACATAAGTAAGTAAGCTCACCTAGTCTGCCATGTTGCAAAAAAGCATTAATGACATGACCAGTACACCATGTATTTTCAGCTAATTGTCCTTCACCCTTGTTTTGGGCATATGCACAGTAGTTTTTTCTATTTTTAAAAACCATGTCCACCCTCCCAATATGGAACAATATTGGTCGCTAGATGAAGGACATGGTAAAAAGCAGAAAGATATCCTCAAAAAGTATGGGGGTGAACATGTGCAGTAGATCAATTCAATGTAAGCCAAAAGTGACCTAGCGAGAGCATCACAATTATTATGGACGGAAAAGCCTCACCCACTTACTTGTGGCCATTCCGTCCCACTTTGGTCAGATCATATCACCAAGGTGGTCTCAACCTCCAAAGAAGGGAGATCTTACAGAATATTTGGTTCTGGAGCATTGGGGATCCAGATTGAGTAATAAACGGTCTTCTGTGTAAACTCTAAAGATATATCTTTATCAGAGGGCACAAGGGGCATGATTAAAAACGTTGGGTGGATGAGAAGAGGTATTAGATCTCCATCATCCTTTTAATCAACATGTTCAGCCATTCTAAAAGTCCAGAAAGGGTCTTGGACCTTCATCAGGGTTAACAGGATCCCTATCATGTCAAAGTCCTGGCTCAGTATGTAGTGTGGGTAGGAATAGGTCTTACCGTGCTCCAAAGTGAGAAAGCTGCCTTGAATGTCAGGGAACAATGGCTCCACTGGTCTCGCCAGAAGGAGTCCACTCCTATAGACACACAATTGTAAAGGTAGTAGTCCCTCTGGCCACCTATTTGCATCTTCCATGGACTGCTTGCAGATCTAGTAGTAATGATCTAGTGTCCATGTTCACCACCATACCTTCTGTGGAGATTGTTTTGTTAGTGTATAGAATGTATTGTAGTGAGTTATTTTCCTCTTTCTCTCTTGTTCTGATAGAGAAAAGAGCCAGGGAGAAAGCATGCAAAGTGGGAAAGAAGTTGAGGGTAGTAAGAGGTGTATCACGGGGAAGAAAGAGCAAGAGCAAAACAAAGAGGGTAGGAACTGAAACATCTGATCGTTAGGGGAGACTCATAAAAACCCTAGAACTCAGTGAGGAGGGGGTGGAGGCAGAGGAAACCTTAGGTAGCATTTTTATAGTTTTCCATATATTGCATTCCACTTTTGCTTAAGAGGAGGTTATCCCTGGAAATGGACCAAGGGAACAGAGGATCTATAAAATCACACAGAAATGACGACTTGTGGAAATTTCTCAACATTAAAGTTATTTACTAGGTTGGATTCATTAACCTGGTCAATGTCAATCATTTGGAACAGTTTGAGGAAACAAGTCGTATGAACAGGTTTCCTCAAGTATGCTTTTTGCCAAGATCACATTGGACTGTCGGTGGACTACACTTTTACGTCAGGCCACTTGTGGGTAGCGGAGAATAATCTCATGATAATACCCGCTGCATCAGTTACTAACACTATATTCTGAGGCTTTTCAGAAAGACACACTCTCTCCGTTCTGTTAGGTCATTATGAAAGCCCCAATTATTGACTGTATGCTTGTGCTTCTTTATTACTAGGATTGCAAAGCTAAACTATATGTACATTAAAATGGCTGGAAATGTTAGCAGATTGCATATAATCTTAAATACTTTGTTGTGATATACTTTGAAAACTGATATACAATGATCTCAACATTCAGAGATATGAAAGTGCCAATAAACTTTAGGGCTTCGTTCCAGTATAACGTCTACTTTGCCCTCTCTGTCAACAACGAGTGATTCAAAGAAAAGCCCCACATATGGGACTTATTTATGTAAAAGTTTCAGTTCAATTTCAACTCAGCAGGGCACTCACAAAGAAGCAATTTCAACCCAATGAACAAATCAAAACAACTGAAAAATGTGTCCCAACACAATCTAAGGTCTTGACAGCAATGTGGTACAAACCAAAGGCTTGTTAAGCAAGGCGAATGACTTATTGGTGTATTGTTGTGTCCTCTTGTACATTAGGCAATGACATTACTCCATAGCCCCATGACTCACATCAACATTTTGTTCCTCCTCCCTACTGGCACTTAAATTAGTCTCTCGATAACTTATGCTAATCTTTCTTCTATGTGAATTTTATACAGACGTCTACTGGGTTTGCGATTTTCTATACAATGAATTACACTTTTATCTAGCTCTTTGCTAAAAGGAACAGATGACAGCATACATTACCTTACTAGAAAGATCTGGGGAAAGCATCCGTGTGTCCGTTTCTCAACCATTTCTTGCATCTGCAGAAACTGCCTCAGCAACTCACCACGTGCAGACTTGTCGATTTTTGTCATCACAAGCTATGGCACCAATAAAATAGAGAAGAGGATTAAAAACGTAAGCATACAAGCAAAATAGGGTGCTGAAGCCAAGAATCTGGTAAAGAACTAGGCGTACTTTTCATGTATAACAATCAACATTTAAAATCCTTTTGTGATGCTGTAATAACAAATTTAAACATTAAATTGATGGGCCTGGGTCAGATGCTATCGTCTTGCTAGCTAATATTTCTTAATGCACACCCCTGTACAACTGGATCAAGATACAAATCAACATGTTCGCGACCCAAACAATATTCCTACAGATGCTGATTAAAGTGAAAAAATTTCAAACTCACTATACATTCTACTACTAAATAATAATTGTCTACAGGCTCACCATGCTACAACCTTGACATTATCTGATGGAATATTGAGAATTTTTTAATCTAATATGTTCTGTTATGCCTTATTTATATGCTTCATTTTGTGTAATTTCTTTCGATTAGAATTTGCAATAATAGATCCGTTGATGCATTGCTTCTTATGAGCTGCCATCTATTTATTGTAACAATTAGATCACTTTTCTTTCGTTTGTGGTATGCCTCAGCGTTATCAGAAAATATTTGGCAACTGTTTTCCCAAAAATCTTTAGAATTAAGATGGCTTTTGCTGTAAAATAAACAATCGATTTTACACACAACTGTGAGCAGATTTACTCATAGATGCACATTGAGCTGCACTTAACATATGCACTTCATACATAAGCTGCTGTTATTTGAAGAAGACTGACTAATCCGACCCATTGTTTTAACTGCTAAACGACTGCATTTACTAAGCTACTAAACTTTAAAATAAAAAAAAAAATTCTACAGTCACACATAGGGCTGTATAATCAATTGATTAGGTATTGTTTAAGCACTTATAGGATTGTCCGAGTTCAATCCACAACCCTAATCCACTTCCAAAAGTAAGCCTTGACTATTCGACTGCTACTGTTAGAAATGGGGGTCTCTAGTTGGCAGAGGTAGGTACCTTTGTCCAAGTAGGGGCCCTTCTTCCTAGTCAGGGTAAGGGGGATACACTTCTAAAATAACCCCTACTCACCCCCTTGGTAGCTTAGCATGAGCAGACAGGCTTATCTCAGAGGCAGTGTGTAAAGCATTTGTGAACACATACAGTAATACAGTGAAAACACTTGAAATGGACACCACACCACTTTAGAAAAATATGTAATCTTTATCTAAACCAAACAAGACCAAAATGACAACAAATCCACAATACGGTTACCAAGATATCCTTAAAAAATAGACTATTCACTCAAAGAAAGTTTGTAGCAACAAATAACTCCACCTGGAGTTATTACGACGTTGTGACAGGTGAAAATCCCAAAGTACGGCACCGACCGCGAAGTGCGCGGCGTCAGGCGCAGAGTCAAGCAGACCCCCCAAAGAACAGTACCTTGGAAACGATGAAAGCAAAGGCGGTGCACTGCGTCGGGGAGGTGATGCTTCGTTGGCGCCAGGCGGCGTCGGTTCCTTACAACCCCAGGGGAGTTGAAGCCTCGGTTCCTTACTGCGATGCAGGGGAGGTGAGACGTCAGTTCCTTACTGTGTCGGGAGGTGACGTCACGGTGGCGACGAGGCGTCGGTTCCTTACGACAGTGCGGTGTCAATGGATTCGGGAGTCACCGACGTTGAGTATTGGCTCCGCGTTGATGAAGCAATGGCGTCGGTAAAGTTGGGGCTGCGGTGCGAGTCGGGACGGTGCGCCATGGACGTCACTAGCGGTGTCCTCGGCTCCGGTGCAGGCAGCAGCCTCGGTGATAGCTACGGAGTCGATGCGGCACAGCGTCAGCAGGGGTCGGGCCTACGGTGCAAGTCGGGGTCGTGCTCTTCACGAGCGGTGCCCCCGGCTTCGGTGCAGGTTACGGCATCGCTCACCGGTGTCTGTGTTGCAGTTTCGTTCTGTGGCAGCTGAAACAGCAGTTCCAGATGCAGAAAGACGGAAGAAATGAAGTCTTTGTGTCCCTGAGACTTCAGAACCGGATGCACGCTTTATTTCAAGCCCTTGAAGATCTTCCTCAAGCAGGGGACACAGCAAACAGCAAAGTCCTTCTCCTTTCCTTGGCAGCAAGTAGCCACTGCAGGCCAGCCCCAGACAGCAAAACAGCACAGGGGCAGTATTCCTTCTCAGCTTCTCCGGCTCTTCTCCTTGGCAGAGGTTCCTCTTGATTTCCAGAAGTGATCTGAAGTTCTGGGCCCCAATATTTATACTACAAAATCCATTGTTCTCTGGTGGCAGAGAAGCCCTTTGCTCAGTCAAAACCAGTTTGGTCCTCTCTGGTGCAGCTTCCTGGCAGGAGGTGGATACAGCATTGTGGAAGGCAGACCAGGCCCATTCAGGTGAAAGGAAATCTCCTTCCCCTACTCTAAATACAGCCCAGGTCGATTCAGCCCAGCCATAACTCATCAGACTCTCTGGAGCCACTGCACCTCCCCAGCCCCTCCAAACCCAGACAGTTAATCCACATCCCAGCAGAGGCACACTGGATGGCTAAGCAAGAAAATACCTTCTGTCTAAAAGTGGTATTTTCTAACACAGAATGTAAAAATCACTCTCACTAAAAGATGCATTTTAACATTCTGAGTTCAGGCATAGTAAACTTTATTTTCCTACCTTGTTCCCAGGGGTAGTTAGGTTTATAAGATGTTAGAAGCAAACTCCCCATTCAATCCTATGGGAACAGATCGCCTTACAATAGTAAAAACGAAATTGGCAGTATTTCACAATCAGGACATGCCACACACATCAGGGCATGTCCTACCTTTCACATACACTGCACCCTGCCCACAGGGGTACCTTGGGCATCCCGTAGGCGTGACTAACATGTAAGAAAAGGGAAGGTTAGGGCCTGGCAAGTGGGTGCACTTGCCAAATCGACATGGCAGCCCTAGACTGCCCACAGGCTCTGCAATGGCAGATCTGAGTCACATTTACAGGCTGCTTATGTGGGTGGCACAATCAGTGCTGCAGGCCCACTAGCAGCATTTGATTTACAGGCCCTGGGCACACACAGTGCACTGTACTAGGGACTGACTAGTAAATCTAATATGCCAATCATGGAAACACCAATCCATAACAATAATTTACAAAGGGAGCACTTGCACTTTGGCACTGAACAGCACTTGCACTTTGGCACTGAACAGCAGTGGCAAAGTGTCCAAAGCATCTAGGCCAGCAAAACTGAGTACAACACACAGCAAAAACACAGGAGGTCAAGGCACAAAATACAGGGGAAACCCACGCAAATGCCAGGTCTAACAGCTGCCTTCAAAAAGGAGGTACTTGGCTTAAGTCAACTGGTATTGGTATCTGAGCTCCCATATTTATGTTCTTTCATCAAATACAGTTTATAACTTGGCAAGATCTAGTACACTGCGAGTCGCTATAAGGATTGATTGAGTTGGCGAGTATTGCTAAATCCGGCTCACCGTTTGATCCGTGCCCTCCTTCTGTTTTGAAACTGATTCCGGGCCTTATAGGTATTAACCTGGGAAATATCTTTAACTCTATGTTCAGCTCAAGCATCTACCCCTCTCAATGGAAAAAGGCCTCTATTCTCCCACTGCTAAAAAAAACGAACTTGGACCCAGCGTACACTAATAATTACCGACCAATTGCGCGTCTCCAGTTACCTGCTAAACTGGCTGAGAAAATTATGAATGATCAATTGGCCCAATACATCTATGAAAATAAGCTGTTGGATTAAACACAATTCGGTTTCAGAAAAGGCTTTAATAGGGAGACCGCACTTATCAAAGCTACTGATGAGATTAGGTTTGTTATAGACAGAGGAGGAGCGGCTGTCCTTTTGCTACTGGATTTATCAGCGGCATTCGACCCGGTTGATCATGGGCTTCTGATCAACCGTGTCTTTGCGCTAGGCATTGGGAATAAGGCCAAATCTCTGCTGACTTCTTTCTTATCAAAACGCACTCAATTAGTCAGCTTGGGCGTCTTTGACTCCCCCGTTTTTTCACTCCCTTGTGGAGTTCCGCAGGAGTCTTCCATTAGCTCCACATTGTTTAACATTTATGTTACCTATTTAGCACGGGTGCTCAAATCTTTTGGTTTAGCACTCACGTCATATGCAGAAGACACCCAAATAGTGCTCTCTGTTCATAAGAACGGTGACACTGTTTCGGTTAATTTCTAGATGGCATGTTGGCCATCAGCGCTTGGATGTCAAGATACTGCCTCAAATTGAACTCGTCCAAGACAGAGGTTATGGTCTTTGGAAATTTATCCCCTGTCTGGTCTCCTGGCCAGATAAATTGGGATCGCCCCCAATCCCGGTTACTAAAGCCAAGAACTTGGGTGTCATCCTAGACGACAAGCTGTCTTTTAAATGTCATGCTAAAGCAGTGGTCTCCTCATGCTTCTATGTTCTAAGAATGGTGAAGAAACTGTTCGCTCTCATTCCGGTTGATGCCAGGAGAAAGATAATATCTGCTTTGGTTATGTCCAAAGTTGATTACTGTAACAGTTTATTGATTAATGCACAGGAAATGGTTCTAAATAAGCTACAGCTGGTACAGAACTCAGCCGCCAGGATGCTTTCGGGCACTCCAAAATTCAAGTCTGTGTCCAAGGTGGTTAGACAACTTCATTGGTTACCTATAAGAAGCAGAACAAAATTCAAAGCATTGTGCATTGCCTACAAGGTGATTCACAATATAGGGCCAGAATTTCCGAAGAATTTACTGCAGATATACACTCGCAACAGATCCCTGCGTTCGTTAGGTGCTGACCTTCTTGTCCTCCCAAGAACCTATAGAACTAATTGGGGTGACAGACGCTTTGTAGTTGTCACTGCTAAGCTGTGGAACTCACTTACCTCTCAGATCAGAGCCAGTCCTCCTTTATTGTCATTTAGGAAACAATTAAAAATGTGGCTCTTCAATAAGTAGGCTTTTTTTTTCTCTTTCATCTAGGCCATGGCCCTGCCTTCTGGAGCACTTAGTGCCGAGACACCAATGGGTATTTGTGCGCTTTATAAGTTGTTTTAACATAACATAACATTTAACTTTGATAGAGGATTTGCATTGAGGGCTGACACTGTGACTGTGGGATCCGACAAGTGACCCCCAAATCCTTGGAACACCAATTCTTCTCTCTTTTGACATCCTTATGGCAGTGTTGTAGTCTATGTAATTGAGCATTATGGGTATGATTTTTGATGTCAATGATTGCCCAGGTCTAGGTGGAAAAGATCAATGGGCATGCTCAAAAACAAAATGGGGAAAGAAAACCTTGATCTTGTAGGGAATACAGTTTTGATTGTGTGATCTTTAGGAGGAAAGGAGATATGTAAATTGGAACACGCTGAATATGTGTCAATTTCTGGTCACCTTTCACCAACCAAGACAGTACACTGACAGAATTATTCTCCTTACTCTCTTGCAGCAACCTTTTGCCCAGTGGATTTGGCTTCCCTTCCCAGTGCATCCCAAAACTCAACCAACCCATCTCTCATAATAATTTCTCATCCCTGAACTAGATTTCAGCCTCAAGCTCCTAACTTACATTGAATTTTATCTAGGTATGAACTAAACAGCTGCAGAATAACTGCTTCATGCAACCGGAATGTTCTCCAGATGATAGATCTGTGTGGGACTGAGGCATTTCTTTCATGGAAAGAAGGCATGTTTTGCTGCAAGGATGCCCAACACCCTACCCCTGCTTTTGAGATAGTGGCGGTAAGACAAGACGAAGGAATGGTCCAACAGGGTACTATGAAGCAACTCATATTCTCCATCTAGTGGAGAATTGATCTTGGCACAAAAAAGAAAACTGAACTTGTGGGATAGTATTGATTTTTCAGAATACTCATAATGCCGACATTATTCATGTATGAGTGGCCTACTAGATAAGAAATACTCCCAGTTGAATTCAAAGCACCACGCAGAGGGACAGGGTGATACAGCTGGGCCTCGTATCAGGTCACTCCACTCAAGCTAGAAAGGTTCCAACTCCTCTCACAAGATCAAAAAAAAGGCCAGGACAGCACAAAAGTGAACATGGACACTGGATACACTCCTGCTTCATATCACCACATATCAACTGAGCCGGACAGGCTCGCGTCTCAGTTGACATCAGGTGGACCAAACACTGCCCCAGGCAAAAAGAGTGGGGAGCCAACTGGTTTTATTCAAGGTAAGGCCAAGGAAATTCAGGTTGTCCAGTCCAAAGGCAGGGTTACTGGCTTAATGTCCGCATAAGTGCTTTTGAGGCTTCCCCCATCAGCCAGTAATTCTGGTCCAAAATGGGGGCAGAGGTGGCTGTAAAGAAAGCACAAGTTTTTTTTTTTAGTAGCCAGTAATGCAGCAAAGTTTCAACAAGTGCATTCATCAACTTTCCCTCTTTACAGTCTGGTTCAACTGGGTGCTTGTGAACATTTTTCACTGAATGGCAACCCCATCTTCAGAAGATGTATAATTTTAAGTCAAGTTCTTTTCCATTCATAAGTAAAATTGTTAAAGAAGCTCAAAGGAAATTCACTTCTATTATACGTACAACATAAGGGATTCCAAATTCCTCAAGCATGTCCAATGCAATTAAATCCGCTTCCTGTACTCCCACAGAGCCGTCCACCAGCATGAATGTCCGTTTTAGACTGTAAGAACATATAGAGGGTTTTGCATTATTAATTCACACCATGATCCTTATGGTAGCGCGGATGTTTCATACATACAGCAGACATATATGTATACTCTAGCAAATAGATTTTAAGATCCATCCATGCAGTTCAACACAACATAAAATTTAAGGAAGTATCCACTAAAATCTTCATGGAATGAACAGTCTTCTCTATGCTATACCTTCATACAGACAGTGAAGAACAGTGCTATGAAAACTGATAGCTCAAACAAACCTTTAATTTCCTTTGGATCTACTTCTACCTGCTAAGTAATGATGTCGCTTTATGATTAGGAGCAGCTGTACATTTCAGGGACATACTTCGAGGAAAACACACTGCCTCCCAAATAGGGCCTTAGACTAAACACTGCAAACGATTCTCTACGATCTGCAAATGCAGACTTTGGATGGGTGCAAAGTACCATAGCGAGGAGCAAACCGGACGAAGTAGCATACGGCTGTAAGTGCCTTTGACTGACCACTAGACAATGTGTGACCACTAGACAATGTACATTTAGAAGGCTATTGAGCAAGCACACCTAGTTTTGTACAGTTGCACCCCATTTGTTGCTAAAGGCTACATCACAACTATGTGTATTGGCCTCAGCTTATGAATGAATCTCAAAGCAATACCTTCCTGGGAAGTGGAACTGAGAAAATCCGACAAACCATGGAAGTAATAAAACACAGATCAGGCAAAGACCTGCCACTACATGCTTGGCCTGGCAGGAAGTAATGTTTGGCATGGAAGACCACGTGGCCAACTGCAGATATCAGCCACTGCAAGGCATTTGGTAAGAGTTGTGGAAGCAGCCATGTCCTACTGGACAGGGCATGAATGCCCTCCTGAGAGTCTCCCTTTCTGTTCTAAGGTGTAGCATATATTAATACGAAGGATGAAACAACGAGTAATGCCTTTTTTTTTTGTTCCTGCAAAGCCCACAAACAGCTGATCATATATTCTGTCCTACCAAGTGGTATTAATGTAATAGGGCACACCACATCTGGTGATTTGCAGGCACTCCTTATCTTGGTGGGATGCAGAGGAGGGGAAAAAGGAAGAAAGGGTGAGGATTGGCTACTGTAAAAGGCAGACAACACCTTGGGTAGGAAGGACAGGTAGGTACAAGGAGCCAACTAATGTGGTTAGAAAACCATAAAAGGCCTGTACAAACTTTAGAGTAAGAATTTCAACAGGAGGATGGAATGGAGTGCACTTAAGTCACCACAACATGTGTATCCTAATGAGGAACAATGAATGCAGTGGGATGAAAAAAGTAAAGCGTTTAGAAAAAGTGTCACTGGTGGCAATTCAAACATGGATGGCGGGTTAGGAGGACACATGAAGGTGGGCATGGGCAAGGCCACCAAATAACCTTTAACTGTAGCTTCTGATGGGCAAAAGGTAGAGAAAGGTGCAGGACATCAGACAGGCAGGGCCAAGAAGTCAGGCCTTCCAACTCCCGCTACTGGCCAAATTTGTTCCAGTGACCTGCATAAATTAATTTCATAGTTGGTTTCCTGGCAACCAAAATGATCTGCACAACATCCCAGGAAGGTAAAAGGACTCTAGCAAAAAGACTTTAGGTGGCACAGCTCAGTCTCCATTCATGATGCTGCAACGTTTGGGGACTGTAGTGGAGGACCTTGCTATCCTGCTGTGACAGCAGGTCTACACATTGCGGCGGAAGAAGAAGAGATGGTCAAATAATCAGCATACCAGATCCTCCTCACCCAATCTGGAGCGATCAGATGTGCATCGATCTTCTACACCATCTGTAGGACCTTTGACAGAAGCAGAATTGGTGGAAATGTGTACAGCAAGCCCCGAGACCAGATAAAGCTAATGGCATCCCGAGGTAGGCATTCAGAGGGAAGCGAGTGGCACAAAACCGAGGACATTTCCTGTTCTGTGGTGAAGAGACACAACATAGGGACATCCAAATCTGGAGATCACCGCCACTACTTCAGAAGTTAGTTCCCACTCATGGGTCTTTGGAGAGAGGCAACAGAGCATCCTCTCTCAAGTTGAGGGAACCTACAAAGTGAGCCGCTACTGCCACAGGTAAATCGCCTTCTATCATGGGGCCTTCGACCTCCCACCATCCTGCTGGTTGATATACTGGGCGGTGCTGGTTTGTCTGAAGAATGTGAATGGTGCTCCATTCAACACACCAACAGGCTGCAGAAACATTTGGTTCTCTCAGGCACCACCGAATGTGGCATCAACAGGCTGCATGAGGCTCAGCAGATGTAAGATGTACGGGACCGGAATCTGTGTCCGAGTCAGAAACACTGGAATCATCTCCTAAATAACCCCAATTCTCTGGTAAGGAGGAAAAGCTTCCATGGGGTTTGTTTCCATCACTGCTTCTACGAATGTTAGCCTCTGCATCTGTGAGGAGACTTCTGGCACCGACAGAATGCCCAAGTCATGGTGCTTGTTATCATGCACCAAGGATGTTCTTTGAGCAGCGCCACAGACTCCATTTTCACCAGCCAGTCGACCAGCTATGGAAATACATACACTCCGCAAAGTCGCAGGGAATCTGCCACAACTGCCAGCATTTGTGTAAAGATGAGTGCTGTAGTTGGTGGTCTGAACCAAAGGACTGAACTGTTAGTGCTGAAACCCCATAGCAAATCATGGTTAACACCTATGAATAAAGAGGGCTGGCAGATGGTAGCAGGCATCTAAGTAGTCCAGGGACATCAATCAATCCCCCACACTGAGTGCCAGCAGAACTTGGTTCAGGGACAGCATCTTGAATTGTCCTGTCTTATGAACAGGTTTAAGAGGCGCAGGCAGGCAATGGGTAGTAGACGTCTTGATGATTAAAGAATGGAATAAAATCTTGTGCCTTTTTCTTCCAGATTCACCACCTCTATATCCTCTTTGTCCAGGAAGGCGAGCACATCTGCCTCCAAAAATCGGTAAGTGTGTTGAAGAGAACATCCTGGTGTACAATGGGCTGGTCTGGGGGGGAGGGCCCGGAAGGGTAAGGAACAGTTCTTGCGGATTAAGTGGATGACGCAGCACTCTGTTGCGATCACCCACCCCCCAGCTGGTGGAATAGTGGGAAAGCCCTCCCTTCCACGAGAAGATGTGGCATAAGCGAGAGAAAGCCAGAGGTTTTGAGTCGGCAGAGGATGGCCGGAAATGGTTCTGCTGCCTTTGTTTATGAAGGGATACGCTAGTTCCACCAGTCACAAAAAGATGCCACATTTATTGGGGCATCTGGATTGGTTGGGAAGATGGTCTCTGCTGGGATAGTTGTACCCTGGAATAGCAATGGAATTTCTTAAAGTGCTTGCTGAACTGCTTCACTTCGGAATCTAGGCCCAGTAAGAAAGTTGTAGCTTTGCTGTTCCTGAAATGTTCCATGAAGGAGTTGGCCTCGTCTCCAAACATACCTCTTGCCATGAAATAGCATGTCCCAAAAAGCCAATGATAGGCATCCAAGCATGGGAGTTCTGCGTGATGGCTCTGCCCCTGGATCGAGCCACAGTGTCAACAGAGTCCAGGCTGCACTTCAAGATTTGTTTGGAGTCATCCAAACCACTTCTAGAAAACAATAATTGTTTACACCCTACGCAAACCGGCTTTAGACCGCGACAGGGCACGGAAACTGCCCTCATTGCCGTGGTGGAAGAAGCTAGGAAGATTTTGGATTCCGGAGGCTGCGCTGCTTTGATCTTATTAGATCTTAGCGCAGCCTTCGACACGGTAAATCATCAGTTGATGATTCAAAGACTTAGGGAAGTGGCCGGATCAGCTTTAAAATGGCTACAATCCTTCCTTCAAAACAGAGTATTCACAGTCTTTGAAGAAGAATCCGCATCTAAACAAATTCCTTTGACATGTGGGGTTCCTCAAGGCTCCTCCTTGAGCCCCACTATGTTTAATATATATTTGCGGTCATTAGCAGAAATAGTTCACCCCTTTGGTATACAGATTGTCACATATGCTGATGACACTCAACTGATTGTCTCCCTGACCCAACATTCCCAACAAGGCCACAATCTAGCTGCATGTCTTGAGAAGGTTTTTTATTGGATGAACAATTCATTTTTAAAACTCAATGGAGCTAAGACGGAACTTATGCTGCTGGGGAACTCTGCCCCCTAAATATCGATTCTTGCTGGCCCAGCTGCCTAGGCCCTCCCCTGTTCCTAAGCAGCAAATTAAAAGTTTAGGAGTTTGGCTTGATTCAAACTTAAACTTTACTGAACAATCACGGAAAGTAGCGGCCTGTTGCTACGGCCTTTTAAGAATGATTCGGAAGATTCTTCCTTTACTACCTTTTATGGCCAGACGACTGCTGGTCCAAGCTCTTGTTCTTTCACGGCTGGACTATGCGAATGCTATCTATTTGGGAGCCCCACTATCTACTACCAAAAGACTTCAAACAGTGCAGAACTGTGCGGCGCGCATGTTGTTAAATATTCCGAGACGTATCTCGGCTAAACCCGCTCTCACCTCTCTGCACTGGCTGCCGGTCTGTCAAAGAATTCAATTTAAGGCAATGTGCATTGTACACAAATCACTTTTTGATAATGGCCCTTGCCTGATTCGTTCATGGATTCAATCCTATTGCCCTAACAGACCCCTTAGATCAGCGAATAAAGCCCTGATTGTAGTTCCTAAGATTAAACGTGCTCGGAGTGGAGGTCGACTGTTTACATACAATGCAGCCAGATTATGGAACAGTCTTCCTCTCCACCTACGCTCTGAGACTAATCACACTAAGTTTAGGAAACTTCTGAAAACCTCTCTTTTTCTCTGAGTGTCGCATAGCATCACTGTTGTCGCAGCGCTGGGATGCCTCTGGGTAACCACGCGCTTTAGAAATGCTACTTCATTCATTCATTCATTCTAACCAGACCGGAAGATAGCTTTTTTTCAAGTGGTCCAGTATGCTGACAGTAGGTTTTGCCTGTTCTCACAGGGCTTGAACTGAACGGCCCAGGAAACCTGGTGCTGTTCACCATTCGAAAAGCCAGACTGCCAGAGGTGAAGACTTTGCAGCCCATAGACAGAAGATTCAATTCTCATCTCTTTGTCTGTAGGAGCCAGGGGAAAGGCATTGATAAAAAATCTTGGACCACTAGACTTTCTAGGTGAAAATTGAGATGACGAATTGTGGGTCACTCCGAGAAGGTCTATATTGTTTGCCGATTTGTCTGTGGACTGCTGGGCGCAAGAAGGATTCCTCCTTTTTCTTCTTTGCATTAAGGGCAGGTACCAGGAGAGCCTAATTAAATAGAAGCAAGAGCTCCAAAACTGAAGACACTTGCAATATTTCTGTCAAAATGTTGGACTCTCCATCCACAGTCAAATCTAAAGCTTCTGCTGCTATTCATACTTCAATGGCAACTTGTTCTGAAGGGGGGTATGGGATGAAGTATCCAGACCACTTGCATTTTGTAAAGAAAGATATATGCCAGCATCCCTATTATAGGGGAGAAGGAGGTTATCATATATTGTGCAGGAGTAATCTTTATCTGGTATTCCAAGTGCATCAAAGTCAGAGCCAAAACATTCTGCCATCCATGCCAATCTCTAAGCACTAGGAAGGAGTTCCACCATGAGCTCATCATCAAAACATGCCTTTACTTATCCTTTTGCCACTCGAATAATCTCAGCTGACTTTGAAGGTGGCATTAAGTCAGCATTGAAGGAAGGCTGACCAGGTGTGTGATGGAGGCTTAGCAGGCTTCAACTTCTTATGTGTTGGAGTTGTGAAAAACACAGAGTTGGGAGGCATTTGAGTCAGAGCTGCCAGACTCACCAAGCTCTCTAGACCAGACTCACCTTTGGAGAGTACCCAAAGGGTACTGGGGTTGTCCTGAACAAGTCGGGCATTGACAGCTGAAAGGTCTCAACTGGCAGAGAGCCACCCGACTGTACCAGGAACTCAAGCTACATCTTTATCTTCAGAACTTCTTCTGATCACTAGGACAACCTAGTGTCAGGAAATAGCATTGAAACTGAACGTTCCCAGATCCAGGACTATTTCCTTGAGGAAGAAGAGGATTCCACCTTTCTATGACACTGAGTTTTTGTGAGATGATTTCAGGTCAGGCAACTTACCTGGACGTGAAAAGGAATGCTTCAATTTATCCCTGTGGGCCTTGGCCAAAAATAGCTTGGCCTTCTGCTCCAGGATGGCTTTTGGGCACATCGAAGGACAAGAGTCGCTGGTCATGCGTTGTCTGCTGAGCTCAAACACCACATGCAGATAGGTCAGTGGGCCTGATTTCTTTTGGGCAGCACCTCAGACAGGGTTTAAACCATGACATTTTTGAAGGAGACTCCTGGCCCAGCCATTCATATCAAAATACAGAGAAATGCAATCAGTAAAGCACTGAAAGCTTCAGCCCTGTGTCAATGAGCCTCTTAAGAACAGGAATGGAAGCCAGAGTGAGGATGTCCTCACCCTGTAGGTGGTGTCACAGATGAAGCTGAATAGCACCATCTAGAGGGGCTAGCGAGCTATTGCTGGGGAAAGGTTTTCAGCCCAATCTGGTACCAGGAGGGATATTAATAAGGAATCTACAGGAAGATGTATGCATCAGCTGACATTATATCTCCAATTCAGCCCAACACTGTAAGGTCTTTAGTTCCTCCCGGAGATCCTTCATTGTACTATAGTTTGCTATAATTTGCCATTCTCCTCATGACTGAAGGCCTGACTGGTTAGCTTGCAGAGAACTGTGGACAACTGGTCTCTCTCTACAGCTACTTTCTTTCTATAACATTAGTTTCAGGATTTTCCCTTTGATTACGTTTTCTTCTTGATAGCATTTGAATTAATAACACCAGTTTGAAGGCCAAATGTCTGTTATGATTCTCCTATGTTTAAAAACATCATAAAATATATATGTTAATTGAAGACAAAGGTTACTTACACCTTCACCAGTTATAGATAATCGCTAATTATTTTAGGTATTGTAAATTCTGTTTCTACTTTATCTATTTAGCACTATATTTTATACGTTATTATATGAATTAACTATTAAAATTACCTAATATAGCAGTTCTTGCAGTGCAACATCACCTTGAAGTGCCAGTAGCTGTTTCTATACCCAGAGTTGTGACAAGCTGCTCCTTACATCTATAAAAACAACTAAGGCAAGAAATTCATCAAACATTATTTGTTACTCACTTCTGTCTTCCTTCCAGATAAGCCTCCACCATTTCTACAAAATCTTTGGGGGCTCTGTAACCATACCCAGGCATATCAACCACAGCAAACGCTTTCCCTACTTTGAAAAAGTTCAGTTTCTTTGTGTGGCCCTACAATTAAAAAAGAAAAAGTTTAATACCATCATGTATAATCAGAGGGAAAATATGTATCTTAAAAATAACTCAGAAGAACATTTGGGACAGCACAACTTCATGGCAGGATAGACTCTTAGCTGAGCCCTCACATTGCAACCACAAATGTACTTTCATTGTCACTTGAGCCCGGATTAAAAGACAATGGGCCTGATTATAAGTTGAGGCGTTACATATCGCCCCTGATAAATAACGATACCATGGGTTACATTATTTATCGTGTGAGATACAGAACACCTATTATGAATTTATGGTGAATAAAATGTAGATTTTGGTATTTAAGGCAACAAAATCTGCATGATATGGTAAATACTGTAGGTTTTCTCCTGCTAAATTCCGGCAGGTTTGACCTGCAGAAATTATAACAAATGCTGGGTTATTTAATGAATCTGATAATTATCAGATGCATTAAAACCAAACTCATAATTCCATCCTGTGCGTAAACGGGTTTACACACAGGAAGGAAAAAACCGCCTAACTAGTAATCAGGCCCTCTGTCGTAACAAACGAGGCGGTGTTCCTTTTTGTATGCAATCTTTTTTCTATGGAGACTCATGATCAGGTGAAGGTTCAGTTGTAGATTAATTCCAGCCAACAAATATTCTTATTTTGGCTAGAATTCCAGATTAAGAAATACAATGTAAGCACTAACATGAGGCCGTTTTTGTTATGATAAATTAGCTGAACATTATATAAAAACTATTACTGGTGTTCGCTACTGAAAATGTGCTTTTATCAGATAATGCTCAATTTAATAAAATTACATTCCCTGGTGATACCGGACCATTCCAAAAATAAGAAAATCATCTAAATGGGGATATGCAATGAAAATATATAAAAGATACCTACAAAGATGCCAGTGTAACTTTAAATTACACTTATTGCTCATGCTGATTGCATGGGAAATATCGTACCAGTACAATAAATAAAAAAATCCTACATAATAAGAAAGTGCGCACTCGAGGGAACACTTCAAATTGTCTCACTCTGCCTTAGAGATAGTTTCCTCAACGTGATTGGCCCTGAACTATTATGGTCTGTGTGGTGGAATCATCTGAGTAACAGCCACAGAGAGAGGACCCGCACTTGTGGCAATGCCAATGGAGACAGTAGGCTCAGAGGAGGCAATGGGGCCAAACTAGGGTCAATGGAAGAATGTTGGTTTATGAGATCCTTGAATGTGGACAAATTCAGATTTTGAAAGGTCATCTCAGATCAGAGAGCCCAAGGAGGAGGCAAGAAAACGGAATGTAGTACGGTGTCCGCATTAGGCAAGTCAAGTTTGGCCTAATGGGATCCTGTACCTCCTGAGGCTCCGAACACCGAGTCCCATAGGACTGGGGATCTAGAGGAGAAAAGGGAAGCCTGATTCCTTGTCTGTGAGAGGTCTGGCAGAGTGGAGAATCAAGAAGGGAAGAGTGTGAAGAAAGGCAAGTGTTGTAGAAAATGTAAAAGAGGGGTGTAGGTTGGACATTGATTGGCCAGCAGATAATCTAGTTGTTTTAAATTAATTCAACCCATTATGTGTCTTTGCATCCTTTTGTTTGTCTTCTGTTTTCAACACTTATTAATGCAGTAAACGAATGTAACAAAAGCCATTTCACGCTTTAAATAAAATCTGAAAGCTTTCTAAAACAACAAATAGCAGAAACTACCATCAACTTATTTTTCAAGGCAGCCAAGTACATAATCTGCGTAAACAAAAAATATACAGAACTTACTGGATTCTTTGACACTCTCACCAGGTCTGGAGGGCAGAGTGCAAATAAGGCTTTGATCAGAGAAGACTTTCCAACATTGCTTCTGCCAATAAAGCACACCTCGATGTGAAAGAGAGAGCCACAAGTTAGAGAAAAGAAGCAAAGTGTCTCAAACATAACAAATTCAATGTAATTTTTCCATTCATATCATCACTACACCACTCCAGGGAGGTTATGAAAAGCAAAGGTTCTGGGGTCCTAACTCACAAGAGTAAGCATGATTATAGCGCATGAACTAGAAAATGAGTAAATTACAGGCAATTCCCTGCCCAACACATGGATTCCCAAGACCAGCTGGAACAGTAACTTACATCCCTTTAACACTGGCCAGAAACTACTTGAGACTTCATGGCATGATTAACCGGGCTGTCAGACTTGGACACTCATCCATGAAGCCCTCTTAGCATCCGTTTACAGTGAGAGAGATCCCTTTCAGATTTTAAGTTCCAATACATTTTTATTTGTTTTGTAAAATTTAACAGAAAGCCTCCCCTCTTTTCTCTTTCCCACCCCCATATAGTGCCATCATAAGTCGTTTCTTGCCTCATGGAGCACCTTTCATTTCTTAGGCAGTCACAGTCGGGGATTGTTAGCAGGTAAAGTGGAACTATTTGTAGAGTTTTTAATGATCCTGAGAAAGTTAGATCCCTGTAGTCCTCAGCCAAATAATATAGTATGGGTTTCCAGATTCTCTGCTAGTAGGGTGTAGTAATCTTTCCCATTGCAAGGATGAACCATAATTTTACAAACAAGTTACAAAAGGCTGGGGCTGACAGATTGCCCTATTTAGATAGTATTGTTTGTTGAGCGGTTATCACTAACAATTCTAAAAGGCATCAGTCCTTTTCAACCTCCCCTCTTATTCTGTGGCTTCCAATTCAGTATTATGCTAGCTGTACTTGGGTTACTCATACTTCTGTAATGTTCTCGGCAGCTTTCAGGAACTCTCTCCAGAATGTTTCTAGATGGGGCAATGCCATAAATGTGTGATATTGTTCCCAACTGCCCACATTGTCGCTAGCAAATCTCTGGATTAGAGTTTTTTAAGGCCTTATATGTGTAGGTGTGTGTTATCTTTGTATGTGTTGCAATGTATCTAATTGCACAGTTCCTGGGTAGGTTTATCCCCAATTGTTTCTCTTAAGAGGGTGGAGAACTTAGGATTGTGAATACTCAATACTGCCTCCTATCTGAATTCCAAAGTATTTGATAGTGGACCCGCTCCACTTAAATTATGAGAGTTAGTCCTGAGAAGTTATTCATCTTCTTTGAGTATTTATCCTGATCTTCGCAGTGGAGTTGGTTTATCCCACTAGGGCCATTCTTATGGGGTTTTTAGCCATGCCTGTTAGCCACAGCTTCTTTCTAGGAAGGCTGGTCAACTTTTTGTTTTAATGCCATCTCATTGTCAAGCAAGAGCAGTGGCGCCATTTTTCTTTGAATGTTAGCAATGTCAATCAGGTGGATGAATTTTTTTTGTTTTACCTCACACCCCTCTTATGGATATGAAGCTGGCTTGGTCCGGATGGATTATATCTGGAATGGGTAGTTGAAGCTGGTTAGGGATTAGGTTTATATAGATTTTTGCCACATCTGCACAGGTCTTAGGCCTAATTCTTATTAGTACCAGCCAGAAAACAGCAGAGAAAATGAGGAGTAACCATTCAGGGCAGGACCTTTGGATGTGCCTAGATTCTAGACCGCTTTAATAATTTTTTCTGTTGGTATAGGTGCCTCTAGGGCTTCTGATTTTTCTAGAGGTATTTTATCTAGCTGTGTCTCTTTAATATAAAGTGTTATTTTGCCTTTGTGCGTTGATTTGGCTGTGTATAGGGTCTGTTGGTACTGCTGAAAGATCAAGCTTGATGCCTCGCTCTTCACACTGCCTGGATTCCATTGCTCTTTTTATTTGCCAGCATTTGGGGTTTAGATCATTTCTTATGGAGAAAAGAGGTAAGCATTCATCCTGCTTTATTTCTCCCTTCACAGTACTTTTGTTGGATTTTTGCTAAGGAGCATTCCACTTTGTTAAGCTTGATAGAGCTCAAAATCTGATTATTCTTTACCTGACAAATTTACCGATTTGGGCACAGAAACCTGAAATGTGCACTTTGCACACGTTGAGAAAAAACACAGAAATGAGAAACAGCACAATAAAAGCATGCTTGAAATATGTAGAAAAAGAGAAACACAAATGCAAAAGGATTTTAATGCTTACTAATAGGATGTAATACCAGATTACTAATGAAAGATGATTTAGAATATTCTACTGACAAAATAATGAAATTCTAATTATGTGACTTAGCATTTCTATTGCCTTTCATTGTAATGCATCATGAAGAGAAAGTGGTGCAAAAACTTAGTAATAATAGTTACATAGCTGATATTTTCAGTAGTGATATTAGACATTATTAGGATTATAAACCTGTCCAAACGATTTTAGTAAAATTCATTTTGAGAATAAGTTATATGTATGAATTTTGAAATTTTGTGGAAGCAGACCACATTTAGCCCAAATCATTTCTATGTAATAACATAACTGATAAATATTATCATTTTTCTTTACATGAATTGCTTGATTTATTTCATTGTTTGACTCTAAATAGGAGTTTACTTTACTGAAATTAAATATTAAGCTTTAAATGAATGTATTCACGTTCTTTCCATAACTGCATTATTTCATAGCTTATTACAATGGATTTTTCACGTTTCTTCAAATGCTGCTTTATCTGTTCTGCATGTGCAAGATTTCGTACAACTAAGGACATTCTTCTAGTGTTCAATCCGTTGCGATTGGTGAGAACATGAACCCTGTAGAGACCCCATGGTCTTCAACATTGTTAATTTTCTTTGTTGACTAACCTGTGAGGACGGAAAGGACAGTTGATTCTCATGACATGCATGGGAAACCATGCTGGAGTATAAAAAAAATCTTATACATTATGATCGAAAGAGCAACCACATGATGATCTGACCATTATGGTGTGATGATTGGTCACCAGGAGTGTCATAAAGCCTATAAAAAAAGACACCCCAAAGGAGGGGCATTGAATCACATTTTGAGAGCGACGTACAGTCTATTTTTCCTTGTGCGAGAGAACCGCATGCTTTTTCTGTGATTTAAGAACCATCCTTTTGGCTCTTACTTTTGGACTACCTTGGCTGATGTTACTACTCCTGGCAGACTGATTTGAATCCTTCTCTGCAGACAATCTGTTTTTCTATGCCTCACACTTTTTCCCTTTGCAAATGATTTTGGCTGCTGAACTTTTTTGGACTGTCTGGTGAGCAACCAGATTTTGCCCTTTTTCCCCTTTAGCTCACGTCAATGGACTCGCCCCTCGAGGAATTAAACTTGATCATTTTGCCCTTTGCTTTAGAAACATTTGAAAGCTGTTAAGAGAAACAAACCATCCTTCTGCCTTTGATGGTGGTAGGAATCTGTACCTCTTTAAACCATCCTCTTCTGTATTAGAACCGTTTGACTAAATGTGTGGTTTTATTCTACATGTTGTAAGATTCTTGACTGAAATGCTTAAAATGATACTTTTATCCATTGATTTTGGAACATTAATATAGTAACCAAATTATCTAAAATTGCCTGAGTCTGTTATTGTGTTCATTCTTTAAAACTGTGCTATTTAATATTGATTCTAGATGCGTAACAGAGAGTCATAGACTGTTTTCAGAACATCAAGTTCTGCTGTTTTATTCTGTGTTGCGACTGCAGAACTCTTAGTGTGTACATCCTGGTTAAACTGAACTTCAGGAGATTGAGTCTACCCATTCCAATAATTTATTTCTATAGCACGGTCTTAAGAGTGGTGTATTTGAACCTTATATTGAATTTGTGAGTTGGCTGCAGATTAATGGTCCTCATTGGGTGGCCAACATGGTTTTGGATACCCTAATTCCCACCCCTCACTATCGACGGTGAAAGATCCATCAGAGGACCTCGCCTCTGTGGTAAAGTGCAGTGATGAGTGGACTGACCGTAAAGGGTCCAGTACAGTTAGGGTAGTGAGTGGGTCAGGAAAAATGCTGGATCATGGTCAAGTAGCCTCAGTTGTCCACTTCTGCATACTATTGATCTCCAAACCTGGGAGAGTGTTTTTCATGTAGCTCTTCTAGAGGTCCTCCGAGTGTAATATGCTTGAAATATGTATTGACAGAGTATGAAGAAAACACAGGCATTTACCTACAAAAATTTCTTAGGTACAGGTGAGTGGCTCATAATTAGAGATGGTGGACCATTCAGACTAACTGGGGTTCGCTTCACTAGTCCTCTCACACAGAAGGGCTGAAAACCTACAATTTGTAATGAGATTTGGGAGTAGACGATTAACACACATTAGCCCCAAGGCAAAAGAACAGCTTTTGACAGTTCAAGCCACAGGGATACTGCAACACTTGTAAGTTATAAACTGCAGACCAGATGCCCTCCTGACCTCTATTAGGGACTTGAAACAGTCTGACAGGTCGCAATTGACCAGGGTGCAAGATTTATTGCATCTGGTAATTACCCCACATGGCGAACTTCAATGCTTGGAATTCCAAACAGGAGTTTGCCCAGAGAACCGAATTCTGGATCATAATCGTCACTGGGCCCAGAGTAAAACTATAGGCCTCATGGTTTTCACCTGGTTGTCCATGTTTTAACTTTAACATGCCTTTTAAAAATATCATAGGAGAAAAAAAAAAAAAAGGATGTCTCGATTTGATGTCTTGACATTTTTGAAAATGTTTTATTACTTATGAAGTAACTTAGCAACTATTTTCTACATTTTCAATTTCCAAATTTTCGCCCTGTTTTCGTTGAACTGTTCTACTACATACACCATCTCATTATTGCATCATTTTAGCATCATTTATTTGTTCTTCAAACTACTGGGATTTGGCATCAATACTTAAATACAAATATAAATAGAGTGAAGGAAAAAAGGCGAGTTTGTACAAAGATTGCAACATGTGAGTGAATTGCCAAATTCACATCCTATTCTTAGCACAAAACCACTGGCACTGCCAATGCCACAATTCAGGCTTACGTTCAGGACTGAGATAAAAAAAAAAATATATATATATATAAAGAAGAACAATGGCTTCAACAGGTTGAATTTTATGACTGACACGCTGGCACTCACCTCTGGTGCTGCAAGTTCAGGAGTATGGTCCATCCGCACAGCTGATGTAACATAGTCAATCTCATGTCTTGCTGCAGGTGTGAAAAGTTTTTCGGCTTTACAAAGGTCATCGAAACTGGGATCAAAAATCTTGAAATGTGTTCTCTTCACACTGGGGCTCAAGTATCGCTCTAGGTTTTTGATGGGGAAAAGAATGCCATTTTTTCTACTCTCTGGGAGCTGCAGGACTTCTTCCAATGATGCGTGGGTGCTGTACTGCCTACAAGCCACACGCCTGGTGTGACTGAACAGCAAGGACGGTATTCTCAGGAAAACGCCCATGTTCCCATCATCATCTTTAGGTATCCATTGGAATCCTTTGAAACTAGCCAAATGAAAACAAATTCAAACAGTGGAATATAACTACAGTAAGCACACAAGAAGACACTTCGACATATATACATAGGACATATCCGGAGCAGTCACCCATCAATCTAGCTCACCTTTTTGTGATGAAAAAAAGACACCTGGCCATGACCCCTAGTCAATCCCATGTTTTGAATTTTATTTCCCACACAGTTAGGTCTGGACAGAGTAGTTTGAGATATTTGTATTTTGCGATTTATGTTTTTTCAAAGTGATTTACATTTCAAATTACCACTTGTTTGTATTGGCTTGCAAAGGGCATAAGGCAGAAATGGTGAGGAATTGTTTTATGGTCTGGCTTGACAGTGCACCTGTCGCCAGACACGTATGTGAGCCTCACTAGAGAGGGCCTTTGGATCCCCCCCACATGTTTTTATTGGGCAGACGTTTTGTATTTCTACAAAAAGCGCTTGCCTTCCACACCGCTGTGATCAATTTGTTTGTTTATCCAGCTACCAGAGCTTGAAGTTTGGGGGGGGCGGGGAGGGGGCACACATGACATTAGAATGCTATTTAAGTGTCTTAGATGGGGAGAGGGCAGTCATTAACTCACGTGGATGCTTAGGTCTGGCTTGACAGTGCAACTGTCACCTGACCAACCTACAACAATATTATTCTTCAGTTCTTTGCTTCCAAACAAATACATATTCATCCCCATGCTATTTTCTTGTAATGCTTCACACTACCATACAACACTCCTTTGAATTCAGACCTATTGGCATTGCCAGTGCTTCTTCCACTGTAAGACCTACAGAATTAAATTTGGAAAATGCAGTGGCCAGAATAATTCTGCTGCTGGGAAACAGATAAGAAATGGTTACTTTTCTGTAACATGAGTTTTGCACTTTGGCTCTTTTATCGGTCTCGGTGTTGTGCCTAATCACAGCTAATAGTGACTGGAGATGGGGCAGGGGTTCGGAATACAACTATTTTTTTTTGCTGGTCCATAAATGAGTTTTTTAAAGCCACATACTTGTGAATAATGAAGCTGGGTGTCTACCAATGTATCCGTTTGTCCCCTCCGATATCAAACGCAGAAGTGTAGATTGCATGTTAATCAGCAAAACCCAAGCTGAAAAACAACTTTTGCAGGCAGTTCACATTTTTTTGCAGCATGGCTCATGTTATAAATTCAAAAGCAGTAAACAGACTGCAAAGCAGTACTCTTCCAGTTGAAGTCAGAAGTGTGTCATGTTGTAAAACTCGCAAAAAGTTTAGTATTGTCAATCAATGACGTTACTGTATAGAAACAGGGAAACCATAGTCTTACAATGCACATTTATTTTTTATTTGTTGAAAATAACTGTTTTTATGTTATGCATGTGTGTTTGCGGCATACTTCATTTTTGCAGACTACCGTTAATAAATAGTTAACAATTCATTTGTTTATTCGGTAAGTGTGTGCTAATGCCTTTCTATAGTAAACTGGATAGCTAAGATATATTAGAGAGAGGCACACAACAGTCTTTATGTGAGTGTTGTCTGAGCTCCCAATGTGACCCACAAACAGGTTTCTGTGAGGCATCCCTGGCTTATAGTTGGTAGCCTGACACAGGCAGCAAAACATTGAGTAAAGAAAATGCATATGCGGCTGCAAGCCTAGCACCCAAACCCCCAAATATACATATGAAATGAAGAACTTCAAAAATGATAAAAATCAAGTTATTACCATAAAATGTAAGAAGTAAAATGTTACAAAAACAATAAACTGGTGTAGCGATCAAATGTTACAGCAAAAATTAAATGTAAATGTCCATATGTGAAGATAGCTTTCTGGAGCAAAAATCAAATAGTTCCTTTCTCAAAAGACCACTAGAGGACAGTAGTGCAACAGTTACTGGGACTAAAAAAGCAGCAGACCCCCTAGCAGCTTCTTCTGGTGAAGAATGGTTTATAGAAAAGAAGGCATTTGGTCTACTCACTTGAAGCAGGGCTCAAAAAAAGTAGTTAGCCTTCAGACCCTAGTCTACAGATGCAGGAGGCAAACCTCAGCTTCTTATGGTTCACAGAAAAATGGCCAGTCCAATGTCTACAGAAAGCAACAACCTCCTTTGTATACACACCTTCAGCAGCCTCTCTCTAGTCATGGGGCATATTCCACAGGGACGCAGGTCCTACTGGCAGGACCTGGAGCCATTCAGAGATTATGCAGCAGGAGTAATGGTAAAGATTTTATAGCCAGAGATTCATTATAGAGCTATAGGTTGCAGTCTCCACATGGCTCGGTGTAGCCGATGGAAATTATTCAGTGCAGCAAGCAATAAAGTCGTCTTATCGTTATCTGTGTAGGCAGTTCACTCTTTGGAGTGTAAAATGAGTACACTATTGTCAGTGCTTAATTAGTAAAAATTAAGTGCCACGGCCCTCGTCAGGAGGCCACTACTGCTTGCACCACCTGTTGCCTCTGCCAGAACTGCCAATGACAGCACCAACACCCTACTAATCATCACACTCTTAAAAGTGCGACAATCCCAGGTCATCAAAGCTAAAAAAATGGCCTGGGTGGTAGGTATTAGTCATTGTTATGTCGAGCCTAGGCAGCGCGCATGCACTGTCATATTCCCACCTGCTGCTTAACATTGGTTCACTCCTGCGTTGCTCTGGTTTGCTGCCTCATAAGTCGTTCACGCAGCCAATAACTCACTTCCGTTAAAGGCTAAGGAGCACCGGTAAAGTAAAGTACAGTTTCCTTACACTTGCATTCCTTATCTGTGGTTTGGGAGAAGTCTTTCGTTTTAAATCGTTGCTTTCGTCCGTTTCTTTTTTTTTTTTTGTCTTCCTCCTTCCGCTTTACATTATGAGCCCTCACCTCATCCTCCGAGCATCTAGCAACAGTAACAAAGCGTGCATAAAATGTACGGTATGCAAAATGATTTTTAAAAGATCTCCCAGTTTAAATTTCACTCCTCCGGAGATATTCATTCAGCTTTTTTTTAAATTAAGAAACAGATTAAACGTTGTGCAATTTATTACTAAAGAGGAAGAGACTGGCCTGCGAAGTCTTCAAAGTAGTGATAAATAGTGCAGTGAGAAGATGTGTAAGTGTTGTAAATTACACAGACACAAAGTGTGAAGTGAGAGTTACATATGATCCGAGCTATTAACACTAACAAAGCACTCCAACACATTTACCTCTGTGATTACACTGTCGTGGCTCAGAAGGAAGAGCAGGGGGGTGGGGGGGAAGGGAGGCTATTTCCTGCCCTCTACGTGATTTCAGTGTGCCATTGCGTAATGTCATTGCTATCTTTGGCCTAATAAAAAACACTTCAGCTGTAGTAGGGCCCTGGCTTCACCTCCTAGTGCAGGGCGGGCTGTGCATTATGGCAGGCATGGAGGGAGGGAGGGATGGTCTCGGCTGCAGCTCTGGCCTCGTACAGTGCCCCTGCTATTACTAGTGAGCGAGAGGCACCGAGGTGGTGGTATTAGTATTGGTATTGGTGGTGGTGGTGGTATTGGTGGTGCAGGTATTGGTGGTGGTGGTATTGGTGATGATGGTGGTACTTGTATTGGTGGTGGTACTGGTATTGGTGGTAGCGGTATTGGTGGTAGCGGTATTGGTGGTAGCGGTATTGGTGGTAGCGGTATTGGTAGTGGTGGTATTGGTAGTGGTAGTGGTGGTGGTGGTATTGGTGGTGGTATTGGTGGTGGTGGTATTGGTGGTGGTAGTATTGGTGGTGGTAGTATTGGTGGTGGTAGTATTGGTGGTGGTAGTATTGGTGGTGGTGGTGGTGGTGGTGGTGGTGGTGGTGGTGGTGGTATTGGTGGTGGTGGTGGTATTGGTGGTGGTGGTATTGGTGGTGGTAGTATTGGTGGTGGTATTGGTGGTGGTAGTATTGGTGGTGGGATTGGTGGTGGAGGTGGTGGTATTGGTGGGGATGGTGGTGGTATTGGTGGGGATGGTGGTGGTATTGGTGGGGATGGTGGTGGTATAAATGGTATTGGTGGTGGTATTTGTGGTAGGTGGTATTGGTGGTATTGGCGGTGGTAGTGGTGGTGGTATTGGTGGTGGTGGTATTGGTGGTGGTGGTATTGATGGTGGTGGTGGTATTGGTGGTGGTGGTATTGATGGTGGTGGTGGTATTGATGGTGGTGGTGGTATTGGTGGTGGTGGTATTGGTGGTGGTGGTGGCATTGATGGTGGTGGTATTGGAGGTGGTGGTGGTGGTGGTATTGATGGTGGTGGTATTGGAGGTGGTGGTATTGGAGGTGGTGGTATTGGAGGTGGTGGTATTGGTGGTGGTGGTATTGGTGGTGGTGGTGGTATTGATGGTGGTGGTGGTGGCATTGGTGGTATTGGTATTGGTGGTGGTATTGGCGGTGGGTTTTTTCGGTGGTGGTGGTATTGATGGTGGTGATGGTATTGGTGGTGGTGGTGATGGTATTGGTGGTGGTGGTGGTGGTACTGGTGTTGTTAATAAAACAGGCTTTTGAAAACAACCCATCAGGTGGCTTAGTGCAGATGACATGTAACACAGATGTGCTGTTGTCAGCTTCAGCCCATTAGCACATGATTATGTGCTACCTGGAATTCACATGACTTAATTCGCTAATCATTTCTAAATCCATTTTACTTGGGGGAGGGTGTGTTGTGGGGATTGAAACAGACACAAGATAATGCCGGGTTAAAGTGATTGAAAGCAGGCGCCCGTGTTACGGGGGCGGGTGTGCTGCTTAAAAAAACACAATCGGTTTCAGCTGAAGCAGCGCATGTCCGGCCTGCAGTAAGAGAAACTCAATAAAGTAAATAGTGCTTACAGACTAAATAACAGATCCTGTGTAACAACCGAAGTAAAGGGACCAGTCGCCATGGGAGGGTACAAATGAAGACAAGGCCGTACTAAGGAGGGACTAACAAGCCCATTAACGAATCCGAAGGCAGCATTTACGAAAGACAATGACACAAACCAATGAAAAATATGGGAGGAGAGTGGGTGCAGCTGCTCTCTCATACAGTACTACAGCAGTCTCGCAGAGCGAGTAGCGAAAGCACGCTGCCGCTAGGCTCGACCTAAACACACGAGGGGGATAGGAGGGGCAGGAAGACAGAATAGCGGGGGCCTAGGGAAGCAAGCAGGACCCTGCAAGAGTGAGAAACAGTGGTAGAGTGTTTGGTGGTGGATTAAAGAGACACGAGGTTGAATCAAGACTACGTAGACATGGTACTCAGCATGCCAACATTCAATAGTGCCTGCTGCAGGCTTCTGAGGAAAACTAACTTCCATCAGTTATTTTTCTAGAAATTAAGCACTGTATACGAAATGTATTTTATGCCGATCGCAGTTCAAGGCTGGAATCGAAGTAAGGGAGGCCCTCAACTTCATTAAAGACATTGCCTCCATGGATTTCACTTCTCCTGGCCCTTCCAAAGCCTTACTTCATCCTACGGCAGACTGACATTTTCCAAGGTTTCTGTACCTTTGGTTGACTCTGCCACATCCGACTTCGATTGCTTGAAGCCTGGGAAGTATGAGATCCAGGGTGAGCAGTACAGAATGATGGGTAGAGTGGTGCCGCCACTAGTAGTATCCGGAGACAGACATGTGCCAGTGGTCTCGGATGCACTGTCAAAAGCCTTCCTGTGCACTTTTTTTGAAGGACTGAAAATACAATACAAAAATACTTATATCTTGTATTGGTCACATTGGGCTTCATTCAGACTATCAGGAGTTACAGTGACTATAGCAATAGCTGTCACCCACATTTTCCACTACCAAGCCCAATCACAGTTATCAGAAGAATACAGAGAGAGGAAGATGGGTGGGGGGGGTGACTTTCTCTTCCAAAGGAATCACTCCACACTTCCATCCAAGAGACCTCAGTTCCAAAGGTATTACAGACACACTAAAAATAGGTTTTAAGTGAGCACAGGAGGATGGAACTGTGAGGCCCAGTAATATTTCATGTTCAGCACCCTGTGTGGAAGGTCCGATAAACATACAAAATGGATGTTTAATGTTTCATTTGGACAGGTTGACCTGCTCCAAGACCTTTTCCAATGAGACAGTGATTGGACACTAGTCTTAATTCGCCATCCCCGGAGGTAATGTTTCTGGAAACATGCTATCCTTGCACGTAACTGTACTTTTTATGAAATACCTGCAGCAGATTCCCAAATTCTGATTCAAGCAAGTTGCTTCTCTATATATTCATTATTGAGGGTTAAATGTACGACCCCACCATGAAGAAGATTCCCTTAAATTGTTCTTGACCTGCCCTCTCCTTTACACTCTTAGGAAATCCTTGAGACAATATTCAGGTTCTTTCCTGGTCTCTTGGAAATCTGCTGTACCCGGCCATTCCTATTTATTTTGTATCCTATATCTTGGTCTCTCCAGTTGCATGTTCAAAGTCCTGGAGTGCTGTGTTGTCACCACACCCGTGTACATGTAGCACCTTTATATTGATTCTAAATATAAATATTTTGACTATATATATTCCTCATGCCCATTCTTTATGGTCCCCCCATTCATTGTGTATTTAGATTTCTTTGATCAATTCAATTGCTTTCTCCCTTTAGTTTGAAGATATGGTTAAATCCGTGTCGCTTTTGTCTACTTCTTAATTTAAAATGGATTCAAAAGAAAGGTCAGTTTCAGAGGGGATACAGCCGTTTCACCACAAGCATTACAACGCATGCCATTACCCCGCATGCCGTTGCAACACAAAAGGTGTGTAGCAGGGGGTAGAAGCTGTTGGATTTAACTCCAACACCTTCCCTACTGTTGCACACACTGGAGTTGGAATAGTAAATTAAACTATTTCAACTTCCAGCGCACCCCCGACAGCAAGTTGGGGTAAAGATTTGCATTACAACGACATGCGGGGTAATGGCATGCATTGTAACGTCATACAACGGTTTCAGAGATAACTATTTCTGTTTCCGAGAAATGTTTAGTGACCAATGGTTGCATCATAACACCTTCCGCTGGCTCCGAATTCCATTTTTTTCTATATAAAATAGACCACTCTCCAGTAAATATGAATGATTAATGCAACAATTTAGCAAAGTGATGTGTATTTTCTTGCTAGAACTGAATTCCTCTGAATAGAGTCCGTCATCTTGTTTGTCAATGTGATCTGCTGTGAACAGCAGAGAAAACAGCAAGCATATAATAAGATCCAGCACATAGCCCAACTTTAAGAAGTAAAATACCCTCAAACTTACTTTTAAAAGACAAACAAATTAAATGTTCACCACCAACGAATTAGTTATTAACCAACATTGCTGTAAAAAACGTTTCACAATGATATATATATATATATATATATATCTCGAAGAAATCCCAATGTCACGACAGACACTCCGGCGCAACACACGGGCACAGACTCCAAAAGCTGGTGTGGAAAAGATGAAGGTTTATTCACACATCAAACAAGGTCCAACATGACGCGTTTCGGCTGCCAGACATGCAGCCTTGATCACATAGCGCTATGAACAGACATGTGCAGTTTATATACAGGTGAGTGTAGTTTGGATGTAGTAGTCTGATTACTATGTCCATTATCATGAGTGAGCATTTTACTACAGCTAGCGCCAAAAGTCATATGTGTCATTTTACTGCAAGCAGGAAAACGAGCTACTAGTGACATAATAAGGTATAGAAACAACAGGAACAACAGACTATGCACAAATAAAAAATAAAAGTAAAGATAGAGATAACATTCTGTGGCAGCGAAATTCATTACAAATGCTATGCATGCCCGAGAACAACTTTCAACTCACTGGCTATTCCACGGCCTGAGTAAACAGACATCTCATTCTGTATGTGTAAAACAAAATATGATGCGATGAAGGAGTCAGCCTTCTATCGTGTACTGCGTGTGACTTGCTAAAATGCCTATGCCTCTGAATAAGGCTCATAAACTATCAGCCGCGGGTGCCCTGGGATCACCCTGTCAGTACATAAAAAATCAAAGACCGTGCCTGGAGCTAAGGAGGTGGAAAAATCGGGACTATAATAATGGGTGCGCCTATTTCAGAATGTCAGAGAGTGCCATCTGCTGCGTAAGCCTATGTGATGTGTGCTGCAATACTTCGTCCTGGCAACCTAAGGCCCAGAGACAAGCACCCAACTGGACAAAGGTAAGAGGCTACTACAATATCAAACTGTGAATGGAACGCACATGGTGAGAGTGGTAGAGAGGGTGTGCATAGAGGAGAGTGGAGGAGACGTACGTAAAAAGTGCACAGTGAATTTAGTGGTGAAAAAAAACTACCTTAAATAAAAATCTCCTCCAATCCAAAGGACTCGTGGTTAAAAATATCTATATGCCATGTTGAAACTAAAAGTAACACGTGCATACAAGTCAAAGAGAACCTAAAAATCCTTGATGTGTGGATCTAGTCAGCCTAACCTAAAGTGTGTGGCGACAAAAACGTGCGTGTTGCCAATAATGTATATGTAATAAGTGGCAAGCGACAAATTTACTAAATAACTGCTTAAATGCAAGACGTCAAATAAATACATTAATAACATTAGAGTAAAGTAAAGTTGAGAAAAAAGAAAGAAAAGAAAAAGAGAAAGAGAAAAAAGAAAAGGAAAAAGAAGAAGTACCTCAGGTGTTCCAGGTTATTCTGGTGTGTCTCCTTAAAGTGTCTGGCCACTGGATATGTGGGGTCACTATTCACAATGGCTCTCAGGTGTTGTAGGATGCGCATGTGTACAGCTAACTTGGTGCTCCCGATGTAACGGAGACCACACTCACATTCCAGAATGTAGATGGCATACTCTGTTCTGCATGTTAAGTGGTATTTGATGATGAGAGGTGTTTGCCTGAATGTGGAATCTAGTTGTGTTATATTTTTCCCAAATTTACATGCCCTACAGCTGTTACACTTGAAAAACCCCTTTCTGTCGGATAACCAGTTTGCTGTGCACTTAATTTCTGGGCTATTTCTGACGAGAGCGTCATGCATGGATCTAGCCCGTTTATATGTGATGTCTGGGTAAGTAGCGACTAGAGGGCCCAGGGTTGGGTCAGACCTAATGATTCCCCAATGTCTGTTGATCACTGATCTGATAGCCCTCACTTCAGTGTTGTGGGTGATGATAAGTCTAGTACTGACTGTCTGTTGGTTCTCATTAGTCAGGATACTACTATTTTCTAGTTCGACGATGCCCTCTCTAGGAGTGTGCCCTACGCTGGGTAGATTGGGAGCACTATCTACACTAGATCCTCCAGTTCCCTTCAGGAGTGCCTCTCGAGGTTGTGCATTAGCTCTATTCATAGCTTTGTTGATATTAGCTGTGGAATATCCACGCGTTCTAAATCTGTTAGCTGCCTCCTTTTGACAAATCAATAGATCTGTGGGGGAGCTACAGATCCTCCGTAGTCTAAGCATTTCTCCGTAGGGGATGCTTGCTATTAAATGCCTAGGGTGGAAACTGGAGGCGTGCAGGACAGAATTACCTGCCGTAGGTTTTCTGTGAAGTTTGGAGTGCATGATGTCATTGGATATGTACAAAGTAACATCAAGAAATTCAATGGAAGTGTTGCTGATGTTTGCATTGAATTCTAGATTCAAGGTGTTGTTATTGATCTGCATGATGAACCTGTGCGCACTCTCAGTGTTACCTTTCCAGATTAAAAAGACATCATCGATATATCTCAGCCAGGTGATGATGTTGTCTTGCCAGGCCTTGTTATGTTCTCCCTTGAGGACCTGTTCTTCCCACCACCCTACATGGAGACATGCGTAACTGGGTGAGAAACAGGCCCCCATGGCTACTCCCCTAAGCTGTTGGTACACTGCTTTGTTAAATAAAAAATAGTTATGTGTGAGACACCAGTGAATGAGCTTGAGGAGCATGGCATTATGATTATGACATTGTATAGGTCTTTTATCTAGAGAGTGTTTGCAGGCATTCAACCCATCATTATGATGAATACTAGTGTACAAAGACGTGATATCAAGTGAAATTAAAAGATAATCATTGTGCCATGGAATATCTCTAATTTTACACAGAAAGTCACTGGTATCCTTGATATAAGAGGGTTGACTAGAGACAATGTCTTGGAGAAAAAGTCCACATATTTTGATATGTTTTCACACATACTTTTTCTTGCCGATATAATGGGGCGACCTGGAATTGGGAAGGAGTTTTTGTGAACCTTGGGAAGGAAATATAGGAAAGGCAAGACAGGTGATTCAGTACTGAGAAAAGCGGTTTCCTCCTTGCTCAGTAGTCCTTGCGTCCTGTAGCCATTTAGAAGTTTCCTTAATTCTTTGTTGCTACTAGCCACTTCTTTGTGATTAGATACTTTATAGCAGCTTTGATCCAATAGATGTCTGTTGGCCTCCTCGAGGTACAGCTGCCTTGGCCAAAGCACGATATTACCCCCTTTATCAGACTTATTGATAATCACTTCATTTTCATTTTGAAGTTTGGTCATAAGTCTATGATATTTAAGGTTTTGTTTATTGCGTCTGGCAGAGTTTCTTGCAGTCTTAAGGTGTAATGTTTTAAGTTCATCAATAATCACATCATTATATACATCAATAGCATCTTTCGGCATCATTGGTGTAAAGGTCGAGTGTGGTTTAAAAGGACTAGGTATTCTTGTTTGTATTGTAATTCCTTCATTAAGGCAAAGTTGTTGTGTGTTGACGGGGCGTCGGGGGTTGCTAATTCAGTCATAGTGCGAATGACGGCAATATCAGCAACTGAAAGGGTAGCATCCGTTGGTGCTTTGCTTGAAACCATTTCCTGATCAGTTCTGGTGCCTTGCTTCAATTTGAAGAATTTTAATAGTTTCAGTTTTCTGATAAATTTAAATACATCAATGCGTGTGCTACTATAGTCAAAACTGCTCTCGGGGCAGAAGGTGAGGCCCAGCGAGAGAAGTTGTTTTTCTGCCTCAGAGAGATTGATACTGCTGAGGTTAATGATCGTTTTAGTGTCCGCATTTACTTGCGCCTCCAGTTTCCTCACCTCTTGTTGTTTGATTGCCATTTTTCTGCATTGCCTTCTTTCACGCCGCCTGCGGTTCCTACGGTGCCTTGTTTCTTTGGCGGTCTCGGCCGCAGGGTTTGCCTCCGGTCGAAGACTAAAAAATTCATTTCATCCCCCAGGCCAATGTCCGATGCACCGGCCTCATTTCTTCCTCGCCATCTTCCTCCGTCATCTGAGTCAGTACCCGACTCCCATATATATATATATATATATATATAATCTACTGGCGGTCGCCAGTAGATAGTTATAGTTAGGACCTATGTTCCATAGGAAATTCACAACATTCTATTTCCAATAACTTTGGCGCCGGTCGACGAATCTTCGCGACATTTTCAAAACTTATGGCCCGCTCCGGTCCGCTCCTATCCTGAAAGTCTCGGGGTGATTCGTCAAGTGGGGGCCGAGAAAAAAGGGGGTCCCAAAACGTGTTTTCCCCATGCAATTTTCCATAAGAACCTTTAGTCGCAGCTACAGCCCGAACTGCTGAACGGAATTACACCACATTTGGCAAAAAGGTAGCCCTTGGTTCAGAGTCGTGCCTTTTGGTTAAATGGTGTAAATCCGTTCAGTAGTTCCTGAGAAAATCAAAAGTAAAATCACATATATATATCTGGGCGGAGCCTAACCACACATGTCATTGTGAGATCTGATTGGCTGTCAGCACTTCATCCTGGAATTGCTGGCAGCCATCTTGGGACGAATATACATGATAGTACCCCATTGAAATGCATTGTAGTGAATCAAAGATTTTGAGGGTTACCAAAAGGAGAACTATAAAGGGTGATAACAGACTTTAGTTACATTAGAATTCATTTGTTGATGGTACCATACTAATTTCAGGAATTGTGGTGTGTTCTAAGGTGATTTTACCCTGTGAAAAACCTTCTGCTGGGATATCATGAATCATGTTTGAGAGAAAACTATTTTCACATGCTTGTCCCATAGAGTTTAGGAAGGTGCTCCAGAAGCTAAAATGAGAGCATATTTTCTGTAAATTCACATTATCTTTCTCAGTCATGTGAGAATGAAGTCTGACATTCTCAGTAAAACAT
Source organism: Calotriton arnoldi (assembly GCA_963921515.1). Classification (NCBI taxonomy): domain Eukaryota; kingdom Metazoa; phylum Chordata; class Amphibia; order Caudata; family Salamandridae; genus Calotriton; species Calotriton arnoldi. The sequence goes on along the minus strand of CAWUFW010000959.1, from coordinate 2,122,479 downwards.
GTACATCCAACAAGGGCAGAGACTGTCAGTTGATTCATTTGTGTTCTACTGCAGCTTCCCAGAGTGTTCTAAAGAACAACTAGAGTGCTAACAGCCTTACTTATGACAAAATTATGGCACACCTGAAGCCATCTTGATTGGAATAAACTGGTAACACTTAAAACATTTAATTTAAAAAGGAACAAAATGAGGGGGTTCATTTTGCCATAGAAATGAACAACATTCCCAGCACGACCCCCTTCACTACCTAAACACAACTGCACTACCCTAAACCCTAAAACACTACCTCCAGCACGACCCCCTACACTACACAAACACCACTGCACTAACATAAACCCTAAAACACTACCCCCAGCATGACCCCTACACTACCCAAACACCACTGCACTACCCTAAACCAAACACTACCCCCAGCACGACCCCCTACACTACCCAAACACCACTGCCATACCCTAAACCCTAAAACTCTACCCCCAGCATGAACCCCTACACTACCCAAACACCACTGCACTACCCTAAACCACTACCCCCAGCACTACACCCTACACTACACAAACACCACTGCACTACCCTAAACCACTACCCCAGCACTACCCCCTACACTACCCAAACACCACTGCACTAACATAAACCCTAAAACACTACCCCCAGCACGACTCCCTACACTACACAAACACCACTGCACTACCCTAAACCCTAAATCTACCCCAGCACGACCCCCTACACTACAAACACCACTGCACTACCGTAAACCCAAAACGCTACCCCAGCACTACCCCCTATACTACCCAAACACCACTGCACTACCCTAAACCCTAAAACCCTACCCCCAGCACGACCCCCTACATTACCCAAACACCACTGCACTACCAAAAACCCTAAAACACTACCCCCAGCACGACTCCCTACACTACACAAACACCACTGGACTACCCTAAACCCTAAAACACTACCCCCAGCATGACTCCCTACACTACCCAAACACCACTGCACTACACTAAACCCTAAATCTACCCCCAGCATGACCTCCCACACTACACAAACACCACTGCACTACCCTAACCCCTAAAACACTACCCCCAGCACGTCCCCCTACACTACCCAAACACCACTGCACTACCATAAACCCTAAAACACTACCCCCTACAGTACACAAACACCACTGCACTACCCTAAACCCTAAAACACTACCCCCAGCATGACCTCCTACACTACACAAACACCACTGCACTACCCTAAACCCCCCTACACTATACAAACACCACTGCACTACTCTAAACCCTAAAACACTACCCCCAGCATGACCCCCTCAAAACACAAACACCACTGCACTACCCTAAACCTACCCCCAGCACGACCCCCTTCACTACCCAAACACCACTGCCATACCCTAAAACACTACCCCCAGCATGAACCCCTACACTACCCAAACACCACTGCACTACCCTAAACCCTAAAACACTACCCCCAGCACTAACCCCTACACTACACAAACACCACTGCACTACCCTAAACCCTAAAACACTACCCCAGCACTACCCCCTACGCTACCCAAACACCACTGCACTAACATAAACCCTAAAACACTACCCCAGCACAACCCCCTACACTACACAAACACCACTGCACTACCCTAAACCCTAAAACACTACCCCCAGCACGACTCCCTACACTACCCAAACACCACTGCACTACCCTAAACCCTAAATCTACCCCCAGCACAACCCCCTACACTACCCAAACACCACTGCACTACCCTAAACCATAAAACACTACCCCCAGCATGACCCCCTACACTACACAAACACCACTGCACTACCCTAAACCACTACCAACAGCATGACCCCCTACACTACTCAAACACCACTGCACTACCCTAAACCCTAAAACACTACCCCAGCACGACCCCCTACACGACCCAAACACCACTGCACTACCCTAAACCCTAAAACACTACCCCCAGCATGACCCCCTACACTACTGCACTACCCTAAACCCTAAAACACTACCCCCAGCACGACCCCCTACTCTACCCAAACACCACTGCACACCCTAAACCCTAGAAAAGAAACCCCCACCCCATGCCCAATCCCCCTTACCTCTCACTCCTCGTGGTTCCTCTCTCCTCGTGGTTCCTGCTTCACGTCGTCTCTGAGGGGCGGTGCACGTCGTTGTGAGGAAACGGAACAGCCTCTGTTTCCTTACAACGACGTGGATCATCTACATGTTTTAGAACGCATGGTCATTTACCATACATACCTTTACAACAAAATTCGTTGTAAAGGCATGCGTGGTAAATGACCATGCGTTCTAAAAATGCGTAGTAATGACTTCGCGATGTACAACGCATGCGTGGTAATGCATGCGTTGTAATGGTATCGCGAAGTAAAAAAGTCGTTGTAACGGCTGCTTACCGATCGAAGCTGGCCCCTGTTCTTCAGTGAGACGATTTTTTGATTAAGTAGGAGGAAGGAATGTGGTTTTTTTACCGAAAAGTGCATTCCCGGCTGTTGTATTGTGAAAGTGTCCGCGTGGCCTGGTTTCACTTCCGGTGAGAGAGTGAAAAAGTCTGTTTGGATCTAAAGGAGTTCTGTTGTTGGACGGGGCCGGCGCGAAACGTCATCAGAAAACATAGCTAATGGAAAGCGTCCTCCCTGAAGTGTGGAGCAGTGCCATGAGAGGTCAACGAGTGTGCGTCCCACCGCAGTATGACCGTACCGCGTGACCCATGTGCCGCCTCCAGGGTACGGGAGGCAGAAGCGGCATCGCAGGTCCTCTTGAAGACCGTTGTAGCACTAATTCTACATTTTGGTACTAGGGCATTTTAACTTCGTTGTTCCTGCCAGATACAAAGAGAAGATCCTGTGTTATTCAGTGCCCTCATTACCTTTTTTGTGGGTTGTGGTGCTTGTCACTTCGCTGCCCCGCCGGTGCACACGACTGGGCACCCCACCTCGTGTGCCATCTGCAGGGCCTCTGATCACTGGTTTTGGTTTCTGGAGTGGCAACATAAACAGTTGCTCCCAAAGGACTAGCCTGAACACTTAGGTGAATATCCCCTGCACCAGCATTCCACGGAAATTCTTTCCTAGCTCTCCCACGTCAACGAGGACGTCATAATAGCACGGCTCCGCTCGCGACACCGTATGACGTCATCGGAGCCATAAGAGGACCTAGTCGGCGTGCTGACGTCAGTTCCACCCATTTTTTCCGGGCCACCGAGGCACACAGGCGGACCAAGACATTTTCACATGTATACATAGTATAATAAATATATATTCACTGAAAAAACCATAGGTTTCAGGCACGTTATAGTTAGAAATTAGCATTTAAAAAACCTTAGAAATTCACTGAAAAAACCATAGGTTTCAGGCACGTTATAGTTAGAAATTAGCATTTAAAAAACCTTAGAAATTCACTGAAAAAACCATAGGTTTCAGGGGCGTTATAGTTAGTTGGACATTTCACTCGTACAAAACCATAGAAATTCCCCCGTTATAGTTAGTTCAGCTAACTATAACTCGCGCGCCCGCAATGCACTGCTGATGACGTCACATATTACATCACTCATGACATGGTCAGTGACATCACTCATGACATCACTGATGACATCTCAAATGACATCACTGATGACATCACTGATGACATCATCCTTGTGATAGAGTGGCAGACCTCCTCTCACCCTAATATAACCTTTGATACACACACTCAAAAATACAAACTGACATTTTCAAAACAATGGACATACCAATACCAGTTACAACACACCTATTCAGTAATTCCAAGATCTACACACACATCCACTCATTCACCAACAGTCCCTATACAGTCACTCATACATGTACTCACTCATCATATGTACTCATACACCTATACATCCTGTTACACACCGCCACTCATCCTTAGAGTTACTCACACACATAGTCACACATGCAAACAAAGTATCAAACATCCATTTACTTGCATATACAGTTATACACACACTACCACACTTACTTCTACAGAAACTTACACATACTTACTCTCTTAAACAATCACTTATAGAAACACCTACTTATTTGTACAGGAACTCTTCCAATCTCTGACTCTCACATATACTCACTTATATACACCAATACTCACATATACTAGTTTAAAACATATGTAGTTACTCATAAAGACACTATTGAGACAGTCATTCACTCACTAACACACCCATACACACACTCATCCACCTATACAGTCCTGCACACATGCTGTCTTCAACACATACAAACAGTGAGTCACTCATTCATGCATCTATGCACTAATACCCCCCACCGAACCATACAGACACTCAGACACTCATACTGATACTCAAAAAACCAACTAATAACCCATATAGACACTCATGTAGCTACTCACCAACCGATGCAGCCACTTATACACAAAGTGAGAGACTGATAGATATTTTCATATTTAAACATTACTCACTAACCCATGTATTCACTAACATACACTTAGTCAGTTATACAATCAATTTTACAAAAAGAAAATCATCCATTTAGACACTTATATACCCATTTATTCTTCCATCGACCTTGAGATATACACATATAAAACATATTTAATTTTCAGAAAAACACATTCACTGGATGATGTCATCAGTGATGTCATTTGAGATGTCATCAGTGATGTCATGAGTGATGTCACGGACCATGTCATGAGTGATGTAATATGTGACGTCATCAGCAGTGCATTATGGAGTGCGCGAGTTATAGTTAGCTGAACTAACTATAACGGGGGAATTTCTATGGTTTTGTACGAGTGAAATGTCCAACTAACTATAACGCCCCTGAAACCTATGGTTTTTTCAGTGAATTTCTAAGGTTTTTTAAATGCTAATTTCTAACTATAACGTGCCTGAAACCTATGGTTTTTTCAGTGAATATATATATATACACACATACATATATATAACACACATACCCACACACACAATTATTATAACTGTGGGGTATTCATCAGGGACATATTGAAAATGTAATTCAGGAACTGCACCATGTAACAGAACTTTAATCTTCCATGGAGGCACTTGATATTTACAATGAAAGAAAACAGATTCAGTCTACTTAGCTAAGGTTCTGTGACTGTCCCAATGACTGCATTATATGTTCACAGCTGTCAGCAATAGGGATTAGCTGTGGAGGAGATATTATTTAGTAGCGAAGTTTCGGCCTTCTGAACATGCAGACCTGGATTTCAATCCCAGCTTTCAAATAGATCAAACGGTTGGATCCGAGGTAAGGCAGTGTGCGCCTCTGCCTAGATGTTCATATCTACCAGGGAAAAAATGGGCCTACCTAGAAGCTCAAGCTATGCAAGAGATGGAATTTGAGTACTTTGTGAAAATGCAAATCCCCATTCTCCAACAAATCATAGGAGTACAGTATCACTCGCCCACCACCACTCACAGATGTACCTACTGCGTCTCCAATTAAATGGACTGGAGTAGGGTGAACTGAAGGTTCATTCACAAATAGGCAACACTTGAATTCCATTGACTAAGACCCAGCCTCTTACAGATACATAGTTGTAAATCTGCTAACTCTATTCTGGGGTTTAACAGGTGAGAGCCCAGGGGGCAGCTGTCCTCACTCTCCCAGTGCATTAGAAAGCCCAAAAGAACCAAAGGGCTATTTTTTGCCTTGTGAGACGAAGGGGGTGGAGAGAAAGGGGCACTGTACGGAGGGATGAAGTGAGAATGGTGGAACAAGATGGAGACGCAATAAGGGAAGATGGGAGAAGAGAGTAGAATGCTATTCAAGGGTAAAAGCCTGAGAAAGAAGCTAGCTGTGCTCATTTTAAAGAAAGAAGAGGAAATACAAGATGTTAAAGTGAAAGGTGGAGAAGCAGAAAGTAAGAAGGGCAATGCTTGAGGATGGATAGGGAAGAGAAAGTAGCAGACAAGGAATAAGGCCAAACATTAAGCACTGAGGATAAAAGACTGAAGCGAGAGAAACATTAGGAAGTGAGCTGGGGTATGCCGAGTGGATCAGGAGGGTTGGTTAGTGAGGTCAAAAAGTGGAAGAGAGTGAGAGCAAGAAAGAAAGAGAATTAAGAGATAGAAAAAGACTTGTGAATGAGCCGAATGAGGCAGAGAGAAGAGGTTAAGAGTGAGTGAGAATGAGAGAAATAGGAACAAGGAGGAAGCCTCATTATGCGTCTCCTGGTAGAAGGGCGGTGTAATACTGCACCCGGTAAAGCATTATCGCTGGTTGCAATTATTACAGTAATCACCATTCGAGGTTTTACCGCATCCTGAGTTTTATTTTTCCAGGGAGGAATGAGACACAAAATGTGGAATTAGGAATTTGTGCACCAATTTCTGAATGTTTTACCTCTTTCTCTGAGTGAGACAACTGAACTGGAGAAGTACACATAGAAAGAGCGACGTAGTCATGGAGATATATGAATACAGGTCAAGCAGTCAGACAAGAAACATGTATCGGTGTCAAATGAAATATTACATTCGGTGAAGGGTGCATGATTTCTTAGGTGCCAATTCTCTCTGCAGGACCTCTAAGCATCAATGTGATATCACATCGCCCCTAATGCACACTTTTAGGGATGCGAATAGCTCCTTTAGTAAGCAGCCATAAGATTTATGAACAAAATATTTCGTCCCTTCACACATCATCTCTGCCACATTCTCCAGGTTTTTGTACTTCGCTATTTAGAACCGTTACAGAGTGAAGGAGGGTACTCAGTTTACTTTTTAATGCGAGAATGAAGCTTTTTCTCCATATGAAGTAAAAATAATTCTACGTTTTAAGCAACATTGATGTCTACTGAGTCACTTAAATCGATGTATAGGGAAACGTGTAGTGCCAACTCTGTATTCCTCGGTCAAGCTAGGTAAACTTAGTAAAGCCAGACCTATAGACACTGCCAATGCTTGTTTAAGTATTTATTTTATGTCCTTGTTCGCGTGAGGCCTTTGCACTAACTGTTCTCCGACTGTAGCATCAGGACAACGCCCTCTTCACTTGCAATGCTTCATGCAGCCACTTAAGCAACTTGTCTTGGTTTTCAAATCGCTGACAGTGACTCATTTTCATGTAATCACTTTGGGATCGGTTGCCCCAATCAGGGTCCGGTTTGGCAGCGCAAGCTCTGGCCCGGCCACAAAGTATTGTGGGAAATGTTGCCTCTGATGGCTGTTGACTCAGGGAGGACGGACCAGGCTCAGATAGGTGTGGCCGCGGGGCTCCCTAACATTTATCACGTTTGTGACACATTCCCAAAACTGGCAAAGCCTCGGCGTGGGCCCCTGATATCAGATTCCGAGCCTGGCAGCTAAAAATCAAGCGCGCCTTTCTTCTTTTCAGCTTCTGTCAGACTTTAGCCCCTCTAATTCTAAGACAAACACTGCCAAAAACAAGCATTTGCAATGCAATAAGACTCGCATTTACGCGAGACCTATTGCATTGCAAACGGGAGTGCGGGCGGGCAGGGGTCGAGAAGGCACGGACAACGGGAGTGCGGGGGGGAGAAGGCACGGGCAACGGGAGCGCGGGGGAGGGGGAGAAGGCACGGGCAACGGGAGCGCGGGGGAGGGGGGAGAAGGCACGGGCAACGGGAGCGCGGGGGAGGGGAGAGAAGGCATGGGCAACGGGAGCGCGGGGGAGGGGGGAGAAGGCATGGGCAACGGGAGTGCAGGGGAGGGGGAGAAGGCACGGGCAACGGGAGTGTGGGCGGGGGAGCGAGAAGGCACGGACTGCGAGGGGGGGAGAAGGCACGGGCAGTAAGAGAACTTAATTAAAGAAAATAGTGCTCACAATCTAAATAACACATAGCGTGCAACACTCAAAGTAAAGGGACCAGTAGCCATGGAAGGATACAAATGACGACATGGCCGTCATAAGGAGGGACTAACAAGCCTATAAACCAATCGGAAGGCAGCATTTAGGAAGGACAAAGACACAAGCCAATGAAAAATATGGGCAGGTGAGTGGGTGGGGCTTCCCTCACGAACTGAACTACCACAGATCTTCCCTAGAGCAGCGCTTGCGCACTGACTCTAGGCTCGACCTAATAACAAATTACCAGACTAAATCCTGTTGATTTTATCTAGGATACCACGTAACGGTACCCTGTTCACTCCTCGAATAAACTATAGCCCCTGTATATTCAAACAGACGAGTGAAGTACGAGGCAGGACAAGAATGACACCAAGCGCACATAGTTGTAATCGAATAGGTTAATAAATGGACTCTTTCGAATTCCTCGCACGAGTAAGTACTTAACTAGATGATATAAAAGTTGTTTGATTTCTTGAACAAGCAAGACGCGCAAACTACTAAACACTTGCATGTGTAATTAATGTAGGTAAGGCTAAATAAAGAGATATTTAAAAACTGTATTTTATTCATAACGAGTCTTGACGTATTGAGTCCTGTTTTACAACGTAAATAACTTTTTATTAAAATGTTTTACCAAACTTGCACTTTAATGCATAACATACATGGACTCTGTTACTTTTGCCAACACTCGTTTATAGTGCTTCAACTCAAAGATGGCCATTCATCCTGTCACAATCCACCTTCTTCTCTATCCACTACACCTTAATACCGTAACAACAACTGACTTTGTTGCTGTCAAAATGGGTGGAAGCTGCAAATAAAAGTATGTTTGTGTGCACTGTGGAGTTTGTGTTGGGGCGAGGGTTTGCTATGACTGCAGCAGCCCGGGGGCATTAAACACCTTTTAAGATGATGTATATTTTTGTTTCGCACAAAAACACATACGAATGAAAAAAAAACGAGAAAAAAAAAAAAAAAAAAAAAACAGCTCCTCGAAGCGATTATAAGTGAAAAGTTGTGCTATATTAAATAACATAACAGCTAGCCTCAACATGCCATAGAATACTATTACTAAACACCAAGACATACTACTCGAGTGCATACAAAATAAACACTCACTTGTATGGTACAAACAGGAAGACCTCTCTTCACCGGATTGTTGGATGCGGTGTCCACTCGTAAAAGATTTACGGACTTTCGGGCAAACTGACACGTGATGGCCCCCAGATGTGATAATTATTTGAAGTAAAAGTGGTAATTGAACCTGGCCAATGGTCTGACGGAGACAGCAATATAATGAGTGAATAGATGCATATAACTTTTATATAGTGTATTACAAAACCAATGCTGCCTCTAGGAGCTAGGTGAAGGATGAAGTTAATACAAGGCAGGAGTTGGCCTAACGGCTAGGGCGTTCGACCTCGGACACTGGGTTCGAGTCTCGGAATGACGCTGAACATCCTGTGATTCTGGGCAAATCACTTAATCTCCCCGTGCCTAACAAAAATGAATGTGTGTCCTCATGTAACGTAACTGGTGCTATGTAAAGCGCTCTAATACCCGATTCGGTTGCGGGTCAAGTTCGCGCTATATAAAACTCTGCAAGAAAGAAAAGAAGAAAAAAAAGGCGCTGCATCTACCAAATGGACTTTTGTGTGATATCGTTGAAGCTCTGAGCTCTTATGCAACAAGATATATGTCGGAAGCTGCATGTGGCAGAACAGAGTGCCAAAGGGCTGAGGAAGCACAGTATCAAATCAGTGTTCTACACCCTGCAGTATCTTTGCATTGGTCTTTTGTATAGCACCAACATGAAGGGCAACGCATTCGATATACGTTCAGAGCAAGAGATGCATCTTTATTGTTAGTTTTCTTCAACTTCTCATAGATCCGGCAATTAATAAAGATTTGTAGCCAACACGTGTTTCGTCAATTAGGTGTATTAACAATTGATTTCCTCAGGGCTCTACTCTAATTATATTTTGGCACAGTTTGAAAGTAGAAGCGGTGTCCAGCAACTTTAACCTAGTAAGTCATATATCCGGTCGCATTCCTACTACAAATTAGAAAGTGCTTGAAGATCAATTAATCAAAAAGGAGAGAACTCCAACACTTGTCTGTAATCAGTGTATACAGGACACCGATTACAGACACGTGTTTGAGTACTGATCATTTCATTTAAAACCTCATGCTAAGGCCACCTTTTTGGGCCTTTTGATCTATCGCTCGCCAGACACAACAAGCATTGGCATAGCCAATAGGTCTCGCCTTTGGGACCTTATATGTTTAGCCATGCAACAGTTAATGTTGTTGCAGTAAGGATATTGTGCTGCATAACTAAATACTTATAAGGTCCCAAAGGCGAGACCTATTGGCTATGCCAATGCTTGTTTGAACATGCATTAGTTGTTTCTAATTGTTGTTTTATTGTTTGTTACAACTGTAAAATCAGTAAATAAAGAGTTCTTAAAACAAAGTTTCTGGCTGATTCAAAGTCGACCAGAAGTCAATGTTCCAATCCTCGAATTTTCTTTCATAAAACATTGTTTTCAGCTTTTAGTGCAATTGAGCAAATTGAAATGAGGAGCATTCTAGTGCGGCTTCTCTTGACTTTACTTTGCCTGACTCTAATAGGGCAAATCCTTCAGACATAGCTCAAATCTCACGTGATTTTATCATGTAACAAAATGACGACATGCTCAGTTCTAACAATGTATTCTGCAGTGTTATTACACTCTCATGAGCGCTGCTGGTGTAGTGGTATCATGCAAGATTCCCGGGCGGCGCACTTGTTTTGTAATTTAATTGTTATGAGCCATTTTCTGCCCTTTGATGCACGCGTACATCTTGCCAACGTTCAATATACTTCAAATGTTTGAGCCTTTGGACAAGCAGCTCGCAAAACGAAAATTGAGGTAGTAAACTTCGACTTTTAGTTTTTGCTAACATACTGTCCCACAGATCTGGTGATCACTTTATATATACACATACATTTGAAAATACGCAGAGTAGGGAGAAAATAATTGGGTTATGCACATTTAAAGGGGCGAGTAATTCGGAGCTCTTAAAACCTCTTAAATGGGTTACATCCTGTGGGGTTTGTAGTTTAGGAACACACTATTTCCCAGGTTTCTATAGTTTTTTTCCGGAGGTTTTGAATTTGTTTGAACTACAATCCCCAGTAACCTTTAAGGGGCGTATCTTTTTTCGGTTCTGAAGCCAGTATCTAGCTTTTGACTACCGCTCCTTGAGCGTCCTTGCCCTATATTTTTGCGTGTGTTCTTCAACCAATTTTACGTCTCCTTACGATTTCTTAGCATCCCCTGCATATGGCTTCCCTTAAACGTAGCAACTTCCTTCACAACGGTTACTCTTTGAAGGACTTTTAGGATGTTGGCTGCGGCTGCCGCTGATAGAAACAAACAGCCCATCCTGGATGTGCTCCGAGGCTGCGTGGATCCCCATGCCCCCGTTGTCCATGTTCTGGAGGTGGCCTCCGGGTCTGGTCAGCATGCTGCCCACTTTGCCCAGGCATTGCCGAATGTAAGATGGCAGCCCTCGGAGATGGACAAGAAATGCATAGAGAGGTGAGCTGTGGCACAACATTTCTTGCAGGTGGAGTGTGTACCGTATACTTGGCAGCGTCACGTTATCCCTGTCAGCAGGGCACAAGTCCTAAACAAGCACCGAAACACAAGTGCGGCCCCGCGCTGCGGCCGCGAAAGTGTTAAAGAAGTGGGAGGGGTGGGGGGAGTGCGATTCCCTTGCGGGAGCGAGCGGCGCCAGGAGCGATAATTGCTACCATATGGCGCCAGCTGCTCGCTCCCGCAAGTGAATCGCCAAACGTGCACGCGTTGCCATTGAAGGCAATAGAACGCGTGCACGTTTTTGGCTGAAAAGCCGAATTGATTGCAAAAGGTCTTTTTGCCTATGCAGCGCATGCGCGCTGCGTAGGCGAGACCTAAAAACTAACTTTCATGCGTCCTGGGGCAGCAGGTGGAGCCATTTATCACTCACTCCAACTTCACTATATTAGGTGATTTAAATTTTTTTATTAAGAATTCCTCCAATAAGGATTCCACCTCACTGCAGGAGCTAATGGCTAACTCAGGCTTCATTCAATTAGTTCACTTTGCCACCCACAGTGCTGGTCACATTCTGATGGTATTTTTACCAACTCCACAGATACCTATGTTGAAGATATACTTCCACTTAGTTTGGCAGATCACTAGGTGGTGCCTTTCACGACTTCTTTCCCCCCCAACTGACAATCAGTAGGGAACAACCACAATGCGGGCCTCAAACCTCCAGAAACTGGAACAAGATCATTCCAGAAGAATTAGACCAGGCCCTTATCAACACAGGAGCGAAAGAGGGACTCTAATTTAGATTCTGAATAAGAAAGTTAAGCGTAAGGCTTTATGCTCCAATTCTTTGCAGATTTCAAAATAGAAATCACAGCAGTTGGGGTTGCCTTCAAACAGAAATTGTCAGAACTTCGATACGATCTTGGGCAGAGAGTGGATTCACTAGAGACAGCCCATGATGAGGCGCCCTGGAACTTGAAGTAAATGGTGCTCACCTGGTGAAAGTTAAGGAACAACTCATGATCCTCCCGGAAAAACAGGAGTACTTGGAGAACAGTTCCCGGAGGTGCAACGTCTGCATAGGACTTGTTCCCTGGGGGAAGGAAAGGGATGACATCAGGCATACATACAGGGTCTGGTAAAGGCACCCATTGATGAACACAGCTCTGGTCTGCTGCGCAAAGAGCACACAGGGCCGGCCCGGGCAGCAAGACCCGGAATGGGACACTCCCTCCCAGATGTACCGGTCTACTTCCATCAGAAGCACTCGGACGGCGCAGGAAGGGGACCCCCATACGCTACAATAGAGATGAACTGCAAATCTACCAGAATTTATCAGTGGTGACCCACTGCCTTCCTGAGGGCCAACAACGTACGCTACAGATAGGGCCACCACTTCAGGCTTATTTTCGGGTGGCAGGGCAAGAAATACGCTCCAAGTCAATTCGAGAGGCCCGGCAGGTTCTGGTCCTCCCACCTCCCCACAGAGGAAGCATACTGCCTTGCAGACTTGCTCAAACCCTCGGACCAGTGTGGACAACAGTGGGACGCCGAGACACCCGGAGGAGCCTGAAGACAGGAGATCCTGGCGGGTCACCAGGCAGCGCTGGAACAGGTCCAGAAATTGAGTTGGGCTGGGCCGCCTGGCTCCCCGGAATGCACCTCCTCTGGCCCCCAAGCAGGGACTTGTGGGGGCTAAGGGGTGAAAGGGGAGAAGGAGAAGAGACACCCACTAACGAGGGGTGAGGAGTGTGTGGGCTAGATCACGATACAGCTACAGCCTGGTGCGGACCTCGGACATCAGAGGCCTTTCATCCCAAACACTTTTACAGGTACTCTTGTGTGAGATACAAGACCTGAGTGGGCACTGTGCTGTGGTTCACAGACCCACCAAGGGGAGCAGTTTTTCTTACATGCTTTTGGGCATTAGATGCTTCAGTGTTACTAGTTTTTTGGAGGTGTAGGGGTGGAGGTTGGGGGATGGAAGGAAGGAAGGTATCATCTCCAGAGACCTACACAAACACCGCACAAGGGTCCTGAGCAGGGTAGACCTATCAACATCCCATGCAGCTCCCGATGGCTGTCACACTAACACTTTCCATATACAACATCAGGGGCCTCAAAAGCCCCCTTCAGCGGAGATCTATTCTGCATTTATTGACCCACCTAGACACAGACATAGGCTTTCTTCAGAAGACCCGCTTCTTGAGGGAGGATCAACCCAGCTTGGCCGCTATGCTCTTCCTGTAACAATTCCGCTCATCGGAGGGGAAAAAGACCGCGTGGTGGGGATATTGATCTACAAGTGATGCCCTTTCATGGTCTCTATAAATCTGCACAAAATGTCACATGGGACTCATTCAAAAGTAGAAAGATCATCTGTAGGTATGAGGGCTCTCTCATCAACTTAACATCATTCCATATCAACTTGATTGAGTGGTAACATTACTACGGAAAACACAGTGCGGGACAAAGTAAGAATTTCCGTCATAAATGTACTGTATTCATACATATACAAAATGGTTCGAAATATGTGAATGTGTAGTGCAGACGACGCCGTGCTCACATAGTGATCATATTTACAACTATTAAACACACTAAGACACTATACAATTCCCAATGGCTGTATGATCTTATTGGATCAAAAAGGCAAAGGGAAGTTCCAATGAATTCGCAATCCCTTCTGATTAGAAAAAGTTACCACGCAGTCGTAACCACAGTCTAAACCATCTCGTAAACTGGTGAGTGATCCAGTGCTAGTGCGGGAGAACCCTGTGCTCCTCACTCCATCCTGCTGCTGCATTGGTCTCCGACACTCGTAGAGATAGGTCGGGCTGCTAGGTGGCCCTAACAGGAACACTATGGGGAGCCCCACTGATACTGGCCTCGATCTACTGCCCGAACGATGGACAAAATCATTTTTTTGACAGATGCACTTCGTACACTGACAGCTTGGTGAAAAGCGCCACTGTTGGTGGGGGGGTGATTTCAATCTGGTTTTCAGGGCAGGAGTTGACGCAGACAACAACAATGGGGGGGGGAGGGGGGGAGAGAAAGGCTCCACGATTCTGTCACCTGCCGGTAGGGGGCTCCTTGAAGACCTGGGGTTATTGGATTTCTGGCGGACTAGACACCCTTTGGGTCGAGATTAATCACATAAGACCCATGCTAGATTGGACTACCTCCTCCTAGAAAAGAGACTGCTGCCCGATCACATGGATGTGGTGCAACACTCTCTCACCACGGACCAGTCAATTGTGCAGTCAGTTAAGGGGGTCGGCGTCGCAGGGGAAAGGCAACACAAGGTGATTACATTATTCCCTGTTGCGCAACCCAGTGATGATTGCAAACATCAAAGTAAGTATAGCCGACATCACATCACCCACAACGATACGGTGAAGGTGGCCACATTATGGGACGCACTTAAGGCTGTGCTGTGTGGCACCTTTTCTCCGAGTCAGCCCGCCTCCGAAAAATGAGAAATGCCTTGAAGCTAAGCGAACAGATGAAGTCCAGATACTAGAACACGACCACAAACGCACTTGTTCACAAAAACTCTGGAGAAAAATCCTAATGGTACTGGGCCTGATCAGGATCCTAGAATACAACAGAGCAGCATACTTGCTTGCCCACCACGACAATAAACCAGGCAAGCTCCTAGCTAATCGCCTGCAGTCACATAGATCTAAAAATCTCATAGCAGAATTCCACTCCAAGGACAGACGGGTAGATGCCTGGGATGTGGATAAGGCACAATGCTTCCACACATATTACACAAGGGAACCAACTGACGCCTGGGAACCAGCCGCATATATGTAACCACGGCTGCACTACCCCAACTGTCACAATGTGATAGGGAACACCCAGAAAAGCATATAGCTAAGGAGGAGATACTCCAAGCCACATCAAAACTATATCTCTCCAGAGTCCTGGTCCCGGACGGGTTCACAGCTGCTTTTTTCCGCTGCTTTGCGCCCTCCCTCCTTCTGCTGTTGCACGAAGTCTTCAAGGACATGGTAGACTAGGGTCAGATGACACCCTCCATGACTGAATCCATTATCTCCCTTGTCCCCAAAACGGGCAAAGACCCCTTGGAATGTAGCTCCTACCGCCCATAGCATTACTTAATGTTGATGTGAAAATATTCACCAAGATCGCAGCACTATGGCTGCAGCGGCTGATGGAGGAGTTGGTCCACCCCGACCAATCCGGGTTCATGCGAGGGACAATGCTAAAATAAAATACAAAAAAAAAGCGCTCCACCTCCTGGACATTGGAGCCGCAGGGACCAAGCAATCACTCCTCGTCACCCTAGATGCACAGAAAGCAATCAACTGGGTGGACTTGAAGTTTATGGCAAACATTCTGCAGTTAATGGGAATGGGGGACGTTTGTGAAATGGCTTCTGGCTGGCTAACAGGGGCCTAAAGGGAGGATCAATCTTAATGGTCTCAGTTCACTCTGGATTCTGATCAAGGGAGGCACGATACAGGGGTGCCCCCTGCCGCCTCTGCTTTTCGCACTCACATTGGAACCACTGGCACAACATATTAGGGCTAACCATCACATTGCAGGCATTATGTTTGGTTTGGCAAGACTTTAAGCTTATGATGTTCGCAGACAGCATCCTCCTCTCCATTATGCCCCCCGCCCAGATTTCCCTCCCAGCCATGTTGGATGAACTGGATGCCTACTGGAAGGTCTTGGGGTTTAAGATTAACATATCCAAATTGAAGACACTGAACACCCCTACCCCCCCCTCCCAAGCCAATTTCTGAAAACTTGAAAAACGTATCTCCTTTCCAGTGGGCGTCAAAGCACAAACTATCTGGGACTGGCATTGGCCTCCACGCTCTCCAAAACAAAAGACATTCACCCACAGCGGTTGCGGCGGGGTGTGAAGACTGAGCTAAACGGCTGGAAATACAAAACTTTATCTCTACTTGGGTGTATAGCGGCGTACAAAATGATGATTTTACCCAAGATTCTTTACAACTTCAAGACTCTGCTTCTACAAATACCCAAATATTATCTTACTGATATGCAGGCGATATGCAACACATTTGTGTGGGAGGGAAAGAGAGCACTTGGCCAGAAAACAGTGCTTGTTGTCCAAAGCAACAGGGAGGGTTGGGGGTCCTGGACCTTGCCAGTTATTATGCTGCAGCACATCTACGATACCTATTCTACTGGACACGTGGGGAAACAAGCAAGGGGTGGTGCATGATTGACCACATGATTGAGGTGGGCCGCTATGGGAGATCCCCTGGCCACAGAAGCCATATTGGACAAGGACACTTCACTGATACCTGGTCACATGAGCAACACTAGGGGTATGGGAAAATGCAGCAACAGAGACAGGACTCGGGCCCTTCCTGTCCATGTTCACCGCCTTGTGGGGCAATCCTGAGTTTCCACCCGGCATGGACAGAATCCACTTTCAGACGTGGCTGGAGAGAGGGTGCAAGACACTCCGAGATATGTTCGGCCAAAGGAGGATAAAAACCTTTGCCCAAGTGCAAAATGAATTTGCACTACCCAAGTCAGAGCACTTGCACTACCGACAGGTCCGGCATTGGCTCTTGACCACATTGCACACGAGATAGCCACACCACATCTCACATCTACAAGATATTGAACATGGGGGAGAAGGGACCTGAAACTACTTTTCCAGTAGGCCTGGGAGAGGGATCTGGGCATAGCCCTTGACCAAGAACAGTGGCGAGAAGTCTCAAGTGAACAGCTTTGCCGCTCATGGAGGGGCCAGAGAGTCAATCTTGAAGATTTTGTATCGATGTTGTTATACTCCAGCACGTCTGGCAAAAATGGGAGAGGGGAGAAGCCCACTGTTTGGAGGAGATGCGATGAGGAGGGAACATTGACACACATTCTGTGGCTGTTCTCCAAAATGAGGCCCTTTTGGCTGATGGTCTTGACACAGGTGGAATCCATCATGGGCTCGGCCTTGGCCCAATGTCCGGAGGTGATATTATTGGGCTGCCCAGTCCCAGACATCTTTCCGTTACATGGCCTGAGGGAAAACCTAATCCCCCATTCGCTACTGGCAGCAAAACAGGCTATTTTTTATGCTTGTGGGGGCAATAGGGCCCGCCCTAAGAACAGAATTGGCTTGAGATGCTGTGGTTGATATTTTGGGTAAGAACAACAATTGGTCCTGACGTAGCCTCTTTGGGAACCAAAGGGGCAGAAGGACTCCTCAAATTGATTGACTGAGTCACAGAGAGGGTATTATTACCTTATTACTTTAAAGGGAGAGGAAAAAAATACTCTTCAAACATACACCAGAGAGAAAGACATAAATAAATTCATGTGACAAAATCTTCTTTATGTATTTGTTATATAAATAGCATATTCAATATAACAGTTCGACGGTTGTCAAAAGAAGTGAGAGGTGCAAGAAAAGTGCTCATGTGAGAGGTGAATGAGGAAAGAAAAACATTTCAGAAAGGAAATAATTTCAAGATCATAGTATCCTAGTTCTACAGAGGTAACGCTGGTTGCAATGATGCTGCAAAAAGTAAACCAGTGTTCTTAGGCCTGTCTACAAAAAATCTTTTAATTATATTCTCCCAAGGCTTTTCTTTTTAATAATGCTTTTACTTTGAGGTTCATCATCAAATTGTAGGGAGGGTGGGTATATTGTATTCCAGGCCAATGGGGTGGCGTCGACGTTTCGACCTGACTTGGGTTAAGAGGGTGGCTTGGAACCTCCGCATGCAGGTCTTCATCAGGACATAGAGGGGACAACCTAAATGGAATGAAGTAAAATATGAGCCGGTCTCTCTGGTGTGAGAGATATCATATAAACTATATTAATAAAATCTGGTTACTGACTGAGACGGGTGCCGGTGGAGGCAGTCCGGGTCATTTCAACACTCCCAACACGTGGGTAGTTCTGGGTAATAGAGTAGATCATGGCGGGTGAGTACGTATTCTGTGACTATAAATGAGTCACAACGTAAAAGACATCCAGGCAGATTGTTGGAGTGTAAAGGAAGAAGTCTAGAAGCTAAGACTTACCACCACACTCAAGAAGGAACCCGACACTCCATGGCTGGTTCCTAAATAAAGGAGAACTGGGTGTTCCTTGTCATCCAGTTCGGGTCTTAACAGGTGAATCAATCGCAAAAGTAATCTAGAACCGAAAAATAGAAAAGGTCCGAATCAATACCAAAGTGCCACGGTATGTATTCACAAAGTCGCAAGGTGAGACTCATGCACTTCATAATGTCAGGGCCGCTGTTACCTGGTTGCGTGTCCATGCGGAGGCTCCTATCTGTGCGCTTCCTTGCGAGATGTGCACGTTGGAAGGCCAGCTATTTCAAGCGGTCGCAGCGTGCACGTCTCGCATGCATGTAAGGGACGTCTGCTAACCGGGAGAACGGTAACCGTAGTCCGTCAAGTCTGTAACTGATCGGTGTGATGCACATAGAAAAAAGACTAACTTCCCTGAAAACTTGTATAATAGCTACGGGTGTGTCCCGAAATTACACAAGTCATGGATACTCACGAACCTGTAAAACAGAGCATCTCATGTCAAATTGCTTATCAGAAAGATGCTCGCAATGAGTTTCGGGTCAATATTATCACAAGTCAAACCTTTAATGATTCGGTTGCGTGTGTGCTTACAGGTTAATTACATTTCAAGAAATACCACAAATGGTTTTTTGACAACGGTGTACTATATATAGAATTCAGTAGCATGTGTATTTACAGGTTGATTACATAACAGGCATTACAACAGACGGTTGTTTGGCAATGGTGCATTATTGACAGTAGATAAAATGAAGGTGTATTATACACACATATATATATATATACACACACACACACACACACACACACATACACATCTCAAGCTCAATTTACCCCTAGGGCAGGAACGCACTCGAGTCCTTGACTGATTACAATTTATTGGTACAGATGCAATCACATGGATGGATCGCTTTCGCAGCATACCTCCGGTTTGTTCAATCGATATTGCCTGGCGCGTTTCGAAGAAAAGTTCCTCTTTCTCAAAGGCTCGATTCGTTGTGCAGGTGGAGGCACGCCTCTTTTAAATAGATACCACTCCTCTTGATGGGTGTTGCATTCTGGTCCTTAGTGTGCCTTCATTAATCAATCCCTGTATGGGTGCACTCCGGAGTTGCTGTTGCCAAAATTAAAAGTTCTCCCATGGACCTCCATCCTTGCGTGCGTCATTAATCCACAGTCAAAGCCCCACAAACAGGTAAGGTGAATCCATTACCATGTGGCGCCCACATCCTGGGCTGGTGCGTTCACTCGCGGCAAGGGCGGCCGCGTTAAATATCAAGCTCAATTTACCCCTAGGGCAGGAACGCACTCGAGTCCTTGACTGATTACAATTTATTGTTACAGATGCAATCACATGGATAGATCGCTTTCGCAGCATACCTCCGGTTTGTTCAATCGATATTGCCTGACGAGTTTCGAAGAAAAGTTACTCTTTCTCAAAGGCTCGATTCGTTGTGCAGGTGGAGACACGCCTCTTTTAAATAGATACCACACCTCTTGATGGGTGTTGCATTCTGGTCCTTAGGGTGCCTTCATTAATCAAACCCAGTATGGGTGCACTCCGGAGTTGCTTTTGCCAAAATTACAAGTCCTCCCATGGACCTCCATCCTTGCGTGCGTCATTAATCCACAGTCAAAGCCCCACAAACAGGTAAGGTGAATCCATGATTAATGAAGACACACCAAGGACCAGAATGCAACACCCATCAAGAGGTGTGGTATCTATTTAAAAGAGGCGTGTCTCCACCTGCACAACGAATCGAGCCTTTGAGAAAGAGGAACTTTTCTTCGAAACGCGTCAGGCAATATCGATTGAACAAACCGGAGGTATGCTGCGAAAGCGATCTATCCATGTGATTGCATCTGTACCAATAAATTGTAATCAGTCAAGGATTCGAGTGCGCTCCTGCCCTAGGAGTAAATTGAGCTTGAGATAATATATATATATATATATATATATATATATACACACACACACACACACACACACACACACACACACACATTTACTTGTGCTTGGTCGGAAACAGTACACACCATGAGCAGGTCACATTAAGTACATACAATCATACAGTACAATAGAATTGACAGGTGGAGTGTCAATCATTCCTCATATCATATTGATGACTACTAAGTCCTGTGCTTGCAAAGCTATATCAGAGGAAATATATAAAACAATAAATCTGTGCAAAAGTCCTGAAGAACCAGGGATGCATGTCAACCATTGTTCAAGGTGGCCACTTGACGTGCGATTTCTTCATACTCGTTTAACCCCCTCGTTGTGGTGTCAAAAATATGGATCCACTTGCATTCCCTTAGGTTTAGGGTATTGACGAAATTCCCACCCCTGGGGTTGAGGGTAACCTTTTCTACAACCCACCATTTCAGACTATCTGCTGAGTGTCCAAAAGTGGAGAAATGTTCAACAAGGGGTGCTCCCTGGACCCGGCATCTTATTCGACTACAATGTTGTAGTATACGTGTTTTCACCTTCTGGGTGGTTTGTCCAATGTACATGAACTCACATGGGCATGATATGGCGTATACTACACCCATGGTGTTGCAATTGGTGTGGTCTCCAAGGGTATGAGTATAATCATTGTGTGTGAAGCTCTTGATTTCTTTAGTCAGAGCACAATTTGCATTTCCCACATTTAAATTGACCTTTAACAGGTGGTATGTGCCATAATGTGGAGGCATTCCTTGTGTCAGGCATGGGGAGCAGGGATTTGACCACATGGTCTCTTATACTCTTACCCTTTTTAAAGGCATGCATAGGTGGGTCGGGGATACCTACATCATCTGTTACAAGGTGTCAGTGCTGGTTGAAAATATTCCTAACCTCATTGCTCCGCATGCAGAATGTGGTCACGCAAATCATGCGTTTCTGTTCTTGATCAGATTTCTGTTTGGGTTCCAGAAGAAACTCCCTGTGACAAAACCATCCGCGTTTCCGTGCCCTTTTGAGTAAACTCTTCGGGTAACCCCTCTCTGACAGTCTGGTGATAAGATAGTCTGATTCATTAGAGAAATCGTGTATTTTGGTACAGTTCCTCCTTAACCTGAGAAATTGACTGAATGGTAGATTGTCCCTAAGGTTCCTGGGATGATGTCTAGAGTAACGTAAAAGTGTATTCCTTTCACTCTTTTTCCTGTAGAGGGAGGTGTATAACCTGCCCATGTCCTCCTTAATCGTGATGCCAAAATAATTAACCCTGGTATTACTGTACTCAAGGGAGAATTAAATGTCACTTGGTCTTTTGTTAAGCCAATCATGAAATGCGAGCAGATCTTCACTTCCAGAACAGATCATAAGCACATCGTCGATGTAGCGTCTCCAAAGATTAACATTCCCTCTATATGAATTCAGATGACTAAATGTGTGACTATGCTCATAATTGTCCATATACAGGATTGCCGAATCCGGCTCCCATCGCTACCCCTTTAGTCTTAACGTAGTACTCCCCCCTGGAAACAGAAGAAATTCCTGGCCATGGCAATCGCTAGTAAATTGACTATAAACTCAGTGGGGACTTGAAATGGTCTGGGTCTATCATCCAAGACTACTCTAATCACATCCAATGCATCCCTTTGTGGAATACTGGTGTATAGTGATGGTATGTCCATTGTTACCAGCAGTTGTTCCTTGCAATCAAATGCCAAATTGTCTACCGGTTTGATTGTTTCCATGGTGTCCCTTGGGTAGGAAGCAGTACATTCAACACTAGGCTTGAGGAATATATCCACATATTTACAAAGTGGTTCCAAAATTGAGCCACACCCTGATATTATGGGTCTGCCTGGTGGGTCGTCCATGCGTTTATGGATCTTGGGTAAAGTATATATGGTGGGCATCCTTGGCTGGGTATTGTTTAGGTAACCATGTTCATGCATCGTAATGAAGCCTTTGTCTAGGCCAGCGTCGGTGGCCCTCTTGATGATGCCTGAAATCTCCTCAGTGGGGTCTGCTCTGAGTTTCATATAGTTCTCTCCCACCCCCAGTTGGGTCAGAATTTCATTCTTGTAGTCAGTGGTACTCTGAATCACTATCGCTCCTCCCTTGTCTGCGGGTTTTAGGACTATATTCTTGTTATTTCTCAGAGATTCCAGTGCCATGCGCTCTGGTTTGGAGATGTTGTATTCGATGTACTCTTTTTTTGGACAGGAGGCTCATGACATCTCTCAGTACCACCTGTTCAAATGCCAAAATCTTATGGGACATAAAATGAGATGGTGGTGTGAAATTAGAGGGATTCCTGAACAAAGCACATGTATATATACGTATAATACACCTTCATTTTATTTACTGTCAATAATGGAGCATCAGGTTCCTTCTTGAGTGTGGTGGTAAGTCTTAGCTTCTAGACTTCTTCCTTTAGACTCCAACTATCTGCCTGGATGTCTTACTTTGTGACTCATTTATATTCACCGAATACCCACTCACCTGCCCTGATCTACTCTATTACCCAGAACTACCCACGTGTTGGGAGTGTTGGAATGACCCGGACTGCCTCCACAGGCACCCGCCTCGGTCAGTAACCAGATTTTTTTAATATAGTTTATATGATATCTCTCACACCAGAGAGACCGGCTCATATTTTACTTCATTCCATTTAGGTTGTCCCCTCAAAGTCCTGATGAGGACCCGCATGCGGAGGTTCCGAGCCACCCTCTTCGCCTAAGTCGGGTGGAAACGTCGGCGCCACCCCAATGGCCTGGAATACAATATACCTGCCCTCCCTACAATTTGATGATGAACCTCAAAGTAAAAGCATTATTAAAAAGAAAAGACTTGGGAGAATATAATTAAAAGTTTCTTGTAGACAGGCCTAAGAACACTGGTTTACTTTTTGCAGCATCATTGCAATTAGCGTTGCCTCTGTAGAACTAAGCTACTGTGATCTTGAAATAATTTCCTTTCTGAAATTTTTTCTTTCCTCATGCACCTCTCACATGAGCACTTTTCTTGCACCTCTCACATGAGCACTTTTCTTGCACCTCTCACATGAGCACTTTTCTTGCACCTCTCACATGAGCACTTTTCTTGCACCTGTCACGTGAGCACTTTTCTTGCACCTGTCACATGAGCACTTTTCTTGCACCTCTCACATGAGCACTTTTCTTGCACCTCTCACATGAGCACTTTTCTTGCACCTCTCACTTCTTTTGACAACCGTCGAAATGTTATATTGAATATGCTATTTCTATAACAAATACATAAAGAAGATTTTGTCACATTAATTTATTCGTTATGTCTTTCTCTCTGGTGTATGTTTGAAGAGTATTTTTTTCCTTTCCCGTTAAAGTAATAAGGTAATAATACCCTCTCAGTGAATCAATAAATCAATCAATTTGAGGAGTCCTTCTGCCCCTTTGGTTCCCAAAGAGGCTACATCAGGGCCAATTCTTGTTCTTACCGCAATGTACCCAGGTTCTCTGATGTATTCTGGGTGACCCCATTAGTTTGTAATGGTAGTTGATATTTGGGCATGGAGAAATTGGCGGCTCAAGCACATGGTACGGAATGGACGTTTGCTAAACAATGGAGCCCATTACTTAAGCACAGACTACAAGGAACTCTCATGTCCCAAGCGGCTCCGAGCACTGAACATTCTGGATGACTCCATATTGGGCACCTATTACACTGCAATATGCTCACCCCATAGCAAGCACTTGGGGGCCTGACTCGTAAATTTGGACGTGTCGGGGGAGGGCGTGACTTTCTGTTGTGGACCAGGAGCAATGGATGCTGGGAGACTGTGGGGAGAGGGTGGGAGTTAAAGTTGGATAGAGGGTTGTGGGGAGAGTTGCAGGTTTTTTCCGTTATGCCGTATGTGTCACGAAGTTTAACATGGTTGTCCAGTGCGATGGACCCCACAGAGATGACTAAGGCAGGTGTTGAAAATGTTACTACAAATGTATTTGAACCTAAAATATTCAGTTTACATCTCTGCCTAGGAAACTGCCAGAAAAATAATTTCGTTATTTTCTGCTTAATTTCAAAATTAGATTCAATTGTGAAATCAAAATTTTGATAATCTCAGTAGAAAGGTAACTTTATAAAAACATACCTTGTGCTGTCTAGGCCAAAACTGGCTTTGAACCAGTTGGCCATTCATCTTGCCTCTAGGCTGAAGTTAGTGGCTTTGCTCATCAGAGGACACCAGCTTGGCCTCTGGGCCGAGGAAGGCAGGGCTACTGTGAACTTACCACTTAAGGATTAGCCAGGATGGAAGAAACAGGAACAGCCAACAGAACAAAGGTCAGCCTTAACAGTACCTCTTAATTTGCAAATTGCCAAATGGGGCTGCTTCAATTCATTCCCAGAACCACCAAAGACCCTTTGGCTAGAGAGAACTAGTCCTGCTCATGGCAGAAAGCTTATCAAGATAGGGAGAAGCCAGGGGCCTGCTTACAGCTGTTACAGGGGATAGAGGGGTTCAGCCATCTTCAATTTAAGGTTTCTGCGAATATTTACAGTAAAGCAAAGAGGAAGAACTACAAAAGGAGGTGGCCATAAGGAGATGAAGTATACAGGATTGGGTAGGCAAATGTTTGCCTAATCCACAGAATAAGACTAGCTCCTCACGACCACAGAACATTCCTGGTAGGATTACACCTGAAGAAGGCCCTGCAAGAACAACAAAAGACTCCTGAATTCTGGCTGGTACCCTTGGGCTGGAAGTGCTCCTCAAGGGTTAGATGTCTGACCTTTTTGCGTGCTCCAGGGACACAAAAACCCGAAGGACTCCTTACTCTAACAAGGCCCAGCTGACTAGAGAGGACCGGAACTAGAGGACTGGACCCTGCACGAGAAGAGGGTGTGATATACTGTTACATTGCTGGAGTCATTACATCCCAGGCAAGTTTTAAATATTTTACATTTTGAGTGAAATATATATACATTATACATTATATATATATATATATATATATATATATATATATATATATATATATATATATATATATATATATATATATATATATACACACATATATATATGAGAACCAAATGCCCACTCAAAAAGAAAAGAATGAGCCCGACATATGCTGGGACACACACCAGGATTTAATCCACAAAAAATATAGCAGAGATTCAGAAAGTCCAGGAAACGCCAGGCAGACGCGTTTCAGCAATCGTGTTTTCATCAGTGCCGGTTCAAGTTTCCAAAAAGAGTCTCACACCTGGGGATTGTTTTAAAGTCCTGTGGCGATCTCAGGCCACTCCCATTCACTCGATGTTTCCTCTCCACCTCTGCTAGCAGCTGTGATGCCTCCCATGATTCCTCGAGACCTGCTGGTCGTTGGAGTCCAAAGTGACAGCCCATACAGTGAAACGCTGTCAAACACCAAGTGGTGTGTCTCGCAGACCCGCAGTCATCCGATCTCGGCCACAGGAATAATATTTCTGGAACCTGGTGTGGCCCTTGCAGTCAATGCTGCAACCTCTCTCCCCGTGTGGTACCTTCAAGCCAGTGCTGCTCAAACCACTTAGGGGGGTGACGCGCTGTAGTTTAATACACAAATCCAAAGGTGCTGGCTTGCGCGTCACACCTGACCGAGAGGGCATGCCGGTAGCCAGTGCCTAGCGTTACTGGAAAACATGAGAACCAAATGCCCACTCAAAAAGAAAAGAATGAGCCCGACATATGCTGGGACACACCAGGATTTAATCCACAAAATATATAGCAGAGATTCAGAAAGTCCAGGAAACGCCAGGCAGACGCGTTTCAGCAATCGTGCTTTCATCACAGACAGACAGACAGACAGACAGACATACACACACAATTTAATTATATAAAATATTGTTTTTTAATTATCTTAAATGTGTTTTAGTTCATATATACATTTTATGTGTTATTGTTTGTATAATTGTTAATATTTTTAAATCTAGTTTGTAATTTTAAATGATAATTTTTAGTTAAATTGCTAGTAGCAATTTATAGTGTTGTTGTGTACTGCTAGTTTTGTAGGGCTATATGGTGGGAAGTTAAAGGTAATATTGAACAATTAATTATTAATTTATCATTAATAATGTGTGCAATAATATGTTTTAGTTATATTTTAGGTGTGGCTGTTGGGTTTGTAGGGATATAGGGTGGAAAGTTAATTAAGTATTGTTAGAAATGGGGGTCTCTAGTTGGCAATGGCTGGCGCCACTGTCCAAATAGGGACCCTTCTTCCTAAGTCAGGGCAAGTGGGCTACCCCCTTTGATAACCCCTGCTCAACCCTGTGGTAACGTAGCACGAGCAGTTAGGCCTATCTCAGAGGCAGTGTGTGAAGCATTTATGACCATGCACAATAAGGCAGTAACGACACCACAAAAGGACACAACTCAAGTAGGTATAGGAAAAAATAGCATCTTTATCTTTATCTAAGGTTTAGTACGAGACTCTCAAAAGCGTTTTAACCAGTCACCATGCATGTAAATCAGTAGGGACTTAAAAAGGACAATACGTGGCACTGACTGAGTTCAAGGCCTGGGTCTACGCGACCCGTTGCGCACCAGATACCTGCCGTTGGACGGGGACTCAGTACGTAGCTTCTCGAAGAAGCAGAGACGGTGACAGGCGGACTCCCAGCGACCACAGTTCTCGATGGCAGTAGTCCGCAAAGTGCACTCGCAATGATTCGGGCATTCCGGGACAGGCGGTCCCTCAGCGGCAGCAGCACGCAGCTACGGCGGCCCGGGCTGGTGGTGGCGATGACTCTCGTCGTGCAGCTCCGTGGTGGGCTCGCGGCGGCAGCAGCGCTCTCCTAGCTGCGGCGGCCCACGGGACAATTCACAATGCTACAAGGTTGACAAAGACGTGGGCACTCAGCGGCAGCAGCTCTCTTAGCTGCAGAGGCCCACAGGACAAATCCCAATGATGCAAAGTTAGCAAAGGTGCGAGCCCTCCGCGGCAGCAGCTCTCTCTTGGCTGCGGCGGCTCACAGGACAAATCACGATGATGCAAGGTTAGCAGGGGTGCGAGCACTCAGCGGCGGCAGCTCTCTCTTAGCTGCGGCGGCTCACAGGACAAATCACGATGAAGCAAAGTTAGCAGGGGTGCGAGCACTCAGCGGCGGCAGCTCTCTCTTAGCTGCGGCGGCTCACAGGACAAATCACGATGATGCAAAGTTAGCAGGGGTGCGAGCACTCAGCGGCGGCAGCTCTCTCTTAGCTGCGGCGGCTCAAAGGACAATCCACGATGTTGCACAATTAACACAAGTGCGGGCATCCAGCGGCGGCAGCTCTCTCTTAGCTGCGGCGGCTCAAAGGACAATCCACGATGTTGCACAATTAACACAAGTGCGGGCATCCAGCGGCGGCAGCTCTCTTAACTGCGGCGGCCCACAGGGTTTCAGCGAAGGTTCTGAGGATTCAAAATAAGGCGGGCACTCAGCGGCGGCAGCTCTCTCTCAGCTGCGGCGGCCCACACAGTTTCAGCAAAGGTTCTGAGGATTCAAAATAAGGCGGGCACTCAGCGGCAGCAGCTCTCTCTTAGCTGCGGTGGCCCACACAGTTTCAGCGAAGGTTCTGAAGATTCCAATTAAGGCGGGCACTCAGCGGCGGCAGCTCTCTCTTAGCTGCGGCGGCCACACAGTTTCAGCGAAGGTTCTGAGGATTCAAAATAAGGCGGGCACTCAGCGGCGGCAGCTCTCTCTTAGCTGCGGCGGCCCACACAGTTTCAGCGAAGGTTCTGAAGATTCAAATTAAGGCGGGCACTCAGCGGCGGCAGCTCTCTCTTAGCTGCGGCGGCCACACACAGAGTTCACAAGGATTACCAGTCCGCGTTCCTCACAGTAGGACTAGAGGTTCCGGATTACTCGACGGAGGCCTCACCTGCAAGTAGAATTCCTAGCAAGGGAATTCGGGCGGCTGACATGGTGAAGTCTAATGTCCCTGAGACTTCAGCAGGAGGCGCTCTCAATTCAGGCCCTTGGGTAGTTTCTTCAGCAAGCTTGGTGAAAGTTTCAAAGTCCTTTCCTCTGTCCGCTCGGACAGAGTTTCGTCTTGACATCCAGAAGGAACACACTTGAAACAGGTTTCAGCGCAGCGTTTTATACCTAAAAAGTCTTTGTTCTCTGCAGTCACAAATCACTGCATCCAGCCAGAACCAGTTTGGTGGGGTCGGTGAGCACTTGGTTTACGAGGCGACATCCTGCCCTTTAAGAATCTGGGGGTCTGCAATCAGACGCCCAGTGGTATATGGAGCCATCATTCACCTTGCCAGGCACGGCCCTGCTCGGATCAAAGAGTCACCCCTCCCCATACTCTAAATGCCGATCTCTCTCTCCAGCCAGGTCTGACCCAGCTGGCCCTGCCGCTCCAAAACCAGACGGCCAATACACACGCTAGCAAACGCCTACAGGAAAGCTTCAGGCCAGAAAATACCTCGTTTCTAGTAGAGGCATTTTCGAACACGGGCTACGCTAATAATCCTTACTACAAGATGCATCTCAATGTTCTGAGCTTAAACATATCAAATTCGACGTTCCTATCAGGTTCCTGGGGGCAGGTAGGATTAAGGCATGTAATACTCAGCCTGCACATTCTGGCCTATGAGAACGGGTGGCCTCGCAATAGTAAACAGTGAAATGGAGGGTAACTCGCTATTAGAACATGCTACACAGACATACTTTAAAAGCTGCTTCGGTGGGTAGCGCAAATCAGCGCTGCCGGCCCACCAGCAGTATTTGGTCTACCAGCCCTGGGCACACACAGTGCACTGATACTAGGGACTGACAGGTAAACCAAACGAGCCAATTATGATTATCCCAATTCATACAGTTATCTTTACACAGGGAGCATTCGCGCTGTGTCACTGATTGGCAGTGGCACAGCGCCCAGAGCTTCTAAATCCAGCCAACATAAAAGGTCAGAAGCGAAAAGAGTAAGGGAGACCCGCGCCAATGATGCCAGGTCTAACAAGTATTAATTAACTATTTATTATTTGATTATTAATTATGTCAATATGTAACACCGATTTATTTTAGTTATATTTTAGTTGCGGATTGCTAGGTTTGTAGGGGTACAAGGTGGGGTGTTAAATAATAATTGACAAATAATTATTCATTGTGTTAAACTTATTTATTTTCGTCATATTTTAAGAGTGGGCTGCTGGGTTTGTGGGATATAGTGTGGGAAGTTAATTAATAAATAAATACTATTTTTTATTGATAATTATTCATTTGTTTAATAATCATGTAAATGTTATTATATCTTTGTTTGTTAATTAATGTTCATATTAAGATTTTTATATTTGTTCTAAATAAATAGGATTATTCAAACATGTAATGTGTTTGAAGTGAAGTACTTTCCCTACTGTAGCATAGACTGGATTAGGGATAGTAAATTTTACCCCTCTGAAGTCCAACACTTTCCCTACTGTTGCACAGACTTGAGTGGGAATAATACATGTAAACCCTTTGAAGTCCAACGCTTTCTCAACTGTTGCGCAGACTGGAGTGGGAATAGTAACTCTTACCCCTCCTAAGTCCAATACTTTCCCTTCTGATGACCTGTCTCGAGTGGGAATAGTAGATTTAACCCCTCTGAAAGTCTAAGCTTTCACTATTGTACAAAAACTGGAGTGGGAATAGTATATCTATAATTCTATTACTCCCAGGCTCCAATACTCTTCCTAATATTGTTTAAATATATCTATTTTTATTATTTTTTTTTAAATGTTATAATATATATTTTTATAATATATTTAGTAAATGTCTTTTCGATATAAAATGCTTTATATTTAGTGATGTATTTAATGATTTGCTAATATTTTGTATGTTTCATAAATATGTCTCATCAATCACAAAATCCTCATGGCTCGGAGTCCTGGCGGCAGTTGTGCACGCACGGGTGAGGAAACCTGTATATTTAACAAACATTAGTAGGTAACACACATTAAAAACTCAATCTACTCACAGCATGGCACCCTCAATGGTGTAAGGAATGAGATTATGAAATTGGGACATAAAAATGTAAGATCAGTATGATTAGATATGATCAAAATGCTACCACATGATGAAATAAACCATACCTTTTTCTAAGAGTTTCACTGAAAATAATCCATGGCTACACTGACTTTTTCTACTTTTACCTACTATTTTGGGCAAACCGAATCAACAAACATATCAAAGGTCCAAACAAAGAGACATCTAGATTGTCTTTTTTGTAGATCTGTTCATTATTTAGATCGTACAGAACAAAACACATAAAAAGGGGGAAACCTGTAAACACCTTTCAGAGTTTCAAACTCCACTCTCCCTGAAGCTGAATTTCCTCATTAACGTGCAGCTTAACAGCAAACCTAATATCTTGGAAACATTACTGTAATGCAGGCAAAGCATCCACTTAACATCCCTTTCAGTGAAACTACATCAACTCTCACACTCAATCCTCTCTGTTTCTACACCTACTCAGGGTCCTAGAAAATATATTTGTTCTTGCCTTTTGGATTCTGGAGCTTTGCTGGATGGAGTAATCCTTTTTTGCCCTAGGCTAGGATCCTTTCACTGTGGTATGGCACTTTACTGGCTAAAGTAAGGCTGCTTTTAGGACCTTTCTTCAAAAAAGATTTGAGATTTCCACTAAATATTGAAACAATATGATCCTTATACTGGAGATCTTCTAATTTGGTCATCACTATGATATGTTCTTTAGTCTTCCAGTCCGTAACCCACAGCATTAATGTCGAGCTGCTGGCCTCCATCATTGTACGTTCCAAGCCTTGCTTGATTTTATTCTAAGGTGTTTGTCAAAGTGGCCTGTCTAGTTCCAAAATGTCTAAAATCCAATAGGTGATAAAGGCAGCAGGGTTAGCCCCTTCTAGACCACAACACTGATCTGGCACTTTTGAATTGAATTATTCAAGACCTCTGTGTAGGAAAGTGGGTTTCTGTTGCAGTAATTACCCCCCACACACACTTTTTGCCACATTTCTGATGCACTTTGACTTAATGTGCCCTGGGTCCCTGCCAATTAGGTTCCCAGGGGCTGTGTACTTTCCCTAACCTAAACATTTGTACGCACAATTGACACCTCTCTGGCCACATGCAAGTCCCTTGTAAATGGTACCATTGGTACCAAGGGCACCCTGACCAGGAAAGGCCTCTAAGGGCTGCAGCACATATTGTGCCACCATTAGAGGTCCTGCACCTTAACACACACACTGCCATTGCAGGCTGCACGTTTTGGTGCAGAGAAAAGTGAAGCATCGCCATGGCATACACACCTGTGTGCCATGCCTGCAACCCACTGCCTATGGTATCAGTAAGTCACGCCCCTAGCTGGGTGCTCTATACCATTGCTGAGGGTACAGTTGCAGGAGAACTATACCCCTACAGTGTCTAAGTCCATTCTTAGACATTGTAAGTGCAGTAAAGCCATAAAGAGTACATGGACTGGGAGTTTGTCATTACGAACTCTACAGCACCAAAATGGCTCTACTGAATTCTGGGAAATTTGGTAGCAAACTTCTCAGCATAATAAACGCACACTGATGCCAGTGTGGGATTTATTATACCATGCACTCAGAGGGCATCTTAGAGAGGCTCCCTAAAAAACGACAAGCCTCTGGTGGGTTCCATGACTGGTAAACACCAGCCTGCCACCACGAGACATGTTTCTGAACCCCTGGGGTGGGTACCAAATCAGGAAGAGCCATCTATGGTAGGGGAGCTTAAAAGGCCTTGCCGTCTTTGCAACGCGACCCCCAGCCTCTCCTGCTACCAGGGGAGCAGGCCCCCTTCCTGTCTCACCCCCTTTTCGGCAGGGAGACAGGTGGGAAAAATTAGGACAGCCCAGAAGGTGTGCCTACCTCTGCCAACCCCACCCCTCAGGTGGGGGGAGACGAGGTGAAGCCCACTCTTCAGTGACCGCCATCTTGCAGAAGATGCATAAAAATAGTGCAAGCAACAGGAATCACACAGAACAGAGCCACTTATGAATGATAATAGAACATTTAAAAGAAACTGAACCCAAAAAAAAAAAGTCAAAAACAATTGATCACCCAAGAGGTTCAACATGGAGAGTATAAAGACCAGGGATGTGGAATTCCTATAGCCGGGCGCCCAGGACATATTGGGTGGGGGGTCCAGTTTTCATGTGTATTTTGTCCTTGGAACTAGTAGGCCCAACCCCCTGCAGCACAAACCCTTTGGCTGCCAGTTTGCAGTACCACAGTATGGATCAGGGAAAGGCACTGTCTGCAGTTAAGGTAATATTTTTGTCCATATGTTAATGCTGTTCAAACTTGTATTTATGGTTAATTAATTGAAAGCCTTTATTATTATGGTGAGCGCTCTAAGTAAATGTTGTAAGCTCTGACTGCACTACTGACGGTGGTTCCAGTATAAAAATGTGTACACAAGTTTTCAAAGTTTAGCCATACGAGGATATGTATAATGCTCTCTGATTTGATGCAAATATTTGCAGAAGCTTGAAAGCAAGATTGAAGATTCTTTGCTTTCAAAATAAAATGTTGATAAAAAAATGAAAGCAGGAGAATTTTTTTTTTGCTAAACTACTGTAAATTTTCAGGGACCATTTCTTTCCAGCATCATTTAGTAACGCGTTGATGCATGCTAGTATTTCCCAAAACTATTCATAATGGAAAATCAGTGTAACCAGTTTCAATAAGATAATGGGAAACAAAAAGAAACAAGCATTGGCAAAGCCAGTAGGCCTGAAATTGGTTGTCAGCTTTTTAGTTTTGTCAATGTGCGACTTGTTTTGGCATGGTTTTTGTAAAATCTGATTGGTGTGGGAGCTGCCGGGCCCTCACCATTATAACAATCAGTGGCAAAAGCAAAAATTGTTTATGGTCTCAAAAAGCACACACTGCCACAGTAGTTACTGGCACTGAACAAAACTACTTTGTGTGCCGATAGGCTCCTTGTGAAAGAGATGAATGTTGTCACTCAAAGTGAAGCCAGCCGATACAGAGAGAGAAAGACAGAATTTTAATAAACGCAAAAGGTCATGGTCAACGCCAGACCAAATTAGGGGCCCAAATTATTAAAGAAAGTCTCAAAAGTGCGCCCATGGTATATGTCCTTGCATTAAGTGCAGCTATATGGCTTTCATGAATTCCCAAGAATGTACACAAGTATGACAAGAAATAGTACTCCTAGAAAATATTTGTGAACTGCATTTTAGCATGAGCAAATATGCATGTGTAGATTTGCTCATGCGAAAATCTGAGTGTTTGCAAGTTCACTTTCCCTCCAACCACTTTTTTCCCCCCAACTCTGGAAGGTTTACGTCTGCCATTGTCAGGAGTAAATTTCCAACATTTCTCAGTATGGGAAATGATTAGAGAAGAGTTGTTGAAAACCCTTGAGACATGCAAGTTAGTAGGTTTGCACAAACTTTTTATACCAAACAACAATGCAAAACATAAGGTACACTTACAGAATGCCAGAGAACCGCTAATAAATCCGAAACGATCCTATTAGCCAGACAGACAAGAGTATTTTTGGCTGAAACGGTGCATTATAGTAAATATATAAGTGCATGTCTTCCTTCTCCCATAGCACGTTTTCTGCTAAGTACCGGTACTCTCCATTTAATGCATTGGAGCACCGATATGTAATCCAAAGTCCTTATGTAACGCTACTGGTTCTTTTGTAAAGCGCTCTGACACCTTTGGGTAATGTACGCTATGTTCGCATTTCTTTTGTAACTCAAAGTCCTTATGTAACGCAACTGGTTCTTTTGTAAAGCGCTCTGACACCTTTGGGTAATGTTCGCGCTATATAAAATCGCATTAAATAAATAAATAAAAAATAGAAAGTGCCGGTACTATCACTTCCAAATTAAAGAAGTGCAGAATTTGAGTACCTGATAGTATCTGCTCATTTAAAGCACTGGGCTGAACAGCCACGCCAAATAATTATTATGCACTGTCAAGGAACGTTTTACTAGCACAGCCATGAACTCGAGAGAAGGTCAGGCGGAAGTAGTGAGTTGAAAGACACAGGGCAGAACCGCAGAAGATGACGATGTACTGACCGGGTGGCTCTTGGGCGGAGGGTCGCACTAATGAAGTCACTGAGAGGTTACCCTACTATGGGTACGAATTTGCTCATAGAATCAATCCTATTCACACGAGTGACTAGCATTTACCAGCTGGTCTCAAATCTGGGCAGTGGTTCGTTCACACGAGCTGGCTGTTCCCACAATTGCAGCCTCTCTCGCAGACTGATTATACACTTACCTGCATCCTCGTTTGCTCGACGTGTAATATGTATTTGCTATCGCAGGGGCCAGGGGCAGCGCATGTTTTAGGACTCCACGACCAATAAACAACCATCATGAGACCTGATAGCCAATCCCAAGCGACTTAACATATCATCTCTTTGGTGTCCTCAAGCCAATAAGCAACTGACAAGACCTACAACTACCAATAACATGCATTCAACCTTTGCCCACGTCGGTATGAATATGTCCGCCTACGTGAGTGGCTGAGAGTCGCTCGGTGCCTCGGAATTGACCCTGCTCCACGTAATTACCGTAGTGGCTGGACAAAAAGACCTCCGAAAAAGAAGTAGAGAAACAATGTTCAGTCTTAATTAAAGTATAGACGGCGACCCTCTGTACATTGTGGTTACCGTCGTGACCAGCTAGCGCTATAACGCCTCGAGCAACTTGAAGACACCCAGAGGCCACCGAGAAGGCTTGAAATCCCATATGTGGCATCTCTTGCAGTAAGCATTCTTGCAACTGAAGACCAGATTCTAGGTGATCGAACAGCTTCGTGTTCAGCAGCACAATGAGCTTCCTGATTGATTCCATACTCATGGTCATTTCACAGGTGGGCTGTCTCTTTATGTATATCCCAAATAATGTCAGAATAACCATGCTGCTGTGCTAAGTATGAGTAGTGGGGGTTTCTGCCTCAAATGTTTTCCCAGGTGCCTCTACTGAGAGGATAGCACAACACTGGAACACAGCTTTGGGTCTCTTCTTAGTTCCCAGACGAAAGTAGGAGCCTCATACACTCCTGCTTGATTCTCTGGAGGATAGCGTTTAAGTAAAGTGCTAATTTAGCAGCCTGTCACTGTCATGACACTTTGACTTCCTTAAGCAGAGCTGGCGTAGAATGTGCATCTGTTCTGTTGTTAGAGTGGGGTAAATAGAAAGTTTTTATTTTGATGGTCTGACTGCAGTTTGTATGTCTTCTTGTTGGTGTGCATGGTATGCATGTTTGTGTTGTGTATGTGAGTGCACGTGGTTGTGATTTAAATGTACAAATACGAAGTAGGTCATGTATGCTTGGTATGTAACTAAGTCGCCTGTGTGATAAGTGCTATGCACATGTTTGGAAGTCTGATAATTGAGAATTCTAAGCTGTACAGGTGGGAGAAGGGTTTCTGCCTTACAGGACTTAAAAGATTAGCATGCAGTTACCCTTAGCACCAGTTCCATCATCATCATCTTGTCTGCCTACTATCATAACACACTTGTTTTGAGGTGAGGATGAGATGCTGAATTGGAAGGTTGTCATGCGGTGACAAGTTTTGCCATTGCTCCGGGAATCGCAGGAGCAAAGTACTAGTGCAAGCTCACTGCATTACCAAATACCCCCTTTTTATTAGGCTTTGACTTCCAAGGGGATCTCACTTGGAATCCCAGTGGGTGAGAGTCCTTTTAATACCATAGGGTGATCCCTTTGGGCTGGTATGGAGTGAGAGGTTAAGCACAGTAGAGGTTCCCTCCTGTTGTTTTTGTATGGTTAGATGTTTGGGAGGGTGAGCGAACCCTGTATCACTTCTCACCCACTCCTTCTTGTAATATTAGCTAAATTAGAGTCAAATGTGAATTCCTTGTGGGAGAATGGTATTCCTGGTAATTCAGGGTGGTTCTTGAAATGCAAACTGTTTTTATCCATTACTTGTGGCAGATTTTGAAATTCATAACAATGGACAAACGGGTGTTTTGAAAAACAAATACTCGAAGATTTAACTCAAATATGCACAGGATTTAAAATGGTATGTGTAAACAAAGGTTCTGTATTACAATCTGTTCAAGTGGAGGCAGACTAGTAAAACTGCTAGAATTTGCAATATTAGAAGAGAGCTGCCCTAGTAGTTTCATAGGCTGGTTGACTGATTGGACCCCAGAAATTGCACATTGCTGCTGAACACTGAAGTCCATTTGTCATGCAGAAGTCGTAGTCTTAAAAGCTTGTAACCAAACATATGCATTCACTGAATGATGGTGTCATTCTCACCCTTTTTTAAACTGTACTTTCATCAACCTAGCATGATGATCTGCATATTTTTAGAAATATTATTGCATGAGAATGTGGAAAGATTTTGAGACTGCAAGTCTAGTGTAGGATACCTTGGTAAGTTGATCTTCCCAAGTTTTCCTGAATGTTTAGAGTCAACTGTTGAAGATGTAGAATGCCATTGGCACTTTGACAACTGTCAAAAATTGTGCAGATTGAGTGGCTCAAAAATGATAGGTTGTGTTCTTATCCCTAGTGCATCAGTGATTATCTCAGTGCAGGCCTCCGGAAATCATAAAAATGTTAATAGACCTGCAGGTCTACTGATTAGAATAATCTACTTAACCTAACTATAATGCATTGACCTTTAAACTGGTCTTAAATTGTGTGATTCTAGGCAAATATTTTATTTTCTAGACTCACCTTTTTCTTCATTATCACATATGTGAGCACCTTCAAATATGTGAGATCAGCATTTCTGCAGTATCCAAACTCTTTCGTTTGATTTAATACACTAAACATTTGCTCCATGTATAATAAGAATCTAGCCCACTTACAGGGTACGCATAACTCCTGACTTGCCTCTTAGTTCACTAAAAGCATTGTCATCGGGCCAGGCCAGGAATGTTTTTCAGTTCATGTTTAAAAACTCACACTTTTAATAAACATAATACTAAAGCATGATGTGGTAGCCTAATGCCATGTAAAGACGGCACATTTTCCATTGGAATGTCCACAAACCTTCCCACTAACATGCAGTTTTACTGATAAAACTGTAAAGCATACAATGTGTGTAAATTGGGTTTCAGCAAAAATATTTAGTATTGCAGATCACTAAGTAAAGTGATCTGATTTGTTTTGATCCTGTTAAAATCTTTGTCTCCATTACAGAGTTATAAAAATGTGTTTTCCTAACTTCTGAAATATATTTTTAAATATTTGTAATGTTCATTTACAAGTTATTTAAAAGTTAAGTGTTAGAAAGATAACCTGTCTTTCGCAGCCTTTCGATTCAAACTTGCTGTGCAGCATGAATGTAAGACACTTCACTTCACAAAATTCTCTAACTTTGCAGTCAGGGAAAGAAAAGTAAGCACCAACCTTCATTATAAAATAAGCAGCAAATTGTAAGAAGACATAAGTTGACATTTGACCTCTGTCTTTGAACACACAACAAATGTGACAAGATAAAACGATTTAAAGGCATTTTTATTGATCATTCAGTTTCTGAGTGAATAGAACACCTGTTTTCTGTCCGCTCACCGGAAAGAGCTAGTCGGCCCTATAAATAGCTCACCCTGATAAAATGTGACCTGACATAGTGAGTGTGCAAGTAGATTTCTCGAGGCCTGCAGTGGTAGAATCGCACAAACTGAGCTACAAAGGTGCCCGAAATGTTTTTAGTCCTTGGTAATTTTCAGATCTGCCTACTCATCCTCCATTCAACATCCAGTTCCTCTCCATGGGATGTCTCAATAAAAATTCGAATTTACCTCTGTGCACGTTTTGATTCCCCTTCAGGTCTCCTTAAGAGTAATCTTAGAAAAAGTCACTGCAAGCAATTTGCTCTCCTCTCACCCCCACCTTCCTGATGCATGCCCTCCTGAAAATGTCATAATGGGCTAAAACATGTCGGTGATTAGAGCAACAACTGTTTTATGTATCTAGGTCACCGAGTGAACTTTCCATTTATTGTCACTTCCTTTTAATGTGCATTTCTGTCATAAATTCTCAATGATGTAAACTCAGTCACTTTATCCTGAGGTGTACATTATCCTGTCAAGAATCAGTATACTTCATATGTAACGTTTTAACAATTATGTTATGGTTTTATATATTAAGAACCAAAAAATGGGTTAGCTAGCATAGAAGGTGGGTGCTTTGCAACAGTACATTTTGGACTCCTCACTTATGCATGCTTATCTGGGATGCCTCACCATGTATGTATATCTCTAATCCCATGAATTTACAAGGGTGCTTTATAACCCTAGCCTATCCCTAGAGTGAGAAGCTTTGTACAGCCTGGCATCTGTTGTTCCCACATCAGTACATTTATGGATACTTGCATAGACCTCTTAAGTCAATTCATGTGAAATCCATTTGAAGGAAAACTCTTCAGTATCAGCTGTACTGGCCTTTTATAATAATTACCATCTTAACCACTATTCATTTTTTGTTCTTGCAGCTGCTTTTCTTTGGGTTCGGATGGCTGTTTTTCATGCGTCAGTTATTTAAGGACTATGAGGTAAGGAGCCAGTGCTTAGGTTTTTGTCCAATGACTATGCTTTTATGTATATATGCAATTATTTGCCCATGGAAAGAAAATAAATGATTCAGAGTGTCACAGGAATGCCTCTTTACTTTGTCTTACCTTTACTGAAATTATTTCTTACAAGGAGAGAAAAACAAATTGAATCCCCTTTTTAATTTTAGCTTTTATAATTGGTTTTTGCTTAAAATGACAAAAATTATCAGTCTACTTTTCTCCAAATTTCACAGGCAGTCATATACTACCCCTAAACACAATAACACAAAAGGCACTTCCAGTGCAGCTGTGATAACTTTACAAAATTGCCATAGACTTACAGTGAAGACAAAAACTGACAAGAAAATGGGCCTCACAACTGGAATTGGCACATGGCATAAAGTTCATCATCATCATCACGTAACTTTTTCGCATTACAATAAAGAATGCATAAAAGTACATATAAAATATCATTACATATGATACAAAAAAACGTAGTTAGAAGAATAATTACAGTACATAGAAACCGATTGACATTTAAAATAAATATTTCATACTAAAAAGATATCAATAGCAGCAAACATCAAGTTTCTAATCAAGCAATTACTTTAAAATACTAAAAAGGATGTGCTATAGAGCTTTGCGAGTTTTTATAGCTGCCAATAAGAATGATAACAATGCGTAACACACAAACGCAGTTTCTAGTTGATAGAATAGGGAAAGTTCGAGTGCAGAAGAAAGCAGGGAATTTTTTTAAAAAGTGGAACAATAACATTCTTTCTCTCACTTGTATAAAATGGACAACAAAAAAGGATATGCAGAGTAGATTGAATTGCCTTATCGTCACAAGGACAAGGCGGTAGATTGTTTATAGAAAAAACATTATTCGGGTGGCCCAGCATTAACGGAATATAATTTAATCGAAATCTAATCAAGATGTGGCGATGCTGTCTGTTCTCTACAAACACGAGGTAAGAGCTAGGGTCTAAGGGAATATACGGTAGACTATCATAGATCTTAACAGATTGTTTGCCTCTGTATCTATCCCATCTATCTGAAACCGCATAAAGTTGAAAGCCAGTTAATTACTTTTACACTCTCTGTGACTTAACTACAGGTATGCACAGACTTTCCTTTAAGTAACATCTAAAATTAAAACATTAAAGTCCAATATTCTGTTCAAGTAGATCAATGCTCAGCCTATTCTACTAGATGAAGAGGTTTCAAGACCTGACCTTCAAGAACAAGCTTGGAATTTCCTGTCCAGGGCTGTTCATAACACTGGATAGCTTCTGTCACTTAAAATCCTGAAGACTGTTGAAAAGCCAAAAACATACAGACAATTTGTTTATTTCAGGTCCCCTGTTGCTTTCACTCTTATGGAATAGTTTTCATCTGAATTACTTACCTCTGTTTTCCCTTTGTTTCAGGTGCGCCAGTATGTTGTGCAAGTGGTTTTCTCCGTGACTTTTGCCTTCTCATGCACCATGTTTGAGCTCATCATCTTTGAGATTCTTGGACTCCTAAACACAAGGTAATTGATTTCCTCTGAAGGATGTTCTATTTATTGGGTTGAGAATATATGAAATCTAAAAATAGTTGGGTACATTGTTTAAAGTGAGTGTGCCTGTGACCCTTCTCTCGTGTTTCTGTGGTAGAACATTTTCATGAGGTTAAGCAAAGGATACCTTGTTAGCCACGTGTCATAATATTTGTTTAAATAAAAGCAACACGTTGATACCTTTATTAAGCCAACGGTTGAGACGGAAAAGTCCCTTGCATGGTGACGGATGTGCACCCCTGCCCTGATTTCCCCAGCTGCAACAATCTCTGGATCCTTGGTGCTGATTTTTATTGTCATGGGCAAGCACAGATCATGAGCATGCACAGTGGCATGGGCCTGGTACATGGATTGCAGCTTGTTGGACTGAGAGAGGTGCAAAAAACGCTGTTGTCAGAGTGATAAAAGGCTGTTGCCTTTGCCGGGAGTTAAGTAGCTCGAGCGAGATGGTGGAAGCATACCGTGTAGTGAT
Source organism: Calotriton arnoldi (assembly GCA_963921515.1). Taxonomy (NCBI): domain Eukaryota; kingdom Metazoa; phylum Chordata; class Amphibia; order Caudata; family Salamandridae; genus Calotriton; species Calotriton arnoldi. Next base: position 2,081,510 of record CAWUFW010000959.1, on the reverse strand, counting down.
CAATAGAACTGAACAGGCCTTTTACCTGTGTCACTGGAGTGAGTCCTGCAGGCTCACTCATATAATGTTCAGCTGCTGTGTGCGTAACTTACTGTTGGCCCACATCAAGTTAGTATCTAGCGCTGTGCAGCACACGTGTGTGCTGTGTGTATGTGTGTCTGCGAATAGTACATACATGGAAGAATATGGGTTCCCTTTTGTGAGGCCCAAAGCTGACTGGAGGAGCATGAGGAGGTAGAGGAATCTCACCCCCTCCCCCGACAGATTTGTGGATCGCTGAGTTACTGAGAGCACGGTGAGACACACACTGGAGGAAGGAGAGCCGGGCTTTTAAGTACACCTCCAAGGTTGCTCTTTGATTCAGGGAGCAGTCCCGGGAAAGAGTCCGGAACAAAATTGGGAAGGAGATGGGGCTGATAAGAGATCCTAAGGAGTAGGGCTGAGGCACTCTTTTGATGCACATATAACTGTAGGCTGACATACAGGTGTGAATTTCTAGTCTCTCCCATGGCCTGTGTTGTGGGACTATCAGATTTGGAAATGCTCCTCCAGCTACAGATTTCTTTCTGGAGGAAGGGCAAGACAGAAGAGTGGGCACTTGAAAAAGAAGCAGACCCCCAACATAAACTTCAAAGTCTCAGACCCTAAATCCCAGTTGGTGTCTGGATATGGACCCCTTCCCAACCCCCCTCCCCGAAATTCCCCACGAAAAGAAGGGGTACTTGTCCCGGTTGCTCAGGACCCATAGTAAGTCAAGCCTCGGGACATCAGAAGTTAAAGGCCTCAACTCCTCTCCCTCCCCCTGGTTGCTCCTGCTTGCCCAGTGGCCCTCTGAAAGGGGTCCTGACACTAATAAAATTGTTAATGCTGTAATTCTATGAGGCATGTCTAGGTTGCCTGACCTGCCTCCTATCATGTGAATGCCCCAGAAATACACATTTTCTATTTGAATTCATAGAGATTCACCTATTCTGTGGAGTGTATTGTGATGGAAGTTAGCATGATTTCTTGTGCATCCATCCGCTCTCTCTTGGAAATGCAGGGAAGGGCCTTCTCTACTGGCTTCCCCACACAATGGCTCATTTATGTTTTTAGACTAGAGTTGAACTCCGAGTCTGTAGCACTGTGATCAAACTGAAAATGTCTTCTTTCTTTCAGCTCACGATATTTCCACTGGAAGTTGAATCTCTGTGTGATTCTGCTTGTCCTGGTTTTTGTGGTGCCATTTTACATTGGCTATTTCGTGGTCAGCAATATCCGGCTCTGTGAGTATTTCCAAGATGGCGGTTATGTTATCATATTTTGATGTCCCAAGGTCTACTATAGGGCTGCAGCAAACCCCATGTCATGTTGTGTGCATTATAATAATAAATCTTTTGTATTTTTTATTGTCATGTATGTGTAAAATCACTCGGCAATAAACATGTACCAAACAGGATTAATTCATCGCTGTTCAGAGCTTGGGTAAATGGGAACTAGGAAATGGCTTTTCAATCCCTACTGAGCCTGCAGAATGCACAGCAATAACCAGCATGTTCAGTAACCCAAAGACTGTTAATTGTTTAGTCCTCCTGTTACCTCAGCACCAATATGACTCACAGAATGGACGCTCTGTCCTCTCAGGTGGGTGTCTGTAACAACGGATCATGCTGTGTGTATTTGTTCTGTACAGGGCTGGACTCTGTTTGCAAAATTAGTGTACCCGGCTTACTGAGGTTAGGGAAGGACCTGCCATAGAGTGGATACAGTAAGCAGAGTGAGTAGATCAGTTGTGCACAAGGTAGTGTGGCACTGGGTAAAGGGATAATGCATCTCAATGAGCCAATCAGGCCTTATAGGGGTATTCTATGATACACTATTTTCCGTCCATAAGACCCTGCTTGTGTTGGAAGCAATGGGAATCAATTTGCCAACTTAAGAAAATTAAAATGAAGAGTTAATCATGAAGGTAACTTTTCATTTTAATTTTCTCCGATTTAAAAGCATTCAGAAACATCATTTTGATCTCACTCTCCATTACTGAGTCAACAGGGAAAGTTAAATACTTCAGTGCTTCAGTTCTTCACCTCTGTGACACCCAGCCTGGCCCATAAATCTGACTGAGCACTGTTCATTATCAGGCTCTGCTATCTGCAGCCTGATGATAATAATTTAAAGTACACACAGCCTTCCCTTAATGTTAAAAGAAAAATGTAACCCTGTGCTTATTTAAAAATAATCTCAAGGCTGCGAGCTACTTTGAAGGTGTCTGGGAGCTACTGGTAGCTCGAGATCGGCTGGTTGAAGACACCTGGAATACACCAAGCAAATGAATTAGCAATATATTGGGCATTATGGAGCGGAGTAGGGATACACCAAGTTTGTTCTGTGAGGACTTTGTAAGCTAGTATGGGGCAAAGAGAAGTTACATAGATCTAAGTGCATTGGGGCTGTGCAGAATGAAGTCCTTGTTACATGTTGACATGAAGCTCCTTGAATTAGATCAACTACAGCTAGAAGCAAAAACATGTATGGAATACAAATACCCAGTATCATTCATCGAGGTGTAATTACTCTAGAGTGCTCTGAGGGCAGAGAGTAGACACATTTCTGAGTGAATTCTTGTATGTTCAATTATTTATTCAATATTCCCATCAGAATTCAATTCTTGCACTTTAAGGCAAAAAGGAGTGTGTCTTACTGCCAACGTGTTTTGTGCTTTAGTGGCGTGCAGGCCTGGGGCTTTTTCAAGGCTGAAACAGTGAATTACAACAGATTTTCTAAAAAGCAGTCTCTTGAAACCTTATGGGTTGTGGTCACACAGGCGTTCCACTGCACTCATACAAAGCCTGCCAGCAGCTGATGAGAAGTGATACACAGTTGTACTAGTGAAAAAGGTGATTATCAAGAAAGCGTTTAGATAAAGTTAAAAAATTTAAGTTGATCTCTCGTCAGACACAAAAAACATTTACGTTTCACCTAGCAGGAGATGCCTATGGTTCTAACGCAGTTTACATGGACCCAGAACGAGTTGGTTTTGGTCTCCTATTACACAAGGGTAGAAAAAGGATTCCAGATAGAAGTGTGTTATAATGGTGTCATTCCAAGTATGTTGTATAGGAAAGGAGCTTAAATGGGTAATTGTGTTCAGCGTCTTGAATCATAGAGCAATGATGCTCAGGATCTAGATGCACTTGGGCTATGCCCCACTTGTGTTGGGCCAGGTACAATAAAGAAGAGGTTTGCATTGACGTCCGACCAGTAGGTGCCATAACCAGTACCCATAAACTGGTGTGTAGTCTTTTTGATACTTGGCGCCAACATGCCATTGCAGTTGTGAAAACCACACTTTACAGCAATGCAATAGCATAAAAGCCAGGTCTGGTGGCACAGTGGACTAATGCATCTATTTCAGAAACATGTGTTTAACTACTTGGCTGCAGGTTCAAATCTCAGCAGCACAATTCAGGCTTTCATCCCTCTGAGGTCGACACAATTAGTACTATTGAGTTCAGTAACAGTAAACACCTGTTATTCAGGGTCAAGATACCCCGAGGTGTGAACACACACTTTACAAATTCATGTGTTATGTTACTCTAGACCGAGTCCTCAAATGTAGAGCTGAACATGACTTGAGGTACTATTCTAATTGTGGGCAGAACCATCCCTGCATAGAATGAACCAGCCGGATGTGCAGTATCCTGTCATGGGTGAATGAACTGAGTGTTGAAGCCCGGCTTGCTCCATTGTCTATGACCAGTACGATATGTTCAATTAAAGCATTTCTCTGCCTGTTTCTGCTTCCCCAGTTCACCGCCAGCGGCTCATCTTCTCTTGTGTCATTTGGTTCACCTTCATGTATTTCTTTTGGAAACTGGGGGATCCCTTTCCTATTCTCAGTCCGAAGCACGGTGAGTTATTGTTTTGACAGTTTTTTTCTTAGATATTGTTGTGTATCCCCTTTCTTGTTCAGTGTTACTGTTCAGCAGTTTCCTTTGGCAATGACTTTAGTAACTGGTCATCAGGTTGGTTACCTTCACGTGACTGAATGTAAACGTATAGCATTTACATAGCACTTTATACTAGCATTCAACAATTTTCCACATACTTTCAAGCTTCTAAGCGCTCGCAATTTTAACATTCCTGCTCTTGAAGAGGAATGGCAGCAACATTGTCCATTCACTCACTTAGTCAACTCTGCTGTGGAGGGAAACTCAAAGTGTGTAGATACAACTGGGTCAGTGCTTAATTTGTAACAGAATAAGTGCCCGGGCTGTCGCCGGGAGGCCACTACAGCTGCCAATGACAGTACAAACACAGCTACTAACCATCACACTCCTACAAGTGTGGCAATTCATACTATTCCAGGCCCCCAAAACTATAAGAATGGATTGGGAGGCAGGTATTAGTCACTGTACTAACAAGCAGCTGTTTTTGTGCTCATACCTAAATTAGCCAGACAGCGCCACCATGTGGCAGACTGTCATAAGCCCTGGTGCTGGCAATTAAGTGCCGGTGCCAAGCACCGTAAACCACCGGCTCAAATTAAGCACTTCACTAGGTACATTTCGTAGAGGTTCCAATGGCTCTACTGCTCCATGTTCTGCATTCCCATTCCCAGCTTTCTTCTTATGACTCTCCCAAGCTCTTCATGCACCCAAAAAAATGTTGTAACAGTCCATTTTTGCATGTAGAGAAAGAACTGAAAGGGACAATGAGTGGGCGCGTATTATAGAGGTGTTCTTGGCATCAGGAAAACAGTGCATGGGTTTTCCAAAAGCCGTGCTAAATGCTGGAGTCTCTACCCATGCCACGGATGTGCATCTTCCATGTGTGAAGGAAGGGGAGGAAGTCCAGAAGTACAAGTGACACTAGGAGATCTACAAAATGTCACCTAGATTACTATCAATATAATAATCACTCAAAACTAGAAGTGAACTTCACTTGAGGAAATACCTCTAATATATGATATATTTGCTTGTGTACTCAGTTCTAGATGTTGTTTCATGTATCGCCTGTGTTGTCTTTTGCCATCTCATATACTACAGCATTATTGGAAATGTCTCTCTTGGAGAAAACCCCTCCTGCAGCACATGTGCCAATATCTGCTACATATAGCTGGGCTGATCCAGTCTTTCACCTTCTTGTGCTCGAAAAGTTTGAAAATTTGAGAACCAGTTCAGTTAGGCAATGCACGTTTACAAAATATTGTGTCATGATTTGGATAAATGAACTCTTTATGCATCATATTAATGCTAGATAGTACAACAGATCCCTGTCATTAGTTCTGTCTGTCCTCTTCCAGGGATTCTCTCCATCGAGCAGCTAATCAGCCGGGTGGGTGTGATCGGAGTGACCCTGATGGCACTGCTGTCTGGCTTCGGTGCGGTGAACTGTCCCTACACCTACATGTCCTACTTCCTGAGGTGCACAGGTTCCCATTATACATCATTGTATAGGCTGTTACTATGGTGCTTGTTACAGTTCAGTTTGAGATTGTGAGACAGGATGTTGCACATTGTAAATCAGAGATTTGCAGCCATAAGCTGTGTGTATATGTGATGAGAAGGGTCTTTCTTGCCCCACCAGTGATAAGCAAGGGTGTGCTCTAAGATATCTTTATTGACAGGGGTTAGGGACTTCCTCTCCTCCTTGAATAAGATTGTTTAATTATAGTGAAGACCCTTGCCATACAACCTAAAGAAGATTGTATTGTAAAACAATCCTTTACCCTTTGGAGCATCAAACTTTATAGACTACACATTTGAAAACTGGAAGACCTGTTGTAAAAGAACGGCGGGGGAATGTTTGATACTTTATGGAATATGTAAATCTCTATATGTCCACACAGCACCTCTTAGACTTCCGCGTCACACTCCTTAGCGCTCCCTGTTTATCCTGACTGCTAAAACAAGACAGCCTCTTAATATAATTCTGCACAGTTATATAACTAATGTTAAAAGAAATATGACGCATTGACTAAGACAATGTATAATCCACATCGGGGATGTTTAAAATGTAGTACACCTTCATTTGCTCTGTGAATGGTGTAACATGACCAAGAATGATAAATATTAACTCCCTCCAGCAATATATTATATTAGGTTAAGGACTAAAATGTGCTTTTCGTTTACTGGTATAACCAGTGCTTTTTACATGGCCATTTCTCAGCACTCAGTGTGAGTTTAGTTTCTGTTAGGACTCTTTCGGTGTCCTACATCTGCTAACATAAACCACAGAATGGAAATCACGTAAAAAACTTAAGTCTACGTGGATGCCGGGTAGAAATCGAGATGTCAAGTTGAAAATGTATGCAGGAAGCGACCAGTATGAAACCTAATAGTAACAAGCATTTGCAATGCAATCGGTCTCGCCTTTGGGACCTTATATGTATTTAGCTATGCAGCACATTAGCCTGGGTGCTGAAACATCTACTGTTCTTTAACATGGAGGGAAAGTAAGCACCAAACTGCGTGACATGCCAGGTATTTGAACACATGGAGAGAAATATTGCCTTTCAGCGGGAAATTATATAGTCCAAAGCTCTGTTTTTAATATAAAATCGGGGCCTTTGGTGGTCATATCACTGAAAATACAAGATTTGAAAAAAATATTATTTTCTACGGGTGCTTGTGGAAGACAATTTCTATGGACTGGAATCTAGAGAATGCTAAAGTGATTCTGGTATTTTACTGACCTCTGCTGGTCGTTTTCTATCAAGACAGTTAAATGGAGGCAGTTGAACAAGCAGAAAGCAATTCTGGTATTTTACTGACCTCTACTGGTCGTTTTCTATCAAGACAGTTAAATAGAGGCAGTTGAGAAGAAAAAAAAGTTCCTAAGCGGAAGCAGACTAGTCCTAGGGCTGATCTCCAGAGCCCACAAAGTACATTCACATATAAGTATATACTAAAGTATATACAAGAGGTCTCGAATGCTCGACTTAAAAATAGAGGCAGTTGAACAAGCAGAAAGCAATTCTGGTATTTATTGACCTCTACTGGTCGTTTTCTATCAAGACAGTTAAATAGAGGCAGTTGAGAAGAAAAAAAAGTTCCTAAGCGGAAGCAGACTAGTCCTAGGGCTGATCTCCAGAGCCCACAAAGTACATTCACATATAAGTATATACTAAAGTATATACAAGAGGTCTCGAATGCTCAACCTAAAAAACTGTGAATGGAAATTAAGATATTAGACTTTTAGGGAATATCTGTATTTTTAATGGACTAGATTATGAGGTTATGTCTTTTGGTTTTATTCTGGTCGGGAAAGGTGGAGATGAGATGGTGAATATAGACTTTTATTATTCAGCAATGCAGTGCAACATACAAATATTGTTGTATGCCTCCCAGTTCAAGGGGAACACCTTAAAAGCTTTCCTTAACCCCAAGACGATTTTGCTTACTACGCCCATTTAGGGGAAAAGGAGAATGGACAGATGTCTCTCATTCCTCTGTGACGAGTTAGGCTCATCTAGATCCAGAGTTTTATGGGACAAACAACTCTGCCAGAGAAGCTTATCTGCAGCGGATATATGTAGATGCTTGGACCCTCACCCAGGCCCCTGAAAACAGTGAGAATAGACAGCTGCTGGTGTTTTATAATGTTTATTGTGTACAATCAGCACATAAGCCTTGTATATGAAAATAAAGGATATTATTACAAGAATCCCAGCAGTCATAATATAGAATTAAATGACGACTGGGAAAAAACCAAAGCATTTTACAATCTGGAATGCATTAGTCTAAATCTTACCTAAGGCATGTGTGTATGTGTGTGTGTGTGTGTGTGTGTGTGTGTGTATATGTGTGTATGTAGGCATGTGTGTGTGTGTCAGCTTCATGATTATTGTAGTGGCAGAGTGCTTAGTATTCTCTCTAACTAAATTATGCCAAACTAGGTAGTTATCCCTGCATGCCCTAAAAAGCTTTTAGACCTGCAGTTGGATAATGGCCGTGCGGATTCTCGCTTCAACAATCAAGCAACCTGTCTAGCCCCTCCCAAACCTCTGGTCTCTTTATACCCTTCTCCCAATAACTCTCGATGGGGAGGGGTAGCTGTGGTGCAGCCTTCCACATCTGTACTGTACAGAATGAACAATGTTTCAGTCATAAACATGTTTGAATGGCAGGCACACCTATCCTAGCTGGCTTCCTTCTTCCTTTTGCACTTGCTCTGTGCAAGGCACTTCTCCCACTTCATCGACAGCCTCACATGGCCTGAACATATGATAATGAGTTACTAAGTCAAGTTAAGACCGAACAGTCACTCCCCATCTTACATACCAGACAACGACATTGACAAGTTTGGCTGTTCTGGACAACTTGGACTGGTACCTTGTCTTCTTGACCCTAGAGCTGTACACTTAAGCATGAGCCAAATTGACGATGCCCACTTGTCTTCCAGGAATGTGACGGATACAGATATTGCAGCCCTGGAACGAAGACTTTTACAGACTTTGGATATGATCATCAGCAAGAAGAAGCGGTGAGCACAAACTAAAAAGAATATTTAGACGGCTGACATTAATTACAATATAGTGTCTTTCTTACACATGTGCAAAATATACATGTATGCACATTCGTGATTTCGTATTGAGTTATTTTGCACACCTTCCTGCAGATCCTTGAATATTTGTGCCACTGACAGTCTGATGACATTTATTTTTTTGTTTCTCTGGTGATCTGTACCGTACAGGTTGTATCACTGCACAGTACAAGTTGGTTGCATTTGTTTGAACATTTCATGCACAGGAACACTGGTGGAAACAAAAGGACTGCAAGGATCTAGTTGTGGAGCTGAAGTCGGTGCTGCCCATTTCTGGGGCAGTCAGGGACGGGATGTAATAATTTACCGATGCATAGTAGTGTGGGGTGAGAATTGAGGATTCGAGGAAAAATGCAGATTTTAAGTATATTCGAGAGATTGAGCAAATTAGTAGCAGAATGGAGATCTGGAGTTAATGTGTTGTGCGGGTTCTACAACGGTTGGGTGGCCTACCTTTTTCTTCATGAATACTCACATGATTGATAGGAAGGGACCCAGTAGGCTGGTACCAGCTGGAGAGAGGGTTGTATGTCCATACAGAATGCTGCTGTTTTCACTGTAGGGTATAGGGCTTTTTTGTGCAACAAAGCCCCTTAAATTAGATCCTGAGGTTGATGACAAGCCAGTGAAATTCTCAGAGAACTAATATAGCTGCTGCATATCGGGCATTTTTTAAGGTTTTAAGGTCAAGGTCTTGAACACCTAAGAAGAAAGGGCTGTAGTAATCGAGCCATGTGAGGCAAAGAGCTGTGTAATGGTGGCATATTATGGGCTGGTTGATTTATTTGTAGGATTAAACCAGGGATGGTAGAACAGTGTTGAAAACATCTTTACTTGCAGACTGGCCTTTGGTGTGTAGAGGAAGTTATTCTGGGTATTTTACACTTTCTACCGTTAAATAAGAATTTACTTCTGTTTAAACATTTTTCGAATAGTATATTTGCTCGATGATATTCATTTTGTAAGCTCATTCACATTCCCAATCAAAAACTATTTAATCAGTCTTAATTTCAACTTTTTCTAAGCATTTTTATATAACTTGGCCTTTTTTTGGAATTTGGCTGCATCACAGGAATGGAGAATTACCATCAATGGATGACAAGAAGAGCAGCCAAACAGGAAGAGATGAACTTGAGGTGATGTCTGCCTCGCCATGGCACAGATACGGGTCATGGTTAATTTGTTATACCTAGGATTTATTTTTATTCCTGGCTGCAGCTCTACAGCCCTATCTGGAGACTTCTGTTCGGACTTTTGACTAAGGAACCCTTCTACATTTTGAGAAATTACTGAAACACCTCCTAAAAGTAAGAAATCTATATCCAGGCCATGTGAAACATTTGGCCTAAATAAAACGTTACTGAGTGCATCTCCTGTTTTTATCTGAAGTTCCTGACTCTAGAAGATGAGTTCTAGGAGTCATCAGTTTCCAATAAAAGTGAGCCTTTTGCTGTGTTTCCAAAGTAGTTGTTCACTGAGCCATCATCAGTAAGTCTACTCTTGTCACTGCCTGCACTCTCATACACATATTAATTTGTGTAATTCAATATTTCTCACTTTTTTGTCACTCACCGCAAAAATTCCTAAGGAAAGTTGGCCTGTGATGAAAGCTCCATCTTCAGATGAAGAGCCAGTCAGGAGTGCGGCTGCCTTTTCAGCAAATAAGAGAACAACAAACATTTAAAAGTGTGGATGACCGTGAAGGTCTCGGGAGTGACCTGGGCCTCCTCTAAGGACACGGTGCCCTCTTTCCCAGTAGAAAGCTGCATTAGTCCTCCCCTTCCAATAAAGGTTCAAAAACCACCTTTGTTCCCAAAGTAGCTGTTGACTGTGCTGTCAATGATGTCATCCCCACGGCCATTGTCAACAGTCATGTAAGGCTTTTCTCAGTCATTCATGCCTGCTCCATGATGGAGAACCCCATGGACAACCTACTTTTCAATTCCAATCTCACTGTCGACTAAAGTGACACCCTCACCGATTGCCACAAAGGCCTTCCTCAAACACAAAGATATGTACTTCATCATCAACAGATCAATCAACAAGTCTTGTGTCCAATATAAGCAGTGTCATCCCATAGCATGCCCTTGTAGTGGCTTCTCAAACTTCAGTGCTGTAGAACACTCTGAGAAGTGACCTTGTCCACATCTGTGATGGGCATGAAGATGACAATGGACAGAATGTGGTAAAGGAGCACCTCACCAGGAAAGAAAGGATGAATGGCAGGATTGGGTGGCATCCAGAGAGTGTTCATGTGAAGCACCTCCAGTGGGCTCTACAGCAAACTAAAAGGCCAAATTCGACTTTGTGATGGAGCACACCTCCGCTAGGCTTAAACTCACGGTGACACTGAAAGGGAAACAATATTTCTCGTCTTAGAAAAGCACCCAGGGAAAACAGGCAAGTCTATGAAGAGGAAGTACATCTATTGATGAAGATTCATGGTTCGTCTACCACACCCTGTGCTAGTCTGTCTAATCTCTTCCAACCAAGGTGACCCCCAAAAGGAATTGTGTATATCGTTTTTTTTCTATTTTTTTTTTTTACCACTTTTTTTGGAGGCCCTATGTCTCAGAATAGTGAATAATGGGGTATGTTTAATGTGATGCAATTATTACAAACCTATGCGTATAATTGTACTGTTAGTAATGAATGTGAAAGATATTGAGAAAATATGCATATCGTTAATACATGTTTGTTAATGAAAGACAATGTAACAGGCAGGAAGAACCACACGGTCTGGAGACAAAAACTAGACGCTGAACCTTCAAGCATAGCACATTAGGTAAATAAAACGTATTGTATTGAACGTTCAGGCTGCGTAGCTTGGTCATGCTGTTCTCTTGTTTCATAATTATTGAAAGAAAATTCCAGCCTACAGAGTTGATGAATTTGTTCTTTTTGCATGAACTACTGTGGACAATCAAAGTTCATATAATATGCTTTTTCCTGCTTAATGTTGACAGTAATAAGTCATCAGACATAGGGTCAGGAACCTTCCATTTATATTTACTATTTGGGAGGCTTTGTAGAACTATTCATTCCTTGTGTTTGAGGCAGGAATCTGGTGATAGCTGAAGAAGAAAAACGTAAAAGGATTGGATCCAGGTGAATTAATTGCAGAACCTATGGAGAGCTATTAAGTCTCAATTAACTTAAGCTGCCAGGGCAGTCCCCTTTCCTTGACTAGCTAAACTTGGATACCATTTCAAATTATTTGTCCATGTGGTTTCTTTGAATCTTCTGAGACACCGGGTACCCCCGGGGGTCTGTGAACTTGCTCAGAGGGTCCGCTGCGGCTTAGAAAATCAAATAATATGAACTGATTAATAAAGTGTATATAGATAAAGAAACAACATTTTAAAACATTCTGTTAATGCAATGAATTTGAAATTGGAGGCTAAAAATGAAGTCAAATTTCTCAGATGGATTCATGGGAGCAGTGCAAGTGCATCAAACAGAATACAGTAATGGCGATGATTGGCCTCAACTGAATTTAGAAAAGCTCCAACCTTCCCATTAAAAATGTGTTCTATTTTTTAATATTTGCTTGTGAATGAATGTTTGCTATATTTGTTTCATGAAATCTTTTTTCTGTATTTTTTGTTTATCATTTGTGGTTCAGATCATCGAAAATGCTGAGGCCGGGGTCCTCTGCTTCCAGTATTGATTCATTAGGGGTCCCCGGATTCCAATAATGATTCAGTGGGGGTTCCCAGGTTCCAGTAATGATTAATCTGGGGTTCATGGAAGTCAAAGGGTTGAGAACCATTGCTCTCAACAGTTCTTTGCTACTCTTTGGAACTCCAGTTTGATTGGTTTGGATAAATGCAGTAAAACGTTTTCATCATGTCTCTAGATTTTATTGGCCTTACTAAAACTAGTGCTTTATTGGCATAGATGGTATTGATGCTGCTGAATCTCTTGAAAGAGTACCTGAAGGTTTTCCAAGTTTTCAGAAGATAATCAATGGAAATGAGTCCAGTCGCTCATTCATTAATTGTATCAAAGTTTGATTTTATTTTGTTGACATTTACAATATTCATCAGCTTTTCTATTCCTTTTATTCTGTTTTACTTTTAGCAAAATACTGTGTGTCATCTGGCCCTGTACTTTACTGTTAAAAAGCATTGTAATGTGGGTTGTTCCTTCCATTGGTTCAATTGATGTGAAATAAAACTATAAGTCTCAGAATGTAGGCGTTGTAAATGATAGGCAGGAGTGGCACATTCTACCCATGTCAACACCGAGCCTTCAAGTGCTCCTACTCACAATGCATTGAAACTGTCCTCTGCAGTGTGATAAAGTAACTTTCCTAATATTTCAGAATGGCAATGATAAGAAGAAACATGTTCCAGAGAGGGGAGGAGCACTGCAAGCCTTCTGGATTCTGGGGGATGATAAAGAGTGTCACCTCCTTTGCTCCAGGAAGTGAAAGTATCCTTTGCCTTCTCCCATTTCAATGCAGTTTACCATTTTAGGAGTTCTTTAATAGGTAATGTTGTTGATTCCTAGTTGGTACCTTAGGCCAATATGCAGTTTTCCATAATATCATTAAATGTCATGACTCTCCTATTACTTTTCTGCTTTGAATTTATTTTTCTTCATAATAGTGTTGGTGTGTAGACCACCTGTGCCAGATGTGACAATCGCTTCTTCTTCCACTAATGATGTTGCCGTAATTGCAATTGCAGTCAACCACTGTGCGATATTATGAAATGTCAGTATGTAGGGTGCTTCACACTATGTGCCTGCTAATTGAGCACTAAGATCCAATCTGGAAAACTTGTGACTTACTGAAATAGTTAAGGTTTGTACACTAAAGCTGGCTACACCTTAGGCTTAGCTTTTCCCCCCTGTGCTGTGAAACATTATTACTAGTCCTTGTCGTCGATTTAGAGGCATTTATTTGTGTTTACATTTTCAGTGAACGATGGAGAATCATTTTTAACTCTAAAGCCACTAATGCTTGAGGTTTGAAGGGTCACCTGAGCAAATTCTCTGATCTCATCAAGATTGGACAATTATAATTGCTTGTATTTCAGCACTGAGCATTGTCACTAATAAGTTGCATAGTGTTAAGAGAGGTGGGAATAAATGTCTTCAATTTCAACAGCTTCGCGTTGGCTTCCAGTAGCCAGGCAGGTGATGTTCCAAGCATAATGCGTTATACACAAGGCTTACTATAAAATGAGAATTCCATTATATTTGATAAACGTGGCCATTGCTGGTTGTCGCAGCAACCTAGTAATATTGCAAATCATCGATGTTCAGTCAAATGCTGATTGATTCATTCATTTAGTGCACTTACTTTGTGCTCTGCTACCTAGATAAGGGGGTCTATAGGCTCCTTTGAAATAAGTCACATCGCTATATGTGTTGTGGGAAGCCATTGCAGATTGCGTTTTTTGGGAAAGAAACCTATGCTATCCTCTTGATGCTTTATGGGTTCCTGAGACATTAAGGGGAGTTGTAGCGCCTTTTTTTTTTTAGGCTGAATAGTCGGGGGCAAGGTCAAAAGGCATCTAAAAGCCAAGCATGCTATTTGCTAGGTCCTAGTCTTTTCCAGTAGCTAATATATTCATTTTCTAGCCTCAGGTAGGTGATGCCTTTTATGGAGACACCTAACCAACCTAATAGCTACTTTGCAGCAGTCTGTCTGGAGCATGTATGAGTTGGCATGTAGGGTATTGGCATAATCTACCTGTGAGTAAATTGCTGCGCCTTCTTATAGGTATCCTAGGGGTGTCCACATAGATAAAGGAAACCTTGTTAGCCGTGGAGATTGAAAGAACACAGTTCTGTACACCACCACACTGACCTCTACCTCCAGAGTCTTGTCACAGTCAGACTTTAAGATAATTTGTTTTTTACATTATTAGTTTTATTATTATTAGTTTTATTGGTGTGGGTGAACTTCATGCTCCTGGGAGAGGTACCAAATAGTCGCGCAGAGCGTTCTATTTTTTGGCTGAAGATGTTAACCTCTGTCTGGGCTCTACCAAACTCTACATGGACCGGAGAGATTGTTATTCTTGATCTGGGCATCCCACTTCAATGTAGAGTTGTGTTCCATCACCATACAACTGACATTCTACTACTTAGCCTTTGAAAATATACATTTCTGGAGGCAGATACATTTCACCTAATTCCACTTTTAGAGGCCGGCCCTGTTGGACTCCATAAGGTGCAGCACCTTTTACTGGCAGGAAAGCTTTTCGGGAACTGATGATCCAATTTGTACAGTAAACCCTTGCCTGAAATAGTGGAGGTGATTGTGATTGTGATGTATGTGAATTACTAATAAATTACTTGGCACTTGTGGTTATCAGTCTAAACCACTTCTAGTCTGCATTCTTGGTCGAATAGGACATGAACAGACATCAGATGATCAGAAGGTACCATTTCTCATGGTAATGCTTTAAGAAACATCTCAGGTCAAAATGTAGCACTTTTTTTCCTACTTTTATTTTAGGCATGTGTCCATTGTGTGCCTTTTTTGAAATACCTCAATAGTATCTCTTGAGAGAGGCTGTGCTATGGTCAGTGAGGCACTAACCAAAATGTCACCTTGCAGATGATGGGGACCAAAGTTGCTGCCCCCCAATCCCTCAGGTTAAAGCAGCCTGCTGCACTGACGACCTGAGCTTCATGACCCATCCATTCACTTAGTAACCATCTACATAGATTAATAATGTATTCAACAGTATAAATAGGGCATCGTTATTTGACTGGGCAGACACACCTCTCCCAGGGCATTGGTGATGTAATCTCATACGGCTGTGTTCAAATCGAGCCTGGATTTTATATCTCGGTACAGTTGTCGAATTACAACACAGTGGGTGCTTCTGATGTTTTATATGCAAGATTTCAACAAAAGTTCTGCTGGTCTTGTCTATGTTGTAATGTGAAAATATAGTACAATAATACCAGGTCACAAACCTGCATAGGACTTCCGTTACTGTACTTCATATAGAAAATAAGGTACGCTCAAAACTTGCATCGTCTGAAACAGAATTTAATGAAACAGAGTAAGTAATCCCCAAATTTGGATATTGTGGTCTTTTAAAAGGCGATTGGCTGCATCACGTTCTCAGGCGAGGAGAAGGTTGAGGAGGAGATTTAAAAATGTATGAAATTTTGCTACAGTGACGAGGTCTTTCCTTAACTCTATTCTTTTGCAGATCTCTCTCTGATCCAGCAAGAAGTGGATGCATTGGAGGAGTTGAGTCGACAGCTTTTTCTAGAAACGGCTGACCTCCATGCAACAAAGGTAAAAACTGATACACCCATAGGTGGGTTATAATATTTTTACTTCTGGAAATAGTGGTCTGTCAGCCCTAGAATGACTTTAAAGTCAGATTGGGAGGTAGGAACACAAGTGGTGTGTGAGTGTGTGTGGGTGTATGTGTTTCATTAGTGAAACCAATCCTGATAGCCAGATTGGAGGGAGGGACGTGGGGCGGAGGGGGGAGGGTTAGGGTGTGTTTGTTTCAATGCTGAAACTGATCCTGCATGAACTGTTAACTGAAGCCTTTAGCAATACATTGTAGTCCGTATTACAGAGGCTAGAGTATAAAATTTCATAACGGCTGTCTGCAGGCGGTCCAGTTTGTGATGCGTTTCAGTGCCCTTTATGAAACCATTTCATTATAGCTTGAAAAGAAACCATCTTATTTCTTGATAAAAAGGCAGGACTCCGCTAAGCATTTGGGAGGTTATTGTAAGACATGATGGACCTCGATGTTTTCTTGCAGTGCACGCCAGTTTTGATTCTAATAAAGTCAAGGACCGCTAATTTGTGTCAAATCGAAATTATTCCCTGTGGAATCATACACATCCGAACACGGCGTATCATTAGGTAAATCACTAACTAATATAGTCGCCCTGCAGGATCTGATTTGTTCCACCCTGTTTAGTCAAGATTAAAATGTACTCAATGGATTGATCTGCTCGCCTTCGTCTATAAAACATTTATAAAAGTAAAGGATTCAAATTTATCGTCTTCATTGTTGTTCTGTAATAAAAGGATGGATTCAATGAAATTGGGGAACATAAGGAAATAGTGGAGCAGGGCTAGAGTTCTGTGGAGTCCTTTGCTTGACCTCTGTAAAAATACAGATGGACTGTTTAACCACAGCACTCCTCCTTGGGTAGATTGTTATGCACTAGACAATGTCTGCTTCTACTAGGCTGCATCATTATTAACACAGTGTTGGAGGTGCTTTATTGCCCAGATATAGTTTGTTAAAAAGGGGAACATTTTCCAACAATAAATGTTTCCTAGGCCAAGAAATAGCTTAATTGCACAACAGTAAGGTGCTATTCAGCATTATTATAAAATTAAATAAAAAGCTTTCTTCTGCACAGTCTCCTCTTGTGTAAAGATGTGCTGAAAGAGACCGCTTCGATTTCTAACTTTGCTTAAGGTAGAGGTGTAGAGATTGAGTTCCCAAGCGAGAAGTCTTCATAGTGATAGGATATGCATTAAAAATATTTATACTCTTAAGTAGCGAATGGCAAAATGTTTGTGGAAAGCTGCCTTCTGGAATCTTGTCAACTGGTAGGGAGTGCTCTGGCAAGGTGGAGGGTTCCTGGCTCTGAAAAAAACCTGTGGATCAGGCACTAAGGGCCTGATTACGAGTTTGGCTGTGCGGGAGTGGACCGCCACGCTGGCGGCCCTTTACCGCACCGTCAAACTCATGTGTGCACCACCCGCCTGATTACAAGTTTCCTTGTATCTGGCGGGCTTTTTTTGGCGGTCCCATGGCGGTGCCCCTGAAAAAGGGCACCGCCATGGGAACGCCAAAAACAGTTCCTGCACGGAATGGACTGTAAAGTTCATGCTGTGCAGGAACCTGGGTGCATGCACACAGGGGGGGGCACATGTTGTGCCACCCTGCATGCATCCACATGCACATGGGCAACAGGGGGCCCTTTAGGCCCTCCTTTGTTTCAGTACCGTCAGGCTTTCCATGGAGTAAAGGTCTCCATGACACCGCTGGCAGTGCTGAAACTCGTAATATCCTAGGGCGCTGCCGCAGCGGCACCACCAGCATATTACTGAACCCCTGAATGCTGCGCCACTGCCCGAGACCGGCAGTTCCCTGGCGGCTGTTGGCGGTTCAATGGTGGTCCGACCACCAAAGATTTATTGGGCGGCCTGACCGCCGGTGCGGCGGTGGCTGGACCGCCACCCCCGCGAGTCTGGTAGTCCTCGGAATGCCAGACTCCTAATTTGGCCTTAAGTCTTAAAATCGATGCCTTGTTTAGCCAGTAGTCCATCTAGACCTCTCATGGCTATCTCTGTGCAGTCATACCTCTCAAGGCTGAAGATTTAATGGACAGCATAGATTTAGGCCTGCTGCAGATTGTTCAGTGTTTTGGCATGGAATCAAGCATAGATCCCTTTAAAGTCACTGAAGAGCGCATGACAAATGAAAGAACTAATGTAGTATACTTTAGGACATCTTTAAAATGAAGTAGACCTCTTGGATGATCTTCAGGTGATAAATGGTCAACTTTTTAACCTTGTTTACTTGGAGCACTAAGTACATATGAACATTCCAAGAAATGCCAACGTTGCAGTTTTGAGGCTCAGCAACTGGGGACAGAGTTTTGGAGAACCACCAGGGCAATTGAATGCATATGTGTATAAACTTAGAAACTCGTTAGGGGGCGCTAGAGGGCGCACGGCAAGATGGCCGCTCTGTAGAGCAGCTCCGCCGGCCAAGCCCACTATCCTATCATTATCCTGCATCATCCGCCTTTGTTTAAGGCCATCTCGGCGCAATACAAGATAGTGAAGGCATGTATCGGCAACACGGCCAGAAACTGCAGACGGCGGAGCCGAATTAACAGCGGATCGGAGGCGAGAGAGGTTCCGGGCCTGCGGCGACAGCGTGGCGGACTGCATCCAGCCTTTGCGGTGAGGTCTGGTGTTGTCTGCGGGGGTGCCGGCTTGGGGCTGCGCTTGCTGTGGGGGGTGCAACGCCGTGCTGCTAGACCTGTGATCCGGGGACCGTGGGGCGTGGGCTGAGGGGCGGTAAGTTCCTGCCGCCACGAGGAATCGGGCTGGGGGAGAAGGCCGCCCTCGGCTCTCCGGCCTCGCGGCCTGCCGATGCGGGATTGCGGACGGCGGTGTTGCCCGTTGCCGCTTGCGGCTGTGAGCCGGAGCCCCTGCGGGGCTGCCTAGATTCGGCACTGCGAGGCTGATTAGTGGCTCCCCAGGTGTTGGTGCGCGGGAGTCCTCCTGCTGAGTGCCTGTGCTCGCTGCCTGTTGCTGCCAAGGAGTGGTTCCCTAAAGCGGGCGATGGCACCATTTACAGAAGGGAAATTGCAGCGGTTTGCGGGCTGGGGACACATATGCCCTCCATGTGCTGCTGTGGCGCTTTGGAGTGTATCCGGTGCAATTGTAACTCGCCCTTGTGGAAAGGTCCTGTGAGGTGCTGCTCCGGTGCGGATCTGCTTCTCCCTCGCCATGGCTGATGTGGACCAATGTTAAAGTGAGACCCATATTGGAGCCCCGTGGGTGGTTGTGGACTTGCGGCCCTGCCTGATTATCAATTAGATCTCATTGAAACTCAGCCTCTCATCGGATTGGCAGGTGTATGTTGCTGCGTTGTTTCCTCCATTGCGCAGCTGTGCCTCTATTCTGACCAAGTACAGGCCTATATTTCTCCTGTTGGCCCGGTTTCTGTCTGGCTTTATACACTGCCGGCGGACCTGGCTGGTGATATCGGTGGAGATCTGGGTGCACACCGACAGAAAGTTGTGCTGCAATCTGCGCAGCATTTCCTTCACCTCAGCATCTCCCTGGGCCTCGGTGACATACCGTCGGACAAAGAGAGACTCACCTCATTTTTTCAGTCCGGGCCTCGCTCCGACCACTCTTGGCTGTGACAACATCATGGGTAAATCCGAACGCGGTCAGCTGCGACTCACATTTGAGCCACACAAGACTAGCCGGGCTTCTCAACATGCAGCCTCCGACTCTGAGGCGGACGCTCCCACCGATCATCTCACAAATATTGAAAAAACTCTCCTAGCGGTTCAGGCAAGTCTTCAAACCATAGATGGTAAGATCGATAATCTGAATTCACGCATGGACCACATGTCCGCAAAACTGGATAAACATGCGCAACGCTTGGGTGAAGCGGAGACCCACATATCGGACGCAGAGGCTGGTCTACAACAGGTTACTGACAAAGCGGCCTCTATGGAAAAGGTGCTGGCAGTCATACAGGCCCGCAATGAAGACTTGGAAGCTAGGTCGCGCCGCAACAATGTGCGCATTACGGGCCTACCAGAATCCACAAATAGAGGTCGATTAGAAACTTACGTAGAAAATCTTCTCCGAGAGCTCTTTGGGGCTGAACAGTTGTCGCAGGTCCTGATAGTGGAACGTGCACATCGTTCATTGGCTGCCCGCCCGCCTCCGGGTGCGCCTCCGCGTCCCATCATTGCCCGCCTTCTGAATTATAGAGATCGGGAC
Source organism: Calotriton arnoldi (assembly GCA_963921515.1). Classification (NCBI taxonomy): domain Eukaryota; kingdom Metazoa; phylum Chordata; class Amphibia; order Caudata; family Salamandridae; genus Calotriton; species Calotriton arnoldi. The sequence continues at coordinate 2,061,490 of CAWUFW010000959.1, read as the reverse complement.
ACTGTGCTCCGGCTGGCGCGTGAAAAGGGCTCCATCACGCACCAAGGGAACAGTCTAGCCTTTTACCCTGATTTCACGATGGCAGTTCAAGAGGCTCGGAGAGAGTACCAGCCTGTAAAGAAACTTCTCATCGCAGTGAAAATACCTTACGCTATGCTATACCCCGCAAGACTGCGCATAGAAGACAATGGAAAGCACAAGATTTTCACCTGCCCGAAGATGGCGATGACTTTTGCTAAAAACATTACACGACGCAGTAGCTTCTCCACCGCTAGTGCGGGGCCGGATGCTGGAGGAAGTAGTGAATTGACGAATGAATGATATTGTCCAATATCCGCAAGGAATGTCTCAACCTGGTTGTGTTATTCCTGAGCTGCATTGTGTCCGTTAACCATGCTGCCACGTTAGCTTTACATAAAAATGTGTTATTAATTGAAATGCACTGCTCCGATGCTATCGCTGGTGTTTGGTGAACATATTTCCCTTGCGCTAGTGGCTTTGCTCCTGCGTGATGATGTAACAGTTAGCACGCGGATATTATAATGATGGCTTGGCCACCTCCTGTTCTCACTGGGAGGGTTACTGTGCTCAGGCGCCCCCCTCATGGGTGTTCCCGGCAACTGGCTTCTCCCATGGTCTTACATTTGGGAATTGTTGTGGGAGGTTCGGGAAGGCTTTGGCATGTTGGGGTCGCTAAAGTGGGTGGGGGGTGTTGATGGGTGGGGGGGTGTGGTAGGGATTGTTACCGTGACTGATTTTGTTTTTAAATCCTTTAACAGCGGCATGTATGTTCGTGCAAACAACCATGGCAGTACTTGTTTCCTAGTGTAGATAGGCATTCTGATGCGCTGGGCTAAGTGCGTTTCAGATATAATTTACTGCAACTGTCCATAGTAATGTGATGTCCATCTCCTGTTTAACATGGAATGTACGGGGGCTCAATTCGCCAAAAAAGATTCGTCAAGTTCTGGCGCATTTAGATCGCCATGGTATTGGCATTGCCCTTATACAGGAGACGCATCTGACACAAATAACGGATAGGCTAGTGGGAACTCGCTGGGCTGGATATCGGATTGCTTCCTCATATTCTTCATATAGCCGCGGTGTCCTCACCCTGGTCAAAAAAGGTCTCCCATTCACTGCAATCCAAACTCATACCGACACAGCAGGGCGCTATGCTATTCTGCATGGGAAACTGATGGGCACGCTTGTTACTATTGTTAATACCTATGGTCCTAACATTGATGACCCTACATTATATGAGAGCATTTTTGCTGTTCTCCGTGCACTCCCGGATGCTATCATTCTTTGGGGCGGAGACCTTAACACACATTTGGATCCAACTAAAGATAAATCCAGTGGCAGGGAGGGTCACTCTCCAGGGGCAGCGCGTGCAATTAAAGATGGAATGGAAGACTTGGGATTGCTGGATGTCTGGCGCCATAGAAACCCTGACACATTGGAGGGCACACATATCTCCACTGCACATGGCAGCTGGTCTCGTCTTGATTACTGGTTGATGAGTGGGGAGGCAGCGGGCTGGGTGACAGACGTGGCTGGGTTACCGCGTACACTTTCGGATCACTGTCCTGTCCGCCTTGTCCTCTCTGTCCCGCAGTCTGTCCCTAGGGCCTTCACGTGGCGCTTTAGGTCTGACGCGCTGTTGGACCCTGTCTACTTGGAGACGATCCGAGAAGCCATAACACAATACTTCGATCATAATAAGGGGTCAGTTGATAGCGCTGGGGTGCTTTGGGAAGGGTTTAAAGCCACTATTCGGGGCACCTGCATCAGCACAACAGCCGGTATATTAAAGGATCTGAGAGGACAACTGTCTAGGCTCGAGACCACGCTTAAAAAACTAGAACTGGAATATGAAGCTGTGCCTGATGAGTCGACCCTAGCTTCCCTTAAAGAGGCTATCATTGAACATGCAACTCTGGCGGAGGTCGAGATGAAGTATATATCGAAACGATATAGAGCACGTGCCTATGGAGAGGGTGGCAGGCCGGGACATCATTTAGCTGATAAGATTAAATACCGACTGGAGAGAGAGATAATTACCAAAGTCATAGATGAGACGGGCCAAGACTATCACAGTATACCAGACATAGCAAATCAATTTCGGCAATTTTATGAGAAACTGTACACCTCCCAAGGTGAGACCGATGTTGCCGATCTTGATAAATACCTCTCGCAGACAGCTATCGCATGGCTATCGGATGGTCAGAGGGACTACCTAAACCAACCGATCACGGTGGAAGATATCCAAATGGCGATAAAAACGTTACCCAATAAAAAAGCGCCGGGCCCCGATGGCTTTACATGTGAATTCTACAAGGCCTATGTTGAAGAACTCTCCCCTTATTTATTAGAAATGTACGCTGAAGCGTATGATGTGGGCGGGCTGCCGCCGTCACTTCGCGAGGCACTAATAATAACGCTACTCAAGAAAGATAAATCCCCCACTAGTTGCGAGTCTTACAGACCCCTGTCACTTATCAATATAGATGTAAAAATATTGGCGAAGATTCTGGCTACTCGCCTCCAGCCGCTCATGCAACAACTGGTCCTGCCTGACCAATCGGGCTTTATTCCAGAGCGCTCTACCTCCCATAATTTGCGGACGCTGTTTACCACACTCCATACTCTCAATCCTGAATTGCCGGCTGCAGCGATCATGCTTGACGCTGCAAAGGCATTTGATTCTGTAGAATGGGGCTATCTCTTTTATATTTTGCAGAGGATGGGCTTTTTACCTCTCTTTATTAACTGGGTGCGTCTCTTGTATGCTGGACCAACGGCGCGTGTGCGGGTGGAGGGCTACACATCGGACCCGATACAAATCACCAGGGGCACTCGGCAGGGGTGCCCGCTCTCACCGCTGTTATTTGCTCTGACACTGAAGCCCCTAGCCTGCCTTATTAGACAATCTCATAAATGCGCGGCTCTCAACTTTTTACATCGGCCTGTTATTATATCACTTTTCGCAGACGATATGCTGCTTTTTGTGCGGGAGCCCCGCACTTACTTAGCACCAGTTCTTCGTGAATATATTCGTTTTGCCCGTTTTTCTGGCCTGAATATTAACTGGTCTAAGTCCGTAGTGATGCCGCTGACGGAGAGCACTATCCCGCATGAACTCGAATTTCCTTTGGTGTGGACCACAGGCTCGGTAAAATACTTGGGGGTGTGGATTCACCGCAATCCGGAGGTTGTTATCCGTGAGAATTACGGGACTGCTACAGCGCTACTGGAACAACAAGTGGATAGATGGGTAAAACTCCCGCTCTCGCTTGCAGACCGTATCGCATTGGTCAAAATGGTGGTACCCAAATTTTTATATTTTTTCAGCAACATACCGATTCAACTCACGCAACAATTTTTTAAAACTCTGCGCACATTGCTACTTCGCCTCATTTGGGGTGGCCGTTAGGCGCGGGTGCGTTGGGATACTCTCGCACTGGATTACAAACATGGGGGCTTCAATGTACCTGATTTTTATCTCTTATCTGTGCGCACAGGCACAATACGCACATTTCTGGTTCTCCTCACATGCGTTTGTCCCTCATGTAGCTGTGGAACACTGGGAGGCACACCCCATCCCACTGAGCTCCCTGTTAACTCACAATCATAGGACCTCACCTCGCAACACTTTCAGCACCATTAACAATACGATTGCTGCTTGGCAGGCGTTGGGTCGAGGGGCAGGAAAACTACCATTATATTCCCCGCTCTTATCGGTGGCTCATCACTCGAGCGTATCTGTAACACATGAGCAGGGAGCACTGCGTACACTAGAGCAAGTGGGCATAACCAAGCTGCAAGACTTATTTCCGGATGGCACTTTTATGACCCCCACTGACATGGATTACATTCAGAATAAGACACCGCTCTTTGTGTTTTACATGCATAGATTAAAAAAGGCGTTGCAGATTCACTACCCCACATTCCCCTCGGAGCCACCCGAGACACTGGCGCTGCGTACACTTCTCATTGCCCCTACCCGTCATAACCTAGTCACCAAGCTGTATCGCGCTACACGGGAAGACAGGCCCCTCAACTGTGACAAGAGCCTTGACACTTGGAATGCATATCTCGATCCCCCACTCACGCAGAAGGAATGGGAAGTCTGCTGCCGGCTTACTGGCGCCCTCACCTCGAACGGAAATCTCCGTATTATACATTTTAAATATTTACACCAGGTTTATTACACCCCATACAAGCTTTTTAAATATGGGTTCCGGGACACAGATGCTTGTAAGCGTTGTGGAGCTTTGGGGGCGGACTTCTGGCACTTAGCCTGGACATGTGGACGGGTGTCGGAATACTGGACTGCAGTGATTACCACGCTATCAAAGATTATTGGGCTTGTGCTGCAATGTTCTCCACAGATATGCTTGCTGGGGTTCATTCCCTTCATAAAAGGTGCTGAGTAGCACTGCTTATTGCCAAACGACGGGTGTCGATGGTGTGGGATAGTACACTGAGCCCCACAGTGGAACAGTGGCTTAAAGATCTGTCACTTTGCAGAGAAAATTTGGTCCTGTATGCGGAGGAGTTGCCATCGTCCTCGCGTCCAAGTGACATATGGGAGCCCTTATTAACATATCTGCGTTCTGCCACTAAGCCTGATCCACGTGAAGCTGATGCTACGTAAACATGTATGCCATATGCTGTATGTAATGAAGTCAGTCTGTTTAATTTTTTTGCCCACGTATCCTTCAGTCATAGTCACGAGTAAGTTGTGTCCTGTGGTTATGTCTTGTATATTGTTAAACTTGATTACGTCGTAATGTATGCTGATATTTCATTATCATCCATATTCCTTTGGCTTTCTGTAATTGTATTTTGTACAAGAAGTTGTGAAAATCAATTAAAAAAAAAATTAAAAGTGAGAACCCAGAAAAAAAAACTTAGAAACTCGTTAAAAAAAACATGTGACTTGAAATGAATGGAACATAAAAAAAAACCTACATCAAGAATCCTACATACATTAAATAAAAATACATTGCCAGTGCTGATTTCCTTCTTAGGACCTCATTCCAGTGCCCACATGTTTCCAGGAGGTTGTAGTACCTGGGGAAAGATCGCCTGGTCTAGTTGTTCATAGGTTTGGTATTGCACACCTTTTTTAGTTCTGCATTTTGAACATTCTTGGAATTTTGTCATTTTCTTTCCTGCACCAACTTAGAAGGCGTAATTTGTGTAGGGAAAACAACTGGGTCTGTGCAATATTTTTATTCAATTTGTAATCCTGAATCCCTAAAACGAAATAATCTACCTAATCAGATTGAGGGCCTCATAGTTTTTGTGCAGGGACAAATAAGTGGCTGTTTCAGCATTTCCCAATTCTGCATTATGTCGGATAGATATCACCGGGCTCGAGCCCTACATGCCTGAACTCTTTTTAACTGACCAGGAAATCTGGACGTTTTGAAGGGGTGGTCTACTTAACTTTCAGGGTACCTTTGCCTTACCTCCTTACTTAGCTAATTAGCCTAGGAACGGGATGGATCATCCAAATTGAAATTGTATAAAGAGCCACAGTATTGTTGCAGATTGGTCAACAGTGCTCATTCGGGGTCTGGTCGTTGCTGTATCGTAGGTCAAGATGGGGTGGCAGGGTGTCATTTGAGACCTCTGTAAGGAGCTCAGAGGTGCACAAAGTGACATGTCACTGCTGTGCACGTTCATAGAAAGTATCAGACCTAACATGGGTACCTGTTACAGAGCCAATAATTTCACCAGAATGGTAGTGTCTAGAGCTAAGGGGTTGTGTGTGCCTGTCCTAGTGTCTCTAATTGCCCCAAACACACAGGTTCTTACGGTGTAAAGATCTCAAAATGACAGCCTCATTTGTCTCCTCTGGTCCATATTTAGTGTTGGCAGGCTAGGAACCTGAATAGAAGAATTACTACAGTGACCAAATGCCTTCAACTAGTGCAGAGAACAAGTATTTCCTGTTCTAACATGGCTGACAAGCTGCTGCTTGTGAAATATTGATTTGAGGAAGAGAGGATCAATGTAGAAGATGGACAGCAATATATGCTATGGAGCTCTTCTGGCGCAGCAGAATGATTTGTGATGTGGATTGTCAATTTTTGCCATAGGGTCCCATCTTCTAGAAGTGCTGACACAGTTGTTTGCCTCTCGTGGCACTATGCCACTATGGTAAAGCTAAAAATTGTTGACTAAAACCTGAGAATAAAATTTGTTTGTGTTAATTTGATCAGGTAGTGATGCTGCTTTACTGAGATGAATTTTTTTATTCTGCGCAGTAATCTGCATATGTTGTCCCGGGTGATTATTCTTTCAGGAGAGGATAGAATACTCCAAAACATTCCAGGGAAAATACTTCAATTTCCTGGGTTACTTCTTTTCCATTTACTGCGTTTGGAAAATCTTTATGGTAAGTTACTGACATTCAAGTTTTCATTTTATGTGATCTTTCAATACTTATAATGCATTTTTACAATTTTTTAATTCATTCTGATGTTTACGTTATGCAATATGCACTTGCGAAAATTGATACAAATACAGAAAAGTTCAAATGCCAGAGTAATACAAACAAAGCTTTGATCTGTAGGGTATAGAAAACCATATACTGTCAAAATGTTCTTCAAAAGTAAGCAATAACAATAAAAAGTTGTTATGCAAGTTCTTGAACTTCTTATTCATTGTGCATGTGTAACCTTATGAATTTTAAGATTATCCTATTTCATTGAATTCTTCCAAACGTTGTGTATTCATGAGTGAAAAACATCAGTTTTTCGTGTCATAAAAATCACAAAGCAGACAACCTCTGCACCTTAAAGGGTTCCAAACTGTCCTGTACAATAGAGGATATAACCAGATTTGTGTCTGACTGCTTGACACCACGATTGATGATAGAACAAAAGACAAACTTGGACAAAGAGATCACTATTGAAAAAGTGGGACAGGCACTAAGCACAACTTCAATCAGGCAAGACTCCGGATCCTTATGTTTTGCCAATGGAGTTCTGTAAAAGCCTGACCAGTGAGATTGCGAGCTCAATGTTAGATACGTTCAGTGATCAGGGATTAATCGGTGCTGCCTAAAGACCTGCGGACAGCAGATGTAGTACTGATCCTTAAAGACGGCAGGGCAGTGGAGGGACTTCTCATCTTAACTTCCTATTTTCCTATTAAATAGTGAAACAAAGATTTTAGCCAAATTAATAGTGAGTATAATCCTCTGATAATTTTGGTCCATGCTGACCAGTCCAGTCCGGTTATATGCCCACTAGACTAGATTTAACCTGCAAAGACTCCACAGTAATCTTGCACATACTGAGAGAGTCACTGAACCATTTGCAGTGCTGTCATTGAACACAGATAAAGCCTTTCAATCGAATGAGTAGCCCTTCATGTAATCGATACTAGAAAAGATAGGGTTTGGAACGTACATTATGTCTAGGATCAACCTTTTGAATAACACCTTAATTTTGCCTACTGTGAAATAGACTGGTTCAAAATGAATTGATATTATTGCATTTTCGCAGTATTTTCCAAAAAGGCATACATCACCGTACTACACTCTTTAGTCATAATTTCTTTGTGCTTGATTTGCAGGCAACAATCAATATTGTGTTCGATCGCGTTGGAAAGACGGATCCAGTCACAAGAGGGATTGAGATCACTGTGAATTACCTAGGAATACAGTTTGATGTGAGACCAAATCCAGTGATAGTGCAAAGTATAGCTTTGTTTTCTTGTTAAAACTCCCTGATGCTGTGTTGCTTGATAAATATTTCATGGTTTTTATTTGATATAATACCTGCTTTTAGGATTTGATTTCACATAATTGATGTACTGCTTTTAATATAGCGTATGTGCTTTAGTTTGCATGTCATGCAGAGGCGTCCTGCCGGACTTTGCCTTGTTTTATCCCTTGTAATCACTCTGTGGTGGAAAAAACAATAGTGTTGATCTCCTTGCATATCTCAACTATGATTACACAAACTGTGCAACAACATATTCGAGCTACTTGACATCTATTGTACAAGTTATAGCCAGATAAACTGCCTTTTTGCTCACCTATCATAGACTTCAGTGTGCAAAAAATAACCCTCTTGCTGGCATTAATCCCAAATCCTTGTTCACAGAATCTAGAGCCATATCTACTACTATCTGGCTGCAAAATACTGGTTGCAATTTTGACCAGTAAAGAGTTCTAAGAACTGACTTATGTACTAATTGGTCGGTTCTTAAAAATCCAAATCAGTGAGGGTCAAAATCTGTCCAACCTCATGCGTATTCATGAGGTAGGTTGCAAATTTCAATTCACTATGATTCATTGTTATCACAGGGATGGTGGCCTGCTAGGGTCTTAAATAAAGAAATCTTTTTTTTTTTTTTAATGCAGCTCGTTTTCCTTAAAGAAAAATAATAAATATATATGTTTTGAAAACTATGGATCACTGCCTACTCCTAAAAAAGGTGGAGGGGTCCTTCGGGGACTCCTTTCTGTTTGTAAATGGGTTACCAATACCTTTCAGTAGTCGGTAAAAAAGCAATGTTTTGCGACCGGATTTTGGGCGCAAAATTTGAATAAATATAAGTAATTAGTATTTGGAAGGGCAACTCTAACATGCCCCTTCCAAGTTCATACTGGGTATGGTTTTCTAAATCCATTTACTGATTCAGTAAACTGTTACCAAATTACTAAATGGGTTTAATACAGTTGAAAAACACGTGTACTGGTCACAAACAGTGCTATTTACCCAATCGCAGGGTTTGCGACAAGTAAACATGTTCCTACATCTGGCCCCATGATATGCGAGCACATACATCTGCAGATGGAGCTTATGCAGGCATGAAAGATATTTTGCATTCATATCTTTAGGGTTAAGAATGGGAAGCAGAAATACCAGCGCAGTAGCCATGCAATACACCTAGAAGGCACACAGATTTGTAACTTTGTGGGTATTGGGTTGGAACAAACATGTTGCCGGAATGAGAAAGAGAAAGGATTTTTCCACTAGGAAAAATATTTCCTGGTGTTGAGAAAGAAAAGAAGAAATAGCTTCAAGTGAAAAAATTCCAGTATCTTACTCCTGCATATTGTCTGCGCTGCATGAGTAAGTTTAGCTCCTGCAGAAAAATGATTGGAAATTGAATATTTGCATAGGTTTTCATAAGTACTTCAGGGGGTTCTTGTTAATTTAAATGTGTTTCTTGAGAGGAAAAGGCAAGGAGCACTCCCATTTTCATGGGATGTTGAGGAAACTATTTATTCATAACAAGCAACTTATTTAGGGATAAAGTAAAATATTGTACACAATCACCATTCTGCTTGCCCGCAAAAGTAATTGTTGAGTAAACGCAGGCAAGTAGCTGGTATATATTTCCTTGGGTCTTCCAGAAGAGAATGTGAATTCCCCCAAAAGTCCCAGTATCCTTAAATCATTTAATTAAATCTGCAAGAAGTAGATTTCTGGCACTTTCACTGAAGAACATCCTAAGCTACGGGTGAGTTTCCTCCACATTCTAGAGGGTAGCTTCCAATGAGGGATTCTTAAATAGAAGACGAACAGCAAAAAGAATTGGTGTTGACCCTTAATTCCATAGTATTTCCATAAAAGTGTTTCAAAGTAGTTAGGCGAACCTGTAATAAAAAGCCCTAATACAAACTCTCTGCATGACAATGCATTGAAACCTGATTTCATGTTTGTAAAGATTTGTAAGACAATTTCTATATAGTTATTCACCATATGAGAGATATCAAGGGAATGTGAGTGTCGTGCTGATGTCTTCCTTCGAAGAGCTAGGGTACGTGGCATATTTTAATCTCCTGTTCCTCTTTTAGGTAAAGTTCTGGTCCCAGCACATCTCATTCATCCTCGTGGGGATCATCATTATCACCTCAATCAGGGGTTTACTGATTACACTTACCAAGGTCTGTATCCTTTCTGTTGCATTATCTGAATGAAGGTGATGTTATATGGTTGGAAAGCCTCTGATGTTTTAGTTTCCTTGTCCCCCTTGTAGAGATGCTGTGTAATTTGCATTGTGGAAGTGAGGCTAGTGGGATTCCGCTTCAAATAGGAGTCTCATTGTAAAGCAAATACTCCTGGTAGTCATATGAAGTGCTGCAGTAACAATCCCTTTGCTGAGAATTCAGGCAATTCATTGAACTAAATCCTCCTCCACTGAGGATCGGCTAGTCAATATTCACATAAAGGAAACTGTTTTCTTGTCTGCCTTATATTTTCTCTATTTTTGGACAGAGGCATAACAATGTTATGTTATATGAATACTGTTTTCTTTCTTTCTTTTTTTTTTTTTTACCAAAAGACAACTGTTTGTGGCAAAATAGCAGGTTATCTTCAGAAAGGTCCGATTTAATTCACTGCCTTGAAATTAAAGATAGATGTATACAACTGATGCTGATACTCAACTAGGAGTATGTTGCAGTTATTGTAAAACTTTTTGACTAAAGTATATTTTGTTGTTCGTAATATCCCACTTGGTTACTCTCTCTGTTGACACTCTCACATGACAGATAACATTTTTTCTGGTTTAATGTTCTCTCATTCTACTTCTACTCCATGCAAGGCCCTATCAGTAATTGGATTTAGCTTCAATACGCTCTCTGGCCAGCTGGATTTTGCAGTACTCTTGAATTGTTTTGTCATTGAGTTTTCCTTCTTTTCAGTTCTTTTATGCAATCTCCAGCAGCAAGTCCTCCAACGTGATTGTCCTACTAATAGCACAGATCATGGTGAGAATTTTCCTATTTGATCATTGTTCAAAATGTCTGTCAGTTACACATCTGACATTGGGTTTGAATATACAGAATGTAGTCTAGATCAGATTTTGAAAGCCATTACTTTATTTAGCCCTTCCTGAGGGTTGGAGATAGGCCTCAGTCGTTGGGATCCTTCTAATTTATTATTTGACAAGAAGCGCTGACAACTCTAATTCTAGCTGTGCTTCATCCTACTAGTCAAGTTCATGCCCAAGATTCCATTACATCAGATCATATGTAAATCTTTTTCTACTTCCGTCTGAAAAGCCCCCGCCTTCAAGCTCAAATCTCAGACAATGTGCCCTGACTTTGATGCTGGATGATGACCTATCATTCACTAATGCTAACCTCCTCTAACATCAGCTTCCCTGCATCCTTTGCTACTGATTCCTTGTCTGCCATGGTACTCTTTCTCCTGAACACCTTAACTTCATCCCCACCCCCAGCATATGCTTTGAGTCGGGTTTCAGTTTCTAAAGAAGGATCTGCTCCCCTTCCATAAAGCCAAATTGTCCCACCCCAATACCTTAGTAGTGTGCAAACGTAATTACAATACTCTCTCCCTATAAACAGCAAGTCAAAAAACAGTGCCCTGTACAAACTCCATATATTCTCCGGGGCCATCCATGGCATTTCCCTGTTTTACCTCTTGCAGTATACCCCCTCATGAGATCTATGTGTCACCTACTAGTAGCATCTCACCCGTCCCCAAACACGGTGTGCTTTATTAGATTTAAACCTTTTAGTCTGTTTGGACCTTTCCAATAGTGCACACTCCCAGGAAAGCTAAAGGAAGCTTTTGTACGCATTTTCTCTAGACTCAAAACCAACATTGCATTTATTACCTTCCTTCCATCCTTTTTGTAAAGCGCTCTGATATCCTTCGGGATCTTGTTCGCGCTGTATAAAACTTTATAAATAAATAAACATGGTTAACTCCTTCACTCCCCATCTATGTAGATATTTGGGCTATGTAGGCAGTGTTTGTCTCAGTTTCCACCAACCATCTTTTGTCCTTTGAACACTGCCTTGCTCAGCTTATTTCTGCTTAGAATGCTTATTATCTCAATCTTAAATGTAAATATCAATGGTCAAATTTCTCTTTGCGCCGTTTACTTGGGCTCTTGTTTCATTAGTGTTTCCCATTGATGTATTGACTTATAGCAGCTTTTATTTGAGAAAGCAGCTCTGTTTGAAACTTGTTTTCTAGTAATAAGATCCTAAATCTAAACTAGACTTTTCAGGATCAATTCGAGTTTGAAATAAGGACTGTTGTATGGACAAAGAGCACTGCTTGCCCTCTGTCCCTTCACAATAGGCTGTCTTAGTTGTTGGACAATCTAGAATAATTTGATTGTTTTCCTTTTCTTTTTAATGTAGACTACCAAATCCCTAAATCTGGACAGAACCTGCAGGGGTTTTTCAAGCTAATGGCACCCATTAATACATTTATCCAGCTTTTGTTCCTGAGGTGTAGCCAAGAATGAAGGTTAAAACCTACAGAAGTATCTCTTTAGTTCGGCAGATAGCAACACGTGCTGCTTATGGGTGCAGTCTAGAACTATAGGTAGATTAATGGGTGGATGGATGGCTGGGTGCATGTATGGGTGAATGGATGGGTGGTTATGGTTGGATGGATATTGATTGATTATTTATATTGCACATCTGTATGTAAGAAGTCTCTAGGGTTATTGTTTGCTGATTGTTTTAAGGGAGGTGCATTACTTTTTAAAACTGCATAAGCGCTGGGATATGTTTCTGAGCAATGAGTGTAAGGTCGGTGGCTGACGAGTGGGCAGTCTTCCTCCTAGTCATTTCTGTCAATAAGCAATAGGAGGGAAAAACCTTTCATTGTGAAAACGATGGTCTGTTCACTTGTTTGGAGGCCCTACTTTCTTACATTTATGAATTAACAAAGAGCCTATTTAAAGTTACATGCTGCTGTACCATAAGCCAGTGCATAGTCATTTAAGCAAAGGTGTTGCTCACATCACATACCATACATACCTATCTGTCATGAGCCCCAATAATCCCTAGTATGTCTGAATTCTCCATCATCCCTGATCAAGATGTTGCTTGGCCGATGATGGTGTGTTGGTTCTGGTAATGCTTGTTTGGGTTCTGATAATCATGGTAGTTAGCCTACTATAATATAAGGTTAAAATCAATACTTGAATCGATTATGGAAAAAATGAAATGGTAGAAATGAATTTGATGTAGGGAAACGTGCTATCGAACCATGAACAACCTCTGTAAGGGATTTTGGTCATGTACAGTGATACAAAACCATGAAATGAGTCACTCCAGTGGGGAGTTCGAGTAAAAGTGCCAGAATAGGTTATCATAACAAAGAGAGTGGACTGTAGAAATAGTTGTATCCAAGTTGGTTATCAACAGAAGAAAAGAGAACCAGAGGGAGAGATGAACAAGACTAGTTGGTGAAACCTTAGTAACCTAAGGGATAACGTTAATAGAAAATGTGTTGACTAGTAGTACTTCATACTAAAAGTATGCTTCTCTTACAAACTTCATGAATGCAGAAAAGAGGATTATGCCAATTTTCCAATAAAACTTGCTGCTGCAGCTGCTTCCACATGGATCTAAATGTGCAGCACAGACTACGTGATATGCTGTGGCGACTATTTGGAGCATTGATGCATGTAATCGAGAAATTTGCCATGTGAAGTTAGAGAGAATGAGGTGATGAGTACTCTTTGTCAGTGATGATCCTTGTCTTAGACTTTCCAGGGTACCTCCCTAGGTAGTCTTTACCATCCCAGTGGTAGCATCATCTTTAAGATGGAGATGTCTGTTTTTTGGCGTGTGACCGGTTGGATTGAAAATACAGGGATTGTAGCTGTTTTTGCTAATCTGTGTTTTTTTTTTTTTCCATCTGCAGGGCATGTACTTTGTGTCGTCAGTGTTGCTGATCCGAATGAGCATGCCCTTGGAGTACCGTACTATCATCACAGAGGTGCTAGGCGAGCTGCAGTTTAACTTCTATCACCGCTGGTTTGATGTCATTTTTCTGGTTAGCGCCTTGTCTAGCATCCTCTTCCTCTATCTGGCACACAAACAGGCCCCTGAGAAGCATATGGCTCTGTAAGCCAGTGGTGTCCACCACGAGAGACTGATGGACTCAATGAAAGCCAGCCTCGCCTGGTGAAGGCAGAGATTCTGGACATGTGCTCATGCTGACATTCTCAAGCTACGGAAATGACCCCTGGTGGTGGTCTGCACAATTTGTTGGCTTTGGCTGTAGAACGAAAATCAATATTTCCTTTTTCTGTACTATGAGTAGTGCGTCTCTCTTTGAGAGTGAAGTTTGGGGTTAAAGGAAATGAATTCCCATACACACCTACAGCTGCAGTAAGAGTAACACACCAGTGTGAGCTGCTAAAGGATGCCTCCAGTGTTCTGAAAAATGCATAGCAGTCTACTCCACTGTCTTTGGGTGCATGAATGTGATATGGAAATGCGTTTGAGATCAAATGTAAATCAATGTTGAAGGGCATAGAATGACATTTTAAATCTCACCTAATGTGAGTCCAAATCTTGAAGATTTCAGGGATCTGCTCCTTTATTGTTGGGGCTTGTATTTTCTGTTATTAAATTACATTGTAATATGATCTATTTCTCATTAGGACTCATTTTGCTGCTAGACGTTTTTATCTCTTCCTGGAAAAATAACAACCTAATAGTCCTTTCCTTCTCCAGTTACCATCAATAACAAATGCTGTCACTTTAAAGGTGGACCACAAATCAGATGTTTTTCATTTAAATGTAGGTTACAGCGGGCACCGCACATTCCCCTCTCCCCAGCACTATGAGCATACCTTAAATGTTGGAGCAATGGTCCCTTTTGCTTTCTGAGATTGGTATGATTGCCAACCTTCCTTCAATTTATTTTCGGTTTTGAGCACCACTTCCTCTGAGTACGATGACTGTTCTTTACAAATAATGAAAGAAATGATTTTTTCAGAACATTTGGCTGAGAAATATTATTGGACACCTTAGCCCTCTTATCGTCATTTGTAAAAGACGGAAGAGGTGTGGCGCAGCGGCCAGGGCGACTGACTCCGGAACCTGGGGCTCACAGTTCGATCGCCGGCAGCAGATCAGCCCAGCACCATGTGACTCTGGGCAATAGCTCGCTTAATCTTCCCGACGGCCCCCAGCGCCGGGACACCTCTCCGGAGGTAGCTGTGCGCTTTACAAATACTGGACATTTACATTTATAAGATGCGTCTTTTTGGGGGTCTATTTCCCTTCAACTTCAGTAGTTGAAATTGGTCTAATTTCTATTGTTGAATGAGAGGATTTTTAATATAGTTTGGTTTTGGGACATTAGTTCTTGTTAAAATCTACTTTGGTGTTGAATTGAGCCCATGTTTCTTCCAAGAAGTGACCTGCCATCCAAATTGGTCCTTTTTTAAGGTCCGGAAGGTGTTTTGTCATTATAGGAGTTAACCCGATGCATGACTTCCTAATGATCAGTTATCCTGTTTTATTTCTGTTTGGCTTATTGGCTTTGGACTGCAGAAAATGAGTGATCTACTGGAGAAGCATCAGCATGGACTGTTAATTGACGTTTTGCAGCGTGAATCCTTTTCTGGATTCACACGCTGTGCATTATTCCACCATCTAGTGGTTGGGTCCGGAATAGTCTTTCTTTTCTTGTTTTTTGTGTGTTTTTTTTTGTTTTGGTCGCTGTCGACCACCATTTGGTGCCAAGTACCTCCCCTGTGTGACGTCAGACGATATCCTGGAGGTCGACGTGCGTGGTAGCCATCTTCAGATTCTTTTTTCCGCCGTTAGGTCTGGAAGCAAGTCGGGAAGCTCCGAAGAATTTTTTCAGATTTTTCTCAAAACATCAAGAAAACCCCCAAAAGAATTCCCACGAAGCTCATCTCTCATCGACGTCGTAACCGGAGAGAAGATCACAGTTCCGGCAAAGCCCCGGGGCAGATACCACAGAGGACCTCATCGGTCCACAAATGGCGAGGTAGGGGACATGGAAAACACCCCTTTCAAATTTTGTCCCAAATGCCACCACAAATTCGCTCAACGCGATCCGCACGACGTCTGTAACCTCTGCCTACCCGAAGACCACCAGGACAAAGACTGCGAGACCTGCACGGAGTTTCTGCCGAAAACTCTTAGAACACGCCGTAAGCAGAGAGAGGCTCACTACGCCATAATGTCGCAGACAACCAAGAAGACGCCCCTCAAAGATCTGGGTTTCTGCAGCGACGAGGACGAACACAGAGTGCCAGCAGATTCGACGCACAAGGGGTCGGACGTTGAAATTCAAGAAGGGGACTCCGAAAAGGCCCTCACCCAGAAAAAGAAGGGCGAGTCAACGAAGAAGACGGATAAGGTAAAACACCACACACATCTGTCAGAACCGAAGGCGCACAAGGCGCAACCCAAGGCAGCCCCGACACCAAGCAAAAAGGCGATCGAAGGTTAGCCGCGATCGAAAAAGCCCCACGGAACACAACCGAAGGTTACCGAGGAGGTAAAATCGCACAAGATGCCGAAACAAAGGGTCGAAGCCGAACCCACGAAGAAGAGCGCCACGCCGTCGAAGTCGGACGCAGGCGCAAGCAAAAAGAGAAAATTCCCAGCCTCCGACGCCGAGAGGGCCCTCGAGGTCGAAAGGAAGAGAAAAAGACTCGAAGAGGAGATGACAGCTATTCTTCAAAAGAAGAAAGAGTTCGACGAATCTCTAAAGGATTTTCGAATCCCCAAAACACCAGTATTTGAACAAAAGAATGCTCCGGTCGTCGAACCAGAGAGCATCGATGCCGAAGAGGCGGAGGAAGCCAAAGGAGGAGAAGACGATATCTTCGATTCACCTTCCACACCAGAGCCTCGAGACGAAGAACCCGAGGAATACGAAAACCTTCCTGACGAGGATAAAATCTCCGAACATTTTGAGGATACATGGAACGAACTCGACGCCGAAAGCCCCAAAGAAGAGATATGCAGTTATCCTTCGAGGGCTTCGCCTCCAGACGACATAGCCTTTTATAATGGCATAGTCAAGAGGGCAGCAGACCGGTTCGGAGTCACCCTCGAGGAAGAGAAAGGAGACACATGTTTCCTATTAGAAACCGTGGCCCCTGCCACTAAGGGAGTTCAGTACCTACCTATGCTTCCCAGTATCCTGGATCAAGGCAAAGAAGCCTTTAAGGAACCAGTGTGGAGAAAAAATACAAAGCATCCTCAAAGGACCCTAAGTACATCCAGGGGAACACGGTGCCAGACTCCATCATTGTCACCACAGCCAGAAGGAGAGCCAATGCTGTCTCCAATACCAATACCGAGAGTAAAAGTGGAAACGGTGGAGAGAAAAATGGAAAAAGAAGCAGCTACGCAATGGCGTATTGCTAATTCTAATGCCTTGCTGAATAGATATGGCCACCAACAGTGGGAAGACATAGAAGAGCTTCTTAACAAGCTCCCAGAAGAAGACAAAAGGAGAGCAAAATCCATCGTCCAGGAGGGCAAGAACGTAGCAAATACTTGCCTTAAATCAGCTCTCGACGCAGCAGACACTGCCAGCAGACAAATGTGCACAGGTACCATCCTGAGAAGACATGCCTGGCTCAGGTTTCAAGCAGGAAGTTCAAACTTCCAACATCAACAGGCCATTCACGGGAGACGCACTCTTCGGAAAAGAGGTCGATGAGTCTCTGCAACAGATTAAAAAAGATAATGAAATGGCAAGGGCGATAGGAGCCCTACAGCAGAGAGGTTCGTTTAAAAGAGGTGGTTTCAATAGCAAAAAAACCACAGGAAGAGGCGCTTTTGCCCTGGGGCAACAAATGGCACAACAGTCACAAAGTCAAGGCTCGACACAACAAACAGGGCAACAATCAAGCTACCAAGGTTGGCAGCAACAGCAGAAGCAGCCCTTTCAAGCACGAGGCAGAGGCCAAACCTCATGAGGAAGGAGAAACTGGTCCAACCGACTCGTTTGCAAAAAAGGACCCACACAAAATACCAGTGGGGGGGAAGAATATCCTTTTACCTCGAACAATGGCAAAACATCACAACGGACAATTGGATATTACAACTGGTAAAATACCGGTATTGCATAGAGTTGACAAAGACACCACCGGCAAACCCACCAAGAGCAAGAAAATACCAAAAATCAGAACAAACTTTGCTAAATTCAGAGATCAAAGAACTATCGCAAAAACACGCAATAGAACTTGTGCCAAAGCAAGAGTGGTTCACAGGAAACGACTCCCCATATTTCCTGGTACCCAAACAGGATCTGTCTCTAAGACCAATTCTGGACCTAAGGTTCATGAACAAGTTCATATTAACACAAGACTTCAAAATGTGTACCCTACAAGACATAATTCCACAGATACAAAAAGTGGATTACATGGCAACCATAGACCTCAAGGACACATACTTGCATATCCCTATGAACAAAAGACACAGAAAGTACCTGCGATTCCTACACAACAGAACACATTATCAATTCAAGGTTCTTCCTTTCGGAATAAAATCAGCACCACGTGTCTTCACAAAGTGTCTGGCAGTAGTGGCAGCACATCTGAGAAGAAAAGGAATCCATGTCTATCCCGATCTAGACGACTGGCTCATAAGGGCACACTCAGAACAAACATGCCGCAATCATGTTCAAACAGCTGTACAAACGCTTCAAAAGCTGGGTTTCTCAATAAACCACAAGAAATCATCAACAAATCCAGAAAGGGAAAAAACTTTCTTAGGAGCAAGATTAAACTCAATAAGTGCAAAAGTGTATCCAACACAAAAGAGAATACAAGCTATCCACCACGAGGCGATCTTTTACCAGAAGGGACAATCTCTGACAGTGAGGAAAGTCATGAAACTGATGGGCATGATGGCATCATGCATCCCGCTGATTCCTCACGCTCACCTACACTTGCGTCCATTCCAGGAATGGCTCACCAACAGCTGGTCTCAGGCCACAGGAAGTTCAGAAGATCTAGTGGTTGTTACACAAAGGGTGCAGGCACAGATACAATGGTGGGCATCCAAAAACATAGCACAGGGGACACCTTTCAAGATTCCAACTCCCTCTGTGACAATCACCACGGACGCATCCCTCAACGGTTGGGGAGCACACTTCAACCAGCTCAAAGTACATGGTCAATGGAACCAACAGGATTCCATAAAACACATCAACTATCTGGAGATGAAGACTGTCTTTCTGGCGCTGAAGGCATTCCAAAAACACATTCAAGGGAAAACTGTGCTGATCCAGACAGACAATACCACAACAATGTTCTACCTCAACAAACAAGGAGGTACGAAGTCCTTTCCACTGAGCACACTAGCACAGGACATCTGGCAGTGGGCACTGGCTCAAAAGATCAACCTACAAATGGTGCATTTGCCAGGAGTAGACAACATTACAGCGGATCAGCTGAGCAGACAGAACAACTGCTCTCACGAATGGGAGTTGAAACAGTCAACAGTTCAATACCTGTTCAATCGCTGGTGAACTCCGGTGATAGATCTGTTTGCAACAATGCAGAACAAGAAATGCCAGTCCTTTTCCTCGAGGTTTCCACATCACCTGTCAAAGGGTAATGCACTTTCACTCAACTGGTCACAGACATTTGCTTACGCTTTTCCACCGATACCCCTAATACAAAGAGTACTAGGAAAAGCAAAACACACGGGAACAAACATGATTCTCATTGCCCCGCAATGGCCAAGGCAGTCATGGTACTCAACCCTACTGGAACTCTCCAAGGGGAACATGATGAGGATCAAAGCAGACCAGGATCTACTAACAATGCAACAGGGCCAAATTTTTGTAACCCAGAACCACTGACACTGCACCTAGCAGCTTGGCGCCTGAATACATAGAATTTGGCCACCTCAAACTGCCTCTAAGAACTATGGAAATTCTAAAGGAGGCAAGAAAACAATCAACAAGAAAATGCTACACAGCAAAATGGAAGCGATACACCACATGGTGCACTGCTAACAATCAGTTGGGTTCAATTAACACGCAGGAGACAGTAGTCACTTATCTAACTTATCTCCTGCACAGCAACGTCAATTACTCCAGCATAAAGGTGCACCTAGTTGCCATTGTAGCATATACAAGAGGGAGAGCATGCAAAAGTTTCTTCAAAAGGCATCTAATTAAGAGATTCTTAGAAGGAACAAAAAGGATTGCCCCACCGAGGTCAGCTCCTGTACCCACATGGAGTCTAAATACAGTGCTTTCACAACTAATGACAAAACCTTATGAACCCATGCACAAGGCAGATCTTAAACACATCACTTTTAAAACAGCCTTTCTCATCGCCATTACTTCACTACGGAGAGTAAGTGAGTTACAAGCTCTAACAATACAAGAGCCATACCTACAAATTCATAAGGACAAGGTGATTTTAAAAACGAACCCACACTTCATACCAAAGGTGGTATCAAAATATCACTTGGATCAAAATATTCTCCTACCTATTTTCTTCAAAAATCCAAAGACTAAAGAAGAAAAAAGTCTCCATACCCTGGATGTAAGGAGAGCATTACTGTACTATTTACAAAGAACAGAACAAATACGCAAAACAAAACAATTGTTCGTCGCATACGCTCACACCAACACAGGATCACCAGTCACAAAGGCAACAATTGCACGATGGATAGTACAAACCATCCAGTCATGTTATGCCTATGCCAAAAAAGAACTGATTATACGACCTACAGCTCACTCCATTAGAAATAAAGGAGCAACCGTAGCTTTCATGGCTAATGTACCTATTGACACTATTTGTGCAGCAGCAACATGGGCATCACTACACACCTTTTCAAAGCATTACTGTGTGGACATACAAATGAGTAAGGAGGCTCAAATTGGACAGAAGGTGCTTCAACACCTGTTTGCAAAGTTTTCCTCTCACCACAGCCTCCTAACCTCGGGAGAAACCGCTACGTAATCTAATGCACAGCATGTGAATCCAGAAAAGGATTCACGCTGCAAAACGAAATGGTTACTTACCAGTAGGAGTAGTTTTGCAGCTTGAAGAATTTTCTGGATTCACATGCGACCCACCCGGCCTCCCCTACAAGGAAAACAAACAGGTGGGAAAGCAAATGATTACATCACTTATTTAATTACCATCTCAAGGACTACCAATAGAAAAGAAGAAAAAAGAATCAGAAGATGGCTACCACGCACGTCGACCTCCAGGATACCGTCTGACGTCACACAGGGGACGTACCTGACACCAAATGGTGGTTGACAGCGACCAAAAAAGAAAACAAAGACTTCCGGACCCAACCACTAGATGGCGGAATAATGCACAGCATGTGAATCCAGAAAATTCTTCAAGCTGCAAAACTACTCCTACTGGTAAGTAACTATTTTGTTACTTGCAAATAAGCTCCTGTGATCTTGTTCACAGAAAGGGTGTCAAGGTGGGCAAGAACTTACAATCTTTTTGGTGTGCAGATATTTATCACCTGCTGCACAGAACACCCTCTTTATAATTTGGAAACAGTCGTGATCAAATGGTGCTTCTCTTAGATTTTAGGGCAATATGTATGCACTGATAGATTCTATGTGCACATGATTTATCATTACACTGTTTACACCCCCCTCTCCCCCCAAATAAAGAATTGGAACTAATTGGAATCTTCCTTTTATCAACAATATCAGGGGGTTAGTGTTTCCCTATTGAAAACACATAGCAATTATGATGAAACTGTGAGGAAAGGACAGTTTAAAAAGCTTAGGTTTTGTGTTTATAGAAGTGCAAAAACAGACAGCAATAGAGCAACCCGGTACCCCATAGGAGACTGGGTATCTATATCAATTATCAATATACAAAAAATCCCATGAAGAAAAATATTTTCCAAGTGGCAGTAACTCATGCTAACTTAATTATATGTAATTGACAATTCAGTTGGATTAATTCAGCATGCATTTTTGTAAATCAGTTTTATATATGATTTGTTATATCCAAATACATAAAATTGTAATAAAGAGTTCAAAGATACATTCAAACTAAATCACACTTCTCCGTGGTAATACGTGGATATTAACAATACATTTAGATGACAATCCAAGGTGCCATGGTAATCACTCAATATAAAATAAATAATAACAAATTAACAACATATAAACTCATATTCTTCTCATCTAAAAATTAGATGAGAATAATATGAGCTTGTATGTTATTTTATTGTATTACAGATTTTTCAAGGGTCCATATATGTATGTTAAATTACGGCACTTTGTCCTGAAGATGGTCCTATGTACTTGGTGACAACGGGGTACAGAAACGTCGACACTTTAATCACGATAACTGTTATATTCATATGTTCAATTTATTTTTCCTTGTAATTTGTTTTGAAGGTTAACATTGTTGAGTGATTACCGTGGCTCCTTGGATTGCCATCTAAATGTATTGTTAATATCTGAGTATTATCACGAAGTGCGATTTAATTTGAATGTATCTTTAAACCCTCTTTGGAAAATGAGTCATTAGTTGTGTGGCATGCACAAGTAATGGGTGTACATTAGTTCTCCACTGGGACACAAACGCCCCATTGTAGCGCTTGAATCTCATAGGGTAGCATTGCAGAGCAGTCCAAGGCCTACTCAAGTGATGTGGTGTGGGCTAGTAATCACCATTCACAGATACACAATAATACTCAATAAATGATTGTCCAGTCTGTGCTTTTTCTTTTGAAAAAGGAAAAGTACATTTATTGCACACACACTACTCAATACTATGCAGCAATTTATAAATATACATAAGCTGATGGAAATACTTCTTGATGACATTGCGTAGTCATTCTTACCCCCACCAACCCGAAGGAGGGGGTGTAGTACCACAACTCACATGTTTAAACATTATCTTGTCCCTAAATGTCAAGGGTTAAACATAACGTGGAGTGAGAGCAATACTGGCACCAACGCGAGTGGCTGTCTATCTCATTTTTCAACAAGCATTTCATTATAGGAATAAATGCAATCATTACATATAACCTTGACTGAGTGTCCTGAATACTGACAATAAAATATGCAAACTTTGATCACAACTGGCTGCCAGTCTCATTATGGAAACAAATCATCAGCAAGAATCAATGTCTAAGCATGACTGGGAGTACCACAACTGCCAACATAAATAGCACAGTTCAATCATGTTTATAAATACAATACTGTGCAGTTACATCCACAGGTGCAATTACCAGCGTTCACCCCTAGAGGGTGTTCACCAGTATGAAAATCCTTATTGAATACATTCAGGCCACCAGGATTGCAGCCCTAATCTTCGCCCTCTCACATTGAGGCCACCAGGATTGCAGCCCTAAACTTGGCCCCCAGAGGGTGCATCATTCCAACACAGCAGAACAGAAGTTCCATCATAGGAGAACACTCAACATCCATCAAAACCCTTGAGGAGTTATCATTGGTGAGTCACCTTAAACTTAGGGTGGGGACTTTTAAATCTTTTAGGAGGGGGGAGTCTGCACTACTTCTGCAGCTCCCCCGCACACTTGCATCCTTTTAGTGATTTCCCTGTTCTCCAGGGGTTACCACAAGCGAGGGAACCAAAAACCAGCATCCAGCCCTGCAGGGCATTATGGGGCTCTCCTACTGAGTGCGTGCATGTTGTAGTATGGCTCCCCTGCTGTGCCAGGGAGAACTACTATGAAGGCCCCTTTGGTTTTGGCATTTTTCTGTGTAGGTGGCCTCATGCCGCCGTGATTTTCTTCGGGGTACCTGATCCCACCCGGCACCTCCCGTGCATCTTTCTCCGCTGGAGGGCAGCTCGGGAAGCCCACTCCCCGGCTTCCCTTGTCGACTCCCCTCGCACGGCCAGGCATGCTGCCACGGAAGCTGGCTCTTCGTTCTGGTCTGCCTGCTCCTGGGTGCAGACGAGTGCTGGGCGAGCGGGCCGCATGGGGGACCACAGCGACGCTCCCTCTTCTCTTAGGTGTCACCGGGGTCAGGGATGGGGTCCTGGGCCCCCTTGCAGTCTTGATGGGGCACGACAGTGCTCCCACCTCCATCTTTTTGCCGGGGCCCAGGGATTGGGTCCTGAGACCCCGTGCAGCTTTGCTGGGGGGACGCGCAGCGGCGCTCCCCAGCAGGGTTTCTTCACCAGGGACAACCCCTGGGTCCTGGCCCACCCTGGGGGCAAAGCTGACCTTCGTGGAAGAGCCCCACGCGTTTCGTTGCTGGTTCTCTCAAGGGTCAAAGGTTGCCAAACTTTACACAGGGATATCTCGGGCCCCATTGGGCTGATTTGCACTGTCCATGGCTCATTTTGCACCTGGTGGCAACAAGCTCTAGCCTCCTGGAGCACTTTCATTCGGTCTCCTGGCCTAAAAGCTGACAAACTTTGCAGGGAGCTGGGTTCATTGGTTCCCTGCACCAGCCTTTCACTTTGCTCTCCTTCAGGGGGTCTAAGGGGACCCGCGTCCCTGGTCCTGTCCTGGGGGAGTGCCCCACTGGTTCTGTGGTCAATCAGAGACCGAGTCCTTCGGCCAGGGGACAGTCAGGGGGTTCTTCCTCCAATTGTCCATGGCGTCAGCCTCCAGTCCCAGTGTTCCTCAGTAAAAGCACATCCAAGAGAGACATCTGTCCTCTGAGCAAGACCTTTTAAGAGGGGGAGGGGGCGGGAGGTGCCAGCAGTAATGAACCTCTGCCCTATCCTGAGGTGCCACATCACCTCTCCGCCCCTGTTTCAATCTTTCTGCACAGGCTTCTGGGATACTTCAAGATGGTGTCACCCAGAAGTCACTTGCCACATGTGCTCTGGGGGTCTCG
Source organism: Calotriton arnoldi (assembly GCA_963921515.1). Taxonomy (NCBI): domain Eukaryota; kingdom Metazoa; phylum Chordata; class Amphibia; order Caudata; family Salamandridae; genus Calotriton; species Calotriton arnoldi. The sequence continues at coordinate 2,036,909 of CAWUFW010000959.1, read as the reverse complement.
GCTCCACCCCTCGCTGACATCACTGCCAGGGCCTTAGCCCAGCAAATCTTCAAAGGAGCCCCCCCCTCCCCGGGTCTGGCTGCAGAGGTCTGGACTCCCTCCTTTGTAAAGTGGCCTGGGCTGGCCCTCTCCCTGGCACATGGATGACAGTGGGCTGATTGATGCAGAGCAATTTCACCCATTCCCTTCCTCCTTGAGAGTTGACCTAAGCACTGTCAATTGCTTTCTTGGAGGGGTGAGGCCTTTGTTCCTACAGCTGGGGAGAAAAGTAATTAACCCAGCCCAGCAGTGTCACAAAAGGCCTGGACTCTGTCCCTGAGCTGAGCCAGAGAAACATGACATTTCCGGATGACCCATAAGCTGTACAGATATGCTTTCGGACTTTACAGAATTGTTCTTTTTCACACAGGTTACAGTGTACATTGGTGTGACTGGAGTTTGTGGACCCAAGGGGACTGAAGCTGCGCCCTAAGGCAGCCTTTCAAATTGGACTATGATGGAGTGTTTCTACATTTAAGGCAGTAAAGCACACTGACTTCCCTACACATGTACCCACCCATTATTAGGCCTATTCCAGGTCACCACCCAACTCTGCATAGTCCCTTCTGCTCCAGGCTACCTGTGCACAGCTCCTGGGCTGCGCACGACAGGAGTTTCCCATGCACAGCCCTCACGTGTGCACATGCTTGTGCACACATGTCCACACGTAACTAACCCAGTGCCCCTTACTTTGGCTGCGTCGCAGGAGCCTTAACTTACCAGGCGGGCCCTGGCGGTAAACACTCGCAGTCCCAGGTCATGAGGCTCTCCCACAGTAAAAGGTAAAAATTCAGGTGATCAAAAAACAAAAACTCCAGGCGGATTAGATGGTCAGAACAGCCATCTCACAACCCTTTATTACTATTTTATGTATTTGGATATAATAAATCATATAAAACACTGATTTACAAAAACGTATGCTGCATTACTCCAACTGAATTGCCAGTTACATTTAATTAAGTTACCAGATACATAAGTTACTGCCACTTTGAAAAATATTTTCCTTCAGGGGATTTTTTTGTATATTGATTTTTGTAGAAATGCAGTACCAACATCTCCTTTGACATCTGTACAGGGAGGATGAGATTCACATGCTGTCCCCATTTCTTACACCTCCTAATCTTCAGTAGAGCTTCTCAAACACACTCAAGAGGTTCGCCACACAATTCTCTTCTTGCCAAATATAATTTGTTAAGCATATCTAGTGGTGAGTTCTTGTATTAGGAAAGGTGGGCAATAGCATAAATGAAAGGATGCCATTTTACTAGGAAGTTGACCAGGTAGAATAAGGTTGGTCAGATCCAAGCCATATAGCTGTACAACTAGTCATTGTTGCTTAGGTACTAGCTAATTTCACTGTTGTTTAGGTATTGGTTAATATAAATGCTGAGACTCTTCCTTCTGATGGGTTGCTGATATCAGGACAAGATGGTTGCTCCCTATATTAATGAAGAGGTGCAATCCTGAATCCAACAATAATGTATCTTGCAAACCCTACCAAGGAGCTGTGAGATGAAACCTAGTGGCTCGGTAGAGGTGCAGAAGAAAAGGAAAAGCAGTTCTGGGGGATTCAGAAACTGAAGGAGACCCAACAACACAGGAGGGAAGATATCTCAAAAAAAGGAAAAGCAGTCAGTACAGCAGCATGGCTCACCATTCTATGCGATATATTCCTCCCTGTTCAAGTAATGAGCTTACCTTTTAGAGTATAATTTCCTCTCATTCGGGTCTAGTACTCTAATTGAGAGGGATCCTCTTTGCCTTGATTTGGTTTAATCTGGCATATATAGAATATATTTAAAGAATTATTCTTTTCACACAGGTTACAGTGTACATTTGTGTGACTCTGGAATTTGTGGACCCAAGGGAACTGAAGCTGCACCCTAAGACTCAATCTTCTGGAGCACTGCTCTATCTGGCTGACTCTCAGGGCTTTACTGCCTTTCATCAAGGGCCACCTCTGGCAATTTCTGACAGACATGATAGCCACTACGTCATACTTCAACAGTGGACAGCACAGAGTCAGTACAGCCACCATACAGTACCTTCTTTCCCCACAAGTTGGTGCTTCAGACTTTGCCAAAGGTGGTTTCACCCTTCCATATGGAGTAGTCCATCAAAGCACCTGCTTTCTTCTCTATGCCGCACCCCCCTCAGAGGGAGGAGGAAAGGGTTTGTTAGTTGGATCCCAATCCAGGGGCGGCTCCTCCATTAGTGCGGAGGAGCGCCGCCCCACTGCTTTCTCGCAGTGCGAGAAGCAGAAACATAAAATGGTATTTTTAATACCATTTTATGTTTCTGCTTCTCGCGCTGCGAGAAAGCAGAAGACGGGGGTATGCCTGGTTGGGGGCGGACGGGAGGGTATGCCTGGTTGGGGGCAGGTGGGCGGGTCGGGGAGGAGTGGCTTGCACCACTCTGAGTATCCTGACTGTTTGGTCTGCCCTGGGGCCGACCAAAGCAGTCATGCGCACTCTACATTTTCTCTATGTAGGCTGCATGCAGGTACGTGGAAGGTGATTCTCTCATTGAGGTATTGGGGTCCGGTGTTGTGGAGGCATTTGTAGGTGAGTATCTTGAAAGTGACTCTCTTCTCACCGGGGAGCCCGTGGAGATTCCGTAGGTGTTGGCTGATGTGCCCGTGTCGAGGGATGCAGAGGACGAGTCTGGCAGCGGTGTTATGTATCGTCTGGAGCTTGCGGAGTAGAGACTTGTTGATGCCGGCGTAGAGGGCGTTTCCGTAGTCCAGTCTGCTGGTTATAAATGCATGGGTTACTGTCTTCCTTGACTCGGGGGGGGGGGGGATCCATTTGAAAGCCTTACGGAGGATGCGGAGGGTGTTGAAGCAGCTGGAAGCGACGGCATTGACCTGTCGGTTCATGGAGAGGGAGGAGTCGAGTACGATCCCGAGGTTTCTGGCGTGGTCCGTGGGGGTCAGAGGGCTGCCAAGGGTGGTGGGCCACCAGGTGTTGTTCCATGCTGATGGGGTGGTTCCGAGGACGAGGACTTCTGTCTTCTCTGAGTTGAGCTTCAGGCAGCTGTTGCTCATCCAGGATGCGACGTCCTGCATTCCTTCCTGGAAGTTGAGTCTGGTGGTGGTGGGGTCCTTGGTGAGGGAGAGGATGAGTTGGGTATCTTCAGCGTAGGATACTATGCTGAGACCGTGCTGTCTGACGATGGCAGCGAGGGGGGCCATGTAGATGTTGATCTGACTATGGCGGCGAGGGGGGCCATGTAGGGAAACGTTTTAGCTTTTCAATCGATCAGACTAAAGAGCACCAGGTGGATGTTCAACTTTTCGTGCAGTTCGTAGACATTAAGAAGGGCAAGGCATTCCAGAAGTGTATCTTATCCAGATTAGGCATCCTCTGCATAAAACTGTACAATGCCTTGGCCAAGAAAGAGCCTCCTGAGGGCCTTTGGGGAACATTCTGCCAGGGCTAGGGCTGCCACTATGGCCTTACCCATTGGTGTTTCTGTGCTGGACATCTACCAGGCAGCTGCTTGGGCATCAGTACTGCTTTGACTCACAGGTTCGCTCTGAGGACCATTTTGCCCACTCTCTCCTCAGGATTTCCTGTTGTGAAGTTCACTCCCAAGTGCTTCCACCGGTTTTGGTGTCTATTCCTAAGGTGAGGTTAGAAGTATCCATCAGAAGAACCTGTTACATACCTTTGGTTATGTGCTTTCCGGTGGTTATTCGATCTAAATGCAGATTCCTCGCTGACCACCCTCCACCCCCCAAGCAATATTGATATATTCACCCTTTGAACCTGCATTGTTCTCAATAAAATTGAAACTCCCAAAACGTGGCTCCATCTAAACAAACCTATGAATATAGGAGAAGTAGAAATATAAATAATTCTGAAAGGTTTCCGGCAGGCGGAAGTGAGTGTGACCCAAGCCCAGATGATTAATCACTGATATTAAATGTTTTAAGAAAAAATCTTTTGTTATGAACTTGTCCTGAAGAAGGCGGAGTTTGATCAGATAATCCGCCGAAACGCAGCGTCGACACTAGTTCCATTACAATAAGTATATGAGAAGTTTGAATAAAAGTCTTAGATTTTTTATGTGATACAGATCCATATGTAAAAGAATAATTTTTTAATGCGTGTTATGTGAATTTGATTTTACAAATGTACTTGTGTATATGTATATCCTAGTGAATTAGGATATTGTATAATAATTTTGGAATTTATATAATTCCTTTTTATCATGGATCAACAAGAAATATGTATTTTATGTATGCAGTAAAACATATTTTTATAATGAATTCTTTTGAAATACACATAGGGGAAACAATATTTTGTTTGTTTGTCAGACTCGGATATATATATATTTGTTGGTATATTTTCGGTTCAGTGCATTCTTATTGATTATTGATGACCTAGGAATATACAGCACAAAAGGGATTCTTTATTTTGAGTTTGTCTAACCACCCAGTCCCTTCTTGGCTTAATTTGGGTGACCCCCTGTTTTCGGAGTAGTGTATCCAGAAAAACGCTCCATTAGACAAAGGTCAGAAAAGGGTATATGATTTTGCGAGTTTCATTCACCGGAAGATTGACAAAAAAAATTCTGACAAAACTAGGAAAGTGAACACTTCACCTGTAACATTCTAAGGGAGGGTAGCATTGTTATCTAAAACGTGCATCTCAGTTGGGTGTGCATTTTGCATATTTCTTTCCCGATTTCCACCCTGAATATGGCAAAAAGTATTTGTGAATGCAACATTTTAAAAAAAAGTTTTACTCAACCCTTGGAGAATAAAACCAGCAAAATCATACAATTTACCAAAACTCTGTTTGAACAATTGACCACTTTCCATTGTGCTGCCTCATAGAGTGTAGTTGAGGAAGAAACCCCTTTCTGGCCATTCCTAGCATAACAGTAGCGCACCCTTTGACATTTTGTGGACATTCCTGAGAACATTCTGGCTACCACGGTCATAATGGTTGCCCTGTGCTTGACATAATGGGGGCATTCTTGACAACATTCCTGCTTTCGCTTACGTAATAGTGGGTCGTTCCTGACACATTGACATCAATCTGGTGACATGAGGGTGGTGATTTAATGGGAACCCCTTTGTGTTTGATGATATTGACAAGCATGAAACCAGAGATTGTCCGTGTGTGACAGTAGTTGTGGTTGCTTAGTGAAAATGAGAACCTACTATTTGTGCACCAAACTTATTTGGTAAAATATAAAAATCTGATCTTTTGGGTAAAAAAAAAATAAGCTCTGCTTTTGTAAATTAAATTCTGTTTGGAGGAATAGAGAACTGCTGTTTGGGAGACTGAGTTAATGAAAATTCTGCTGTGGTTGGAATCTTGATGTGGATAATGTTGATGCCTACCCCCTCAAAGGGTCTGCCAACGACAGACCAGGGAACCAGGTGAGCCTTCAGCTTTGACCCTGTTTTCCTGCTGGCCTGGCAGGTGGGACAAGACCTACTGAATGTATCCAATGCTGTCTTCATCTGGGGCCAATAGAAGTGGGGAAGAAGCATGGCAAAGAACTTGTCCTGCCCCAGATGTCCTGCCAGGAGTATGTTATGAGCCAACCCCAGTAGGGAGGCCCTATAACACGGGCTGCCCCAGGTCCAGGAACTGTAGGCTCACTATGCAGGAGATTATTCTCCCAATAGATAAGGTGATCTCTAGGTACCACCTGTTGCCTGGGCCTAAGCTTCCCGCCTCAATCCTTCTAGAGTTGGGCACTCTTTATGTGCCTTACAGAAGTCCTCCCTGGTGGGTCCACCCTCAACTTGCCATCCAGCAAGGTCAGACAGGTCACCCAAGGTGCCAAAATCCTCTTAGTTAGACTCAGCGGTGACTTCCTCATATGCCACATCAACCGGTATCACAGGAGTGCTGGGGGCTGGTTTCCCAGGCCCCCTGCCCTTCCTCTTCTTGGCAGCTGCCAGTGACATTCTTCAAGGCTTCCTTGACACCCCTCTTGGGCAGCCATAGACCTTGTGGTAATACTGACCCAATCATGGCACGCCTAACATCTCCAGGTGTGACCTGATCTCCACTTCCTTCCAGACAGTGTGCTTTAGGTTGTTGCCCAACAGACAATCTACAGGCATGGCAGGGGCCCACAAGCTACTTTTAGATAGCCTGAGACCACCCCCCCCCCCACTTAAAGGGAACTAGAGCCACTGGGTAGTGACTCTCACGGTTGTCTGCAACTATGACCCACGCATCCGCAGAACCACCGCCGGAGGAAGATCCTTCTCCTACCTGGCAGCCAAGACCTGGAACTCCCTCCCAACTCACCTTCGGCGAACCCAGGACCATCTCTCCTTCAGGAAGCAGCTCAAGACCTGGCTGTTCGAGCAGTAACTTACCCCCTCCCCCAGCGCCTTGAGACCCTCCCGGGTGAGTAGCGCGCTCTATAAATGCCGTGATTGATTGATTGATTGGACTGTATTAGGGATGACTTGCTCTGAGGAAGCCAGATGACACCTCACAGTAGTCATACTGGCTCCTGTGTCCTTCAGAGCGTCCACCCGTTGTCCATTGACGGTGACCCACTGCCTATACCTAGACGTTTTGAAATGCATATGGGCTTTGGGTACCATCTCTCTATCCCCTATGAACACTAAGGTAACCTCTGCTCTTTCCCCTTTGCTAACTGGACAACTTCCTCCCCAAGCGTTACACAGGCCAAACCAGGTTTCTGCCCATTGTTGGGGGGCAATGACCTCTGGGGATATTTGGTCTCTCCTTTGGATGGGGCCATACTTGTAGCATTCAGTACAATGGGGGCGAGCCTCCCTGCCTGCTTGTCATAGAACCCCTTTCTCTTTGGGTCATGCTGGGGCTGGTTACTGTTCCCTTGGGAATTAATTTGGGGGCTGTTAGAGAACTCCTTACTTTTAAGTTTTTCTCCCCCGTCTTTTTTCTGATGGGATCCGTAACCACCCTTCTGATGATTCCCCCCCGCCCCTCCCCAGATACCTTTTTGGACACACTGGTGCTGACTCAGAGGGCCACCTCCTTTGCAAGGTCCCTGGGATCAGTGAGCTTACTATCAACCAGTTGCTGGCACAGCTCTCTGAAACAGATATTAAGCATGTGCTCTTTCACTATCATATTAAACAACCCAGTAAAATAATCAATTTTGCTATCCCGCACCCAACCATTCGATGCTTTACTGGCTTAATCAAGGAAATCCACCCAAGACTGGTTCTGTATCTTTTGGCTATCCCTGAATCTAATGCAGTACTTACCCGGGGTAACAATGAGGGCTTTCATGGGGACATACTTCATCTGGTCTCCTATTTCTAGTGTGGTTAAGGTATTTCTCCCCTCGGTAGGCATGTGTTTCCAGAGACTTGCCTCCCAATACTCCTCTCAGACCCTGTGAATTCTTAGGGCTTTTTCGTAGACTGAGAACCACTTGTCAATTTCATTCCCCTCACCACATAGCTAGCCACCAGGTCTTTGGGGATGTGGACCTTCTTATCTCGATTGGACACGGTGGTATCGCTGCCACCATCGCTACTGGACTCTGACTGTCTGGTTCCGATATACAGCTCCTTGAGCCTCCTTTCATGAGCCAGTTGTTGTAAGGTCAGTTTCTCCATCATGGCCAGTTTCTTTTCCTTTATTTTTAGTTTTGACATATGCAGTGGAAATTCCTTCTCAGCTTTACTGTCCAACAGCTCCTCGGGGGACAGGCCATCGGCAGACACACTGCTTATTGCCCTGATAATGGGCTCCATTCCTGGGGTTGAGTTGTCCCCCCTCCTCCAGGTGTTGCAGCTAAGGACCTGAGCCCAGGTCCTCCTCCTGCCCTCCAAACCCACCTCCTCATCCTGGTCTTCTGTTGTTGCCAGCAACTGGTGAGCCTCTACCCAGGCCCTCAGTGCCTTCTGAAGCTCCAGATTCCTGGTGCGCCTCTTGATTGGAAATCCCATTTCCTCACAGAACTCCTTGAAATTTGTACTTGTAAAGCGCACTTATACCCCCAAAGGGGTGTCCTGGCGCTGTACGCATACCGCTGTGGAACCCTTCCTGGCTTTTCCCTGTGAAATGTCCACTCCTGGGCACCCCCAAGGTGAAGCCAGGCATCCCAGCGCTGTTGGGGCCGTTGTGGAGATTAAGCAAGCTATTGCCCAGAGTTGCAGAGTGGGACCCATGATTAGAATAGGCACCGAGGCGAGAATTATCAGGTCCGAGGAAATTGAGCCCAAGACCCGCCGAGGCGGGAATTGAACCCTGGTCCCGGGCCAGATCTCTGCATCAGGGTCTGCCGCTCTAACCATTGAGCCACACTCCTTGAGCTCAGCCATAGTGTAGCTCTCCAAATTGATGAACTTAAATGGCATTCTTGCAGGTACGGTCTAAGGCACTGGCACTGGTTGAATGAGAGTAACATAACATGTGTATTTGTAAAGCGCACGTTCACCCGTAGGTCTCTTGGCGCTGAATAACAGATCTTTATTGTTACCCAACTCAATGGTACTCATTTTATCGACCTCAGATGGATGAAAGGCTGAGTGGACCCGTCGGGATTTGAACCTGTGACCAGGAGGTTGAACACAGGCTCCTGCAATGGATGCATTAGTCCACTGAGCCACCAGACCCGATTACGGTTGGCAAAAACAAAAAGGTCAATTGAGAATTCAAAAAAAATCGATTTGGTATCAATTTATCTAACTGGGATTTAAGTGTTACACAAAATCACTGTATGGCACTGCACAAACACAAGTACTGAATCTCACCGCTGAAAACCAATGTAGGAAATTTGGGTTACTCGTTAAGGGGGGGGGGGGGTGAAACCCTACTCCAGCAGCAACCACAATTCTTGTCAGGGTAAAATACAAGCAAACTAGGCCCGAGTGGAATTTTAATTGGAGGAATTTAGCATCTCTGCGTTACTCTTATAACGTGAAGTTCCCACCGAAGTCCACAATTTGCGGGCATTTTTTTCCCGTTCGAGCAACATGATGAAAAAGGGAACAACACCAGGGCCGGATTGGTCATAGCAGGCACCGGGCATGTGGGTGCCAGTTTTGTCACTGGGGGCCGGTTATGCAGCAGTGCTGCAATATCGGCCCCCTGTAACAAAATAAAAGTGGCAAGGGTGCTCTCCACCAGAGCTTCTCAGTGCCACAACTGACTCCCCCCCCCCCAGGCCAGTCAAGTGGGAATTGCCAGGGCTGGTTTCTCTTCCCAGTCTAGCCGTGAACGTGAGGCTTCGGAATGGGAGCTGGTGAGCGAGATTTGGCGTCCCGTAGCATGGTCTCTGGTCACTAGATGGACTTCCTAACGGCGGTCAGAGGGCAGCTTCTCAAGTACATTTTCTATTTGAGTGGCAACAAAAACAACTTGAAAATAGTTTTTCAGTAGGTATTCTACCTGAATACATGGTTCAGGTAGTTTTTTTAGCGCAAAACACATTTCTTTATTTTACTTATTTTTTTTTAACCGGATGGAAGTGCCACAGAGAATCCACCTTCCTCTTCCTGTCCAGAAGGCTGCTCCCACTGCGTTGTCCATCCCTTGGCCAGTTTTCATTTAGATTTGGAAGGAAGGGTTCACTCTCTTTGTCTACAATCCCTGCTGCACATACCATTGGATTTTAAGTTTTTTTTGTGAGAAATCAAGTAAATTAAAGAACGTTTGGATACGTTTCTTGTTTGATGAAAGTCATTACCTTTTTCATTTTTTTCTAAGTTTTTAAATTTGATTGTGGGTGGCCTGGAGTTGCAGTAGGGGCGTATTTAGCATTCACTTTTTTAGTTTGCATATTTTTGGGATGGCTGGGGTCCTGGTTTTAAAGTACTTTTTCTCCATTTTTGTGTGTGTTGTTTGTGAATTATGCCCTTTTTTTGCTCATTTAACTGTCTGGGGTCTAGTCTGCCCACGGCCGGCCAGCACTAGCCATTGGGTGTATTTTAAAAGGTGTTTCCTGTGCTATATGTTCTTGAAAAACGTCTATTGATTTATAAATGGCCTTGGAGTAAATGCAAAATGCGTTTTTGTTTGTATTTTATGTTTTTCTGCAAAATGTTAAAGTGTATTTTGGTGGGGGAATTTTTGATGCCTCCGGATTTTTGTGGTTGGTGAATTTTTAAAGTTGACATAATTTTAGCTTTTGACATTTGCTGAATTAATGGTAGTATTTTCTTCTTTGTTTTACTGCCTCCATACTTTGCTGGCCAAGTGGCCATTTTTGCGTGGCCAGCGTGTGTGTATGTGTGTTTGCCATGGGCCACCATTTTGTCTTTGTTCTAGCCTACTTTGTTCTCCATGCCATGTGGCAGGGGGGCCATTTTGTGTTGCCAGTGTGCTTTTGTCATAGGCTTCAATGTGTTCTTTGTTGTCCATGTCTTCTTGCTTGTATTTGTGAATATGTGGCCGCCGGCCATTTTGCACAGTCAGTGTGCTTTAAGGCTCTCATGTGTTTTTTGTTGTCCATGCCTTCTTGCTTGTTGTGAACATGTGGCTGGCTGCCATTTTGTGTAGTCACTATGCTTTTGCCATGGGACTCTATCATGTGTACTTTATTGTCCATGCCTTCTCCCTTGGTGGCCATGTGGCGGGCAGCCACTTTGTGTAGCCAATGTGCTTTGCTTTTGCCATAGGCCTCCATGTGCTCTTTGCTGTCCATGCCTTCTTGCTTGTTGTTCTGAACATATGGCCAGTGGCGATTTTGCGTAGTCAGTGTGTTAAATCCTTTTCTTCCACTTTTCAAAGCCACTTTCTAGGGACATTGATAGAAGCAGCCTGTGCCTTATTGTTTTTGGTTATTTTTTTCTTTTTTCCCTGATATTAGTTTAATATGCTTGAGGATGATTGTAAAGCAATGCTTTTTTATTCAGTTTTTCCATTTCCCCTTGCACCTCCATGCCTCCCATAGGATTTCTCTTAGTCCCTAGGGTGACACCAGCAATTTCTTTTCTTCAATTATTTGATTTTTCCCTGCGCCCCCTAACTGCCATAGATGTCTCATAGGCCATAGGCGCAAAAAAGCAATAATTTTATTAAAAATAATTATATTCCCCTCTACACCCCATGCCTGCCATAGGTGTCTCATATGCCATAAGTGCATCGCACACCAGCATTCCATTTTCCCTTGCACCGCCTGCCTGCCATAGGTGTCTCATAGGCCATAGGCGCACACCAGCAATACTTTTTTTAAAGGTTTATTCCATTTCCCCCTGCTCCCCCTGCCTGCCATAGATGTCTCATAGATGTCTCATCATAGGCCATAAGCGCCCCGCAAACCAGCAATAATTCTTTTAAGGATTATTCTATTTTCCCTTGCCCCCCTTGCCTGCAGTAGGTGTCTCATCATAGGCCATAAGCGCACTGCATACCAGCAATAATTGTTTTAAGGATTATTCAATTTTTCCCTGTACCCCCTGCCTGCCAAAGGCATCTCAAAGTATTTTTGAGCTTAGTGAGACCGAATTAAACACAGGTGTCTACAAAATACCGACAGATAGAAACACCGCCTTGTTGTTGCAAACTTTTCATCCTTCCAGCTTAATCAATAATTTACCTTACTCTCAATTCCTGAGAACTAGGCGAATATCCTCTACTTTGACATGCAAAGCAACGTTGGAAGAACAAAAAGAAAAATTTCAGAATAGAGGGTATCCTCTCAAATTACTAGAGAATCATGAGCACCGAGCACTCTTCAAGGATCGCGGGAAACTCTTGCAAAAGAAAACAAAAGACAAATTGGCAAGGGTAGTATTTGTTTCTAAATTTTCTACAAAATTTAGAGAGTCAAAAAAATTATCATCAAACGCTGGGAATTACTACAACATGAACCAGATTTCCATGGGCTCTTTGAACAAAAAACACTTTTTGTGTATACCAGATCAAGAAACATAAAAGAAATCCTGTTGACAAAGAAACCACCTCAAGATCGTCAGACTAAGGGTACCAAAAAATGCTTGAACTGTATTCATTGCAACAACGTAACGACAGGTAATATCCTGGTGCATCCCAGGACAGGAGAAAACATTTGTTTGACCCACTCTGCTGATTGCAACACAAGCAATGTTATCTACGCTGTCAAAAGTCTGTGTGGTTTGCTTTACGTAGGGAAGACCGAGAGAAAAATAAAGACCAGATTAACAGAGCACAAGAGCAGAATCCGCGATCATAATGTTAGTTCCAACCTAGCGGTACATTGGACTGAACACAGACACTCTATTGCTCAAATCAGGTTCAAGATCATAGAGGTACCCACAAATCACCCCGGGAGAGACAATTCAAAAACAATTTCACAAAGAGAAATCCACTGGATTAAGAGAATAGACACAATGAACCTCAAGGGACTCAATGACAAAGTAGACATGGGGTGTTTCCTTCGAAATCTTTACCTATGGGTCACAGTATAATCACCACAACGATATCATAGTTCAAGATGTATTACTTTCCAGACATACCTTGTTATCACCTACAGACACCATTATTTACCTACACTTTGGGTTATCTGTAACCCATTTGAGAATATCAATTTTGATGCGGGCGAATTGTTTGGAGGTCGTCTTGTATTTCCAGTATTCCACAAGAGGTTTGTTGATGGGATTAAGCTCAGTTGCTTGTTACTTTGTTCTACAGACCAGCGACACATAGTGGGTTTCACTACCCATTTTTGTCTCCATTCAAACATGGCGCCCATGAGAATTTGGCGATCAAGACATGAGACACAACATGATCTTAGTCCGTCGTCTTAGGTGTCAATCATAGAGTATTTCCGGTGACGGTTACAGTTCAAGTGCAGTACCGAAACTGAGTGACTGATGAAGGCAGCACGCTGTTTTGTAGCAAGACGGATTCTCACTGGGTAAGCAACACTCTAACATTTTATCGATAGACTAGGAAACCCGTAGTTGCAGGTATGTAATTCCTTGTGTTTACACTCTAGTTTGTACAGCAGCATAACGGTTGGGATACGAGTCACCAACGAACCTCATAATATCTAAGAGGCCAGGCGCTTGAGTATCGAAAGGCATCTGGAGGTACATGTGTTATCAACTACTGAGTTAGCGTTTGTTACAAAAGACATCACAAATACGGAATTCTTCATGAAGCCGTCTGTTTTCTTTACTACTTATTTGTATAGGTTGATACTCTGATTGCCGCAGAATTCTTTTGGTAACCGCACTGGGGTTATGCATACCTTTGCAAAGGACTATTGATTTACATCTCAGGCACGCAGTGACGTGTAATGTGCCTTCTCTGTGTTGCATGATTTTCCTTATTAACTGGCACCAAAGGAGATGCTGATTTGGGACATATTCATAAGGAGAGGGCTCCATGAGAAGATAGAGATAGTTACATGCCTTAATTAGCAGTATTTCTGGTGAATACATAATCTTCCTGCAGATGCTTCACTGCCCTCTCTCCTTCCAGAGTAATAAGATCCCAAGGTATGCAAACATGTTATGTGCTATATTTTTTCCTTCTCCGCACGCCTCTAGAGAGAACACAAAAAATACCAGGAACTGACATCAGCATGTAGGTTGATCACTAATATACTCTGGTGAGGTCACATCCGGAAGTGCAGTTGCAGAAGCTTTGAGCCACCTGGCGGCGGAGGAGAAAGCCTCTTCTTCCTTGAGGAAAAGATCCTGTTCTCTCAGGGTTTGGAGTCACAGTACCATTCCCCTAATCAGAGGCTCATCCTTGAGGCATATTCCAAAGCAGCAGAAGGTCCGGCCCAAATTCCCTTCTCGACATGCCAACCTCACGAAGATCCGAGCCTTCTGACAGACCAGGTTGCACATATTCAGGACTGCTCCGGTACCCCCTGGGCCACTCTCGAAGGGTGGACCTGCTCTTTCTCGTTTAGAGACCCAGCAGCTCTAATGCCTCCCTACCCTGGTCCTCCATAGGCTTTGGCAGCTAGAAAGAAGTCATCCATGACATCTCTGGAGCCAGTCTATCTATGCGCCATGCTCGGTCGTTATTGGTGCCTCCTTCTAAGTCAGCAGAAATTATTGGGCGCCACAAGAGAAGGCCATAACTTGCCTTGGGCACCCCTAGGGCACAAACATTTGGCCAGATAGAGGAATTATTCAGATCCTATTTTGAGTCCATAACCACGTCTGATAAAAAATATGGTTGCATGGAGGCTAATGATTCCACGGCCAATAATCTACTTTCTCTGTCTCACTACAATGTGTGGGCCTTTACCTGGATTTACAGAATTCCAGTGGTCTAGAGACCTCTCCTAAAAGAGATATTCCTTATGTCTCTGTGGCCCCCACAGAGTAAGTATCAGCTTTATGTACCACTGTGGTACATAAAGCTGCAAACCTCTGGACCGGATTGTGCTCAGAATACCAGTCTAATATTTTCACAGAGATCTTGCAAGCTTCTTCAGTTCATGATCCCTTGTTTCCATTTAATTAGGCTCTGCTGGAACCTGCAACTACAATGGTACCACCAAGTGGAATCAGGGTGGCCATCCAGGAGATGGTCCTTTTAATAAACATAGAGTCCGAAGTTATATATGTGACCATTGTGTCTTAACAATACAGTTGAGTAAGTGGCGCTCTACCATCCAAACATCTTGCTACCCATAGATGTGATTGGAGTGACTGTGCAAGCAGTCCTTCTCTACATATGAACATGATAAGCATTGACAAAGTGTATATCCGCCTCCACACTCGAACATTAGGTCACTGCCTGCCATAACCAATCTTATCCCATACCGGACAAACCTATAATGGCTTATTAGCTGATGACATTTATTAGGACCTCACAGTCATCCCTATGTACGATTTCAAGTGTAGGGAGGGAATGAGTTTCAATAACTCATTCCCTCCCTGAGTTATTGGCGTAAACGTTTTTGAGGGCTACTTCCTTTATTCCACTTTTTCTTTGAGCGAAATTACTCAAAATCCTCTCTATAAAAGACATTTTGGCTGTCTTTTTGAACAAAATATCATGTGGACTGAAATACACCATTATCATTAATAAATTAACTATTTAATAAACGAATAAGGCAACATATTCTTTGTCAATTCGTATCTTGGATTAATGCCAAAGACATTGTATGAATGCCCCATTTAATTTGTTTTCTGCTGGAACCTGTTTTGGTTGCCTGGGAAAACCCTTATTAGACACAGCAATACACACATAGGTAGTCCTGCTCCAGATGACCCAAAGTTCTTGTTCTCTCATCCAAACCTGGAGATCCTGGTGGTGCAAGCTTCGTCCTCAAAGCTGAACTTCAATGCCTTTCCTAATGCCCCTTCAAACAAGGAGACAAAACTACTGGACGCAGTGGGTCAGACAAAGTTTGCACCTGGCAGCCACATGCTTCCTAGGCCGCTGTGCGCATGCCTTGTAGGAATTGACCAAATTGACAGTCGCAAACCTACCACTTCACATGAAGTCATTTTCACATTTGGTCAGTCATGGCTCTCCAGCAGCAACAGTAGATCCAATCCACTCTGCCCTCTGCAGGCTCTGTCCCTTTAAACCTCTGTGACTCCCCTCCCCCCTTCGGCTACCATCTTCTGGTGGAGGGAGCATTGCCCATACTTCCACTGGTTGGGAAATTATCACAACGGATTGTTAGTTCATCCAGCTGTTCCACAAGGGCTATACCATACCCTTCCTGACCCTCCCTCTGCACTGCCCGCCTTCCTCGAAGATCTATTCTTCGGCACACACCTCAATTCTTGTGGGAGCGATCTTTGCCTTGATGGACAAAGTGCCCATATACGTGGTACCTCTGGAAGAAAGGGGCATATGATTTAATTCCCTTTGCTTCTTTGTCTCATAGAAGGATTGAGGTCTGAAGCCCATCCTGGCATGCCACCTTCTGAACTATTTATTGGCATGGCAAGTTCACGATGCTATCACTGAGCCAAGTCTTGCTGGCATTGATTGTGGGAGATTGGTTGTCATCCCTGGACACCTGGGACACCTACTTCTATCTTCCAACCCATCCTTCTCACAGGTGTTACCTGAGGTTCTCCTTGGGATCCCATCACCATCAGTTCATTGTTTGACAACAGTGCATCATATTTTCCTGAAAGTGCCTACAGTTCTGGTGTCCTCACAGAGGCAGTGGGTACTCCAAGTGATTCTATACATGGGTAACGTCCTGTGACGGTGGAGTCCTTGATGCTGGTCAAGGATCATATTCAGTGAACAAGGACTTTTCTCCAAGGCTTGAGCTTTGCCATCAATGCCCAAAAGTCCCACCTCTCTCTAACACAGGTTGACTTTCATGAGTGCGGTACTGGACACAAGCTTTATGAGGGCCTAACCTCCTCCTTAGAGGATCATGGATATTTTGGAGACGATTCCAAGATTTCTGACTCAAACGTATCTCTAGGTCTTACAAGCATTATGTCTGCTTAGCATCATGTTTCGAGCATCCTGTTGGTTCCACACACCACATGGCAGATTAAGGCCCTCAAGTGGTGCCCACATTGGGTGTTGCTCTGACTCAATTGGAGCCCCTGGCTCAGGTGCAGATCTTCCAGCCAGTCTCCTTGAACCTACAACTCTCCAATGAGGACTTCTTCAGTCTAGAGATGGGTCTTGCATTCAGCCCTCTGCAGACTCAGGCTACCATGGACTGGATCATTTATCTGGGTGACATGACACCACAGTACTTTTGATACGAGATGGAGCAGAATGTGTTAGAACTATCAGCAGTTCATCTTGCCATGAAGGCATTTCTCTCTTCAGTATTAAGAAGCGCCATTCAGATCCTGTTGGATAAAGCCACCACTTTTCATTATATCAACAGACCAACAGAGAGCAACGTTGCATTGTGAACTCTGTTCAGAAAATTCTCCTTTGGTGGGGGAGGGCATTGAGGGAAGATTTTCCCAGTGATGACCCATCTGGTAGGGTCCCTTGACGTGAGAGTGGACACTCTGTTGTCTCTCGCTGGAGAACCAGGAATGGGAACTACACTGCAAAGTGACAGAAGTGATCTCTTCCAAAAGATGGATGTGCGTCCATTCTTGGATTTCTTCAGTGCAGCTCAGAACAGGAAGTGTTCTGCACCACACACTTCTCTTTGAATGGTTCTCTGGGGATGCCTTCGGGTTCAGCTGGTCTCAGGGCCTGCTGTACACATTTACACCAATTCTGCTTCTGTCGAGAGTCCTACACAAGGTACCGGAGGAACAGGCACAGTTGATTCTGACCATCTCAGATTGGGCAAGGAGGATCTGGCAAGCTGACACTGGCACTCAGCATTGAGCCACCCCTTCCTCTTGTGCACAGGGTGGACCAGCTCTCACAGCAGGATGGTCAGACTCTCCACCCCAACTCCTAAATGCTGCCACTTCGCTTGTGGAGATTGAGCTGTATCAGCTGCAGTCCTTTTCCTTCCTGATGAAGTTGGGAATGTCACCATGGGCACTAGAAAACCTGCTTTGAAATCCATTTATGCAGGTTGCTTGAACACATTTGTACAATGGTGTGGATAGCGCTGTTTTTTTTGACATACTGCATTTCACACTGTTTAGGCAGGGGCAAGTAGTAAGTACAGTCAAGAGTTACCTGGCTGCTCAGTCGTCTTCCATTTGTCTCCCTGATCAGCCTTCATTGTTGAGGTCACCTTCAAAGTTACTTTTTCTAAAAGGTTTATTTCACTCTGTTCTTCCCACTCTGTTAATCGTATGGTACCTGAATCTTGTGTTGACTTATTTGACAGTTCCCCTCTTTGATCTGATGCACAATTGTCCTGTTCGACTTCTTAGTTTGAAGACAATGTTCTTAGTACCAATAACTTTAGTTCTTAGAGTCAGATTAGTTCAGGCTTTCCTAGTTTGCCTCCTTTCATACATATGTTGATCCTTACTATCTTCCCAGCCTTGCTTCGATGCAGAAAAAGTACCAGGATCTGCTATGTATATATGAATGAATATTTTGCAACATGAGCAATTGGAAAAGTTATATATGTGTTTAAAGTCCTTCCTGGGAAGTCACACATATCACGAACGTAGTAAAAGATCAAGATGACTTAATAAACACAAGCCAGAAATAAGGATGATGTAATATTCCTCAATTAAAATGTCAATTCTGTGAAGTTGTGCAATAAACACCAGGGGTTGGTACCACAAAGTAAAAGTGAAGAAAGTGAATCATGGTTGATAGATTCTTTAGAATGAATAGCAGAAATTCACAAATTTGTTAGAATAAAACAAGATGAGCGGCAGCCTTCTCAAAGGAAATGCCAAAAGTGTTACAATCCTGTTTTAAACCGTAAAAGAAGGGGACATGTGCCTTTACGCAGAGAATTTGGCTCTCTTCAGAACAGGCAGAGACCATTGATGAAAAGGTTAAATAGCTGAGTTTGAATGAAGTAACCAGACGTCAGTAATTGACTGTTGGGTTTGAATAACAAAGGTTATTATTTTTTTTAAAGATTTTTGAAAGATTATAAATAGTATTATAATTTAATTTTTTTTATACATAGATCTGAAAGTGTTGGAATGGGTTCCATTCTGAGTGCCTTCCAATAACTGCTGATAACTTTCACACCTACTGTGGCTTGAAGGACAACAGGTTCGCTGATAATCTGTGAAAATCTTATTGAAGGAAGAATGTGGCAGTATATTTAATTCCTTTGATGAGGCCCAGGTTTCCTCAGTCCATCCACCTATGCATAAGCATCAACCACCTGCATAACAGTAGCATTCTTAGTGTCTCTTTGTAGTCAGACTGATCCTTCTGGCAAGATGCCACACTGATTATTTTTTTCTACATATGAAATAATGGGAACTTTGACAATTTTGGGTAAGTTCTACAAAGGTAAATGCAAGAAACCTATCCCAGGCTATAAACTTATAATTGTGTGTCTCTGAGAAGTCTTAGCAAGTTAGCAAAGCCATGAATTTGCATCAGCTTCTCCAAACAAAAAGTAAGACCATCATTCAGATCCAAACCACCATCGCTGTACTCGCCCACTGAGACTACGTCAATGGACTCTGTTTTGGAGCACCCCTTTTAATACAATAGAAGCTACAGAGTATTCAAAATGTGGCCAAAAGATGCTGCTTAACCTACTGACCTGTCCCCAAATATTTTTACATATAGTCTATTAGAATGTGATCACTTGCAAAGCCAGTAGGTTTCAGACAGTGAACATATTGGTGGTGGCCATTTTTTAATGGGATTTGTTAAAATAAACCTAAAGCATATGATAATGCCCACAGTGCATGTGTGCACATAGGGGCGCTCGGGCGGCCATCTTGGAACAGTGGAAAAAACCACTTTAAGATGGCCGCCTGCTGATAGTGTGGCAGGATGCAAAAAATGAGCAAAAGGGCTGTCAGATTAAAAAGGCTCTGTGTGGAAGGTGGGAACAGGGGTGTTAAAAAGAGGGGGATAAAGGAAGTGGAGGGATAGAGAGAGATGTCTGATGCCAGCAGTGGAGGATACCTTAGTGAATCAGACCACTATGAGACTAAAATATGCCTGAACTGATGAACACAAGAAGAGGGAGAAAAGACATTGAAACAGGAGTCGGGAAGTGAGACAGGCAAGTAGCTGACCCAAAGCCAACTATAAGTATATTTTATATACTAAAACGGAAGGTCTGCCTACAGACCTCTGCTAAAGCATCTGTAGCCAAAGCCTAAAAAACACCAAGATCTTCCTGTTTGAAATAATGGTTTATTCACTTAGGTTTTTCCTTCCTTTCTATGTTTTTTAAACTTTTTACCTTGATGATTTGGCAGCCCATGGAAGCATTTTCTTTTAGCACATGCCACATACCAAATGAATTCGTTCATTCATTCAAAAGCTTTAAAACTGTGCCATTGACTACCAAACTTCAGTAAGGATTCCAGAATTACCAACAAACATGTATTTAATCTCCTCAGAAATTCATCATGTTCTCATGAAGACTCATTGTGCATGTGGTCGGAACCCGACTGGATTTTACCATTCGGTAACTCCACAAGCCCAGCTCTAAACTTGAGCCCTCATACACTTCAGGATGGCATGCCAGTGTCATTGAGATTTGTTTTAAATGTGGGATGATGGCAGAGAGGTGTGCAGTGGTGGATGCAACTTTGAGCAGGTAAAACATATAGTTTAATTTGTGTGTGTGTGCCAATGTCATTTCATGCGTCCTGAGTCACTACGCATATCCAAACCTAGGAGGCGGTGAGAAATACAAGATTTAAGGTTGTGTGCAATGCAGGAAGACTGAGGTACATAAGGTGGTGGCTTGATGGGAAGCTACAGAGCCTTCTACAGCCTTTCGCCTTCTGCGTGGCTCACAGTTGCTGGTGGCTCTAGGTGTTATCACAGTTGAGTGTCTTCATCCTCTTTGTTCTTTGTTGATTCTTCTGATGATGATGACGATGAGCTGGCCTGTGAAAAGCAATAAACAAGATATGTATTTAAATGCATGTACCTAATTAGCCATACTTCAATGTGTTGTCATGCCTAGAGATCAATTGACTGGTGTCAAGGAAATCATATTGAAACTAGGCCTCTGACAGTATAGTATCCATACCTCACAGATATGAGGCTTTTAAAAAAATTGTGGAGGGTAATTTATTGCTATGGTTTAATCCCAGTAACCCAGTGAAATACAGGTTTTGGGGTAATCCGTCAAGCAGGGTAAAGAAAAAGGGGAGTTCCATACAATTGATTTCCCATGTTAATTCCCATTTGAAACTTTGTAATAGCTACAGAAACAAGCATTTGCAATGCAATCGGTCTCGCCTTTCATTAAGTTAAAGCCATTTGCTTTGCTATACATTACCATTATCAAAGCAAATGGCTTTAACTTAATCAAAGGCGAGACCTATTGCATTTTCAATGCTTGTTTTTAATCTAGAGGAAACCGCTTTACAAGCTAAATGCAGAGCTTGTCTGAGCAATTGAAGGCATGGAAATAGGTATTACAGACATTATGTGGAAAGGGAGTAAAAAGCTATGCAGGGAGGCAAGAGTAAATCATGTAGCAAATAATGGCAAATTATGTGCCATAGTCTGTGGATTATCTCGTTAATGCCATTTTATGAGACTGGTACAGAAGGGATATCAGCACTATGGAAAATAAAAAGGTTTCGTAAGAAAACTATACACATTCAGCAAAACCAAACAAAAGTGTTAATCATAAAAAATAAGGTTTTGTTTAGCACAGAAGTAAAGAAACACCCTTTTGTTTGCACTAACCTATAACTTTCAGACTAACACAGTTTCAAACAATGTTGCATCAAGCATGTTGCAAAAGAGGAGTAGCCCAGAGCATCCCAAATGTTTTAAAGCTACTCTGCACTTTTTGAATTTTTCTCTGTCCCTCCTAGGGGTCTGTAGAGCCACCTCTTTCGACTGAGAAACTATCATATTGAAGACAATATGTACCATATATACACTAGGTCTTGCTTAGAAGCATTGTGCGGGTAACGTATTGGACATTTCACAGAGATCTAAAATATTTGGGATTTTTCTACCCTCCGATCACCCTGTTGAAATAATTGGAGATTTTGGTCCGTGTCTGTTGGCATTAATTTGCACTAATAACGAAACAAAATATTTTCATGACAAAAAAGAAATCATTTTCACACTGTCTGAAATACATTTCAATATGAAACGATTTTTCTCATTGTGCAAGCTGACATTTTTTGACAACTTTTTATCCCGTTCAGCTACAATTTTGAAAATAATGTAGATGCTGGATTTGGTGACAAATGAGGAACAGTGATTATAGAGTTATGCCGCAGCCACAGAATCACACATTTCCAATGGTAATCATGCTTATAGTGATCAATGCCCGAGAGCTCTACATACAAACGAATATCAGAACCACGTGCACTGTCAAGCGCAGAACAGACCACTCAGTGGCACATTATATTTTATCATTGTTTGAGACTCTATATATTTTAGAATTTATTGGGAATGAGACACAGCAAGAAGCAGTACATAAAATGACTTACTAGTACAAGCAGTACCAGAAGAAACACCCTTTACTTAAGGGTTTAAGTCATACCAATAAAATCAAATACAAATATACACAATTAAATATTGGCCGGCTCTGACAGGAGGTACCCAAGTGAAATACTTTTTCTAACAAATCACTGACTGATGCCCTCGGTTTGTTTAATGCCCCCCACATTGAAGAGATGTGCCACCACTGCTAGTGAGAGGAAACCACAGACCAATGAATGTGTGGTGCCTGTTAAATCTTTTGGTTATATCTCTCAAGCTTCCAGATGGGAATCCTAGAACATATTCTACGTTTAGCTGTGTATTTCATACCCCTATTGATTTATCCCATTCGCTTTTCGACCACCTCCTAAGAAAATATACCAGGGACGGTTGCTCTCTGCCGCTTCTGGTTGGATTACTCACAATATATAGCTTGTCTGGTTGCAGAATTGCTACTCCTTTGCGATATCTTGTTGGTCTCTGTGGAACAAACAATATGGCGGTATGAATAATGTACATTCCCAGGGGTTGTTCCCTGCCACACCTGGGTGGACTCCTCAGCCATATACTAGGGCAAACTTCATAATGACTGCTCATCTGTCAAACCACGGTGGACCCATCAATACATATGCCAGTTCTATAATACCCTTTTCTGTGAGTTGCTGCTGTGCCAAAGCTGGGTGGACTGGACAGTTTCTACTATAGTTGAAAGACTGAAATTCCCAAGAGCAGCACTCTGGCCTCCGAGCACACTTCTCAGCCCATATTCAATATGTTCTAAACTGTGTGATAAATAACACACCAGAGGTGGTAGGAATTCATGTGCAAATAATCTCACATTTTCTCATACACCCATATGCAAGAGCTTCTCCAGATGCTTTCAGCAACGATGTTCGAGCAGTGTGTGCTGTATGCTCACAACACCAAAACACTTTCCACATTAACCACGCTGAGGTCAGGAACTTTCTATCCAACCATATACAAACATTTAACCATCTAATCGCACTGCTTTTTTTAAACAAATTCGGGCATTGGGCAACAACAAATTAAAATAAGAACACAACTCTGGTCCTCACACACATTTAAATACTACCTTAATAGGGCACAAGACAGGCAGACTAATCCAGTTTCTAGGACACTGCCACAGTGTAGTGAGATACTCGTTGGCACCTTCTCAGTGTATAAAGTGCTATATAACACAATGACAGTACCATTCACTGACGTATGTCCTGACATTGTATTTAATAGATTCAGACTTGTATACCCCCCCAATACCTCATCCAGTAAATATAACTAAAAAAGACAACGGTTTTTAAGTTCCTTTTCATTACAAATAGATTTTTTCCAATATTCTTTGTTATAAATGCTACGTCAGTTCCACAGGCTACTTTCTTTGTAAAGCAGACTATAACAATGCACCTGGCTTGAGGTGGGTGAGCCAACAAATTAAGAGGCATAGCAGAGTCAAGGGTCTGGGTTGGTTCTAACAGCCCATGAGCAGGCAGAGCACTGGAAATATTCGAGATGCAACTCAAGCAGCAGATATTATATAACACATAATAAAGTCTCTTTAAAATTGAATAAAGTCTTTCTTATCTTTGCACCTCAGCTCATCACATCACATCGTATCACTGAAATGAGAGGCGTTTATAGCTGAAAGTGATCGTTTTTAAACATTAATCAACCAAAAGCAATGTCCTCTATCCCCCACCATGACGACAATGTCAAAAGTAAACTATGAGACAAGTCAGCTGGCATGTGTACCCTATATGTGAACTTGATTCCTATTATCCATGGAACAACATTATAATCTGTTACATCAAACACAACAGGTTTTCTGATTTTACATTCTGCACTTCCGCCTCTAGATCGGGGTATCCTCCTCTATCCTCACTACTTCGTTTTTTATTCTTCATCTATTAGGTTGGAGCGTAGGTGGCAGGCAGAAGCCAGGTGAAAGCCCGGCTCGTTTTGGGCTCGAGGGTTCAAGAGGCCCTATGGCTGAGCCAGAGTCAGGCACCTGGCCCAAGCTTTCAGCGGCTCTACCACCTCTAACTACCAATGTTGAAAAAAGAAAAAAAAAAAGCTTAACAGTAAACACGGTATTAGGTACATAAGGTGCATCCACAGCTACCACTAGCCACATTTTGGTCTGCAACTTTAACGTTTAATAAGCATGTATTTATGTGGAGTGTAAAAAGAAAATGTGTTGACAAATTTGAAAGGAAGAATACACCAAGAATTTCAAAAAAAAAAAAAAAAGAATGTTAAGAATCTTCATAATCCTGCCTCCTTACCTGCAGCGAAACGTTCAGCTTCATACTTGCACCCAAGGTAACATCTCGACATCTCTGCCCAACTTGAGCAAATCCAAATCACAACACTCGACATAATCGAAACGTGGAGTAAAGACGTGCTCAGCATAGAAGGCCTGCGCTGTGTACGCGTTGCAAAGACTGATGCTCCGGTGCCCTCACCAACTTTCAATCCCATAACTGGGCGACCTTCGGAGACATACGGAACATGAAATACTTCTTCTAGGACTGAAATCAGCACAGTCATGCAGTTTCCCAGATCAGTCCCCAACTTGACGACCGCAAGCCCGTTTTTTACACACAAATTATCGCTTAAGAAAAAAATTTCAGGCTTTTGTTACCAAATTCTGCCGTGTGACATTTCCTATGCTGGGCAACAAGCACATCTGCAACCTGTCTTGAAGGCTGTGAACAGAAAGTCAAAACAATGGCAATTCAAAGTCATGGTGCTTAAACACAATGTGCTTACTACCTGAGAATAAGCACGGAATCGAAACCTGTGGTGCGCGTGCACCACAGAGGAGCCGAACGAAGGAATCGAAACCAGTGGTGTGCGCGCACCACAGAGGAGCGGGGGGGCGAGGGAGCCTGTCGTCTGTGCCGCGCACTGATGCGCGTCCTAGACACGGACGGGAATGGGCGGAGCAAAGGCGGGACATGTGATGGAGCAGGGTGAATGTAAAAATTTTAACCTCCTAATATTTTCGTAAAATATTAATAAACATGTTCGTTTAAGTAAATAACCAACAATGTATGTTAAGGGTTAAAGGTAACACGCAATTCTGTGTGCAAATTAATTGACTTATAATTGTTTACGTATCTAACATAACATAATATTTGCGTATTAATTAAATAATAAATGCATGATTTGTGCTTTTAAATAAAACGTGTGGTTGCAAAATAAAGCGATGGTAAGTAAGGGACAGCTTTATATGTTGCTTCTGCTAGGTAATACCTAATTGGGGTACGTAGAAAGACGGGAGGGAAACAAAAGGGTTTATATTTCTTTGTTTTAATAACATTTTGTTTATCTTTTAAAATAGTGCGCTTAGGCCTGCCAAGCAGCAATATAAAATGGCCGCGAGTTACTAGAGTGCGCATGAGCGGGAGACCATGTGATAGAGGAGAGAGGCTGTGGAAAAGGGATGATCACGTGCTGATGCCGAGAGGCTAAGATGAAAGTATGGTCAAGGCTGTTGTGACCCTTCTGAGCAGATGTGTGCCAAGATGATCAGCAAGAAGCGTGAGAAGCCTGACTGAATCAATAGACGGAACTCTATTACACAAAATGTAACAGAAAAAGATACAATTTGGACTGATCGAAACGGATGAGCAAGTGCATGAACTGTGGGAAACGATGCTTGCATGGACATTCCACACGGAACTGGTTAAGACCAGGAAGTTTGATTAAAATGTATATGGACCTGAGTTTTTGACCAATGAGAATGAATCGCGCCATGTAAGAAGAAACATTTTATGCTGTAAGCTAGAATTAGGGTATAAGAAGACCTACTCTTGGTGGGAGGGGTGAGAATGCTGGAGAATAGAATGCTGTTCGAATGCTGCGGGAGATGCTGCAGAAGTTAGTTGCTGCGTGAGTTAGATGCTGTAGATGGGAGAAGTTGCGGTTGCTGATGCTGACGAGCTGATGCTGCTGCTGTTATTTTCCTTTTCCAGTTGAGTATAAAGATGCTGCTTTAGGAGAACTTTTTATTGATAGATTTTTATTAGAATTATTAGGCTTTCCCCAGAAAGATAGATAGATTGATCTATAGAGTTCTTATTATGATAACCTCATTTTTCCGTCTAATAAAAGTGCCTTGCAATTTCAAACTATTCTTATATTGATGATAAATGTAATGATCTGAATAATAAGCTTAACCTCATTTCCTGCATTCAAAACTTTATATAAACTTTATTATTCTTTAAACAAATGACTCAGTGATTCTTTAGCTCAATGATTAAAAATGAAATGTTAAAGAGTTTATTGTGATTGAGCTGGTCTTAATCACCATCAACTGATTCCTACTAGTTGGTCCATCGACCAATGAGCGGAATACCTTAAAAGCAAATGAGAAATATTATGTCATTATAAAAGAGGTATCCCATCTCCTTCCAGCGAATCGTTTTTCTCCTAGGTTCATGACGGAGGAAATCCAGGGAGCAAATGAGTAAGTGAATGTATATGCGGTGTTATGGGCCCCACCGTCATATGGATATAGTGTGTGTGTTAGAGAAATAATTGCACCTGGATGACCAAAGCATAATAGGAGAATTATTTTTATTGTTAGCGCTGGATCAGATTTCTTGGTAGCAGAGTTATGGTTTCTATAGATTAGTTTGGTGATTATTGATTATTGATAAGTTCATGTCTAACACTTTTTGTTGAGTCGCGTTATGTTATATGTAAGTTTTCACGCTTCCGGGAAGTAGGAAGTGGAACACGTGTGGCAAGAGAAGTCACATGGAAGTTTACACTGTCTGAGTTCATTTTTGGTAATAACACAGGTTGTGTTATGATAGGGACATTTTGCGTATAAAAGGTGTGTAAGTGAAATAGTGATCGGTTTTCTTGTGAAACTCTGGCCTTAATTCTCAGGAGCAGTATAGTCTCCACATGTGTTTTATCCCCAGAGAAACGGGTTTACCGATTGCTTGAAAGAAGGGTAAGGTAGAGGGAAGTGCTACTTTATCGGCGAAATTGAAAATTCTGTGGTAGGGTAGAGGTAAGCGCTGCCTACTGGAAAATACAGAATTCTTGTGTAAATGGTCAAAGCTATCTTTTCGGTTTAGCGAATCAGACAATGGAAATGTGGTTAAAATGTTGTAACTAACAAAGATTGTTGAAAAAGAAATTGCCGATAAATTTTGTAAAGGAGGGGTCAAGAGCAAAAGTGACGTAGACAAGAGTCGCGCTGGGATTGGACAGTGCGATAGTCACATGAGAACAGGAGCAGGACTGACGTAGACAAAAGCCGCGCTGGGATTGGACAGTGCGCCGTAGACAGAAATCGCTGTGATTGGAGTGTTGGTGTGAGTCGCGCTAGTATTGGTTGAAATAACGCATAGGGAACAGTGTTGAATTGAGGATCGTTTAAGGAGAAAAAGGTTGTGAATAATGTCGTACTATGAGTATGGAAAAGAGAAAACGTCTTGGATGTCGAAAGTTAAGAACTTCTTTAAGAAGGACAAAAAGGTAGTGACTAGAGAGGGACAAATAATTCCTCCGCCGAAATCACCAGCTTCACATTTGATGCTGAAATATGGATATCATACATGCATATGGTTAGAAAATTGGACAAAATATAC
Organism: Calotriton arnoldi; assembly: GCA_963921515.1. Classification (NCBI taxonomy): domain Eukaryota; kingdom Metazoa; phylum Chordata; class Amphibia; order Caudata; family Salamandridae; genus Calotriton; species Calotriton arnoldi. The sequence goes on along the minus strand of CAWUFW010000959.1, from coordinate 2,009,344 downwards.
CAAGAATGATGGAGCATTGGCTTTCCCTGAGAATGGTTCATTTAATGTAGCTGTACTACGGAACTTGAGAGAAAAGATGGTAATGTTAGAACCTAGACCTAGACCGACACAGTTTGAAGCTTTAACGGAATGGGAAGATGAGATGTATGAGCGAGAGAGATCCAGAGGATTAAAGAATCATGAGTTTTTGCCTGGAAGGTTGTGGGGAATAAATCATGAGGACAGAGTAAAACGTTGGAGATATGCTAACATGACAGGAGGTTTGTTTCCAGCTTTTGCAGTTGAGGAGGAAGCAAAGAGAAAGTGTACAGAGAAAAAGAAACATGTAGTGGTAGAAAAGTATGTGTATGGTGGTAGTGAAACAGATGACGAATTGCTGGAAGATATTTTAAACAGAAACCCACCTCCATACCAACAGACTTCTGCGGTGGTGACACCTAATGCACCGCCAATGGAAACTGGGAGGAATAAAAAACCCGAACGAAGAAATGAAACAAATAGGTCACAAGAAACATTTAAAACTTCACAAAATGAAGAGATAGAAAGTGACAATGCAACTGAATTAGCAAAAACGACAAAAGAATTGACTGAGAAAATAAGAGAATTGACAAAGAATATGGAAGCTGTACCTGTACCAGTAACGATAGGTCCAGTAATGCCAATTTTTGAGAATCAGAAAATTAATGAACATTCCTTAGTGATTCCCATGAATTCACATTTGCAAAGAAAAAGAGAAGTGATGGAACTGAATAATGAAGGGGCACACAATTTGGCTAGTACGTGTAGATAAATGAGAATGAGATTAGGAGAATGCCTATGGTGACAGAGTCCGCATCAGGAACACCAGAAAGAAGCAGTGATTGGATAGAATTAAATAGTACGCCTGTAGGTCCGACTCCAGAAGAGTTAAACGAATGGATGAAAGCGCTAAAAGCAAAAGAACCAGAAGAAAAACCATTAGATGTAATTAGGTTGAAAATAGACATGGAAGAGTTGATTTTGGGAACAATTGGAACAGAAAAACTAAAAAATTATCAGGATGATGAGATTATGTTTTTGTGCACGAGTCTTACTTGGAGAGCCAGAAATTTACATGACAAATTGGAAGAGATCGCAAGTGAACTAGGAGTAGAATTTGTGAAAGTGAGGACGTTGCAGAAACCGTACAGAGTAGATTTTTGTGAGAAAGACATAGAGAATTTGAACACATCAGGAACACTGACCCAAATAAAAGAGCTGATTGTTTTATTGAGAAAATGGGGTGATGTGGATAGATGGAGAAATAGATGGTCAAAGAGGAATGAGAAAACAACAGATAAAGCATCTTTGGCTTTTGCGGTAACAGATAGGGAACCAGTTGCTAGGGAATACCCGATGAGAGAAACACCAGGTGGTAGTTATGTGCATGTTCCGTGGACCAGACAGGATATACTGTCATTTACAAATGACTTCCCCAAATTGAGAGAGAAACCAGTAGAATGGTACAGACAAGTGGAGAGATTTGTTAAGGTGTCAAAAGTGCTGTGGATAGATCTAGATGTATTGTTTGATATAGTAGTGCCAGCTGATTTATGGACAGAATGTAAGATTACCATTGATTGGCCAACTGTAGAATATCCAAGGGATGCTAAAACAGGAGCGCCAGGTCCAGAAGTGATGAGGAAGTACGACCAAGTAGTTACCTTTTTGAAAAATAAGATTCCACCAAAAGAAACAGATTGGGTAAAAATAGACAGAACAACGCAGGAAAGCAAAGAGTCAGTGCACGCCTACTATGAGAGATTGTTGTTGGTTTTCAAACAGTATAGTGGTTATGAGACACTAAGTGAGAAAGACATGAGTCATTTTGTATATAGGTTTGTGTATGGATTAAAACCAGAGATAAGTGAAATGATTAAGCAGCACTTGATTGGTTGGCAGAATAGCACAGTGGACGAAGTTTTGAGATATGCTAAGTATTGCAGTGATGAAATTGAGAGTAAGCAGCGTAAATTGAAAGAAAAGGCCATGTGGGCACAGGTGAAAGTTGCAGAGAAGCAAGAAGCTCAATTGAGTAATACTGGTAATGAAACAGGACAGTTTAAATCCCGACCTAATATAGGTAAAGGAAAAGGACAAATGAGCATAGATGAGGCGAAGAAAAAGTGGCCATGCCACAACTGCGGAAAGCTAGGACATTGGAGAAACGAGTGTAAATTTCCTCCAAAACCTAATGTGGAAAATCAATCATTAAATTCACAGGTGCAGAGTGAGGTAGTTACTCAACAAGGTCAGGTGCCACAACCACCACTTCCCAAGAGTGTTAACCAACAGAAATACAGTGCAGAAACAGGATTCTACGGAGGAGAACAGGTAACACAGTTGCCGCGTGCAGCTGCAATTTCTCAATATTTGTTACGACAGGATGAGGATGACACGGATGAAAGTTCCTGACGGTGCCTAAGAGAGAGGGAAGAGTGCGTGCTTGGCGCAACTCTAGAGGTAGATCAGTCTGGTCCATTTGTGGATGGAGAAGTGAATGGTGCAAATGTAACATTCCTTGTTGACACTGGAGCTACCCGTTCTACTGTTAGGTCAGTGGAAATTCCAAACCTTCCTCTCTCAGGTGAACATATCCAAGTGGTTGGAGTTTCCAATCAGCAAATTAAAACGCCTCTTACTAGATTAGTAAAGGTAAGAATTGGTCCATTTAGTGAAATGCACCGATTTGTGGTATATGATTGTAGTCCCGTAAACCTTTTAGGACGCGATTTATTGTGCAAAATGAACTGCACAATTTATTGTACCCCAGAAGGAATTGCATTTCAGACTCGAGATGAGGATGTGCTGTATAAAATGACAATGGTACATTTAGAACCAGAAGTAAATGGTTTGTTTCCTGTATTTGATGCAGAGAAAATCCCAATTGAATTGAAAAAGACTGTGAAAGAAGAAGTGTGGGACTTTACAGGAGAAGATGTAGGATTAATGAAAGGAGTAGATCCCGTTAAAATAACAGTGAAAGAAGGAACGAGTTACCCAAATACGCCCCAGTATAAATTGACTCCAGAAATAATTGAAGGAATAACGCCAGTAATAAATAAAATGATTGAACAAGGGATTCTAAAAGAAATCATGAGCAGTCCATGTAATTCGCCAATAATGGGACTGAAAAAGCCAAACGGAACATATAGAATCGTACAGGATTTAAGGAAGGTAAACAAAATTGTTGTGCCTTGTTGCCCAATAGTACCGAACCCTGCTGTGATTCTATACCAGATTCCACGTGAAGCAGAATGGTACACAGTAATTGATTTATGTCATGCATTTTTCTCTATTCCATTGCATCCAGATAGCCAGCCATTATTTGCGTTTAGGTTTGGAGAGCGTATTTTGGCATGGTGCCGAATTCCTCAAGGGTACACAGAAAGTCCCTCAATCTTTAATCAGATCCTAAAGAAATCATTGGAAGATTTAAGAATGCCAGAAAAGTCAGTAATGGTTCAGTATATTGATGACCTACTGGTGGCATCAAAAACGAAAGAAGCATGTGTCAATGATACAATTGCTTTGCTGAATCATTTAGCAAAAAGAGGACATAAAGTGTCCCCTTCTAAATTGCAGTTTTGTCAACAAGAAGTCCAGTATTTAGGGCATAAAATTGAGAAAGGAGTGCGAAAGGTAACGACTGAAAGAATAAAAATGATTCAAGGAATGAGAGCTCCAATGACACAAAGAGAGGTAAGAATGTTTTTGGGAATGGTTGGATATTGTCGACAATGGATAAGCGGTTTTTCACTGATTGCTAAACCATTGCAGAAACTGACAAAGAAGGATGTTAAAGATCCTTTTGAAATGAATGATGAAGAAATGAAAGCATTCAGAGAGTTGAAAAAGAAATTGTGTGAGGCTCCAGCATTGGGAATGCCTGACTATGAGAAAGATTTTGAGCTGTATTGCAGTGAAAGAGATGGATGTGCATTTTCAGTTTTGGTGCAGAGACATGGAACTATGAAAAGACCAATTGCATATTTTTCAGCTGTTTTAGACCCTGTAGCGAAAGCGTTGCCTGGATGTTTGAAAGCAGTTGCTGCTACTTGTGTGAGTCTGGAACAGAGTGAAGGCATAGTGATGGGGTATCCATTGAGAGTGTATGTTCCCCATTCTGTGGAAATTCTTTTGACAAGAACGAAAACCCAATACATGACACATAGTCGGCTGACAAGGTATGAAAAGGTGATTTTGAGTGCAGATAATGTGACCATTGACAGATGTATGAATGTGAATCCTTCAACATCATTGCCAGATGAAGAGAGTGTGATTGAAATGGATGAAGTAGATCACGATTGTCTGAATGTGCTCGAATACTGTACAAAACCAAGAGCTGACATACGAGATGAGCCTTTGAAAGAATTAGATTATATTCTGTTTGTGGATGGCTCATGTTTGAGAACGAGTGATGGAGTTCTAAGTGCAGCATATGCAGTTTGCACAGTAGCAACTGTATTGGAAGCATCTTGTCTGAAAGGTGTAAGGTCTGCCCAAGTCGCAGAATTAGTAGCTCTGATTCAAGCATGTAAGTTGGGAAGAAATGTACGGGTTACGATTGTGACAGATAGCCAGTACGGCTTTGGGGTTGTGCATGATTTTGGTCAGATTTGGTCACAAAGGGGTTTCTTGACGTCTGCAGGGACGCCCATCAGAAATGGAGATTTTGTGAAAAAGCTGCTTGAGGCGATACAGCTGCCTAAACAGATCGCTGTAGTGAAGTGCAATGCACATAAAAATGGGGAAGACTACATAACTGTTGGTAATAAATATGCTGACGAAATGGCACAGTATTGTGCAAAGAATGTGGTTTCTTTGAATAAATGTCGTGAAAGAGAGCATATTTCTTGTCCTTTGCTTTTTACTAACTCTATTGAAACAAGGGATGAGGTGAGACAGTTACAAGAAGCTGCAGAGGATGAGGAAAAAGATACCTGGATAAAAGCAGGATGTAGAAAACATGAAGAAACTGATGTTTGGGTTTACAGGGATGAGAGACCAGTAATGCCTGATAGCATGATTTCTGACATGGCACGGATGTACCATGGACAAGCCCATATTGGGAGAGATTCAATGATCAGACTTTTTAGACAAACATGGTATAATCCAAAATTCAGAGCCATAGCTGAGAGTCTTTGTCAGAGATGTCTTATTTGTCAACAGTTAAATCCAGGAAGGAAAACAGTAGTGAGTCTAGGAAGAATAGGACGAGAAGGGGGTCCTTTCACTAGAATGCAAATGGATTTTATTGAAATGCCACCTTGCAACAGATTAAGGTATGTCTTAGTGGTCGTCTGTTTGTTTTCCCGTTGGGTGGAGGCATACCCAACAAGAAGGAATGATAGTATTACGGTAGCAAAACTTATGCTGCGAGAATTCATTCCGAGGTATGGTTTTCCAGTCATGATTGAAACAGATAGAGGAACACATTTTCAAAATGAATTAGTTAAACTGATTTGTGAAGCTCTTAGTATTAAACAGAAACTGCATTGTGCATACAGACCAGAGGCTTCTAGAATAGTAGAGCAAGTGAATGGAACAATCAAGAACAGGTTAGGAAAAATGTGTCAAGCTACAGGACTCAAATGGCCAGATGCTTTGCCATTAGTTCTGATGACAATCAGAAGTATTCCGGAAAGGAAAACTGGACTCAGTCCACATGAAATAATCATGGGACGAGCAATGAGACAAGCACAAGTACCTGTCAACAAGCTACTGACTATAACTGATGATCTAGTGCTGGATTATTGCAAAGGATTGGCTGATGTGGTGCGTTCTGTGTTTCATCAGGTTGGACCGGATGCGACCACTCTTGAAAGAAAACCAGCTCACGACTTGAATCCAGGAGATTGGGTTCGAATAAAAGTCCACCGGAGAAGAAACTGTTTGGTTCCTCGCTGGGACGAACCACGACAAGTGATCCTGGTGATGACCACTGCAGTCAAGTGTGCAGGAGTGAAACACTGGGTACATGCCAGTCACACCATCAGAGTTCCAGAACCTAAAGATCGACATGTGAGTCGGCATCTGGAAATATCAGATAACAGTTCAGCATCAGAAAGAGAAGAAGAAACAAACAGGGTGCCAGAACCTGAAGATCGACCTGTAAGTCGACATCTGGAAGACCCAACTACAAGTGCAACGATAGAAGAAGAAGAGGAAATAGAAGAAATAGCTGAAGTTCCAGAATTTGAAGATCGACCTGTAAGTCGACATCTGGAAATATCTGACACCAGTTCAGAATCTGATACAGAACATTCGGAATGTGAAGAAAGTCTAAAAAGAAATTGAGATTTTGAAAGCATAAGAGAAGAAACTGAGCCAGAAGATAGTGACAGTGAGCAACCAAGTACAAGTTGTGGTAAAATTCCTTCGGAGATAATATTAATAGATAAAGAAGGGAGAGTTTCAAACAAAAAGCTAGAAAAATCGGAAAATCCCCGAGGAGCAGTAGGGACAGATAGTCAAACACAAGAACAGGGAAATTTAGAAGCAGATAGACAGACTGACACAAATTCGGAAGAACCTCGAGGAGGGACAGAAATAGGTGAACGAAGGAAGATAAGAAAAGAACCACAAGTAGAAGAAAATGAAATTATAAGTTTCAAAATAAGAGGAAATAACGAAAGAATTGAAACAGAGTCTGAAGAAAGTGGAGAAGAAAGAAATGAAAAACTAGAGACAAGAAAAAGAAATTGGAAAACAGAAAGAGAGGAAAAAGGAAGTGAAGCAAAAAGGCCAAGAAAAGGAGACAATTGGCCCAACGAAGTAAGAAAATTAAGATACAGAATCATAAGGTTGGATGGGAAAAGTGCTGAACAAGTGAATGAAATAACAAGTCAAAGAGAGCAAGAAAAACAAGGTGGAAAACACTTGCAGAAAACGAAAAGAATAAAGAAGGTAAATCAAAAGTATAGATCGCCTGAATGGTTGTATCGTGCTTTGACTAGTCACAAAGTAGAATTGAACACTCACGAAAACCCAGATCAAAGAAACCTGATGGGAGAAAGTGAAGTGCAACAAACCTGAAGCAACAAACCTGAAGAAGTTTAGATAGTTTTACCGGATTTGACAAAACACTGAACTGACGAATTTACCGGATGTGACAAAGAAAGAATTCTGAGAAAGAATTAAAAGAAAGTACCAAGCAAAGACAAAACATTGGAAGTACAGAGTGGCAAGCAAGTCATTTCTGAGGTGTAGTGACACAATTTTCTAGAAAACAAATAAATAAGGTTATTAAACAAAATGGAGAATACTAGAGATAGAAAATGTAAATGTGAGTTTTTAAGTAGATGGTGCAAGATGTGCTGTTTTTGTACAGGATTATTAATAACAGTATGGGTAGTTTTAGCAATCACTATTCCAATTAGTTTAGCTGTAGTAGAAATGTCTAATAACACTGAGAAAGAAAAAGGAGCTAACACTCAAGAGCCAGTTATTTTAAAGAGTAGTGCAGAATTACATAAGGACAAATCAATAACAGATTTTTCAAAAAATGTTTTTACTAAATTATTATATGAGTATGTAGAAACAATGGATGTAAGAGATTGCTATGTTTGTATGCAGTTGCCTGCATCTGTAGCAGAGGGTGTGACTTATCATCACCTCCCTTTGACATATGGAATAACATGTAGTGTTTTAGCAAGTTTATTTTATAAAACAGGTAGATTAGAATATTATTACACTGACATAAATAAGATTTTTACAAAAGTTTCTGTAGTTCCCGAGCTTAACAAAATAAAAGAGGGAAAGACGTTTGGTGAATATTTTTTAGAAGATAAGATTTTAACATTAGATAGTATAATTAGGTACAACCTTACCTGTGAGTTAAAGAAGGAAGAAAAGGTATTTTTAGAGATGGTTGAAGAGAGAAGAGTGAAATTTCAAAGAAAAGTGATAGAAGAGACAAAAACACCTCTTTGGGCGTTTGAGGAAGACAATCATGACAAGAAAAAGACAAATGCAGCTATGACTCTGGATTGGCCCCAACAGGGAAGGTTGTGCATTAGAAGAAATAAGACAAGATATGACAATTATTTTGTGGGTTCCAGTAATTGCCATGACAATTACCAAATTTTAGGTGGATGGGGATTCAAAGGGGAAAAGATCCAATATTTCCAGGGATTTATTATGTTTGCGGGAATAGGGCTTATTATAGGTTGCCGGACCATTGGTATGGGTCATGCTACTTAGGCCTGGTCTTTCCAAAGATTTTTCATATGGATAGAAAAGAAAAAGGAACACACAAAATGATAAATACCTTTACACGTAGAAAAAGGGAAAGTTTTTCAGAAATAGTAGGTGACATTTTTGGTGCATTGATACCAGCAGTGGGAATATCTTTGAATGCATTTAGAATTCGGAAATTATCCACAGTGGTAGATCGTTTATCTACAGATACTGCTGGAGGGTTCTTGATGGTAAATACCGAGATGGTTGCCATGAGAGCTATGGTGATGCAAAATCGTCTTGCCCTTGACATTCTTTTGGCAAAAGAGGGCGGAGTCTGTGGAATGTTGAAAGTCCAACATTGTTGCACTTACATTCCAGATAAGAGCAAAAATATACAGAAGTATATAACAAATATTACAAATTTGCACAAAGAACTTGTTCCACTGGAGGTTGAAAGTGCTTGGGGAAAACTTGGTAAAGGGTTTTCTTCTGTAATAAATTGGTTAACAAGAATGAGTGGATTAATAATAGGGAAAGTTATAATAATAGCAACCGTGATAATAATAATAATATTAGTACTGAAGCTTGCAATAACATGTATAAAGAGAAGAAGAAGGCAGAATAAGATAGAAAAAGAAAACATGATAAACAAGGAAAGAGAGAGAGAGAAATGGGTGAAATAGAGTTAGAAGAAATAAAAGAGAACATGTACAAGAAAACGAAGAAACAAGTTGAAAGGGATACAGTTGTGTAAACTAACAAAAGCAAACGGATAAAAGATATATGCTGTCTGAGAAAATTGTATAACTTGGGTTTTTGTGTTGATATTAAAAATCACCAAAGGGGGAGTTGATGGAGCAGGGTGAATGTAAAAATTTTAACCTCCTAATATTTTCGTAAAATATTAATAAACATGTTCGTTTAAGTAAATAACCAACAATGTATGTTAAGGGTTAAAGGTAACACGCAATTCTGTGTGCAAATTAATTGACTTATAATTGTTTACGTATCTAACATAACATAATATTTGCGTATTAATTAAATAATAAATGCATGATTTGTGCTTTTAAATAAAACGTGTGGTTGCAAAATAAAGCGATGGTAAGTAAGGGACAGCTTTATATGTTGCTTCTGCTAGGTAATACCTAATTGGGGTACGTAGAAAGACGGGAGGGAAACGAAAGGGTTTATATTTCTTTGTTTTAATAACATTTTGTTTATCTTTTAAAATAGTGCGCTTAGGCCTGCCAAGCAGCAATATAAAATGGCCGCGAGTTACTAGAGTGCGCATGAGCGGGAGACCATGTGATAGAGGAGAGAGGCTGTGGAAAAGGGATGATCACGTGCTGATGCCGAGAGGCTAAGATGAAAGTATGGTCAAGGCTGTTGTGACCCTTCTGAGCAGATGTGTGCCAAGATGATCAGCAAGAAGCGTGAGAAGCCTGACTGAATCAATAGACGGAACTGTATTACACAAAATGTAACAGAAAAAGATACAATTTGGACTGATCGAAACGGATGAGCAAGTGCATGAACTGTGGGAAACGATGCTTGCATGGACATTCCACACGGAACTGGTTAAGACCAGGAAGTTTGACCAATGAGAATGAATCGCGCCATGTAAGAAGAAACATTTTATGCTGTAAGCTAGAATTAGGGTATAAGAAGACCTACTCTTGGTGGGAGGGGTGAGAATGCTGGAGAATAGAATGCTGTTCAAATGCTGCGGGAGATGCTGCAGAAGTTAGATGCTGCGTGAGTTAGATGCTGTAGATGGGAGAAGTTGCGGTTGCTGATGCTGACGAGCTGATGCTGCTGCTGTTATTTTCCTTTTCCAGTTGATTATAAAGATGCTGCTTTAGGAGAACTTTTTACTGATAGATTTTTATTAGAATTATTAGGCTTTCCCCAGAAAGATAGATAGATTGATCTATAGAGTTCTGTAGTCATTTGAAGAAATTACAATAAAGAAAGAGGGTGGAATGACGCTGTCTCCGCAGTGATTTAATAAGCTTTGAAAAATGACGTGAGAAGGAACAGTATGATTATTGATTACATTGATGACTATGGATAAAATTGGATCAAGTGGTTAAAAGAGAGGGATGTTTTTCCCATTTCGCAGTGCGACAGATGGGGCGCGACAATGTGCCCTTAGGTATACATTTTGTATGAGCTGTGTGCTGGGGCGGTGCACAGCATCTGATTGCACGCACTTACGGACAACATGATTTTCGAGCAAGAATTCTAATAAGGGAAGGAGTGCATTCTATTATTTGTCTTTAACTAAGATACATAGGCATGACTACACGTAAAATTAAAACACGCATCAACGAACACCGGAGTACCATTCGGTGTGAGAAAACCATCACGAAATGTATGCGTCATTTCCAATCATCAGGCCACACAGAGAAGGATTTCATGTGGTACGTGATTGAGAAATTACCCACAACCATAAATGATAAACAACTATTGAGGTTCGAACAAAGATGGATTTACCGCCTCTCAAGCACCACAAGGGGATTGAATGAAGAGATACCCTGGACCACTTTGACATAGAACTTTCAATATGAGAGGGTATATCAAATAACAAAGAGGAGGGTCTTCAAGGTGCCTGAATTGTGTAAATACACTAAAAAATGAAACCCTCATGATCGAGATCCGTTGACAATACAGTGATCAACAGAGGTATGTCATGGCCTGCTTAACATATATGCAATACATTTTCGAAATCAATGAGGCCCCTATGTCTCTTCATTGCTTTTTTTATATAAATTTTTGTTTTGTTTTATAAAATCTTTATTATCAACGTACACAGTCGCTCGACAAACGACATTTGTGGGTACATCAACCATTAACTCCCCAAAAAAAAAAAAATCACAACTGGGCACTCACTTATTCCCTTCATTCCTTTATATAAAAAAACTTTGTGTGCACCAAAAAACTTTATTAATAAACATACGCGGTTGCTCAAGAAACGACCGATGTGGGTACATCAACCACTAACCCCCGAAAAATAAAGAAATCACAATTGGGCACATACTGGGAGACGGTATTCAGCCTTCCATTTACCAGAAAAGATTGCCATAGAACAAGAATCCCGTGCTCGAAACGACATGTTTCCGAGCAAGGGACTACATTTCCCAGCATCTGTTTGAAGATAGATGACCTTGCAGCAAAATGACGCAGGTGTAATGAGCGCGACAGCGCTTCAAAACAGACCCATCCCGCCAGATCCTGCACTCGGCGGCGGTCTGAGCAGGGTCATGAAGGTAGTCCCGCTGTGCTGGAATCTTTGATAAAGTAAGTGGAGTGAATGATTGCATATGGATGAACGCGGCGGTCATCTAGATGGGACACCGCTATCCCCCATGTGTCGAGTGAGTGTGAAACAAACTGAGCACCTCCATGGGAAATCTGTGCGGAGACTGCACTGGGAGGGGAGCAGTTGCGGTTGATGTTGTTTCAGACAGTTTAAAAGCTGTATTACAGTACGAAAAGCCTTGAGCATTTACATGAGCATGCATCAAGGTCCTCTGATACACAGCGGGCCCCCGGGCTGAGGAGTAATATACCAGATGTACCGATAGACGGATAATGCATACAATTACAGTATTAAGGGGCCAAGTAATTGATTTCCACAAAATAACGCATCGGGAATCACATAAAATTAGTTTTTTCAAAGGAAATTAACGAAGGAATGACAAAAAACGCCCATATGAAATCTGCATTGAGAAAATCCATGCAAGCACAAAATATTGATAAAAACGTTCTCTCTCCTGTATTGTTTGACTATAAGACAGCACCTCCCGCCTGATCTGCATGTCCCTTGAACAAAAAGACCAGTGGGTAAGCGCGAGAGTGCCGAAGTGTGATTGACACAACAAGGTGGCCATCACAGAAAGAATGCATAAGGTTATAATCACCACACCTAGAGATTGCATCTGGACCTTTCAGATAGTTCACCACCTATATGTATATAGGTTTTTTAAATAAATGACAGAGTTGTACAAAGTCAGATCACGAACCACGGAAATATAAAAAGTCACGGGATCACCTATTCATTTTTGGTTTTTAATAAAGCTATAAAGGGGAGTCTGTTGCCAGTGTGTCAAGTACAAATTAAAGATATGCATAGAACACAAAAACATGGTCCAAAATTATGAATGGATGAGACACAATTCAATGGTCAGGATGAGTGAGAGAAGTAATAATGGCCTCTTCATCTCTCTTCTTTCTTAGAAAATCTACTGAAGAAAAAACAAAGACAGGTGAGCGCATTAGGCCTCACGTTTGTGCATGGTGTGCATGCGCAATAAAGAAGCAGGGACGAAATAAAAGTATAAAGCCCTGAAGAAGGCCCCAGACCCACGAGGGCTCTTAGCGAGGGCCGAAACATATTGGCACAGTAACAGGGGTATAACTGAACGATTATATTCAGTAAAACCCATAAATTCATATTGTATCCATACCCCAGGTACCCTCCAAATAAAGCACAGCATTTGGGTATACCTTGAGGTATTTTTAACAATCACTCTTCTGGATCCCTGCTTATCCAGTATTGCTTTATCTAAGAACTCCCATTCCATCTATGGTTGAGTCCGCCTGGGTAGTATTATCTTACCCGGGTGTGGATAGGCGCCAATGATGAAGCATGTCACGATAAGTGAGTGAGGCGTCTACTCCAATATCTTTGGATATCCCCATCCTCCAGGATAGGGCAGAGGGAGATCACTACATCCTGACAGAGTTAAAAAAGCCCAGAGTTCCTCAGGAGAACTTTCAAGGCAGCAGTTGCTTGTATGTGATAGCATCAGTGATAACATGACAGTCATATACAGAATAGAGTTACTGAATGTACACATGTGGGTCAATAATATGGAAATAGTGTAAGCCCTGGAGACAATTATAATAGTGCATTTTAAAGGTTTTATGGTACGCCATTAACAAATCACTAAAGTTTGGGGTGAAATAAATAGTCCATGTTAAGCAAGGTAAAGGCTGAGTGCACCTGATGTGTGTTGCAGAATATGTTAGAAAGTAGGCTGTGATTCCCTTCCAGTACAAAACCTATGCTAGACTCACGCACACACCCTGGCACTGTGGCACAAATCAGTGCTTAATTTGTGAAAAAATAAGCGCTGGGGCCCTTTTCAGGAGGCCACTGCAATTTACACCACCCATTGCCTATCCCAGCGCTGCCAATGACAGTGCCAACACAACTACTAAGCATCACACTCCTCCTAAAGTGACAATTCAGACTGTTCCAGGCCCGACCCGACAAAGCTATAAAAATGGTTTGGGAGGCAGGTATTAGTTATTTTTCATGTATATTGATTTAATAGACAACTGGTGTGCTCATCTGTAAATTAGACTAACAGGGCCACCTTGTGGCAGACTATCGTATGGGCCGGTGCTGACAATGAAGTGCTGGTGCCGAGCACCTGAAACCACCAGTACAAATTAATCACTGGTGCAAAAGTCCGGATAGTCACAACTTCACTCCAGAGGCTTATCAATGCTTCACATGTGGGTTTCTGTTTATGAAGAATGGGAGTGCAGCGGAATGAAAATGCTCTGCAGAACTGCCTAAGGAGCCTTAAGATAGTCAGGGGCAGATTTACAAGCCCCTTGCAACACATTTGTGCCGCCGTTGCGTCACTTCTGTGACGCAGCAGCGGCGTAATCCATGCGCCATGTTGCGACTTATTTACAACGTGACGCATCTCGGAAGATGCGTCACGTTGTAAAGCCCTGCGCCACATTAAACCTGCGTCAGGTTTAATGTATGCGGGGTGGGCGTTCCCTCGGAAAAAGCCTTGTAAAAGTGACGCAGTGAAATCTACAAGATTTCACTGAGTCACTTTTCAGAGGCCGCTGGCGTAAGGAGTGGCGCAGCACGTTAGGTATGGGCGGCCCCTGAGCATTGCTGGAGTTGCGTCGCGCTTATGACACGACTCCAGCAATGCGCCGCCCTTACGCCATCAGATGCGACACGCATCTGCCTATCCCTGCGCCACGGTGCGCCGCATTGTAAATGTGACGCATCCGTGGTGGCGCAAGGGGGGAATTGCGTGTCGCATCTATTCTGGCGCATCCCTGCTGATTTGCAGGGATGCGCTAGTCCTTGTAAATCTGCCCCTCAGATCCCGACCTGAGAGATTCTTAAGATAAGATCTAAACGTGGTAGCTTTCTATTGCATCTTTACTTTGCCGTCCATCAAAGTGCCACTTGACAGGAAAGCAGTTTCGGGACCTATTTTGCTTGCCTACGGGCAAGTTTGTTTCCAGTGTATTATTCGCTATGTTAGCTTCTGCTCTGTTATTGACATCAGCATTCTTAGTGACGTAGCAGCTGACTTTGAAGCTGGGGAACAGGGTTCGAGTCTAGGCGGGAGCCCTTTAGATTGCTTTTAATTTGCTCCTCTGTTCCTGGATTTTGTGGCGCTCTGCCATTGCCACGGAAATGTATTGCACCAAGTTGTTTCGTGCTCTTTTCCATCCTAATTAATGTTTGCCTTTCTTAGATCACATGGGTTTACGCTGCCATGTAGATGCCGGTGCAGCTTCTGTTAGATTATGAGATATAATTGTCAGTCATTCCCCAGTTTAGGATGCTTTCTGGAACATTTCCTATTTGTTGCCGCTCGGTGCCTCCATTTTCCATGTGCTCCCTCACTGCTCCATGAGCTCATCATGTTTTTAGAATGCGGTTTATGTTGCTTTAACAGGGAGCAGAACAGATATCCAGGATCAGCCTATTGTGAGTACTTGCAGTGTGTGATGAGAAGCCTCCAGCACGACGGTGCACACAGCAGTGGGATCTATTTTGTGGTGGGTGGTGTGTTGCTATAAGCTGTGAATGTCACCCGTTGAAGTGATACATTTCATTTTTTCCCTATCCAGCGTGTGGGGTGTGAGTAACGGAGATATACATGTGTGTAAACACACATACGTGTGCACACCCACGTCTGTGGGGTTCGCTGTGTGCCTTTGGAATGTAGTGTTTTGACATGTATGCCTTCATATGGGGGTTTGGCCACTGTAAATTGTTTGCAGTTGTAAATCGCCTGATACTGACGTAGTCATGTTAGTGCACAGACATATGAAGTTGTGTGGGTTGGCAAGCTGCTTTGTATTGTAATCATGGTTTATGGTTGTGTTTCCGTTCAGAATTGCTCAGACTTTCTGTGCAAGCTGTGTCTTTGCTTGCACTTCGCATACATTTTGGGCCAAAGGGTTTTGCCTATTCTGTGTCTATGGGGAAATGTGTTGATACATATAAAATCATCAGCAGCTTTGCTCAACTGACACGGCCACAGTTTTGTCTTGTGTTTTGTAATGGAAAAGATAACGGTACTGGTTGATTGGTGTCAGGCAAAGTATTAGGAGCGTGATATATCAAGGCACACAGTTTGCCAAAAGTGGTCGAAAGTTGCACATCAACTTTTTGTGACCTGCCTCTAATTTTGCAATTCCACCCATGTACTAATTGTGAGAAACAGCAGACCACCATCCCTGAGATTGCATTCCTGAACAGGAAAAAAATAAAATAAATTTAAACAGCCAATGTTCCCTTGACCACAGGTGCTCCTCCTAACAATGTAGGCCAGGATTCACAAAGGGGATGGACGGTGTCCCAACAGACAGCTTCTCTTTGAGAATCAGTTACCACTTTCTTTGAGGTGCAATTGCAAATCATCATTAATACATACCATTGCAACTCGTAGTTAAGAGGGGGCCAAGCTTAGGCCCCTCTTTGTGAATGGTAAAGAACTGCAATACCCACTTTACGAGTTGCAAAGGCTTACTGACTCGCAAATCGGGTTTCATGCATTGCACATACCACTTTAACATTCGCAAACCCTGTGATATTGCTAATAGCAGAGTCTGCAAGCGCAGAAGCGCTTAGTACATCAGGCCTGGATTCGGTAAACAACTTAGTGAGGCTGAACCGTATCGAGGAGGATTAAAAAAGAATGATAATCTGCTGTATGCTGTTGTCAGTGTACTGATGGATGTGGCACTCATGACAACAAATTTATGGGCAAATAGGTGAAGGGCACTTGGAAAGACGGCTTTCGCGAGCATTGTTTACTCAACTGTCCGCTAGATGGCGGTGTGGCCACGTGTTGTAAATGGAGAATGCTTAAGTGGAAGATGACCGTAAGAGGATCAAAGTTGACAGGTAATGCGTGTAACTTGTTAATAACTTAAGCGGATCATTAACAGGCGCCCTTTTCGTTGGACTTTCGCCCTTTGGATCGCGAGCACAGTCATGCCTTGTTTTGCTTCAGTACAGAATGTCTTCCGAAGCAGTATTTTTAAAGGTGTCTTCAGTGCTGCTGCAGACTGTGCCTCCCAGGTGTTTTGCTGCATTAATCCCCTTGTAATGTAGACATACTTCAAGCTTTTCCGGGGAGTCTGGGTGGTGGTGTCCCAGGCGGCAGCCTACAATCCCCTTAATATAGAACCAGCATTACACGACTCCCAGTCCATGAACCAGTGGACTCTTGCCAAGGAGAGTCACGTGGGTGTGACGTATTGCAGAAGTGACCTGGCTGATACAGACAGCTGACCTGTGTCCTCGTGTGAACAAAGGGAATGCATGCAGCAAACACCTGCGAAGGCACAAGACATGTCTATTGTACAATGTGTCCTTAAACTCTTTCATGTGATTGTCGAAAGAAAATAGTGCCTAGTATTTCATTTGCCTGTGGCCTGGTCCAAACTAGTTAGATTGTAGGGGAACCTTTCTGGTTCCCCATAATCCAAATGGGCCTGTATAGAGGCTCTGATGAAAAACATCAGACTGGTCCCCGCTGCCACTGACTTGACGTTAATACTCCTTCACTTCCCTTTCTCTGATCCAAATGTGGTCTCTGAATGGTCCTCAAGCCAACACCAGCCAACAAAACTCCTTACTAACCAAATAAAGTATTGCCCTTTGCATACGTCACCCTGGGACATTAGGTGCTGCACTACAACACGAGGAACACACATTCAGCTACTGAAGTGTTTCAATCTAGGAGCAGCAACATTGTGGTGGTGTCAAGGGAAAGGAACAAGCTAATCACAAGCATAAATATTTAAAATGAAACAGGACAACATACACATAATCAAGTGACATGGTACTGAAATATTATCAAAAAATATATTTTTATTTCATTTTATATAAAGTTTAGTCAATTTTTTGTCAAAATATCAAAAAATATGTAATTCTGTATATTTTATAAAATCACAATGCAACAGCACATATAATGGCATATGTTATATGATTAAACTAAATAAGAGCTTAGAACATGATGATACTCTTATCTAATGATACAATATTTATTTCTTCTTATAATTGTAACAGAGTCCAGATCATATAATGACTGAAAGGAGGGTCAGCGGTAGATGGAACTACGCGCGTTTCGGCAAGTTGCCTTCGTCAGGACACCGTCTCGACTTTCACTATTACTATTTCCTGGTGCGATTGGATGGTCACTCCAGTTTCACTGTTTTACACAGGTGAAAATGCATGGAATCCCCGGATCTTATTATGTTACTGTCAGTATATTTATAGTCAGTAGACTGTTTCGAGTATTACGGTTTTACTTCAAGGGTACTTTTGACTAGGGCAAGAATGTTCGGTCCAGTTTCAGATGTCATAATCTGTAAAGGTCCTTATATGGCCAAGGTATCCTGATGGTTGATAGTATATGTTTTAGGCCATCTTTTGCCGGCAGTACGGGGGTCTCGATCTAACGGCGTGCGAGTGGCCGCAATGGTGTCACCAGAGCTTTAAGTGGAAGCTTTTTCAATATTATATACAAGCCATAGTTGCTACTTATTTATCTTATGCAACTAAGAACCATTGACAAAGCCAATAGTCCAAGGTATGATGTTACTTGTTGTATCATATATATAGATGCAATGACAGAAACAGCAAAATACAAGTCGGGCGGCACACTATGCTAAGCACAGATTTTTAGCTTATGTGTTTTTAAACCACGCCCTTAATTACATTGGCCACGCCCCTTTGAGAGACCCCCCCCCCCCGTTTTTTCATCCCACTTAAAGCCCTGCTTGTAAGACAGACATTGTTAGGTTCACTGCGTTTCAACAAATGAGGCCCTGAGCCAGAGACATTTGTCATATTTTGTTGGAATCAACCCTGCTAGTTGTGTTAGGTTCCTCTGCAGTGTAACAAAAGGGGGGAATGTTGTTTTTCACTTCTTGCACCCCCAGACTGACCTCTCTCTTCAGCCATTCACTTGTGGTGCCAAACTCAATGTTCTATAATGCGCCCGTTTGCGGAAGAGAATGGGTGGAGCTCCCAGTTGATATATCGGGACATGACAAGTGCACCACAAGGCTTGGGGTTAGGATGGTACGGATAGTGTTTGACAAATTATACTCATAGCTATATTCACTAGGAATTTTGAATCAGAGATATTTTACATTCCAATGTATAGCAAACACATCAAAAATAAGAACTATATAGAAGTAATTTTTTCGGTCTAGCTTAATAGTGCAGCTGTCCACTGGCCTCATGTGATCAATCAAAAAAACGCTTTCAGGAGTAATACAGAGACGGGTCTTTGTCTCCACCCACATGTTCTCAAAGTGAGTACAAGATTTGATTGGGCATAGATTCTAAAGCTGCTCTGAAAAAGAGTGCTTATCGCACCCTTATTCGCTAGCGAAGGGGTTCTCCTGACCTACGATGGCGACCTCGTCAAACATAATGACGCAGCAGTGTCCTGTTGGAAATACATATGGTTTCCATAGGCGATGGAAGTAGCGCTGCGGGGGTGCTGCAGCACCCCCAAAATAACCATGCTCGAGTTCAGAAGGTGAATGAGCCAAAAAGATGCCTTTACATTTTGTTTTTATCTTGCCACATTTGTTGGGTTTTCAAAGCCAGAGGTCAAATTTCAGGCTATGTCTTCTGACAAATTTCTAATTTGTTCTTTCAACATGTAGGTTGGAGTTTTAATTTTCTTTCTCTGACTGCGCAGTGAGTGGAAATTGTAAAGGAAACTATGTGACAATCTTGCTATGGTATAGGGAGTGAGAAAGGAATGGCTGTAGAATGACAATTTTATTCTAACAAACAACAAGATTTAAATACCTGTAAATGAGCTGTACAAATATTTCAAAATATATCAGCCATTACAAAAGCACAAATAAGGTACATTAATTTGTAATTTTGAATTGTGATGGAAAAAAAGATTTTAATGGGATCAAATCAAGACACTTTTCTTGATGATGCGCAAATGATAAATATTTGCTTAAGTCGTTTGTTTACCTATTATTGTTTGTGCATTATAACATTTTATCAGTATAACTGACTGCATGCCTGTGCCAATTTAGTTGCCATTTCAATGGAGGATGTGCTGTCTGTAAGTGACAGTGTGCTACCACATCATGCTTTAGTAATATATTTGCGACAGTGTGCTCCTAAATGCAATACTAGCTACATACTACACCCTTACCACGAATGGGCCATTTGCTACACCTGCTCCTTATGTGATGCTTGAATTTTTCACAATCCCTGTGATTTCAGTGACGTAGCATTGATGGCAGCACCCCCACTCTGAAAATTGTTCCAGCACCACTGCTGGTTTCTGAGCATGCTCAGCACCGGAAGCAGTGTGAGCTTTGCCCTCCCACATGCAGGCGGCTCAGAGTCCTTCTGGCACACCCTGCTAGTGCAGCTGGCCAGTGCAGTTGCTGCAGTTCCCACATCATCTCCACTTGACTGTAGAGAGTGGCATTGAACTACAGTCAGGGTCGGACAGGGACAGGAATTAGGTCCGGGTACCAAAATAAAAGCGGCCCCATTATTGAATTAGATAGCTAAAATAGTGGCTCATGTTTACAGAGTGGGCAGTTTTGACCCTGAACAGACACGCTATAGAAGTGGTTTTTTGAAAGGTATGGAAGACTGCCTGGATTTGAGTTTGCTGCAAACGATGTTTGTTTTAAGATAACAGTAAAAACCTGCCCAATAGACTGTTGTGTCCCTTGTGCCCCAGCCCAAAAGGACAACACACGAAGGCTGGTGAGTGCACGCCAAGTTCCTTTATTCGTCTCGTCAGTATGGTGCATGCAGGCACATCCTTCCTCCTCGTGGGTGCAGGTAACAATGCCTAGTGTCCCTGCTCCCTGACCAGAAGTAGTGCCCGGTGTCCAGTCACCTCCCCATCTGCCCTATCCAAAATCCTAGAGCTCGCCTGCACATGTCGTTCCAACATCTCCCCCCTTTGTGGACAAATAAAACTGTTTCCTCGCCTGCCTTTGCAGTAGAGGGTAACCAAATGATAATAGAATGTGAGAGAAGATGAGACATGAGAAAAGGGAGAGAAAGAAGAAGCAAGAGATAGAGAGAGAGAGAGATACATTGTTTGCTGTGTCTCAGACATGAGAGATCTTTAACCCATCATTATAGTTCCTCAATGAGTCTTTTCAGTCTTTGGGTCACTCTCTTTGTGCGGCACCTTTCTGTTTCCTGGCTCTGTTCTTCTCCTGCTGCTCTAGCCTGAACCGGTCCTTCACGGTTGTGAGGGGCTCCATTCACACATTCCTCACTGTTGTCATTTGGAGCTTTCTCTTTGTTTCTTAGCAGTGCCTCTCCTTCTCATCATCTGATGTCCTGAATTCTTTGAAGTGAGAGCCGTTTCTAGTGATAGAGTAGGACCCTGACACTGCCGTGATCAAGGGCCCTTTCACGTTTGTTATGGTTAGTGGCTGGCTCGAGAAGAGACTGTCTGACTTCCTTGTTTGCCATTGGTGCACTAGAACTAGATCTCCTTGCTTTAGTTCAGATGGTGTGGTATGACGCCATGTATCTGCGTGTTGTTTCATCTTCCTATTTGCCTCTTGGTCTCTTTTAGCAATGTCACAGTGTTCATGTGGTGCTTTTGCTTCCAGTTGAGGCAGGCGGGTCCTGCTTGTTCTCCCCACTACCAGTTCTGCCAGGCATCATCCTGTGGAATTGTGTGGGGTACTGCGGTAGTCCCGAAGTATTTGCCGCAGTGCTTGGCCCACTGAGATCTACGCCCGTTTTGCTTATTGGACGGCCATTTTTATATTGCCCATGAACCTTTCCATCATGCCATTTGCTTGCGGCCATAGAGGTGTTATTTTCCTGTGATGTATTACCAGATAAGCCTTGATCTTGTGGAATTCTTCTGAGAATGGTGCTCCATTGTTTGCCTTAAGTGTCAGCAGTGCACCCCATGCTGCAAATATGCTGTCTAAAATTGGTAGGGTGGCAGTTGCTGACATTGATGACACTTGGCATACTATGGGGAACTGGAAGTATTCGTCGATGACGACTAGCAGGTATGCGCCAGTGTCCAGCGGCCCGTAAAAGTCAGCAGCCAGTGTCGTCCACACTGCCTCGGGGAGGTCAGACATGCGTAGTTGCTCGGGTTTTGGTGGTCTTCCCGTTGTCTGGCATAAGTGTCAGCTCATGATCATGTCTTCTACCAGATGATCAAGTCTCAGGAACCATACCTTTTCTCTCAGCATTTTCTTTATTGCCACTATGCCTCTGTGGGACTCGTGTACCAGGCATACTGTCTGCCGCCGTAGGATCTTTGGTATTACTATCCATGTTTCTCGAAGTAGTACTCTGTGCTCCGTTTTAGACAGCTCTTCCTGTATTTGTTTGACTGCAATTATTTCTTCTCTTCTGACCCAATAACTTAATGGACTGCTGTTGTTCACGTGTCTCCACTTCTGTTGCTGTATTGTTGCTTTGACTGCTTGTAGTGTGGCATCACTCATTGTTTCTTGCACCAGTTCCTCTATTGTTATTGGGGCGGGTATGTTTTGTCGCAGCACAAAGTTGAGGTACTCCTCAGCCATGGATGTTGTCTCTGTTGCTCGAGGAAGAGGGTGCCTCGACATGGTTTGTGCACTATTTTGAAGTCGTAGTCCATTAGGCCTATCCCCTATCTTTCAATGCGTGGTGGAATTTTTGCATTTAGGTTGGCGTATATAGTGACCAGTGCTTGCTGGTCTTTCACGATGGTGAATGGCTTCCTGTAGGTGAACATGTGGTAGTGTTCACATGCCCCCACTACTTCCAATCTCTCTTTCTCTGGTTGAGAGTATGCCCTTTGTGTGTCTGACAGGCTCCTACTTGCATATGCAACAATCTGCCTAGGTGACTCTCTTCCTGGTGTATGTTGTGCAAGAATGGCTCCTAGCCCCAGCGGGCTGGCATCTACAGTGAGCTCCGTGCACAGGGGCACGTCTAAGTAAGCAAGGTGGTCTACTGTCGTGACTGCATGCCAGATGTCTTCAAATACCCTGCCATACTCCGAGGTCCAGAGGAATGACTGTCCCTGTTCAGCCAGTTCACGAAGTAGGGTGCTCACAGTGGCGAAATCTTTGATGTAACGAGCACAATAACTCGCCAGTCCAAGAATTTACCTCACCTCTACTACGTCTGCTGGGTGCCATTGTTTTGGGCAGTGTTAGAAATGCGGGTCTCTAGTTGGCAGAGGTAGGTACCTTTGTCCAAATAGGGGCCCTTGCTTCTAGTCAGGGTAAGGGGGATACACTCCTAAAATAACCCCTGCTCACCCCCTTGGTAGCTTGGCACGAGCAGACAGGCTTATCTCAGAGGCAGTGTGTAAAGCATTTGTGAACACATACAGTAATACAGTGAAAACACTACAAATGGACACCACACCAGTTTAGAAAAATAAATAATCTTTATCTAAACCAAAACAAGACCAAACGCCAAAAATCCACAATACAGTTATCAAGATATCCTTAAAAATAGGTTATTCAATCAAATAAAGCTTGTAGCAACAAATAACTCAACTTGGAGTTATAACGACGTCGTGACCGGTGGAAATCCCAAAGTACGGTGCCGACCGCGAGGTGCGCGGCGTCGGACCCGGAGTCAAGCAGACCCACAAAGAACAGTACCTTGGAGATGATGAAAACAACGACAGTTCACGGCGTCGGGGAGGTACGGCTTCGTAGGCGCTGCGTGGCGTCGGCTCCTTACGACCCATGGGGAGGTGCAGCCTCTGTTCCTTACTGCAGCGCAGGGGAGGCGAGACGACGGTTCCTTACTGCGTCGGGGAGATGACGTCACGATGGCGCCGAAACCACTGTTCCTTACGATGGCGTGATGTCGATGGATTCGGGGGTCACCCACGTCGAGGATTGGCTCCGCGATGATGAAGTCGGTTTCGGAGTCGATGCGGCACAGCAGCAGGCGTCGGGCCCACGTCGCAAGTCGGAGCATCGCTCACGGCTTCGGGCAGGTTACGTCGTCGCTCGCTGGCATCGATGTGGCATGGCAGCTGGCGGTGGGCCTACGTCGCAAGTTGGAGCAGCGCTCACGACTTCGGTGCAGGTTACGTCGTTGCAATTTCCTTCTGTAGCAGCTAAAACAGCAGTTCTAGATGCAGGAAGACAGAAGGGGTGAAGTGTTTGTGTTCCTGAGACTTCAGAACAGGAGGCAAGCTCAGTTTCAAGCCCTTGGAGTTCTTTTTCTTCAAGCAGGTGACAAAGCAAAACAGCAAAGTCCTTCTTCTCCTTTCCTTGGCAGCAAGCAGCCACTGCAGGCCAACCCCAGGCAGCAAACAGGCACCGGGGCAGTATTCCTCCTCAGCTTATCCGGCTCTTCTCCTTGGCAAAGGTTTCCTCTTGATTTCCCAGAAGTGATCTAAAAGTCTGGGGTCTGGGTCCCACTTTTTATACACACAAATCCTTTGTTCTCTGAAGGCACAGAGTGTCTGTACCCAGCCAAAACCAGTTCTGTCCTCACTGGTGTAGCTTCCTGGCAGGAGGTGGAGACAGCATTGTTGAAGGCAGACCAGGCCCAGTCAGGTGAAAGGAAATCTCCTCCCCCTACTCTAAATTCAACCCAGGTCCATTCAGCCCAGCCCTGACTCATCAGACTTCTGGAGCCACAGCCCTCTCCAGCCCCCTGTCATCCAAAAGCCAGACATGAAATACACAGACCTAGCAGAGGCACACTGGATGGTTAGGCAAGAAAATACCCACTTTCTAAAAGGGGTATTTTCAAACACAGAATGTAAAAGCCACCCTCATTAAAAGATGCACTTTAACATTATGAGTTCAGGCATATTAAACTTTATTTTCCTATCTTGTTCCTAGGGTCAGTTATGTTTATAAGATGTTATAAACTAACTCCCCATTCTGGCCTATGGGAACAGATAGCCTTGCAATAGTGAAAAACGAAATTGGCAGTATTTCACTATCAGGACATGCCACACACACCAGGGCATGTTCTACCTTTCACATACAATGCACCCTGCCCACAGGGGTACCTTGAGCCTACCTTAGGGGTGACTAACATGTAGAAAAGGGTAGGTTTAGAGACTTGCAAGTGTGTGCACTTGCCAAGTCGACATGGCAGTCCCAGACTGCACACAGGCTCTGCAATGGCACGCCTGAGTCCCATTTTGCAAGCTGCTTCTGTGGGTGGCACAACCAGTGCTGCAAGCCCACCAGCAGCATTTGATTTACAGGCCCTGGGCACACATAGTGCACTGTACTAGGGTCTGACAAGTAAATCAAACAGCCAATCATGGAATCACTAATCCACAACATTACTTTACAAAGGGAGCACTTGCACTTTGGCACTGAACAGCAGTGGCAAAGTGCCCAAAGCATCTAGACCAGCAAAAACACAGGAGGCAACAGCAAAAAAATGGAAGGGAGACCCACACCAATGTTGCCAAGTCTAACACGTGTCCCCTTCAGCTGAAATGTGGGGAGAACTACCCACCCTCTTGGGAAATCTCTTCACTAAGGCGGAAAAATCTGAACAGACCATCAGCATTGGCGTGTTCTGTACCAGGGCGGTGTTCCACCGTAAAGTCCATCCCCTGAGGGAAATGGACCACCTCAACAGTTTTGGATTCTCACCCCTCATCTGCATCAACCATCTGAGGGGCCTGTGGTCCGTCTGAACCCGGAAGTGAGTCCCAAAAAAGTATGGTCTCAACTTCTTCAATGCCCAGACCACAGCAAATGCCTCACGCTCAATCGCACTCCACCTCTGTTCCCGTGGAAGTAACCTCCTACTAATGAAGGCTACAGGTTGGTCTAGGCCTTCTTCATTCAGCTGTGAGAGCACAGCCCCCACCCCATGCTCTGAAGCATCTGTCTGCACAATGAATTCCCTTGAGAAGTTGGGCACCTGAAGCACGGGTGCCGTGCACATGGCAGATTTCAGGGCATCAAAAGCTTCCTGACAGGCATCAGTCCAGTTCACTTTCTTGGGCTGCTTCCTGGAAGTTAGCTCTGTCAAGGGAGCAACAAGGCTGCCATACCCTTTGACAAACCTCCTGTAATACCCGGTGAGTCCTAGAAAGGCTCTCACCTCTGTCTGGGTCTTGGGGGGTTCCCAAGCCAGAATGGTATCAATCTTGGGCTGTAGGGGCGCCACCTGGCCGCTCCCCACCTGGTGTCCCAAGTACACCACAGAACCCTGCCCGATCTGGCACTTACTTGCCTTGATCATGAGGCCTGCCCTCCGCAGCGCCTTCAACACTTCCCAGAGGTGGTGCAGATGTTCCTCCCAAGTGGCACTGAACACTGCAATGTCATCCAGGTAGGCGGCACTGAAATCTTCCAGCCCAGCCAAAACCTGGTTGACCAACCTCTGAAAGGTGGCAGGGGCATTCTTCATCCCAAAGGGCATCACCCGGAATTGGTAGTGCCCATCTGGTGTGGAGAATGCTGACCTCTCTCTAGCCCCATCAGTCAAGGTGATCTGCCAGTACCCAGATATTAAGCCAAACGTACTGAGGTACCGGGCAGCCCCCAACCGATCAATGAGCTCATCAGCTCTGGGGATGGGGTGCGCGTCAGTCCTGGTGACTGAATTGAGCCCTCGGTAGTCTACACAGATCCGGAGCTCTGGTGTGGCACCGGGTGCAGCAGCCTTTGGGACCAAGACCACTGGGCTGGCCCAAGGGCTGTTTGAGGACTCAATCACCCCTAGTGCTAACATCTTGGAGACCTCCTCCTTGATGCAAGCTCTGACCCTGTCAGTCACTCTGTAAATCATATGTTTTACTAGAGGACTGTCCCCCGTGTCCATATCATGGACGCACCACTGAGTGACACCGGGGGTCAGGGAGAACAGGTCAGAAAACTGTCCCAACAGTTGGCGACAGTCACTCTGCTGCTCAGGGGTCAGGGCGGTAGAGAGGTTCACACCGTCCACTGACCCATCTTGCTCCTTTGCAGACAGGAGGTCAGGAAGAGGCTCGGTCTCCTCTTCCATCCCAGCATCAGTTGCTAGAAGCACGCCCACTTCGGACCTCTCCAAGTGGGGCTTCAGGCGGTTCACATGTAGGACCCGCAAAGGGTTCCTAGGAGACTGCAAGTCCACCAAGTAGGTGACGTCACTCTTGCGCTCCACCACCTCAAATGGTCCGGTCCACTTATCCTGGAGCGCACAAGGCTCCACTGGGGCCATGACCCAAACTTTCTGTCCAGGCTGAAACTCGATCAGAGTGGCATTCTGATCATACCAACGTTTCATCTCCTCCTGGCTGGCTTCCGGATTCGCCTGAGCGAGTTGTCTGAAGCACTTAGTCTGGTTTTGAAGGCCAGCATGTAGCTATATACATCCTGGGGAGGTTTACTGGGAGCTTTCTCCCAGCCTTCTTTAACTAGACTCAGAGGTCCTCTCACAGGATGGCCGTACAGCAGTTCAAAGGGACTGAACCCTAAGGACTTCTGTGGCACCTCTCTGTAAGCAAACAGAAGGCATGGCAAGAGGACGTCCCACTTAAGCCTCATGGGTTCCTCAAGACCCATAATCATGCCCTTCAGGGTCCGGTTGAATCACTCAACCAGCCCATTACCTTGGGGGTGGTAAGGAGTGGTGAACTTATAGGTTACACCGCACTCCTGCCATAGGGACTTCATATACTTGGATATGAAGTTGGTACCACGGTCGGACACCACCTCTCTGGGGAACTCCACACGGGAGAAAATCCCCATCAGCGCACGACCCACCACGTGGGCCGTCACAGTCCGGAGAGGGATGGCTTCTGGGTAGCGGGTGGCATGGTCCACCAAGACCAGGATGAACCTGTTGCCCATGGCTGTCTTGGGATCCAGAGGCCCCACAATGTCAATACCCACCCTCTCAAAGGGGGTGCTGACCACAGGGAAAGGTTGGAGAGGAGCCTTGTGCTTTCTCCCACTCTTACCACTTGCCTGGCAAGTCTGGCAAGTCCTACAATGAGTATCAGAACTCTTGCGCATTTGGGGCCAGTAAACGTGGGTGACAAGCCTCTCAAAGGTCTTGTCTTGCCCCAAATGTCCTGCTAAAGGCACATCATGAGCCAGACCCAGTAGGAAGGCTCTGAAGCGCTGGGGTACCACCAGCACACGGGCTGACCCAGGCTCAGCAACCTTAGGCTCGCTATACAGGAGACCATTCTCCCAGTAAATCCAATGTGATCCGGACTGATCACATGCTGCCTGGTTTGCAGCCTGTTGCCGCAAACCAACAAGAGAAGGGCACTTCTTCTGCTCCTCGCAGAACTCTACCCTGGAGGGGCTTCCTTCCTGCTGCCAATGGGTCAGCTCAGGCAGGTCCCCTAGTTCAGCTACTTGTTCCCCTTTAGGCTCCAAGGCATCCCCCTCAAGGTTTGCCTCCTCCTGGACCGTGGGAACTGCGGGGGCCGGTTTCCCACGCCCCCTGCCTCTTCTCTTCCTGGCAGGCACCTGGGCCACTCTTTCAGGCTCCAGGTCCTCCTGAATGCCCTTACCGGCTGCCATTGACCGAGTGGTCACGCATGCCCACTCAGGCAGACCCAACATCTCTAAATGAGACCTCTGCTCCACCTTCGCCCAAGGGGAGCTCTCCAAATCATTGCCTAGCAGACAGTCAACAGGCATGGCTGGCCTCACAGCTACTTTCAAGGTACCTGAGACACCCACCCCCCCCCCACTCAAAGGGAACCTGTGCCACTTGAAAGAGACACACTGAATTGTCAGCGGCAACTACTGGGTAGACTGCATTGGGGACCACCTGCTCTTCAGACACCAGCCGACAACTGACAGCTGTCACACTGGCTCCGGTGTCTCTCAGAGCCTCCACACTATGGCCATTGACGGTCACCCACTGCCTGTACTTTTTAGTGTTATCAGGCAGCTGGGCCCTAGGGACCATCTCACTGTCTCCTAAAGAGACCAGGGACAACTTTGCGGGACCCCACCCACCTTGGGCACCCATCTCCTCCCCCAAGGCTACACTAGCCATTTCCCGGGGCGGTGCACCAGTGGGTGCAGTGGTCACTGTGTTGGGACACTTGGGACTTCCTTGGAAGTGACCCACCTGACCACAGCTAAAACAGGTTCTGGGGCTTACCTGGCGGGACCCATGGTTTCTTTTCAGCGGGAGGCTGGGAACCCTTACCTTGGTTCCCTTGGGGATTACTTTGAGGCCCTTTTTGGAACTCCTTCTGTTTACTCTTGTCCCCCCCACTCTTCTGCTGGGGACCCTGCCCACCTTTGGCGGAGTCTCCCACATGACCCTTGTGGACCCTGGTACTGACCCAGCGGTCCGCCTCCACAGCAAGCTTCCTGGGATTAGTCAGCTTACTGTCAATCAGGTGCTGGTGTAGCTCTGGAAAACAACTACTGGACAAGTGCTCCCATGCAACCAAATCATAGAGCGCCTGAAAATCATTTACCTTGCTACCCTTCACCCAACCATCCAAGGCTCTGCAAAAAATAGACACATATTCCACCCAGGTACTAGACTCCAGCTTCTTGCAATTTCTAAACTTCTGCCTATAAAGCTCTGGGGTCAGCCCACACCTGGCCACTAAGGCTTCCTTCATGGGGGCATAGGACATCTGGTCCTCAGTGGGCAAGTCTAACAAGGTGTCCCTCCCGTCACTGACAAAGCGGCCCCACAACCCCGCTCCCCAATCTCTCTCAGGGACCCGGTGGGACTTTATTGCCACCTCATAGGCCTTAAACCACTGCCCAATGTCCTCATGCTTCATGAAATCATTAATGACATCTTTGGGAATATACACTTTTCCTTCTACAGGCACTGATGGTATGCTGCCACCAGAGGGACTGATCTCTAAGCTCTTCGCTTTTAGCTCCAGCTCCCTCAACACTCTCTCATGCTCTAAAAGCATCTTTTTCTCCTCCATGGCCAATCTCTTGCTCTCCAACTACAACTCCAATTTCTTATTTTCTACGTTATCCTGGCTCCCCAGTTAGAGCTTAGCAAGCTCCATTTCATGCACTCTGCATTTCTCCCTGTCCTCCAACTCTTCTGGAGACAGACCCCTTGAAGACACACTGCTGCCTTCCCTGGGGGCATTCCCCCTCCAGTTAGGCCCACTAACCCATCCTGCTGCCCTTCTAAATTCTCCCCCTCCACCATAGGATCCTCGGTCTGCCCACTGGCATTCCTTGCTTCCAACCAGGCCCTCAGCGCCTTTTGGAACTCCTCCTTCCTGGTGAGGCCTCTTATGGAGATTTTAAATTTTTTGCAGATGGTTTTAAGTTGTGGCACAGTGTAGGTATCAACCCTCTCTTCTTCAAAGTCAATATCCACAAATGCAATGGATCCTTGTTTGCTCATGGTGAAAATTGGCAGTTCTCAATATGCAAAAAATTCCAAGGAAAAATTCTACCAAAATGTATGTGGTTGCGTAATGGTCTGCACTCACTAGTAGTGTACACCAATCACTGTATGTAAGTCACAAATGCAAGTCCAGGATCCTCACCGCTGACCACCAATGTTAGAATTGGGGGTCTCTACTTGGCAGAGGTAGGTACCTTTGTCCAAATAGGGGCCCTTGCTTCTAGTCAGGGTAAGGGGGATACACTCCTAAAATAACCCCTGCTCACCCCCTTGGTAGCTTGGCACGAGCAGACAGGCTTATCTCAGAGGCAGTGTGTAAAGCATTTGTGAACACATACAGTAATACAGTGAAAACACTACAAATGGACACCACACCAGTTTAGAAAAATAAATAATCTTTATCTAAACCAAAACAAGACCAAACGACAAAAACCCACCATACAGTTATCAAGATATCCTTAAAAACTAGGTTATTCAATCAAATAAAGCTTGTAGCAACAAATAACTCCACTTGGATTTATAACGACTTCGTGACCGGTGGAAATCCCAAAGTACGGCGCCGACCGCAAGATGTGCGGCGTCGAGGCCCGGAGTCAAGCAGACCCACAAAGAACAGTACCTTGGAGATGATGAAAACAACGACAGTTCACGGCGTCGGGGAGGCGCGGCTTCGTAGGCGCTGCGCGGCGTTGGCTCTTTACGACCCCAGGGGAGGTGCAGCCTCTGTTCCTTACTGCAGCGCAGGGAAGGCGAGACGACGGTTCCTTACTGCGTCGGGGAGATGACGTCACGATGGCGCCGAAACCACTGTTCCTTACAATGGCGCGATGACGAAGGATTTGGGGGTCACCCACGTCGAGGATTGGCTCCGCGATGATGAAGTCAGCTTCGGAGTCGATGCGGCACAGCAGCAGGCGTCGGGCTCACGTCGCAAGTCGGAGCAGCGCTCACGGCTTCGGGCAGGTTACGGCGTCGTTCGCTGGCGTCGATGTGGCGAGGCAGCTGGCGGTGGGCCTACGTCGCAAGTCAGAGCAGGGCTCACGACTTCGGTGCAGGTTACGGCGTCGCTCGCCGGCGTTGCAATTTCCTTCTGTAGCAGCTAAAACAGCAGTTCTAGATGCAGGAAGACAGAAGGGGTGAAGTCTTTGTGTTCCTGAGACTTCAGAACAGGCTCAGTTTCAAGCCCTTGGAGATCTTTTTCTTCAAGCAGGTGACAAAGCAATACAGCAAAGTCCTTCTTCTCCTTTCCTTGGCAGCAAGCAGCCACTGCAGGCCAACCCCAGGCAGCAAACAGGCACCGGGGCAGTATTCATCCTCAGCTTATCCGGCTCTTCTACTTGGCAAAGGTTTCCTCTTGATTTCCCAGAAGTGATCTAAAAGTCTGGGGTCTGGGTCCCACTTTTTATACACACAAATCCTTTGTTCTCTGAAGGCACAGAGTGTCTGTACCCAGCCAAAACCAGTTCTGTCCTCACTAGTGTAGCTTCCTGGCAGGAGGTGGAGACAGCATTGTTGAGGGCAGACCAGACCCAGGCAGGTGAAAGGAAATCTCCTCCCCCTACTCTAAATTCAACCCAGGTCCATTCAGCCCAGCCCTGACTCATCCGAATTCTGGAGCCACAGCCCTCTCCAGCCCCCTGTCATCCAAAAGCCAGACATGCAATACACAAACCTAGCAGAGGCACACTGGATGGTTAGGCAAGAAAATACCCACTTTCTAAAAGTGGTATTTTTAAACACAGAATGTAAAAATCACCCTCACTAAAAGATGCACTTTAATATTCTGAGTTCAGGCACATTAAACTTTATTTTCCTATCTTGTTCCTAGGGTCAGTTATGTTTATAAGATGATATAAACTAACTCCCCATTCTCGCCTATGGGAACAGATAGCCTTGCAATAGTGAAAAACGAAATTGGCAGTATTTCATTATCAGGACATGCCACACACATCAGGGCATGTCCTACCTTTCACATACAATGCACCCTGCCCACAGGGGTACCTTGGGCCTACCTTAGGGGTGACTAACATGTAGAAAAGGGAAGGTTTAGGGACTGGCAAGTGTGTGCACTTGCCAAGTCGACATGGCAGGCCCAGACTGCACACAGGCTCTGCAATGGCAGGTCTGAGTCCCATTTTACAAGCTGCTTCTGTGGGTGGCACAACCAGTGCTGCAAGCCCACCAGCAGCATTTGATTTACAGGCCCTGGGCACACATAGTGCACTGTACTAGGGTCTGACAAGAAAATCAAACAACCAATCATGGAATCACTAATCCACAACATTACTTTACAAAGGGAGCACTTGCACTTTGGCACTGAACAGCAGTGGCAAAGTGCCCAAAGCATCTAGACCAGCAAAAACACAGGAGGCAACAGCACAACAATGGAAGGGAGACCCACGCCAATGGTGCCAAGTCTAACAGGCAGCGTTTCCACTTGCTGGGATCTGATCTCATTCCTTTCCGTGAGAAAATGTGGCCAAAGAACACGAATTCTCCTTTCCCCAGCTCGCATTTGTCTTCATTCAAAGGAATATAGCAAGTTACAACGCATGCTATTACATCGCGTTCTATTACAACGCGGTCGTTACAATGACCGCGTTGTTAGAACGCGATACCTTTACATCGCAAGTCATTAGATCGACTTGCTGTAGGGGGCGCGCTGGACTTAGGAATAGTATAATTTACTATTCCAACTCCAGCGTGCGACACAGTAGGAAAGGTGTTGGAATAGTATATTATACTATTCCTTAGGTTAGAGCGCCCCCTACAGCAAGTTGATCTAATGACTTGCGATGTAAAGGTATTGCGTTCTAACAATGCGATCGTTGTAATGACCGCTTTGTAAGTGTAACTCAATGTAATGCCAGCGTTGTAAACGCTGTTTCCCCATTCAAAGTCAGGCCAGCAAATTCCAGCTGGCTGCAGACCTTTCTTAGTGCCTTGTTGTGCTCTCCATTCAAGCGGACAAATACTAGGATGTCATTACTGTAGTTTAGACAGTTTTTTACTGGTCTGATCATCCGTCGCACCATCTCTTGAAATATTTCAGCAGCTGGCGATATCCCAAAGCTTCGTTGTTTGTAGCGAAATAGTCCCAGGTAGGTGGAGAACATTTTAATATAGCGGGAATGAGGGTCAAGCTCCAGTTGGTGGTAACCTTTGAATAGGTCTAGTTTTGAGAATATACAGGCTCCGGTGAGGCAGCTGATCATGTCGTGCAAGTGAGTCCCTGGGTGCTGTTCTCTTTCAATTGCTGCGTTTGGTATGCACATGTTGACACAGATGCGTATTTTGGTTGTTTTTCTTCGGTACGGCCATGATCGGGGACACCCATGGAGTTGGTCCGTCTGCTGGCTCAATGATTCTGTGTTAGAAATCTCCTTGATTCTTCTTCCACCTGCGGTTGGAGGTGCACGGGCACTCTGCGGTGATTTTGAGCTACTAGTTTGACTGCTTCGTTGAAGTGAAGAGTAATTTGCTTGTCCTTCCACTTCCCCAGCTCTTTGAGGATTGCAAAGTGCTCTCTCAGAATGTTGTGATGCATCGACATGTGGTATGTCATTGCTAGGAGGCCCATCACCTGAACGGTGACATTGCTGAGCAAACATGGCTCTGGGATGTCTTTCTGTAGGACGTGCACTTCTACTTGCACAGACGTTTCAGTGTTTGTGAATGTCTCTACAAATTTCCCTATGCTCACTACAGGTTTCTTTGTGCCCCATGTGAAAACATCGACAGTGGAGGGTGACAAAGGAGGCTTGTGTTTCATCTTCTCATATTCTGACCCGCACATGATGTTGCAGGTGGCTCAACTGTCTAGTACGAATCTTGTTGTGTGATTTCCAACCTGAAGATCCACCGTTGCGGTCTTCTTTATGTGTTGTTTGTCAATGAGCTGGGTATGTTCAGATGTGCGGTCTTGTGCTGAGACACCTGACATGAGGTATAGTCGTTCAGTTGTCTCTCGTGCATGAGCGGCATCAGAGTCGGCTGATGGGCTGCGATTGTGTGTTTCCATGTGGCGTATGTGTCTGCTTGACATTGTCTGTGGTCTGGCTCGAGGTCTGACTTGAAGTGTCTGCCCATGCAGATGCTTGCAAAATGATTTTCTCTGTTGCATTTTTGTCATTTGTGTACCATGGCGGAGAAGGCACCAACATCTAATCTGCAGCGAGAGCATGTCCATTTGTGTTTCTCCTACAGTGGCGGTGATGTTTTGTCATGTCTGCTGGTGCTCCCGGCCATGCGATTGACCTCTTCAATCGTCCGCGCTCTCCCATTTTCCATCTGCATGGCATGCAATGTGGCCCTGGCTTCTGTACGCACCATTGTTAGTACTTTAGCTAATGTGTATGGTTCTTTTAGTATTCTTGTGAGGAATCCAACTGATTGACACCCTTCAATGATGCGCAGCCGTATTGCTGCCTCATTGTTGAATTTGTCAAATTTGCAGTATGTGACCAGTTTGCGTAACCTGGTCGCAAAATTGTCAAGGGACTCATCCGCTCATTGGCGCGCTGTGTTGAATGTGTAACGTTCAAAGTCTACGTTTCTCAGGGGTTCGAAACTGTCGGAGAGACATTTTATCAGGCCTTTGTACGTTGTGATTGCTTCTAACGGGAAGGTCACAAGCAGATCTTCGACCTCATCACCAATGAAGTTTAGAAATAGTTCTCTGTTTTGTTCATCCGTGTTGTTTTTTCATGTGGCGCACATTTAGTGTTTGAACTGCCTGATCCATTTTTTTCCAGCGAGCATCCTTCATCTAAGAATCAGAGAGGTCAAAAGGCAAGGGTTGTCGGAAAATCGCACTTGGAGTTGCTGCTCTCATTGCGTTCCTCCGTCATTGCTGGAGCAACTGGTCACAACGATGGTCTTGTAGCTGGTGATGTCTGTTGGTGGGCCCTTGATGCTGTGTCACCACTTTTTGATTGCTTTGAAATAAGTGGCAAGCTCTCTTTTCTGCTTTAAAATTAGTGCGCCTGACCTTAAAATGGCTGCTGGCACTTCCTAGATGCCTATTGGCTTTCTCTTCTGACTCTAAAATGGCAGCGGAGGTCTCACGAGATCTCGTTTGTGACTGAGATCAACCCAGGAGACTCTGGAGGCTGCTCTGCGCTTGTTGAGACGGTTGGCGGGTGGTTGATATGGTCCGCTTGCTCGTGGCTCGTGGAAAGAAGTGGTACCATTTAATCTTAACGACAGTGGAGCAGCGCTGGAAGTGTTAACAGACGGGGCAGCGCTTACCGCTTTGCGTGTTCTTGTGCTTCAAGGTGCACGACACG
Source organism: Calotriton arnoldi (assembly GCA_963921515.1). Classification (NCBI taxonomy): domain Eukaryota; kingdom Metazoa; phylum Chordata; class Amphibia; order Caudata; family Salamandridae; genus Calotriton; species Calotriton arnoldi. The sequence goes on along the minus strand of CAWUFW010000959.1, from coordinate 1,974,235 downwards.
GGTAGGCTCCCGACGTTTCTTCGAGCACCGCCTACGTCTTCTCCTATCTTTCTGCTGTACATAGACCAGGGTGGGCTCCTGGCTCCGTTCTGTTGACTGCGGAGACACAGTGTACATGCACCATGGTGTAACTTCTAGTCATTCACCACCTTTGTCACCGGATGTCGTGTACCCTGTGCCCCAGCCCAAAAGGACAACACACAGAGGCTGGTGATTACACTCCAAGTTTCTTTATTCGTCTCGTCAGTATGGTGCACACAGGCACATCCTTCCTCTTCCTGGGTGCAGGTAACAATGCCCAGTGTCCAGCTCTCTGACCAGAAGTGGTGCTCAGTGTCCAGTCACCTCCCCATCTGCCTGTGTAGGGTCCTAGTGCCTGCCTGCACATGGCGTTCTGATACAGACCATAAAACAGGCCCAGAAACAGCCCCAAAAAATGGAGAACACACTGACCTGTCAGACCTGTCCATCAGGCACTACCAGATTGCCTCTCTGGCCAGTCCAACCACTGCTGCAGTGGCCGTCCTGTGCAGGGCATCCTTGCAACCGTGGCTGGCTTTTGGCATGGGTGAGCTGGGCCCAAGCCCAAGGTGCCAATTTTCAGAGGGGCGCACTGAACTGTCTGCATTAAAGTCCTGCAGACAGCAGTGTCCCTCTTACTTGACTCCAATGATTCAGACTGGACTGCTTTTAGTCACTTTTACTTGCTGCAGGTGCCGTTTTACACCCCATTAACCCACTTCCTTCCCCTCCCAGCCATATCCCTCTCACCCTCTTGCTGACAACCATCAACACCACCATTCCCAACAACTTGGCACTAGAGTGATCAAGCTATGCTGCGAGTAAATCAGGAGATTTGGGGGAGCAGCCGTGAACTTTGTGCTAAGAGCTCAGTTACTGTTTGATGTGTGGATGAGCTGTAAACACTACTTTATTTTTATTTACTGGCTACAGGCAGGGTGTCAAAAGTCTTTCCATCTAGGGCACTATCTGACCAAGGGCCGGCTCTGCTTGGAACCCTTTACTTAAAAGATGCAGTTGCCTTCCATACGCGCTGCTTGATGGGGTAGGTGACCCTCCCCGCCACTAGAAGCAGAAAGCGGGTTAAAGCCCACGCCTCCCCTCGCTACTGCCGCCAGGTCACTACTTTCAGATTCAGGGCAGCGGCAGCCCAATGCAAGCAGTTCTGAGCCCTACCCCCGTATACACACAAAAGTTAGCTCCCGAGGCCAGCAAACGATTTCAGGTTTAATTCAGTACTCAATGGGTTCCTCCTTCCATTTTTTAGTGAGCATTATCCGTGCTGTCAGATTTGCATGCTGCAGCTCTGGCTCTACAAAGCATCTTTCTTCATCATCCTCTCTTCCAACTACTGGCAAGCTCTTCACTAGTCACATTTTTCCTGCGTGTCCTACGACGCCTCCAGATCTCTTCTTGGTATCCACATCAAATAAAGAAACCTTTGCCTTTTATTTGTTGATGGTGCTTCGCGTGCTGCCGTGACTGCTTCAAGAGATGTATGTCTCTGGTGCTGTCCTCACCTAGCTGTTATCTTCTCTAAAAGAGGCGCAGTTACTGCCAGCCTTGCTTCTCGTAAGCAACAACTATAAGTACAAAGTGCTTGTCTACCACTGCTTGCAGGTTTTCAAAATACATAAATAAAAGGCATTGTCATTTACAATGCAAATAGATCAAACTCTCGCAAATGCGAGACCTATTGCATTGCAAATGCTTGTAATATTTCATGCTGTCAATATGCACAGCATTTGCCATACGTAACAGCATGGAGAGACACTCCCAAAAACGTAATGTCTGCGCTTTTCATTTTTTAAAATAAATACAGACAGGAAACAGACTGTTTCTCTCTTTATTTACTTGTAAAAATCAGTAAAATAGAAACTCTAAGTCTTGTCTACAGGCTACATAGTTGTAATGAATTATTTCATGCTTCGAGCAAAACCTGTAATGATTATGAAAAACCTTTACCTTTATATAAACTCTGACTCATCCTTTAACCTGACTCCATTGGATGATTCAACACTGCTTACCTTCCTCGTAGGTTCTGCAACAAGCGTCATGGCCGCCATCGCGTCCGAATATGGCGGCGGATCAGAGTTGTCATCTGTGGGCTCGGCCAGCGAGGTGGTGACGGGAATGTTGTTAGCCTTGAAGTACTCATATGCCTCGGAAGAGGCCACCAGTAGCGTCAGGTGGCCCTTGGCATCGCGGATTCTCATCACCACGTCTTCGTAAGAGGCTGTCTCCACATTCACGCCGTTCACCTCCAACACAATATCTTCATCTTGAAGCCCTGCTATATCGGCGGGGCCTCCCTTCGCCACCTGTGGTAATGCACATATGTTAGCAAGTATTGTCACATTTAGGGTTTCCTTTATTCAATAAGATAACCAAACATGTTGTACAAATACCTGTGATTTCGTAAAATAACAGAGCCTGCAGCAATCAGGTGTCATGTTCATATATACAACTGGCGGACAGGGAAGAGGCAAGTATGGAAGCCTGCAAGGGTCAGAACACCACTCCTTTGTCATCCTTTCCAGTGTGTAGAAAGCACACACTGGAGAATGAGTAAGGGCCATTAATTTATTTTATACAGGTGATTTGCCAATCACACAAAATTAAGAGAACTGTCTCTGGGTAAAGTTATTTCTAGACAACCTGTGTAGTTTAGCAAGCAGGAGCAGAGACAGTGTGGCAATCTTGTGACAAAGAGGTCTGCACAGATTGTAGGAATTAACAGAGAACCACTTCTCAATGGGAACAATGGTTGGCACCTGCTGAAGCTGTATGGGTGGATTTTTCAATTAAGGGGCAATGAAGTTAGGCTCTCTAGGCACTTGCTTGTTATGGCCAAATAGGAGTTGCTTATGCACAAGCTTGAACTCAGAAAAAATGAAGAATGTGATTCATATACAGTGCACAGCAGCTACTCTTCAGAGAGAAATTGTTCCAAAGAGACCTGATTGGCTACAGGGCAAAATATGCAAAACCTTTTCGCCATTTTTCTAAAAGAGCTAAGTCAGGGCACCTTTTTATGGTTTCACTCATTTTTATTGATTTTGCATGGATATATGCATTTACATTAACCACCACCTACATCCACTGGCCGGTGGGGAAGCATATCTAGTAAGTTTTATAGTGAACAAAGAATAAGAAACTGAATTAGAGAGAAGAGAAGGGTTAGGATGTCTGGTTGTGCTCGGTGTCCCTCAGGACCGGGGGTTCCCCTGCTCTGGGTGCTTGTACTGCCTGGGGCTGATCTATGGGTGGTATGTTTGCGGTAGTGAGCCGAACAGGGCACCTTTTTAAATGATTAAATTGGTGAAAAAGCAGGTTCAGATTATATTCTGTATACAGCACTCTATCTGTAATGTAAAGATGGTAGAGCAAAATACATATTTTTATATGAGAGTAGAAAACCAACGGTGGACTCCAGTTGCCGCACTTCCTCTGTGTGATCCCTAAGTCGTAAGTTAGTAATGTAGTGAAAATCGGTGTGCACACTCTGCTCCTGCACCCGCCGTTGTGGGATGCCAACTGCCAGGCAGATATACAAAATCGTAAAAACAATGGAGCAGTGCACTCCCAAATGAATATAACGTCAATAATGAAGCTCGATCAGTGTCTTCGTTGTAAAAAAATATAAATCTTTATTTCCAACAATCCATAGGATTTGCGTAATAAAACAGCCAACGCGTTTCGTTCAAAGATTGAACTTCGTCAGGGCGAGTGTAGTAAACGGTGAATACAGCAAATTTTGTGCATCTAGTGAAAGGGTCCACGGGCCAAATCTGGTCCGGACCCCGGCCTTGGATAATGTCGGATGTAGTGGATCTCTGGACTGCTTGGCGATGTGTGAGCCTCCTTGATAAGGGCCCAAGAAGTGTATCTGCAGTCAAAACAGCTGTTCCCTGAGCTGAGACGCTGTGCGTTTTGACACTGATCGAGCTTCATTATTGACATTATATTCATTTGGGAGTGCACTGCTCCATTGTTTTTACATATTTTTATATGTATATATGAAGGTATGTGTTGACATTTGTTGAGTACAAACCTAGTACAAGTGCAACATAGAGCTGAACAGGGAGTGTGGTCCCCAGAAAGATACAATCATTGTGCAAAGATCTAAACACAAGATGTTGGATCAGGGGTAGTGCTCCTTAAATAGGTGTGTCTTCAGGTTTTTCTGAATTGTAGGAGAGTCCATGGACGTCAATTAGGGGTCGCCAGGTGTAGCAACTGCAACCCCTGGGCCACCCGTTGTGACCCCTGCCACCTTGCTTGCAACCCCTTGCTGTTTGGCAGCCTTGGCAAGCGTTCTGGTGGCATAAAATCAGCCACAGTGTGAGCAACGCTTGATTGCACTGCGGTGGTGAAGCTCTGCCTGCAGAGACATCATGATGGCCTGCAAGCTGGGCCTGGTTGGGGGAATGAACTTGTCTCACTCGTTGCTATCGAGACCCTGGGCCAGCTGGTGCAGTCTGTGATTTTATACATTGTATGTATCTGCTGCGGGCCTGGACCAGGAGGCTGAGCGGGTGAGCACGAAGCATCTGCAGCACGGCTGGACATGGTTGGACAGTGACTAACTGCACATGCCGTAGCTATCAGCACATGTGTGTAAGTGCAAGCGCGCACCTGCTGCACCCTACCCTAGCTGAGTTCGTGGTGCCTGGTGCGGTATATGTACCACCGTGTTTGGGACCGGGTCCCAGGGCCGTCAATCTGGTAGCACATGAAAATTATTGCCCAGCCCCCGCATGGCAATAAGAGCCGCGATGACGCGGTGCGGCCTCGGAGTCTATTCGGACTTATGCCTGCTGCATGGGTGCGAGGTTCTAAGACTCTAGAGTGACTGACTGGAATCAACGCAAGTTCGGGTCCGGGCAGCGAGTGACTTGCTTGTCACTTTCTGACTGCGTCGGACGGTTGGACCTCGGGCGGGCCATAGGGCAGATGAGGTCGTGTGAAAGTGAGACTGAGTGAGTCATCACATCGACTCGACTAGAGTATCGACTCGACTAGAGTCTCGACTCTCCGTCTCCCCTTGTGGTGGTGCTGGTCGTTGTGACTCCTGTGAGCTGCTGGCCCTGAGTAAACCTCTAACAGAAGCAACAAGTAAAGTAAGATAAGATTATCTGTTTTTGTAGTTGACACAAGATTATCAAATTCCCTGCAAAACTTCAGAAATGATTGTTAAAGAGCACACATTTCAGGGTCAACCCTTCTAGAGGTCTAGCCATCATTTATGTTATATTAATAACACATTAATTGCCATTTTATATGTCGAACACTGCATCTGTGAAGCCACAGCATGCGCACGCTGGTCAGTGAGTGCTGTTGAACTGGCCAACAAGACATTGTCTGTTTTAAACACCACTAAGGCTAGAATGCCCAAACCGGGCATTAGGCGATGGATGGGCATTTCCTTGGGAGGCTGGAAATGTGGTGCGCAGGTTTTGCTAGTGAGGGCCGGTTTTGTAGCACTGCAGCAGTTTTAAAAGCACTGGAAACTTAAATATTTAGCAGTTTTCGGGCAACAATATAAGAGTCAAGTTAACTCTGGTGATTTATTAATGTAACTGCTGGAGAGAGTGGGAGTTTTGTCTAGTGGCAGTTTTCACTTATCTAAGGTAGCACAGAGGGTTAATATCCCTGCTTCAAAGAAAGTGTACCGTGCATATCAAAGAACAATATTTTATGCGGATAGCTCAGTGGGTTACTGCTTTTGTCACAGTGATCCTGTTGTTACCGTGCAGTTAATGAGTTACATTCATAATCTTGCACAGTGAACTATGAACTGCCATCTAAGAGCTGCATGCAAGCTACATGGTACAGGTTAGAAAGTTATGTTTTTATCCAGTCTTTCTATCCTGAGAAAGGTTTGTTTGGGTAGACATAAATTCTTATTATTAAAGTCAACCCTAACCACTGTGTTATGTTCTGAAACCTGAGTTTATGCTTCTCCAGATCAAGCACTCTTAGAAAGGGCCTACCAGTATGGAAGACATGTGAATCCTACACCTTGTAGTCTCCTTTGCCTTATGTAGCATTTTCTATACACTGATTTACACACTTATGATTCATTGTCTCTGTATGTGTGTGTGATGGATTTTGAAAATGTGGAATGTTTTGCTTTAAGAGCAGTGATTAATGGAGTCATTTTTAAATGCAGACAGTAACATCTGCATTTGAAAAGCAAGCATTCATGCCTTTGGGTATTCTGGCTGTTAGATAAGATGTTTGTTGCTGGTAAGGTATGCTAATACAACACAAGCATATTATTGGTCAACACAAGTACTGTACCGGTGATGTGCATGTTTTCTGTTGAAGAAATTAATGATAGTAAACCTAGAAAGGTTCAATGGCTCCACCGGTTTACAAGTATGTATACCATGTCATGGAAAGGAAGGTTGCTGGGAGAACTTGACCTTCATTAAATAGCACTGTTATCTACGTTCCAAGACTGAGATTTATTTACATGGTACTCTTAGTTTCTAAAACAAATGATAAAGTGAACTTGTTTTGAACATTATAGGCCCTTCAACCTACCTGTTTTATAAGTTATTTGATATCGATAATGGCTGATTTCAACTTGACTAGCGTATTTTCCATTGTTGTTCACTATTTGATAGGTTCTCAATCAATGCTACATTATCTTAATTGTATACCTGAGGATACTACCTGAAACAATGTATGTGTGCTGCATTTTCAATAGGATTTGAAGTATGTCTATTTATAGGGTACTTCTTTTGTATCAGTAGAGATTTTCCAGCCTGTGTGTGATGTAAGTAACCAAAAGTTAGATGCATCACTTCCTGTGATAGCACCAAGTCAAAGGTCATGCCATGTCGCTTCCTTTGATTTCATGGGGTCCAAAGGTCACGTGATGTCACTTCCTGTTATGTCATCAGGTCAAATGCCCTGCGATGTCACTTGCTGTGACATCATCGGGTGGGTCAAAGAGCTGGTGATGTCACTTCCTGTGATATCACCAGGTCAAAGTTCATGTGATGTCACAGGAAGTGAGATGAGTCGGGGGGGGGGTGACATGGCATGTGATGTTACTTCCGCTACCCCTGGCATTTTGATGAATCAAAGTCCATGGGAGAGTCAGTACTGATCTGATGTTGACAGGTCTAATTTTCCAGATCCTGGTAGCATGAATGGAGGTTTGACTTCTGGTGGTTTCCTTGCAATGTTTTGTCTCCAGTTTGATGATATCCTAGCTCATGGTTTGATATTGTCCCCCAGAGATAGTTTGTTTGTTTGACAGGTGAAGTAGGGTATTTTTGTTGCAGGCTTTTTAAGTGATGCTGCTGATCTTGAATATGATCCTGGATGGAAGGGGGAGCCAACGTAGGTCTTTCTACATGAGGGCGGGGGATGATGTGGTCAAATTTCTTCAATAACTTGATGAGCCAGCCCGCTACATGTAGGAAACCCTTCCAGGGTACTAGGGTGGTATTGAGGAGAACACAGAGCAGGGCATTGCCTCTGTCCAGATGGGAGACAACTAAGGCTTGTCCAGTTGCTCTAAAGTTGTATTGCGAGAGAATCACCTACATTTTATTAAAGAGGGAGAGAAGGAACCAAGCTGTCTTGGTCTTCCTAGCAATGTGTTGCTTCAATGAGAGGTCTGTGTTGAGGGTTAAGCCCAGAAATGTTTCATTTTTGTGTGGTATGTCTGTGGGTGGGTGGGTGGGGTGTTGGAGTTGAAGCTTGGTAGGTTTAAGTATGAAAGCCAAGTTCTAATCTGGGGTGCTGTTGGCAAACAGGAAGAATTCAGTCTTTTTGGTGTTTAGCTGTAGACGTTAGTTGACATCCAAGATGGATGAGTTTGAGGCAGGATTTGAGTCTTTGTATGTTGTTGGTTGGGGATATTTTTAGATATCAGTTACATATTGATGGATATTGATTCAGTTTTCTGCTAGAATAAATCCAAGAGGTTCTATGTAGAGATTGAAGATCATGGGAGAAAGAGTTGAGCCGGGATTGTCTGTGCTCTTCTGGAACCTATTTGTATGAGCTGACACCAGTTGGTGAGGTAGGATGTGAATGATTTCAAGATAGTGCCTGAAAATCTCTTGTGTGTTTTCAGGGTGTTCATGAGAGCTGGATAGTCATCTGTGTCCATGGCAGCAGAGAGGTCAAGCAAGACCAGGAGGCAGGGGTTGTTCCTGCCTCTGGGAAGGAGGAGGTCATCCACTACTTAAAGTGTCACTGTCTCAGTGCTGCATTGTGGTCTCAAGCCTGATTGGTAGTCCTATAGCTATAATATTATTGCTGATGTGCTCCTGTATCTGGGTAGAGATTGCTTTCTTGATGATTTTCCCTATGAATGAAAAGTGGGTAGTAGGGCGGAAGTTAATGAGGTCTGCTGGGAGACAGATCAGACTGGTTTTAACATGCCTGGGAATGTCCTTTAGCGTAGGGAGATGTTCACAATATAGACAAAGGGTGTGAGCAACTCTTCTTGGAGCAATCTGATGATGGAAGAAGAAAATACATCATCCTCACAGGTTACCTTGAGAGAGCTTATGATACTGGAGCGATCCATGTGCTAGACTGTAGTGAAGGAGGGCCATTTGGTTGTGTGGCAATAGGGGATGGCTGCACCTGAGGGGTGCAAGGAAATTGTAACGATTTTGTATCTGATTTTCTCAATCTGCTTGGTGATTGTATTGCATTTGTAAACTGAAGCAGGGCATGTGGGGTCTGGGAGAGGATTGGTACAGTATCTGAGGGCCCTGAAGAGGACTTTTCTTCTGTTGATTGCTTCACTGATGGTGTCATTGTAGTAAGAGGGTTTCGCTGTGATGATGAGGGATCAGCATTCAAAGCTTTGTGTTTTGTGTAGGGTGAGGTCATTGTGCACTTTTGATTTTCTCTAGTTCGTCTCTTGTTTTTGCATATACATTTATTTCTATTAATCTCTTTGGGTTTGTCTTGGTGGATCAATTTGTTTAGTGGAGCACAGTACTCATAGTGGTGCTGTAGATGTAAAGGAGTGTATTGATATCTTTGGTGGGCAGGATGTGTTCTTCTTGGTAGGTTGCTGTAATGCTAAAGGCAGTTATAAATTGTTAGATTGTGTATTGACCAATGACTCCATTTTACTCAAACTACATTTTGTGAGCATGGTTTCATCTTGTGCCTGTCTGACCCTGCCTTTCAGCTGCGAACGCAGGCAGGCCCAGGTTACTTGCGCACACAGATTGTTTATGTTTTCTCACTTCACCAAGCGAGAGAGATAAGCTGCTAGAACAGATAGTCTGGGATGCATACATTGTCCAAATATGAGAAACTGAAGAATTCTGCCTCCGCTCTCATTGGAGCCTGGCCAGCTCCATTGAGTGACCTTGACGCAGAGAGTGTAGCCAGCATCTACAGCGCAGATGAAGGGATGGGGAGCTATGAGAAATCTCTTTCTGTGTTAGTAAAGAGTATAAAGACAGAGACCTCTTGGCGCTTTGAGAGGAACTCTCCTGGGAGTGGAGAAGCTGCCCAGGGCTTTTGTGCCCGGTTGAAACCTACTGCCTGAGACGGTCAACAGGCTCCCCAGTCGTGGTGGCAAGGATAATGCTAAACAGACAGCCGGTGAAGTATTTCAAGTTCTAATTACTTACTCTTGTGTACATGCAATTATCTTTCTATGCATTTATTCTTGTGTATATTCATTCACTATATGCATTTATTTTACATGTGCATTATTGCCATTTGATATATGGGAACTTGCTGCAATAAATATTCCCCCTTACTTGGCAAATGAGTGTTGAGCTTTGTTTATGTTGTGTTTTGGTATTCTAACGTGTGTGGAGTCCTATTTTGAAGAATGTTCACGTTGTGTCCTGGTATTTTGAAGTCTTGCTCAGGCGTTCTGAAGAAAAAGCAAGACAGTTGCTTAGTTCTTCTTAGATGTTTTCCAGATGGATGTCTTTGATAGAGTGGAAGGTTATTTTTCCAAGTTTTGGTTGCCCTTGATGCTGAGGTGTAGTATATGTGCTGGTGAAGGGGTGGACAAGTGCCTGCATGCGTACAAATAGCTGATTCAGGGCACTGCCGTAGCAAAACTGCTGAGTACATCATGTATATTTTCTACATGTGGAGATTCCTGGAGCGTCCTTTAAGTGCACTTGATGAAAATGTTTTCAGTTTAATTTGCAGGTGGGTGAACACCCCAAACTTTATCCATGCATCTCCACATTGGCACCATTGTAGGTCTTTGTGAATACAATCTACCACAGTGGGTGTAAACCCGAGATACCCATTGATATCTTCAGGTTTGTTACAGAGTAAATGATTGTGGATCACGCTCAGCGTTTCTACATATTAATCTGGTTGGTTCCATTCCACTAGGCCAAGTTGAGAAATCACACAATGTTCCCGTTTGTCAAATGAAAAACCAGCATTGCAGAAGGACTAGAAAAGCTGCTGTCCACATTGCAGAAGCTCTCAGAAGAGGAATGTTGTGACCTTGGGCAATTCTTCATTCTCTCATCCTTCTTGCCTCATTTCATTCATAAATGGTTATTGATGTTTATCATGTAGTCCGCCAAAGTGTATGCTATTCAAAGAGGAACACGCACTCTCAAGTGAGCACGGCAGGAACAGCAATCCATGTGAAAATGTATTTTTTTTTATAAGGAGACCCTCTGTACCCCTACTGCATCCTCCCCAGCCTGCCCTCCTCCTGTTGCCTGCACTCTTTTTTTCTGAATTGCTCATTTGAAAGCTGCTATGTTTTTAACATGGGGTGCCTTCACAGCCACTGAGAAACATTGTTTCTCAAATCTCCTTTGATTTTTCGAACTCAAACATAATATTGTGGAACCCGATTGGACACTGGGGCAAGTCAGGCAAACAGAGCAGTGGCATGTATGCTGATGACTGGGCAGCATAGGGTTGCTGCGTGGCCTTCTGCATTAGCACCTCCCATCCCCATGAGGCATGCACACTGAGGGAATAAAGCATTTCCATCAGTAACACAAAATGTTATCCTTGTGCCTATGGACCAAATTTTCTTTGTTACGTATATTGTGTAGGCAAGTCAGGACAGCGGGCATTATTTTGTTTCAACATAGTCGAAAGAGGCAGGAGTGGTTGTAAAAAATCACAAGATAACAAAGTTGGCCAGGAAGCCTTATTATCTATGACATTAGTTGCAGGATTGGCGGTTAAAAGTCACAAAATAAAAAGGTGGGAGTGACAGCTTATGGTAAGTTGGGGGAAGTGGTTAGAAGTACTTGGAAGGAATGCAGGCTATGAGGCAGAGTGCCTTACTTGGTCCAGGTGCAAGCAGGCTGGCTAACAAAACAGTAGGTCCGTCTTATGGAGGACCAGGAGGTCGAATCGAGAAGTTTAAAAAAAGAGGCTGTAGGCCTGATACAGAACCAGCTGCTCTCAATTCAAAGTTAAATGCATGGATTCAGAAAGTTGGAGAACTGGGAGACAAGATGGGGTGTTAAAGCCAAACAGGGAGTGAGTTGATGTGTGTAGAAAGTTGGAGGAAGTTATCTTTCATGAACTAGTTTAACAACAAGGACAATATTTGTCATTGAGGAATGCTTTCATGATTATTTTTCAGTGCAATTGTTTGGTCATCATAGATTTCTTAACTATAATTTTGCTATATTGACATAATGTCCTTATAGTGAAACTAATATCTATTTCTGATCTTCTACTACACCCAACTTTGTATTCTGGTTAATGTTGTCTTTTTGTCATTGCTGTACTGGTTATGAAATCGATGAGATGGGTGTTTTTGGTAACAGCATACAGAGTAAAGCAATGCAAAGTATTTTCAGTTCCGAAGTTCACCCTAGGTTTCCAAGTTTACCTATGCCTCAGCAAAGGTTGGACTGTTCCCATTGGGCGCAGGGTCAAGACTGATTTGCATATGGCTGGGTCCAAACTGGAATGGCATTGTGAGCAAAAAACCGATGGATTTAGGCCCAGATCTCTGTACTGGGGTGAATGTATGACATTGTTCTGCATTCTGTCCATCAATTGTTCTTTTTGCATTTGTCACCCCGAGTGAGACGGGTATGCCCAGACGTGGGTCCCGTGCTCTCCATCCCACTGGAGTCAAGCTATCCTGGCTGATGAGGGCTGAAAGCCCGAAACCGGTCCTAGGATGCTTGTTTCCAGTCCAGGGAGGACCTGGCCTGGCAGTTCGGGCTGGACTGTTCCCATTGGGCGCAGGGTCAAGACTGATTTGCATATGGCTGGGTCCAAACTGGAATGGCATGGTGAGCAAAAAAACGATGGATTTAGGCCCAGATCTCTGTACTGGGGTGAATGTATGACATTGTTCTGCATTCTGTCCATTCAGCAAAGGTTTCACAGCACAGAAAGATCATTTTCACTCTACCTGAAACAAGTCAAGCTGGGAAATGTCTAGACACCTTTGTCACAAAAGTCACGATTCATGAAGTTGCAAAGTTTTCCACTGACCTTTGCAGAGATTGCCAAAGAAATTATTTGTGCACCCCTACAGAGCTGCTTCCTAGAAAGTCTACTATCACATTTATAGCATGTTTGTACCTCTTTAATGAACTGTCCCGGCATGTTCTTTATTGCGTTGAGGTGGAACCCATAGCCACTGGGCCCTTTCACCAGCTTACAGAGTCTGGCCTTATGCAGCACCTCTCCGTTGGTAATAGGTGTTGTGCTTGGGGCTGAGGCTGGGGCCGGGGCTAGTCTTATGGTTGCTGCTGCTGGAGCCGGGGCTGGATTCGGTGCCGCAGTCACCACCGGGCCACCCTTGGGTGCCTTTTTTTCTCCACCTCCATAGAGGCTTGGAGAAACCCCTGCCTGCAAAATAAAAGGATCAAATTAATAATTTTCATTGAAACATCCCTAAGAAGGTTTTACCATTACCTTAAATTGTATTAGGCCTCCCTCACAAAGATTATAAAAAACAAACATTGGCAAAGGCAGTAGGTCTGGCTCGTTGTTCGAGGGCATGTTTCGTAATGGTCGTATGAATGTGTGTGTGGTGCATCCACCTGTCCTAGAAAGATCCTGCAATGAAACAACATATGGGGCTACGATAATATGGAAGCTGGGTGTAGGGTCCCTTAGCTAGACAGACTGCCAAAGCAGGTACAAGCCGTACACTCACAAAAGTGTGCGACTCAAAAGGAATCATATGATGAAGTGTAGATTGTAAGTCGTGAACCTATTAACACACACAGCAAAATATGCCACAGTAGATACTTTGTTTGAACCGACAGCCAATGCAACCTTCTCCTGGGATAATGTGTATAAGCATTGGAAGGAATTTTGTATTGTTGATGAAACATTGTATGGTGATTTTTTTTTTAACCCAAACAGTGAATGTAATAGTGTGATAGGGTGGGTAGATATAGCAGTATTATACAATAAGGCAATATATGTATGCATGTATACTTAAATCACTAAAAGAGGAGTTTGTTTTACAAATTAAAATGGAAAATATTTAGTATGTTTGAAGTAGTATGCATAGGGTGTTAGTAGGCATGGGATGTTAATTTCATGTGTACAAAAGAATTGTAATAGAGAATTGCTGTTTAGGGTGCTTAAAACCATAACATGCATAGCGTGTGCAAAGCATATTGTTTAAAACAGAGTGCAATTAGCAATTAGCATTTTGCAGTTTTGTTAGCAAGAGAAATGTATGAATTGTTTACCACCAATGTGACAATATAACTGGGATATGCACAAAAGGCAGCTATTTGGTTACATTTTTCGAAAAGCCTATTTCCACACACTGCTTTACTTTGTCAAATGGAATACCAATGGAAAACGCACAAAAAGACAGTATTTTACTGTATCTTTAAAAAACTAAACCGAACTTCATCATGAAAACTTGACAGCAAAGTAAACAAATCAATGTGTGCAAGGGCGATTAGTGAATAATACTGTCGCCTTTAACTAAGGCATCCCCCTTCCTAAAAAAAAAATGCTATAAGCCACCAACTAAATTGTTGTGCCAGCAAAGTAACTACATCAAACAAATCACAATGTAGAGAGAAATGTATTCTTCATTCGATTATAAACATATAATCATAATGGAGGAAGCATAAAAATACATTAAAATGCTATAAAATTACGTAAAAACAACGTTGAGAACACGATCATTCCATATTGCTACCCTCGTTGTGATTCAGCCATCTGCCACATAAGTGGCCGTGCACAAAAGTATAGTCAGTATCAATTAAAGTGCTCGGATGCAGTACATGTTCAATAAAATGAACATTCGACTTGAAAGAGAGCTAGAAATAAATAGACCTGCGCCAGTCTAAGGCGTTTTTTAAGAAGGCTCCCACAAAGTAACACACAGACTAGGCAGGCAGCATATGGGAAAAACAAAGTGCAGGCTTATGCTGATAAAAACCACGAGTGTTAAGAATTAGTACTAGGTGTTTACGTCTGAATAATTGATAACATTTACAGAAAAATAAAAAAAATGATTCAAAATTGGCGGGAGGATTCATCTCATGGGCAAAGTAAGATGGACTTAGAATCAAATTGACCTATGGGAAAGCAAAGATGTCATCTAATGGTCCCTATGCGAATTTCGTCAAAAGTGCCCTTTCCCAAGCGTTGCTTACATATGAAAGATATGGCTCAACACCTATCACGGTTTGAATGCTGACCAACACTCTCATATTGGGCTTCATGCTCTCCCTGCCCTCTCTGGCAGCGACTGCCCACCGCAGGTAAAAACTCCTTAACCATACCAACGTCCCCTTTTGAGATGGCACGAGGTGTGGTACACAAATCTGGCCTTCCTAGGGCTTCCACTGTTTTCTTTATATAATTCAGCCATTGGATCCCGAGCCCAAGATCGCATGCCAAGCAGTGGACTATCACTTTTTGGTTAAAAGGGGCTTTCTGGCTACGCCATATAGAAACCCAGAGGAGGAGTGGGGAAGCCTCACTTCGTCAGTAACGTAGGCCAAGCTCAATTCTTCATGCAAAAAATGCTGGGGACTGCCTGGGCCTACACATAACGAGCATCTGCAAAAATGGTTCGCCTCCCACTGGAGACGAGCACAGTGTCTAACGCCCCATGTTCCAGCCCTATATCATAACACAGCTAGACATTTCAGCTTATAAATTTCCAACAGAGGCAATATCGGTTTACTGCCTATTTTAGATGAAACACCAAACAGTGTCCCAATGGCGTGGTTAACAACGAAGACATCCGTTGGAGAGACAAGGCAGGAAACTGTTACAGAAATGAAAGGTCACTCCTAAATAAAAGCAAATCCTTAACACGGGTGATATTATTAGCCTTTATAAAGATATGCCTGACTTTACTGCTCTGCGGACCGTACACCATGTAGTGAGTTTTGGTAGTGTTTGTATTTAAATCCAGGTTATCCATGAAAAGTACAAAGTTCGCATGTAGGGCCTGTAATCCATTATATGTTCAAGACAGCAAGATCCCATCATCAGCATAAAGTAAAGCTGGACTAGGCTTGAGTTAACCATTGGTAGATCTTTGCCTTTATCGGTACGGAATGAGTTTAGGTCAGTAAAATATAAAAGAAACACAATCGGTGCCATGGGACAGGGCAAAGGAATGCCATGGACAGGGCAAAGGAGGATGCACACTGCCTATCTGTGCCATACCTGACCATTGCTGAAACCCCACAGTGGAATGCTCGGAAAATATCCACCAAGGTTTGGGCATGCCCATCCAGATAAGGATGAGCCATAAATTAGAGTGATTCACACGTCAAAAGCACTGCTTAAATCCATGAAGGCAAGGTAAAGGGAGCCCTTTTTGGCAATTTAATATTTCCCAACCAATAGGCTAAGGTTAAGGCACTGTTCCTGAGTCCCCAATCCCTGTCTAAATCCATATTGCACCTTGCTAAGGACAACAGTCTGAGGGACCCAAGCCTCTATCCTTCAGAAGATGACACAGCCAACCACTTTAACCACTGAATCCAAAAGTGAGATCGGTCTGTAGCAGGGAGGGTCCTGCCTATTGCCTTTCTTAAATATTTGGACAATAACAGCCTGTTGCCAGGAGGCAGGGTTCTTACATGATACTGCAGCATTCAAGATGTTAGTAATTATTGGGGCCCATAAAGAAATGTTCTCTTTATTTTTTTGGAAGACTTTTTTCTTTTTTACATCAGCAGATACAGCAGGTTGAAAAAGAAAGCAAGCACCATCCATCAGATACATTACAATATTGGTAGAAGAAACAAAAGGATACAAGATTCAGTAACTTTGCCGTCAGTACGAAAGGATAATGAGAAATGTCATCCGAATCCCATTGTTAGCTTGTATGTTGTTGTATGGGCTAAAAAGGAGTGTACTAGCTCGTTGTAGGTTGTGAATAATGAAACATTGAGCTGCTTGTTTCCGCCTAGTGAGTAGCTGTGGCTCAATGTTCCCCTGTGTGGCCTAGTAGGATGAGAGGAACCCAATAGGCTGATAGCATATGTAACCTCTGTCAACTAGCGCGGAAGGCTAGGGACGGGGATGGGTTTCTGAATTGGAAGGGAGTAACCAAGGGGGGTTCATGAGCGGTGTTGGTAGGATTGTACTAAATGAAATTGGGGGAGTTGCGGGCCGGGTGGCATTGTGCGGGGAGGGGGCCATGCATGGGAACAGTCACCGGGGTGGTATGACATCTGGCAGATCCAATGGGACCCCATCTGGGCCGGATGCTTTTCTAGAAGGACTAGTGGAGATAGCAGAAATTACCTCTTTGAGGTTAAACCTAATATCTAAGGGAAAGGGAGGGGAAACCTTGGTTTGGTGCATAATCTAGCAGTTGACAAAAAGTAAATACCTTTAAAGAAGTTAACTCAGCTGTTTGAATTGATGTTAGTCCCCAACCCATCACTTTTGGTTTCAGTTTGTCTTTTCTCATTCACTATAGCTCAAAAGCCTCTAGTGTCCTTTTCCTTACATGAACTTATGAGGCAAGTCCAGGCTTCCTCCTTGAGGGCCAGCTTACAATTTTCAAGAGTCATTTTGTAGTGTTGCCTAGCTTTGGCTACAAGACTCCTATCCTTGGGACTGATGTTTAGGGCAGCTTGCAACGTTTGATTAGCAGCCCTACATTCCTTATCAAACCAGCCCAGCTGGATGGTGTTAGCATTTTTAATACGGCTGATAAGAGGGGACTTAATAAATTGGTTTGAATATTCGAAAGCTACAATCACTTCCAATGGTGAATGTTCTGGAATTAGCAGATGATCAAAAATCTGGCCAGGGTTAGCCCTAACAGTCGTATCCAACAAGGAGGGAATATGTATCGCCTGCCATCTAAGCCTGAGGTGCTTTTACTTAGGGATCAGTTTGCTGACTCCTTTACACTGGGGTGGCTGATGGCAAGTTGGTAGAAAGAGTTTTGATACATTAGGATTATGGTCACTATACCCACTTGTAATAGTGCCCCTGGTAACGATAATCAACCAGGCCCCTAGAAAGGAGTATGTAATCAATAATAGTTCCTTGTCCACCAATCTCTAAAGGTGAGGACTTGTGTTGACAGGCCACCCCTAATTTCAGCCAGGTTGCAAAGGTTAGACGCCAACAAGTGTCTCAAGCCTCTTTCATCGGTCCTGGGGCCAAACACATTCAGAGCGATTACTGGAAAAGGATTGCACTGGGTTTCATACTGGCCTAAAGTCACCCCCAACAACCACAAGAAACTCGATCAAAATACGATCAGCTCTATTTCTCAAAATTCCAATTACATTAAACAATGCCTTAAATTGGGAACCCAATTCAAACACCGGATTGTGAAAATTAATCAGAAAAAAAAGAAACCTGCTGGGGTGAACAATCCACAAGACTTGAATCCCCAGATGATTGCATACAACTGGGATTGCCTTAAATAACTTGCTGCCTGATTTAGAGCTCCTCGGACGGGTTACTCTGTCATAACTAAGATGAATATCCCGTCCGCCGAAATATAAATCCCATAGAATACAATGGTATTTATATTTCGGAAGATGAGATATCCATCACCGTTGTGATGTAGTAACCAATCCAACAAGATCTAAATCAGGCCCTTAGACACTCAGGGCCCGATTCACAGAACTAACTTAAGACAAAATCCTAAACTTACTACCATTTTGGTATTCACAGAAGGCACTTACTCATTTTAGTATTCACAGAAAGCACTTACTCATTTTGGTATTCACAGAAGGCACTTACTCATTTTGGTAGTCACAGAAGGCACTTACTCATTTTGGTATTCACAGAAGGCACTTACTCATTGAGTAAGTGCCTTCTGTGAATACCAAAATGAGTAAGTGCCTTCTGTGAATACCAAAATGAGTAAGTGCCTTCTGTGAATACCAAAATGGTAGTAAGTTTAGGATTTTGTCTTAAGTTAGTTCTGTGAATCCGGCCCTCAGATCATAATAGCCAATCCTTCCTGGGTCCTCTCTCCAGCAGAGTGGATGGCAAGTAGAGTAAAAGATTCATACCCATCCCAAATGATGTCTCATGGGTGCCAGGCTTCCTGCAACATCACAATATCATAATTTACAATATAGTTGGACCAATTCAGATCTGAACACTTAGAACTCAGGCCAGCAGTGTTCCAACAGATCAGATTAGTTAAAGAGTCCAATGCATGTGCATATTGAGAACTAGCAGCTTGATTATGGGCAATAAGATGTAATAGGAAATTAATTTTGAATTAAAACTTTAATTAATGGAAATATTTTAAATTAAATTAAATATATTTTTGTGAAGTTTTACATTAAAAAATAAATACTCACCTAAAGAAAAAGAATTATGTGCATTAATAATTATTAAAAGTGATGTATAGAATGAATTAAAATTAATGCAATTATTTTTTAATAAATTGTATCATTACATTATTTTTAAAATTCAAAATACATTAAAATATTTTATAATTAGATAATGATTATATATACTCTTTTTTATATATTTTTACATTCATTTAGATTTATTATTTAGAAGTATTTATATTTTTAACTATTTTAAATAATTTAATTTTAATTTGTACGGTGTTCTGTTTTAAGTCCCTACTTCCATTATTTTCTTTGCGAGGGTGTTGAAGTACCAGTGGTTGGATGTACTTACTAGAAAAGTGTAAGTTACTACTAAAGTATGAGTTAGTAAAAAAGTGGAGTTTGTGAATACCGAAAAGTAGTAAACTTACTCATAAGTGGTTTGTGAATAAGGCCTGTGATTTTGTTTATTTATGTATTTATTTATTGCATCAAACATAGCAGGATCAAAATTGTTTCCACAGTATTCTTAATGTGCTGGTTATCCGATCCAAGTCCATATCCAAGTCCAGCACTGGAGATCACTTTAAGTCTTATTTGTTTAAGTGTAAACGTGTATGCCCATTCTGGACAGTTGTCTCTTGAAGGGGTAGTTCCAAGAAGTAAAAAATGGTTTGGGGTTGTTGATTTTTTAACCCCTTGACCGCGATCGGAATTCCGCTCGTATGCTGGACATTCCGATCGCGGGTGGGGTCGTGACGAGCTCAGCTCGTCATGCGCACAGCGCTACCGCGCAGCATGACGAGCTGAGCTCGTCATGAGCACGGAAAGGGTTAATAGTGCTGTAACACTGAATATCCAAAGTCTTTCTGGCACTAAATGAGGGAAAAATGTGTTGCTCTTTTGTAGCTTTCAAACAGAACTTTGTGATTTTTTAATATTGGAGTCCTATGGCACTTTTGATGTCCAGTAGAGTTTTGAGGAGCGCCATGTACAGATTGGGAAGCTAGGAGGAAAATACATATTTCTATTAACTTCAAAAGTTGTTCTAACTTAGACTGACTTTGACTTTTCAATTTTGATAGGTTGTGTATGTTTTTACAGGAACAATGAAAAAACATTAAGGAGTTTGCCATTGAAGTCCATGCAGGTCTTCATAGAGATTAGTAGAAATTAATGGTTTGCTATATGGAAAGTTACTGGTGGTTTTTTTAGGGCTTGCCAGATTAGCTTGCCATAGTTAGTAATGAAGAGTGGATTATCAATGGTCTGCCACGTGGTTATGTCCAGGCTATTGTCGGCTAAAAATATTTCATAAGCAGAGCTTTCTTTGCCACAAAGATTTATAGTTATCTAAGAAGATAAGTCTTACATTGTTGCAATTCTTGGGTTCCAAATGAGGTCTTTAAAAAATTATGTTACTTAACTTACTCTAATGGGTAATGGAATGCATCCGTGTGAAGGGATACATTGAATTGGTTGAGGCAAATTTGGGTAATGCTAAGCTTGCTTTTACCAGAGCAGCAAGAAGATGGCCTGTTAATTAATCTATGGGTGCAAAAGTTGTGATTTTGTGCAATATGTGCATTTTATAAGTGTAATATGTTCACATGGTTTAAGCTTTGTTTCTGTTTTCTGGCATTATAAAGGGACTAGGACTAGGACATTTCTATGCGTATATCACAATTTCAGTGATTTTTTGGGGTGATTGGTGGATTTGTTAATCTGGGTTTTTTAATCTATTGCTTTTGCAGTTATCATGTTTTTACAATATTTCCTCATTAAGAGTAAAGTATGTCTGTGGTCATCATTTGTTCCATTGCACCATATATTGCCCTGCTGATGATGTTTTTTTTTATTTTGTATGTTTTTGCAATTTTTTTACTCTTCTGGAGTGCTTATGATTTGAGTGAATGCTTCCTGAAATTGGGAACTCTAAGCATCAGATTGTTTAATTTTTGTGGTTGACCAGACTAGGCAGTTTTTGTGCTGAACTGTTCCTATTGGTGCAGAATCAAGGCTGTTTTGCATATGGCTGAGTCCAATCTAAAGTGGCAAAGTGAGCAAAACAAGGATGGGGCACCCACCAGACACTGTGCACTCAATTCTCCCTCTCATGATGAGCTCGAAGCAATATAACTAGAATGAGAACTAATGAGACTCAAGGCGAATTTTGTTAGGAAAATCACTAGAGTAAATACAGAGAAGTTTGATCGATCATTAAAAATATAGCGGATGCTACCTTGAACAATAGTCATGCTAGACCCCATGATGCTATTCTTATATTAAAACCAGACAACAACAGCAACTGCATTTTGGTGTGCATTGTAATAAAACATGAAACCATTATCCATGATGATACTGTAGGACCCTCTTTTGGCATCTTTTAACTCCGGCCATGTTGCCCAAATACACTTCTACTGCTAAATGCCGCTATTGATTATTTCTTGACTAAACCCAGAACAGTGACTCTGTTCCCAAGCCTTGAATTCCTGCCGTACCATTTTGTATAGGCGATCTGTCTCTACATCCACCACCAGCAGTGAGGTCTTGTCTCCACCCTTTCTTATCTTCTCCACCACATCCTCATGCTGCAGGTCCTCCACAGACTCTCCATTCACTGCCACCAAATGGTCGGCGTCCTTCAAACTGGACTTCTCTGCAGGGCTGCCAGGGTCAATGTCTCTTATGAAGTTACCTGCAGATATAATAGCAGTATGAAAATCAAAGAGGTAGGGTCAGTTGCTCGAAAAATCTTTATTCGCTGCTGTGATTGGTCAATATAGTTATCGTTAACGTCTTCCCATTTTGCATGAGCCCACAACTCTAATGAAGTTTTATGAAAAAGCAGTGATTTCAGGAATTGCTCTGTAAATAAGTCAGAGAAACCTGAATTACATGTATTTGATGAATTTGAGCCAGTGTAAGGTAGCAAACCCTGGGGAGATGCTGTCACAGTGGTAAAGGTTCAAGGAGAGTCAGGCACCTGTATTTTGGGCATTGCAGTCTACAAATGAGTTAATGTGGTAGTGCATTATTCAAGAGAAGTTGGTATTTATTACTGTCACATAAGATAGCACATGGGGCCTTAATATGATGGTGGTCGGACGAGCATCCGACCGCCATCATTGCGGGATGAATACCGGATGACATGTAGTCGGCGGTTCCACCTGCCAAAGTATGATCCGAATGCCCTGCATGCGGTTTGAAACATGCTGTTTTCTATTACTGCTTGTGAAGCGGCCCGGGAAAGGGCCGCAGCACAAGCCACAATAGAAAACGGCATGTTTTAAACATCCATGCAACATGTGCCAGGCACCATGATGTGCCTGGCACAGGGTCCATGGATGTTTAGGACAACAGGGGACAGGGGCACTGCTAGGGGCCCCCAAAGTCCCTTTCTGTCTGCCTGTACATGGCGGTCGGACCGCCATGTAAAGACCGAGTGAAACGGACATCATAATCCCTAGGGCGGTGCCTGAGCAGGCACTGCCCCTATTGTAGGGATTACGGTCTGACCACTGCCCGTCGGAAAAGCAGCGGTCTGTCCCTACGACCGATGCCTTCGACTGCCACATCATAATCCAGATGCCAGACCGCTTCTATGGATGGTGGTGGGACTGCCACAGACGAGCTGTCAGTGGCGGTCTCACCGGCATTGTAATGAGGCCCCTAGTTTGGAAGTACGATGAGGGTAAAACATGGGAAAGGACATGGGATGCACAGCCATTTGGAGTGTTGTTTTATTCAGCAGGATGACCTTGGTCTTTTCCAAATTGAATTGAACATTTTAGCCAGTTTGAGTCCATCTAGCAATGTATTATGGTCATGACTTTATTGAAGTGAATGGCTATTCTGGTGTTATATTATTCTGGTTTTAACAAGCCATAAAACTCCTTACTGATATATAACATTAGGGTGACCACCTCACTCCATGTCATCACAGACACTATTTCCAGTTCCTGGCTCTTGACCTACAAGTCAGTGCTATGCGATGTGTTAGTCTAATTAACTGACTAGAAGAAAACCAACACTGCAGCATCCAGGAAGCATTAGGTTGTTACATGAAAGCCCAGGAAAATAAAGTGTCTATGAGGACATAACATACAAATCCATACAAAAAATACATTTATTTATTCTTAGTGCACCCATGCTACTTTTCTTCAACATTAGACAACTATCTTTGTACAACATTATCTTTCGAAACATCATTGATTTTCTTTCACATTTTATCATTCATAGCCTTTGTTCATATAAAAATATTATTATCCTCAACTTCAATAAGTCTGTATGGCACCTCCTTTCACAGAGGAGGGCACACACAAATGTAAAATTGAAACTGCAATAATTCAAATAGAAAATAAGAATACATTTAAAGTAAAATAAATAAAATCTAAGAAAAAACAGGAAAGAAAGGTATTAACCAAGATGGTCAGCTAAAACCAACAAATAGATACTTAAGGAGAAAAAGATCAAAATGAAATGAGGAGCTTTTAAGAGATGATGCCAAAAGAAGAACTAAAGGGGCTATTGACTGATAGAGTCACACTAGACTAAAAACTCACTCAAAAAATATAAAGGCATATAAAAGGAAAAATATAAAATGTGAGCAAAGTTGGTTTGTAATGTTAAAAATATGAAACAGCACTTAAAGCCAACCCTATCACACACAAAACACAAATGTGCAGCTTTATTTAAGATAGTCTGCCAAATTTCTTAGAGCATATTAACATCGGTCAAAATGCTAGTTAAATTTACCTTTCTTGTTATGTTCCTCCCTTAGGTAGAACCCATAGCCATCTGTCCCCTTTTTCAGCTCCACTAATCTTGGCTTTAAAGGAAGTAGCTTCAGATCAGCCATTTCGCCTTTCATCGGGATCTTTGAATCGCTGTAGAATTTGTATGATTCTTTGTCAATGACTAGGAATACAACTGCGTCTCCAGACTGTTTTACCTAAAATATTTTAAAATAAATGGTGGTATTATAGTGGAATGTTTTACAGCATACTTCAGGATCTTTTATTTTTCTTCTAACCTGGGAAGGGCAAGCATACATTGTTAATTTGTGCATGGAGATGCTAGCAGCTGTTTTCATCTTTTGTATGTGTGATTGAATGGTGAATGAATTGTGATGTACTTAGATAGTTAAGCAGAGAGAGTTGAGGAGAAACAACAAAAAGTAAAGTTGGACGTTGTTATAAAATGTAGTGTGGCATAGCACACAGGACCCCAGCAATAAGCGTGAAGGAGCCAACAGTGATGTAACTTTTGCTACCTTATGGTCATCAATTAATAATTAGAGAATGAATCTCAAAGTTAGAAAGATAATTAAAAGCCAGAAATGAGGATTTTGGCCAATAAGTATTTTGGCCAAACAACCTTAAAAAGTTGTACAGGCCAGTTAGCGACAGAGAGAAGATGACTTCAATGTAACTTCAATGGACCATCTCACTGCAATTACTTGTGTTTCATGGTGGATAATCTATAGGGTTATCACTTTCTATTTGTGTCAGTTCTGAACAATACTAAAGTATGCTTTTTCCAGACCATACAGCTTACAGACCTCTATGGGACATGGTTTCTTTTTTATCCTCATTATACCTATAGTGCACTGAACCCAAGTGCATCCAACTGCTTTGTTCTGAACTGAACAACGATTTGGATGACCTGAACACAGCACAGGTACCTAGGTGGCAGATGTTTCCTCTAACCTGACCAAAGATTTATCACTTGCATCACTGTGGGGTATGAGTGTTCTCTGAACCAAATAGATCACCCACAATCCTTTCAACCACCAGTAATAAACACATTTGACAAATTATGAATCACCATCCTCAGGTTCTCAGATGTAGATGATAGAAGAGGCCCTTTTATGTTGGAAAGCAATGTGGGTGTTTTACACCCAGGATGCTTTTTGGACGCTTCGTGGTATTATCTTAGCTTTTTCTTGAAGATTAAAGCTAGGTGATAAGAATTAGTTAATGATGAAAGTCTTCTGACTCTGGTGTTCCAGTCCCAAAATTCTGTGAATTCTAGAATGATAAATCTAAAGTCCACTATGTGAACCATGATACTTAGCACATCACGTACCAAATCATGAAGAAATGTTTAATCGGAATAACATGGTCGTCAAGAGCCTTACATTAATGCAGACCCTACGGACCAGGAATTCCCAAAGAGAGTTGAACTTCGAGGTGAGCATGTGCAGACATCATGGCCACTCATATACTATATACGTTGACCTTAAATGTCTTGAGAATGAAGCTTTAATAACAGGCCACTGAATGATAGGAAGGAAATGGATTTTATATTTTTAGGTTTTGCCAGTGGGACAGGAGACATTTGAATGCACAAAGCGTGTCCATCACTGACCATGTACTCAGATCACCTGCTAAAATAGACAAGTACTTGGTCAAGCTTGAAGGTGTTTGGAGAGGGAGTTCCAATCCAGTAATTTGCTATTCCTGTCAAATGTGTATTCAATAATTAGGTTAAACCATAAATATACTCTGGATAGATATTGTGTGTCCATGACCATAACAACAACGTTAAATCTCCCACGGCCATCAAACAATCTTAATAACTATGAGACACACTGGATCATTAGTGAAGAAGGTGTCTCTAAGGTGATATAATCTGTCACTTTAAAAATATGAAATGGTCATAAATGTGGTAAATTCCATTGGGAATTTTTATATCCAGTTTTGTCGAAGGCTCCCTCACGCTACAAACAAGAGTGCAAAGTTTGGCTCTTTTTGCATTGCATAGAGTCTTGTTACCTTGGCTGCCACTTGATCATGCGTGGCATTTTCCACGTTCTCCCCATTCACTTCAATCAAACGATCATTGTCCTTGACACCTGCCTTCACAGCAACTCCTTCTGGGACCAGTGACGTTAGGAACAGACCGTTTTGACCTGGAAAAAGATATGTTGGTAGTTTACACAAACCAGCACATTGCAAATACAACACTATGTGTTATTTCAAGATTTGTGGAGTGTGCAGTCTTCAGAAGTGACTTCCTGGCACCCAAGCCACACCCAGTTTGTAGAACACATGTTTGGAACTCCTCATCTAACAGCCTTAAAGACATCAAAAGAGATGAGTTTTTAATCTACGAAAGAAAGTATAGTGATATGCAAAGGTTCTCGACAGAAATGTATGCATATACATACCACCAAACTCACACAGTGATAACAAGACTGACTTCAGTATAAGATAAATATATAAATACATGCATCATACATACATACATATATGTACAGAGTTATTAGGGACGTGCCAGTAGGAGTTGGCAGCCAGGGAACAATAGGCACTTGCTTAATTAAAACTTGAACTCCAACTTAAAGGTTGGACACAGGGAACTTTCCAATTGAATGAAAGCAACAATGTTGTTTTTTTAAATTTAAATAAAACTATTGTTGAGGTTTAAAAAAATGTAATGTTTGTACCTATAAACATGTTCCAAGATGGCGCCGATGTATACCAAACAATGTGTGTACGAAAAAACGACAGCAGTTGTCCTCTTTCTATGTTTGTAGAAATGTAGATTGTATTTAAGTTAGAAAACAGATGGTGCTCATCGTCGTGAACAAGTCTGCGTGTGGCAGCCGAAATGCGTAGATGATTGTGTCACTCGCAAAAGAATAAAACCGGAGTGAGGAACCAAAGGAGTGCCGATTCCATC
Organism: Calotriton arnoldi; assembly: GCA_963921515.1. NCBI lineage: Eukaryota > Metazoa > Chordata > Amphibia > Caudata > Salamandridae > Calotriton > Calotriton arnoldi. Next base: position 1,947,803 of record CAWUFW010000959.1, on the reverse strand, counting down.
TCTTTTATTTCCACTAGGTGTTTTGTTTCATATATATATATATATATATATATATATATATATATATATATATATATATATATATATATATATATCATCCACACTCCTCCTCTGGTTGTAGGAAAAAAGTAAAAGGATCAAAAAGAATACAAAAGAGGACTTTGAGTAAATTAAATAAAGTATAGTTTTCATTTGATTTTATTCACACTCAGTTTTGTGTTTTCTTTCCTTTTTCTCTCTTTTTCCTTCTCTTTTCTCATTATTTTTTATATTCACTTAAGTTTGGTTTATAAATTTCACGTATAACAGAGAAAAAAAATCACATAACATTTAAGAAAAACTACAACTCCCAGAAATCTATGGGGCCCTTGTAATCCAGTGCAGGAAATGATGTAATAGATATTTAAAAGTATTTAAACAACTCTCACAAGGGCGCCCATGTGATCGTGAACAAGGTATTGTGTAATACCGAAACGCGTTGATCTTAACTGATGCCTTGTCCCCATTGATGCAAGGGAGGAAATAAATCCAAGTGCGTTTAAACTCGACAGGAGTGCGGCTCGCTTTTTCTTCCTCAACCAGAGGAGGAGTGTGGATGATTGAAAGCGGTGTGGTTCAGCCGCGGGGCGACGCACCCAAAGGAGCGCTGTATTTAACCGGCAACAGGGAACCATTGTGAGGAATATATATATATATATATATATATATATATATATATATATATCCTTTCAAAACCCCTAAAAATCCCCAAACGCGTCGTTCCGAAATCAAATGAACACCACAGAGTGGTATTGCCTAAATAAATATCCACGCTGAAAGAAGTTTGGGCCGTGGTGTGTTGTTCATTTGATTTCGGAATGACGCGTTTGTGGATATATATATATATTATCTACTGGCGGTCGCCAGTAGATAGTTATAGTTACAACCTATTATCCATAGGAAAGCCGCGACATTCTATTTGAAATAACTCTCTTGCCGGTTGACGTATCTTCGCAAAATTTTCAAACTTTGTGGAGCGCTCCGGTCCGCTCCTACCCTGAAAGTCTCGGGGATTCGTCAAGCTGGGGCCGAGAAAAAGGGGGGTCCCAAAATGCGTTTTCCCCATGCAATTTTCCATAGGAAACTTTAGACACGGCTACAGCTCGAACTGCTGAACGGAATTACACCAAATTTGGCAAAGAGGTAGTTCTTGGTTCAGAAAGAACCCTTTTGTTAAATGGTGTAAATCCGCTCAGTAGTTGCTGAGAAAATCAAAAGTAAAAAGATAGATATATCTAGGGCCGCGGATCCTCCCGAGCACGAGCTTTATGTTAATTGGCTGTCAACACTCCAAATCAGGAAGTGTTGGCAGCCATTTTGTCCTCGGTAGAACCGAGGGACAGAAACAAGTGCGCAAAGCGCACAAAGGGGGCAGGGTAGAAACACCCTGACCCCTAGGTCTGCTCAGGGGTCCCACAAGGACCCCCTGGGCAAAACATTTTTTTTTTTTTGCTTAGGGAGCGCGAATCCTGCCGAAAAATCGAAGCGCGGTCTCCGCGCTCGATAGTTAATTGCCCTCGGGTGGGCCAAGTCCCAGGGGCATGCTGGGGGGTTAATTTATGTGTGGGGGCCTCTAAGGGTCTCCCAAGCCCCAGGGACCACCACCCCCGGGGCTTTATGTAGTAATGGTGCGGGAGGGCTCTGAGCTCTCCCGCAGCCCCGGGGACCACCACCTCCCCGGGCTTCTTTTTTAAATTAAAAACCTGTGTGGGGGGTCCATCCTCCACACGCCCCGCGGACCACCACCTCCCGGGGCACTAAGAAAATTAAAATGGGGGTCCGTTTTGACCTCCAAGCCCCGGGGACCACCACCTCCCGGGGCTTTCAAAATGTAGGGAGGGCACGCCCTCCTGAGCCTGTGGTGGCCCTGGGGACCGCCACCCCCAGGGTCGGCTCCTGCAGTGTCCCGGGTGCCTACCCCGGGACACTGCTGTTTGCAATGACAGGACGGAGCCTCGCGGCTCCCGTCCTGTCATTGCAAACTTGCTTTGGATATTGGAAGAGAGAGCAGGAAACCTGCTCTCTCTTCCAATATCCAAGCTGATTGCTTTCCACATGGGGAGCAGCATGTTAGCTGCTCCCCATGTGTAGCAATGCCGGCTCCCGTAGGACACGGGAGCCGGCGGGACTGTGGGGGCTTGGGGACCCCCACAGTCCCCAACGAGAGGCCAGGCCCCGGGGATGGGGTCCCCGGGCCATAGTGGCCACGGAGGGGGCCACGCAGCCCCCTCCCCAAAGTAAAAAAATGGAAAAAAATTAAAAAAGTGGAAGGCCGGCCCGGGGATGGGGTCCCCGGGCCTTAAATGGCCTGAGGAGGGGGGCCACGCAGCCCCCTCCAAATAAAAAAAGAGGCCATGCCCCGGGGATGGGGTCCCCGGGCCCAATACAGGCCCAGGAAAGGGGGCCACGCGGCCCTCTTCCCGTTTTTTATTTTTATTTTAATTTAAAAAAGGGGTAAGGCCCTGGGGGATGGGGTCCCCAGGGCCTAAAAATAGGAAAAGGAAGGGGGCTACACAGCCCCCTTCAGGGAGAGGAAAAACGATTGGGCCCGTAGGCCCCGCCCCTTCCTTCACCACTTGCAAACGCGCCCTGGCGCGTTTGCAGAGGGGGAACGATTCTCCTTGAATACTGGGGTCCCTGGGGCCAACTAGCCCACCAGGAACCTCCAGTATGCGCCAGGGGCTGCCTTGCAGAGAGGTGTACAGAGGCCACGCCCTTTTACACCTCTCTGCAACGCAGCTCTATGGCGCTTTTGGAGGTATATGGTGGGCTAGTTGCACCCCAGGGACCCTCAGGATTCAAGGGAGTTAATCCCTGACTTAAAACGCGCCACGGGGCGTGTTTGCACAGTGGTGAAGGGAGGGGGCGGGGCTTCAGGTGACATGTGTGCAAACAGGCCCCGTGGCGCGTTTTAAGATGGGGAATTAAATTCTCTTCAATCCTGAGGGTCCCTGAGGCCAACTAGCCCAACAGGTACGTCCAGAAAGCGCCACAGAGCTGGCGTTGCAGAGAGGTGTAAAAGGGGTGTGGCCTCTGTACATGTCTCTGCAACGCAGCCCCTGGCGCATACTGGAGGTTCCTGGTGGGCTAGTTGGCCCGTAGGGACCCTCATGATTCAAGGGGACTTAATCCCCAACTTAAAACGCGCCTCGGGCGCGTTTGCACAGATGTCACCTCAGGCCCCGCCCTCCCTTCACCATTGTGCAAATATTCCTCTAAAATCAGCCGAAATACGAATTCTGATTTACTCACCTGTTATCAGGAGAGACCTCAGTGCTGCATCTTTCAGCCCAGTACTAATCCTGAAAAGTAATTTTAACCGTACTTACCAGTAACTTGAATTTCCTTCCATAGGCTAACATTGACTGGTTTCACTTGGAAATTCTTCTAAGTGTGGAGTTTTGGAACTTTAAAATATTCCTCTAAATTCAGCCGAAATACGAATTCCGATTTACTCACCTGTTATCAGGAGAGACCTCAGTGCTGTATCTTTCAGCCCAGTACTGGTCCTGAAAAGTAATTTTAACCGTACTTACCAGTAACTTGAATTTCCTTCCATAGGCTAACATTGACTGGTTTCACTTGGAAATTCTTCTAAGTGTGGAGTTTTGGAACTTTAAAATATTCCTCTAAAATCAGCCGAAATACGAATTCCGATTTACTCACCTATTATCACGAGAGACCTCAGTGCTGCATCTTTCAGCCCAGTACTGATCCTCAAAAGTAATTTTAACCGTACTTACCAGTAACTTAAATTTCCTTCCATAGGATATCATTGCCTGCTTTTTGCTGAAAAAGTTTCTAAGTGTTGATTTTTGAAACATACAAATATTCCTCTAAAATCAGCCGAAATCCGAATTCTGATTTACTCACCTGTTATCAGGAGAGACCTCAGTGATGCATCTTTCAGCCCAGTACTGGTCCTGAAAAGTAATTTTAACCGTACTTACCAGTAACTTGAATTTCCTTCCATAGGCTAACATTGACTGGTTTCACTTGGAAATTCTTCTAAGTGTGGAGTTTTGGAACTTTAAAATATTCCTCTAAAATCAGACGAAATACGAATTCCGATTTACTCACCTGTTATCAGGAGAGACCTCAGTGCTGCATCTTTCAGCCCAGTACTGATCCTCAAAAGTAATTATAACCGTACTTACCGGTAACTTGAATTTCCTTCATAGGCTAACATTGACTGGTTTCACTTGGAAATTCTTCTAAGTGTGGAGTTTTGGAACTTTAAAATATTCCTCTAAATTCAGCCGAAATACGAATTCCGATTTACTCACCTGTTATCAGGAGAGACCTCAGTGCTGCATCTTTCAGCCCAGTACTGGTCCTGAAAAGTAATTTTAACCGTACTTACCAGTAACTTGAATTTCCTTCCATAGGCTAACATTGACTGGTTTCACTTGGAAATTCTTCTAAGTGTGGAGTTTTGGAACTTTAAAATATTCCTCTAAAATCAGCCGAAATACGAATTCCGATTTACTCACCTATTATCACGAGAGACCTCAGTGCTGCATCTTTCAGCCCAGTACTGATCCTCAAAAGTAATTTTAACCGTACTTACCAGTAACTTAAATTTCCTTCCATAGGATATCATTGCCTGCTTTTTGCTGAAAAAGTTTCTAAGTGTTGATTTTTGAAACATACAAATATTCCTCTAAAATCAGCCGAAATCCGAATTCTGATTTACTCACCTGTTATCAGGAGAGACCTCAGTGATGCATCTTTCAGCCCAGTACTGGTCCTGAAAAGTAATTTTAACCGTACTTACCAGTAACTTGAATTTCCTTCCATAGGCTAACATTGACTGGTTTCACTTGGAAATTCTTCTAAGTGTGGAGTTTTGGAACTTTAAAATATTCCTCTAAAATCAGACGAAATACGAATTCCGATTTACTCACCTGTTATCAGGAGAGACCTCAGTGCTGCATCTTTCAGCCCAGTACTGATCCTCAAAAGTAATTATAACCGTACTTACCGGTAACTTGAATTTCCTTCATAGGCTAACATTGACTGGTTTCACTTGGAAATTCTTCTAAGTGTGGAGTTTTGGAACTTTAAAATATTCCTCTAAAATCAGCCGAAATACGAATTCCGATTTACTCACCTGTTATCAGGAGAGACCTCAGTGCTGCATCTTTCAGCCCAGTACTGATCCTCAAAAGTAATTTTAACCGTACTTACCAGTAACTTGAATTTCCTTCCATAGGATATCATTGCCTGCTTTTTGCTGAAAAAGTTTCTAAGTGTTGATTTTGAAACATACAAATATTCCTCTAAAATCAGCCGAAATCCGAATTCTGATTTACTCACCTGTTATCAGGAGAGACCTCAGTGCTGCATCTTTCAGCCCAGTACTGGTCCTGAAAAGTAATTTTAACCGTACTTACCAGTAACTTGAATTTCCTTACATAGGCTAACATTGACTGGTTTCACTTGGAAATTCTTCTAAGTGTGGAGTTTTGGAACTTTAAAATATTCCTCTAAAATCAGCCGAAATACGAATTCCGATTTACTCACCTGTTATCAGGAGAGACCTCAGTGCTGCATCTTTCAGCCCAGTACTGATCCTCAAAAGTAATTTTAACCGTACTTACCGGTAACTTGAATTTCCTTCATAGGCTAACATTGACTGGTTTCACTTGGAAATTCTTCTAAGTGTGGAGTTTTGGAACTTTAAAATATTCCTCTAAAATCAGCCGAAATACGAATTCCGATTTACTCACCTGCTATCAGGAGAGACCTCAGTGCTGCATCTTTCAGCCCAGTACTGGTCCTGAAAAGTAATTTTAACCGTACTTACCGGTAACTTGAATTTCCTTCATAGGCTAACATTGACTGGTTTCACTTGGAAATTCTTCTAAGTGTTGATTTTTGAAACATACAAATATTCCTCTAAAATCAGCCGAAATACGAATTCCGATTTACTCACCTGTTATAAGGAGAGACCTCAGTGCTGTATCTTTCAGCCCAGTACTGGTCCTGAAAAGTAATTTTAACCGTACTTACCAGTAACTTATATTTTCTTCCATAGGAATCCATTGTCTGGTTTTCAGCAGAAAAGTTTCAAAGTGTCGATTTTCACAAACTACAAATATTCCTTAAAAATCGCCTGTATGACTTAAACGCATTCTTTCAACTGTTTACAGGAGATGCACCAGTGTTGGATCCAGGATCCAACACTGAGTAAGAAAAAGTAACGATAACAGTTTTTACCTGCTAAGTGAATTTCCTTCCATAGGATAACATTGGTGATTCTATGAGAAAAAGTTTCTAAGTGTCAACTTTTAAAATACAATAATATTCCTTAAAAATCACGACTGTAACCAAAACGCTTTTACTCAACTGTTTACAGGAGATGTACCAGGACTGAATCTAGGATCCAGTCCTGTGGTTAGAAAAGTAATCCATAAAGTAACTAATTGCATTTAACTAGAAATTCACATTGAGCTGAATGTTGCATTGTGTTTGAAAATGTGTTGCCCATTGCAACAACTGTAACTACTGTACTTAAAAGTCTATTGCCTATGTGCAAAGTATTTAAACTAAAGTAATTCATTCTGAGAAAGTATTTTTTGTAATGTAATGTATAATGTAATTACAATGTAATTTAAAAATAAAATATGTAAAAGAAATTGTTTCTAAAAATGTAGTAAATCAGTATGAAAAAATTAATATAAAAATTAATACATTTAAAAATTGTCATTTAAAAACCTTTGAAATTCACTGAAAAACCGTAGGTTTCAGGCACGTTATAGTTACAAATTAGCATTTTAAAAACCTTTGAAATTCACTGAAAAAACCATAGGTTTCAGACACGTTATAGTTAGAAATTAGCATTTAAAAACCTTTGAAATTCACTGAAAAACCATAGGTTTTAGGGACAGTTAAAGTTAGTTGGACATTGCACTCGTACAAAACCCGTGAAATTCCCCGTTATAGTTAGTTCAGCTAACTATAACTCGCGTCCCCGCAATGCACTGCTGATGACGTCACATATTACATCACTCATGACATGGTCAGTGACATCACTGATGACATCACTGATGACATCTCAAATGACATCACTGATGACATCATCCACGTGATAATCTGATGCAGCTCCTCACACCCTAATATAACCTTTGATACACCCAATCTAAATTACAGAGTGCCATTCGCAAAACCATAGACACTCCAACACCAATAACTACATACCCACTCACTGATTCTTAGGTCTACACACACACATCCACTCACTCACCCGTACAGTCACTCATACTTATGGTCACTCAGTACAGGACTATCATATGCACTCTTACTCCTATATAGACACTCAAACACCGCCACTCATCCATAGAGGTACTCACACACCTAGTCAGTCATGCAAATAATTAAACACACTGCCATTTACTCACCTATACAGTTATACACACACCAGCTCACTTAATCATACAAATACTAGCACATTGTTACGCTCTTATACAATCACTGATACAAGCACACACTCATCCATACAGCCACTATCACAATCACTCACTCTCGCTTATAGCTATTTATATACTCCAATACACATATATACTGCCTTTCACATATGTAGTTACTCACACATGTACCACTGGGACATACATTCACTCACTAACACACTCTTACACACACTTACCCACCCATACAGTCTATTACAGATGCACTCTTGAAACCATCCACCCAGTGAATCACCCACTCACACATCTATGCACAGTCGCACACACCCCATCCACACAAACACTCAGGCACCCATACAGATACTCATAGAACCAATCAATAACCCATATAGACACTCATGTAGCTATTCGCAAATCCATGCATCCACTTACACACCAACAGACGGATACAGACATTCACACAGTTTAGTCACTAACCCATGCATTCAGTAAGATACGTTTAATCACTCACTTGTAGAGTCAGTCACGCACGTACTAAATCATCCATTCAGACACTTATACACCCACTCATTCTTCAATACGCCTTTCCCTATATATATTAAACATATTTAAACTTTACAGAAACACACAGTCACTGGATGATGTCATCAGTGATGTCATTTGAGATGTCATCAGTGATGTCATCAGTGATGTCACTGACCATGTCATGAGTGATGTAATATGTGACGTCATCAGCAGTGCATTGCGGGCGCGAGTTATAGTTAGCTGAACTAACTATAACGGGGGAATTTCACGGGTTTTGTACGAGTGCAATGTCCAACTAACTATAACTGTCCCTAAAACCTATGGTTTTTTCAGTGAATATATATATATATATACATACAGATATATTCGCTGAAAAAAACAAGGGTTAAAGAAACGTTATAGTTAGGTGAAATGTTTGGTAACGCTGTTTGAGCCTGGTGACGGCTACTCACTGGAGAAACAAAGCAAAGCACCACAAGATCCAGAAGGCCACGGTGTGGCCATGCCCATCTGGGCGGGGGAAGTGATTTTAAGGGTGTTTTATAGACTGCCGTGACCGGAACTCTGTTCTAAGCCTGGTTGCCCCTGACGAAGTGCTATCCTGCATGAAACGGGTTGGGCAAGACTACGGGATGATGTTTATGAGCGAGGCATTCCTGCTGTGATTGCGTGCCGTTCCTCCATTAAAGAAGTGGCTATTCAGTACCGTCTGTGTGGGCTTCCTCATTCCGGGCAAACTTTGTGTGGATATATATATATATATATATATATATATATATATATATATATATATATATATATATATATATATATATATATATATATATATCACAAAATACTCCTTCTCAAAAGCGCCATTTCCATACGCGCAAAGATCGAGCACGAACCACTGATATTAGTCTCACTGCAATGTTTATTCTTGCTTCCAAACAAATGCAGCAGCCATAACGCGTTTCGTCCCTCCCAGGGGACTTGATCACATATATATACATACATACACATATATTTGCTTAAAAAAACAAGGGTTAAAGTAATGTTATAGTTAGGTGAAATGTTTGGTAACGTTTTAAACTCTAAAAACCACTTCAATTCACCAGTTACAGTTATCTCAAGTAACTGTAACTCGTGCCCTGAGGTAGCTATAACTCGCCCTCACGCCATGCACAGTATTCTCATCAATAATTTCACTGCAAATGTTGTAGTGATATTATCAGTGATATCACAGAAGATGTCATGAGCGATGTAATAAATGGAGTAATTAGAGTGCATGGCGTGGGTGCAAGTTAATGTTTCACTGTGAAATGCAAACTTAAAACAAGTACAGAATAAATCACGTATTTTAGAGCTGCCTACAACATTCCCAAATAATTACTAAAGCAAAAAGGCAGAATAGCTATGATAAAAAAGAATGCAAATGCTTTTACACGGTAAACAACGTTTACCATGAAAAGTTTTCCCAGCAGGGAATTACAACGCGGTCGTTACAACGACCGCGTTGTAATTCCTACGGGAAAAATTATGCGTGAAAATGAGGTATATTCCTTTAACATACATTTGTATTGAAGCACCAGCTTCTGACCCTCCTAGAACCTCAAAATTAAAAACATCTTGCTGTTATTTTCTCTGAGAAAGGTGGCAATGCATATTAGCTCCAAACTCAAATGTTTTATGATTTGACCATGGGTGTGTTTATTTGAAATCTGGAGTAACAATCTGTGTTGTGCTAGATTGGGTTGCCTGGACCACTGTCCAAAATGGTTCCTTATCTATTCATTTCTTAAGCAATAGGACCACAGCACCAAAATAAAAGGTTTGTGTGTACGCCATGTAGTGGACCAGCTTCTGTATGTATGTATGTATATATAACCCAGTGGCGATCAACACTGGATAGTTATAGTTAGGATTGTGTTTCCATAGGAAATGCATTTTTAGTGTTGCTAATAACTTTGGCCCTGCGTTGTTATGTCATTGTGGTGTTATGTGACTGTAACGCAGTGTGTGTTGTGCTGTGCATTAGGTTGTGTTGTGCCTGTGCTGTGTGTTGTATTCTGTGCTATTATTGTGTTGGGGTTCTTTTCTAAGATTGAACATCTCAGAGATTTGGTTCACATACATGCCAGCTTGAAGAACAATCTCACAGTGTGAGGAGGGGGCGGGGCCTTGAAGTGGGTGGGGCCTCATCCTGAGAATGACCTAGGAGGCACTTATGAACCCCACCCCGCCCCCAATTCCCCCCCCCCCTAAAAAAGAAGCTTGATGAGGTTGGTGCCGATTTCCTGGGGTGTTTTCACAACACTTAATGGACGTCGGCAGTTCAAAGCCTCTCGAAAACTAGCTGGAAAACCACTATTTAAAGTGGTTTTCTGCTCGTTTTCCGTGCCACAGTGTGATATTGGCTCCTCACCGGGAGACCGTGTGATGGAAGCCGATATCGTGTGTCACACTGTGGCACCGAGTCAGTTGGCAGGTATGGGTTCAGCAATGCTGATACTGTAGGATTATAGTTACAGATACAGAGAGTCAGGGCCCGATTCACAAAAGTAATCTGAGACAAAATCCTAACTTTATGACTTTCAGTATTCACAGAAGGCATTTAGGAGTACTAAAAAAAGGATTTTGCCTCAGTTAAACTTAAGTTTAGGTCTTAAGTTAAACTTAATACCAAAACTTAAGATTGACTGAGACAAAATCCTAACTTTAGTACTCCCAAATGCCTTCTGTGAATAGTGAATCAGGCCCTCAGAGTCTGACACTTCAAATGGTGAAGTACTGAGGGTGAGAGATCTGTTGTAATAACTCAAATTCTTTCACCATTACTGGTGGGTGGGTCTGTGCTCGATTCTTGGGCTCAGGGGGTGCTCTGAAGCTCCCTGAAAGCAAACCCACTTCTGGCAACCCCTTGGCAGAGCTCTCGTCAACATTCCCCTTTTCAGCCCACCTCTTTCAGTTCTAAATTATGTACATGTCTGTCGTTTACAAAAGGCTGAGAGTATTAATAACACTGAAAAAGACGCACTCTTATGATAAGTTCAAAAGAGACGAGGCACTGTATCAGAATCTTGCTCGTATTGAGTTGTGGATTGTGTATCGCCTTTTTTGGCTTAGATAATAATTCTCAGGTAGGGCCATTATGTAAAGCCCAAGAGTCAATATTGTGCCAGTCAACTTAATAGTTGGTGGAAAGGTCTTTTCCAGTCTATCCATTTTTCGAACGTTCTTTAGGGATTACTGGATAAAATAAAAGTTATGGATATTTCTAATCTTTCTTTTATCTCAGTTAATATTTTTATTTAATTACTCAATATTTCAATTTAACCAACTTATGTAAAGCCACTTCATTAGTAGAGATTGTTATTATTCCGATTTCTGAACGTAATTTCCATTTTCACATTTCCAGTGTAACATTATAGCCCACTATAAGTCAGTTGTTGAAGGGCCTGAACCCGAGTTATAGTGCCCATACCTCTATTTCTACTTTTTGTCCCGTTTAGAAAGAAGCATTGTTTTGTGGGAATCATCAAAAAATGGACCATGTGACAAGAGTATTACTAAGAAATATTCGCCCAGGTATTGAAGCAACATATTTCTAGGGTTATCTGATATTTAATTGATCTGTTTATTTCCATTAATTTTTCTGATCATGAATCATTTCTCACCTTGTGTTGTTTTCAGAGAAAAGCCGTAGCCCTTTTTGTCCTTTACCAGGTAGCAAATGCGCGGTTTCTGTGCAGAGGTTGTAACCTGGTTTGCTGTAACTGCTGTTTCTGGTGTTGTCACCTGGTTTGCTGTAGACACTGTTTCTGGTGCTCGAGCCGGCTGATTGAGGTTCAAGTTCTCTCCATTTTTCTTGGCATTTTCATAAGAGACTGCGTCCAGAACAAATAGGTTCACTGTGTTCCCGCTGGCTTTAATGAGCTCCACCACCTGTGAAAAGAAGGGCAGCCGCTGACATGGAAGCTGAAGTGACGTCACTGTGGGTAGGTCAGGCAAACAGCTTGGAGTAAAATGGTGGCTGTAGGAATCAGTCACTAAACAGGGCACTTAATCCTCCCCCTTGTAGTTAATCAATGACCCCAGCCCTCCGCACTGTATCAAGTGCTACTTTTGTTACCTTTCACCATATGACTATGTGATTTTTGTGAGCATGTGATTTTTGTTGTTGGTTTGCAAGACTAGCACCCGGATGCCAAACTTAGCATAGCACGGAAAGCACCCAAAAACGTTTCACAGGTGTTTGTCTTCAGCTGCCCACAACATTATGGTAGATGTAGTCCTTGCATCTTTTATTTCATTAACAAACTTTCAGGCACTTATCAACATCAATAACCAAGCACTGGCAAAGCCTATAAGCCTGGCATTGTCTGCCAGCCTTTTAGCTATCTTAAAACTTGTTTTGTCATGGTTTTTGCAAAACTTTATTGTTGGGGGAAACTGTTGGGCCCTCATCAATTTTAAGGAACAACACTGGCTAAAAGTAAAAATATTTTTCGTCTCGTAAAGGACACATTTCCATAGTATTCCCTGGTACTAAAGGGTACTACGTTGTGTACAGATGTGTACCCGTGACAGAGCAAAATGCCTTCACTCACTGCGAAGTTAGTGAGGGCTGAAGTGGGTTGATCCATCGCCCCATGCTGTATCTGTGTTGTAGTGGGAGGAAGACAAATGTGAATGACACAAAAAAAAACAATGCATGAAAAGGTCTGACTGGCCCCTCAGCAAGTGGGTCTATTATACGTGTGCATTCAGGAAAATCAAAGGGTCTGAACTAACACCAGAGCACAAAAACTGCAACATCATGTTCTGTTAGATTTCAAACCAATAGAGTTGCAAGAGTTGACAAAGAACTGAGCTGTGGGACCAGAATTATTTATTCACTACCTTACCATTCTACTATTAAAGATGATAATAAATATTACCAATTGTAGGTCAGGCTATAGACCGCATTATCTGTGCCATATATTTTGTGAACAAGGTAAACCAATAAACATAGAAGGGCTTTTGTTGAGCCACTTTAAGCCATTGCTTTATTTGACTAAGTAATCACATTTTGAGTGTAAGAATTACCCCTTCCCTGGTCTCCAGCATTTTGATTGGCAACAGGGTGTACCATTTGCGATGATTCAATTGGGTATATTCTTTTTGTCTTTTTCTGCATAATTTCACTGCCCTATCTGTCATATTCCATTCATTTTTTTGGCCCATATCTCCATATCTTTTTTTGTATATTACAATTAACTTTGACCAATGTGTATTCCATATTAAAAAAAAAAAATCTTTAAGGAGGAATAATCCTGTGATAAAACAATATATTATACAAAATCATACGCATAGCTTCAGGGGTTATTAGGGGTGCTGCACCACTCATATAAATACATTCCTGGCTTGGCAGTTGGGTCTGGGGGGCCCTAGGTCGGGTCTGCTATGTCAGTATCCATTTATTCATTGTGCACCAAGAATAAAAGACAAAAGAGGCGAAACAGTGACCTTTCTTGTAAAAAAGGAGAGAGAGAGATAAACGTCTGGTGGTTGAATTTTAAAATGTGAAACCAGATAATCTGGAATCAATACCAACTCTCCTGCTTGTCCACAATATGTGATCCTAGGCAAACATTTTATCTCACTGAGCCACCATTTTCTTCATCATCACATATGAGAGCACTTGTACCTACTTGAGTTCAGGATGAACGCTGCACAAGCATCACTTATATTTGATTTATTAGACTATAAGGTTGCACCATCTATAATAAGAATCTGGGCCACGATTAGGGTTTATATGAGTACTGACTTGCCTCTTTGTTCACTAATGGCATTGTCTTCGAGGGAGGAGCCATTAATGATTCTAAGTTCATGTTTAAAAGCTATGACTTTTAATAAATGCCTGTCTATGCAGTGATATAATTGCATGTGCTATGGTGAAACACTTCCACATGTTAAAGAAATACACAGTTTTACATTTTGAAGAGATTTTATTATATTTTTACAGTATGTTTGATGTACGATGTACATGCCAAACACTTTCATGGCTTGGCTCTGGCTTGTCTTGGCCTATTAATTTGCTGGCTCACCCATCTCTATTTTCAACTATGGCTTAGTAGATGGGGCTGTCAGCCACTTGATAAAATGATTAGTAAAAGGCGAGGACTGGAAACATGGAGCCCTGCTCTCATGCACCGATTTGACAACTCTACCAAAAAAAAAAAAAAGCTTCTCGAGCAGAGACAAAGATGAGCGCATGCAGTGACAATGCAATTAAAATAGGTGATTCCAGGGTAGGGACACCAGAATGTTGTGTTGTACGTGACTGTAGTTCTGAGTTCCCAAGAATAACTATCAGGCCCAGGTGGGATGGGCAGGGGCCTAGCATCGGAGGGTGTTTGGGGTATGACACTCATTAAATGCATTCTTGTTAGTTGGGTCTGGGGGCCCTATGCCGGGTCTGCTCTAACTGTGCTGTTTTGTTTGATCATTCTCATTTCACTAAAAGCTTTGAATTTGTTCATTTTTTGAAGCAGAAACTTAAATATATATAGTGACTGGTTTACCAAAAACCGCACCCATAGAAGTACTCTTTGGAAATCACAAACATTGACAGTATTAGGCTTGAAATGCCGAGCCACTCTCAGGTAGTCATCCATATGTCTGATCATCGCACACCCAAAAGGTGTTTGGATGAATGCTTGTACATGGACTAACCAGTGTCAGTCGCTTGGAGTAGCATTCCAACTCACTGTTTCTCACCCACTGTGCCACTCTAGACAGAGGCCCACCAAATGCGAATCAGTACTGACTGTTCCTCATGGAAAGAGTCCATCCCGAACCTTGTCCATCTCACCCCTCCACACTGCACCCCGCTGCTTTTTGAGTTGGGAAATTTGAAAGTCGCACTCCCCGCCCCCTTCGCAACCTCCCCGCCCCCCCCCCCCCAATCTTACTGAATAAGCTACTGCCCTGAATAAAATGCACTGTGTGTGTTGAATCCTAAATGTCACATTGCATCATTTTTTCACAACTATTGCTCTGCCCTGTGCCCTGATCATTAGTGAACCTGAACTTTTATGTTGTTGTCATCACTGGGGCCATGCTGCCAGAAACACATATTCCTGGCCACATCCCTGCATGCCTTCTCTCGATGGAAGCAGAATCCATCACAAGCTTTAGCTTCTTTGTGCAAACTATTCTGTAATGAACAAGCACTTTACCAATCCGTAGTTTTTGGAAGAAGGAGGCGGGCTCAGGGCGCGGACATTGATGATAGCTTCGTCATTTTCAAATACATTCAAAATACATTTATTGAGCCCCCTTTCCTGAGCGGGTTACCTTTTATTTGTATCTTTGAGGCTGGTGGGGTATTAAAAGCAGAAGGCAATACAAAAGGGAAAATGTCTTTTTGGGTTCTCTTGCAAGTTGATATGTGTGTGGCATGGTGCTCCTTATATTACGATGTTCATGCCCCATTTCCAGACAAAGGTCAGCTATACTTGACTGATCCAAGCACACCCCATCAGTGGGATAACGAAACTTGAGGGGACCCCCTTGCAAGGTACCTGGAGGGGCCTCTGCTACGGATTTAATCAGGAGCTCTCGGGCCAGAGTACTGAGCTGAGTGGGCCCCCCTGGAGCTCGGGGCCTCCCTGCACCCCCCGGGGGCTGCGGAGGCCTGTGTTACGCCACTGACCTCCATCCAACCCTAGGGACTAAACACATACTTATCACCCAACTCTGTGAAACGTTCATGGTCACCTCTCACCATGCAACGAAAAGGGGATGTGTGTGAATACTCCTAAGGAACTTATGTACGTCTCTTTTATGAATCTCCAGGACAGTACGAGCTACTTTCCATTCGCACCTCATCACTGGGTGACAACTCTTAGATGTGTAAAATACCAATCCATCTGCCTTTTTGGTTGAAATAATGGCAAAGAGCAGTTGAGAGAGCTCCCTTTCAGGTCTGGTACAGCCAGCTCTGGCTGACACCACATCTCATGTTTATTAGGTCCGCCCCCTTGTGGCATTGGTGTGTTTGGTTCCTCGATTCTCATAAAGGAGCATCAATAACATGTTATCTCAGTGCAGAGGAGCATTTCCCCTGCACCAGTGTGATACATATTAATAGGCAATGGACAGTAACATTTGGAATGACACAGTAGGGTATTTTTGGGGGGGTTTCATTATTTACTTTGATTATCTCTGAAGGTAAAATGAATAAATGTAAGTTTCCTTTAACAGTGCTCTTTTGTGGGGTTAATGTAAGGATGATCTTTAGCTTCATAGACGTGGCCTGTTATAACTGTATGCACTTATTTATTAAGTTTTTGATAAATGTCTTTCATTTATTAGAAGATATGATATTTTCGAACGTTTGCTCCAAGTAGAGACATAGGCCCAGATTTACGAATGCTTTTCACTGGGTTTGCTTTACTTTAGTAAAGCAAACCTGACGCAAAGTGTGATGTTGTGATTTGCAATCCAACACGAATCAGGGTTTACGTTGGATAGTTTCCCAAAGGAACCCAATGTTGCGCAGTGCACTGCTTTGTATTACTGTGCATCAAGGGGGAGTTCCATGGGTGATGCATGAACGTTCCCATGCAACCACCCAAGCGTTTTGATGCAAATCCCTATCTACAAACAATCGTAGACAGGAATTTGCCCCAAAGACCTATGCTTACTCGAGGCAGGCAGAATGAGGAAAAATATTTTAATTTCTCCTTGTTTTTCCTATTTTGCATGTATGTTGCGTTGTACAGCACACATGCAAATCAAGAAAGGTGTAAAGGATAGTTTTTGCACTGGATCCTTCCAGTACAAATTCTGTTCCTTGCAGAGCAAACAGACCCTTGCGCTAAGGCGTAAGAATGTGTGTGTTGCCGCATAGCAGCCTAAAGTATGCCAGGACAGGGAGAGAGGAAAGCAATGCCACATCTTAGTAGATATGGTGCTGTTCTGTTCTCTGCTCTTCATGCAGTGCAGCACAGCACAGCAACTTTAGTTGCACCAGGGCCTAGATTTTCATACAAGTCACATAACGCAAGTAAAGTTGCAGTGCTGCATAAGCGAATGGGAGAGAGCAGAACAGAGTCATAAAGAAGTTATAGCTTTGTCCAAATAATGTAAACATCCCTATGTAATTAAAAAGTGGAATGCGTTTTACTTACATTAGAAAATAAAGGGCTATAATATGTGGATTGAATTCAAATAGTGTGAAAAGAGTGATTCATTTTACCTTGTAAAAAGGTTTGGTATAAAGTCACATTGAATCATACGTCCGTCATAGACTCTGCCATCAAAGTCCCTATAATTTCAAGAGGACACTCAAAGGGTAGAAGAATCCGTAATATATTGATTTATTTTTAATGTTAGATGTCTGGAATTCTTAGGTACCTTCTAGTGAGATATGTGCATTATAAATGTATATGTACAATACTGGTCATGAGGGCTGTTTCTTAATTGAAGGAAGGGCTTCCGGAGGCTTAATTGTGTAAAAATGGGTAAGTCTGAAAATTATGACGTTTTAGAACATAAATGGATTATGTTGACTTAATCAAGGCACTCATTTTATTTGCAAAATAAATAATACAATAAAATAGATGTAAGTTTGTGCTCTGCTGAACACAGCCTTGTTAATATTTCAGGTACTCTCTTTTACATTGAGAGTTAAATAGAAAAGTATATTAAAATAATATTCCTGTGCTTCCATGCAAGGCAAAATTATTAATTGTTGAAAAATCCAATTTGAGTAGAATCTGCTAGTTTAGGCATTTTGTATGACTCTAGGATCTCTTTTGAACCATGGAGTAACATTATAATGCCACTGATTAACTTGCATAATCTGCCTTTAGTGCCATAATGTGTTGCATACCTAGGCCTTTAAACGCTTAAATTAATCAAACCTTCCACATACCTGAATCCTCCACTGCCGCATAATTCCAGTGACCATTATTCTAGGTTAAAGCCATTAAGGTCACCACAGTGACACCACTGTGACACTACTGCCTGGGCCTGTCTTCTTAATATTATGTTGTGCCCAACAAACCTTCTGATTCTGTTACATTTCTATTGCAGGTGTGTTTCTTTTACAGTGTATTGTTTTCATACATTGTTTGGTGATACTTTGTTTAATTTCTGTCAGCTACTGTGTGCAGGCCCTCGTTCTTTGCCACCTACGGACTATGGGGCCGATTCCGATCTCGGTCGGAGGCGCACCCAATACCATTCGGTCGGGAAAAAAGCCATGCGAAAGCCTGTTACCCGACCGAACCGTACGCTGGTCCGGCCGAGCGAGTACGATGCGACTCGCCGACCGACTCGTCCGGGCGACCCGACCGCTCCGACCGACTCGCACCCGGACCGTACCGCTCCGACCGACTCGGTCGGACCCGGTCCCGCACCGCGCAATGGAGACGTTTTCCGGCCGGGTAAGTACGATGCGCACCTCGACCGCTCCGACCGACTCGCGCCGTCCGACTCGAACTCGCTGTCGGAGCCGTACTTTGGGGGTCCGTGTCGGACCCCCTGTACGCGTACCCGTGCGAGGCGCACACAGGGGGACCCAAGGGTCCCCTACCTGTGCGTGTACGCCGCGAAGCGCTCGCGGCGTACTCGCTGTAGGGCGCGCCTTGTCCGCCTCGCACCCATTGAGGCAATGGGAGCCCGCGTACGCGTTGTACGACCGGCTCCCATTGACTTCAATGGGAGTCCGACCGACTCGTGTCCGATAACATACGGACGCATCGGACTCGTTCGGTCGGACTGCACGGGTCCGATTCGGTCGGAAATCTCTCCGGGTCCGGCTCGGTCGGGGAAATTTCCGGCCCGAATCGGAATCGACCCCTATATCTCTACGTCACTTTGCAGTACAGGTGAGGTTCATTCACCCACTCTATTACATCCTGAGGGAACAAGTCTTCTGCACGCTTTGACTACTGCTCTATTTGCAGCATCGTTTCATTCTGGTTAAGTTTTGTTTAAACCTCATTTCACTCTTGCTGGGATTTCCAGCAGATACCCACTTGCATAAGAATCTGTCGCTATGCCCTTGCGACGGCGTATCTGCCCAGTTAGTCCGGCACATATTATTCTTCTGCTTATTCTACTCCCTACAAAGGAAAAGAATAGTAGTGCCTTATTTGCGTAGTGCTAACTTTACTCAATATAGGTTAGCTCTGTTACACTTTCAACAGCTTGAGGTTCCTTTGGTGTGCTGTGTACTTGCTACTTTTCTTTGGTCAGCCGTGAAGTGCAGGAAAGAACTTTGGACCTATGGATTGGAAAATGTGTGTCCTAAGAATATGGTCCTTCAAGGTTTCCTGCAAAGCCGAACTAGCTGTAACCGATTGAATTTAACACCCCTTCATGTATTATGGCTAGGCGAGAATAAGATATACAGGGGCAGATTTACAAGAAAGTGACGCATCTGTACAGATGCGTCACTTTCCCTGCGCCACCCTGAGAAACCCTTGCGCCACCATGGATGCGCTGTATTTACAATACGACGCACCATGGCGCAAGGATTGACAGATGCGTCAGAAATTCTGACGCATCTGTTGGGGCAAAAGTGACGCATTGCTGGAGTCGTGTCGCAAGCACGACGCAACTCCAGCAATGCATTTTGAGGCTTATTTCCACTACACTGGGTCACTCCTTACGCCTGCTTCATGCAAGCGTAAGGTTTTGACGCAGTGGCGTCCTAGAAGTGACACAGTGAAATCTTGTAGATTTCACGGAGTCACTTTTATGACGCCTTCCTGCGTGGGAACGCCCACCCTGCATACATTATACCTGACACAGGTATAATGTGACGCAGGGCTTTACAACGTTACCCATCTCCCTAGATGCGTCACGTTGTAAATAGGCCGCATGGTTTGCGCCGCCGTTCCGTCAAAAAAAGTGACACAATGGCGGCGCAAGGAGGCGCAAGTGATTGTAAATCTGGCCCACAAAGTGGTCCCGAATATATGAGTACAAATTTCCAGGCCAAATTGCTTGTAATATAATTTCTGGAGTTTTTGGCTACAAGTCCCCTGAACGTTAGACTAAGGTTTTATGAGGATTATTTAATTATATATGAATTATGGAATTAATTAGGCAGAAGGGAACTGTGTTTTAATACCTGTTTTAAGATGTTCTATTAGTCAGTATGTATTTTTACCTTGCTTGTTTTAAGATATATGGATGTATTCCTATATGTTTATATTTATTGTAATGTATGCACTTTTTATGCACCGGAAACTATGCGAAATAAAGTTTTTGAGACTTTGAGTCTACTGATCTAGAATTCAGGCACAGAAGCACAGAGAGGGCACTGAGTATGAGCCCCACTTTATACCACAGCTGGAAGCACTCTACATGCGATGACAGGAAGATAATTTTTCCATCAATGAGAGTTTAGTTACCTGTGGATGTTCAGTCTGGTCCACAAAGGCCCCGTTGACCCTCAAAACTCTGTCCCCATCTTTCAGGCCCGCCTTTGCAGCCCGACCCGTGGGTTCAATGCTCCGGACCAAGTGACCAATTGTGTCCCGCTCAATGCGCAGAAAAAAGCCAAAGCTCTTCCCCTCCTGCTTGGTGACGATGCATTCTCTGGGCTGGAGAGGGGAAGCCATGTTTGCTGGGGAAAGGGAAATGTTGACATATCATCACAACTTGCATAGGTACGCATAATCAAAGACATTTAGTAAGTCGATCACGTAGCTAATGCTACCAGTTTTCTGATTTTAGTCAAATTAACACACAAATACATATATATTTACCTGTCTGTATTTATTTTTAAAAACGGAATAATGCAGTAAGTATATGGTATTCTGAGTGACTGTAAATGCTGTCAGGAATGGCTGGCAAGCCATTATCCTTGCAGACTGACAGCATGGGGGGGTGTTAAAAAGCAATGAGTTCCTTGAAAATGGGTTGTAAAATGCTGATGTTCTCTTGTGAATTTAATTTATCATAAAGGCTGCTTGTAGTGCTAAACCCCGACAGACATCCAAATGTGAGTACACATATATTGGTCAAATAAGCATGGAAATGTACTAAATGCTTCAACACTTTTTCACAGAACTGAAATACATAAACTAGATATATGGTAACAGTTAGCACAATGAGCAAAAGGAACTATGCAGAAATATAGATGGACATATTGAAATAAAATCATATAACTGTTATCTCTACATAAGGGATGTTTGCAGATTTTTGTAGAGCAAACATAAATTTGGAAACACAGCGATGGAAATATTTTAAAAATAAAATCATAAAACCGGTATCTCCACATATAGCATATTTGCATATATTTCAAGAGCAGGTGGACGTGGAGCAAAAATAAACATTGAGAAATACTGATGAAAATATTTAAAAAAAATAAAGCTGGTATCTCCTCATGTGGGGTATTTGCAGATGCTTCAAGAACAGTTGGGCTTTCAAGACATTTTTGAAGAAGGAGAAGCTTGCAACCTGTCTGATATATTGCGGAACATTGCTCTGCGTCTTCATGCGTGGTCCTAGAAAGAGAGGATCAGAGGGGGACTTCATGGTGAAGTGGTTCTTTGCGGCAAAAGTACTAGATCTGGCCGAGATGGATACATTACTTGTCAAGTAACCTGAGGTGTTCAGTCTCAAGGGTTTATAAATGATGGAAGTAGTTTGGAGAGTGCAGCTGCCTCAAGAAACTGCCATTGATGAATTTTAGGACATGAGTCATGTCGATGAGCTTTTATATTCAGATGTGTCTACTAGCCACAAGGACAAAAGCTTTTAGTGAGGCCAATTTGTTGAATGGACACTAGGTGGGGAGGTAGTTCCCATACTTCAGACATGAGTTGATAATGGCCTGTACAATAAGTGAGCAATCAGGACTTTATGGTTCTATAGAGTTGCAGCTGATGCTGGATCCTTTTTGCTATGTTTGTTGTAAGTGAATCCTTGTTTATTTTCTTGCCAAGTGCAATGCCTAAAGAGTTAGTGCTGGTAATGATTTCAGAGCAACTCCCAATAGATTGGCAAATGCTCAGAAGGTTGTAATGATGGTTTTTGATAAGTAAGAATTGTTTTTTGTGGGTTACATTTCAGTTCCTGAAGATCATACAGATACAGATCAGGCAGAGCTTGAGGTGTGAACGGCTGAGCTTAGCGAGTCAATATAACGGTAGAGTCGGGTATTGTCAGTATAATGATGCATGATGCCTATTGAGTCAATTTTCACCGCAGGGCTTGGGGCATGTGTTGAACAATATGGAAGCTAGAATAGGGCCTTGAGGTACATCGAAACTCAACCGAAGCTTTCCCCTGTAGCCTGTCGTATTCAAGATACCCAAGATAAATAATCCCCCAAAGATTACCAAAATAAACACTGATAACTCAGCGCAAGTTACTCACAAGACCATGACTCGCTCACAAAACAATTTAATTGACTGGCATCCCACAAGCAACACCATTGCTACAGAGGAAAAACTCTGACTTTTCATGAGTGAACCTAACTGGTCCCACACCCCTCTTTCATCTCACATTCCTGAGTCACTGGAAGAAATTATCCTTAACATGTATAGAACAATATGCCACTCCATCAGAAACAGAGTCCAGACTACATACATTCTCACCTCAAATATAACTCTGTAACAAGCCCAAAATAATCACTCCCACAAACATTGTAGAAATCCTATGCAACCTCTTGGTAGCCCTCGTAGTACCTATAGCAGTTCCATCATCTAAGCTGTACTCCTTACATACTTTCATAATTAACCTCCTCAACCGTATGACACCTAAATCTTTATGCAAGACAATTTTAACACCCATACACCTATATTATCCCCAACACAACCTCATCAAAATTACATACCTCTTACACCTGGGAAACAACCTCACCATTAGAGTTTGCCCTGAGTGATCCCAATTTTCTTTCTTGAGAAACCTAGGCATTTTGAAATCCACAGCAAGACAGTAGACCTCCACTACGAGAACATGTAAAGTATGCGATTTCTGCCTCAGACAAATATATACCCAAAATGACAGCAAACACCCAAACAATAGCACAGCCAAATCAATCCATTGCATCAGCCACAACTGCAGCCCGGTAGTAACTAAAACCACAACCATCTCAGCTGTCTTAAAGAATCTAATGCCAGACTACCTGCGCCAAACGTAAACATGGCTGTCCTCTAACATCGAACTTTAGATGGACATTCTCCTACATCAGGGGTATGGCATAATACGTTTCAACAATGGAATTAGTACCAGTGGATGAATAGTTGTCATACACACTTTCAGTTTACAAACACAAGGGTTCCAATGACCCAAATTCCAGTGCATTCATCGCGACATCTGTGTCCCACCTACTCCCATCTTACCTACCCCCCCCCCGTTACCCCCCCCCCCCGGCAACATTCTCAAATTTGCAAGACTTCATCGACTTTATGGCTACTTAAAGAGTGACATCAACAAAAACATTTTTCCTAGTGACTCAAGCTCAATAGGAACAACTCATCTAATACAGGAATCAATTTATTGCATCCTCCCCAAAAGCCAACTCAAAGGATGAATCATCAATCTAATCACTGCAGAGCCTAACAAGATCAAAATTCATCATTCAATCATTCCTGAGTGGTCTGATCACTTTCAAACTCCCTTCAAATTCATACACCTCCCATCATATAAATGGAACCACTGCAAACCCACCTACCATTGAAGCAAGGACTCTACCCTAATTTCCTAGACAACAGAACAAGGGCCTTGGTTTCCTCTATGAAAGTTCACTATTCTAGGCAACACATTCACTTGTGTGGCAGATAGTTTGTTTGCGGTGTAATCAAGGGATTTTTTATATCTATTGCAAAGAGCATCTGATGTGAAGAGAAATAATAAGCTCAAGGGAAGAGAGCGTGGCTCTGCAATGCATTCTTAACACTCGTTTTAGTGCTTAAATCCTTCCCGGGTGCATAAAATGTGACCAGGGGCCGAAGCATCATACCGTTTTCTGCGCTGGAGCACAAGTGGCCTGTGCATTTCTTGTTGGCGCCTTTAGTGCATACATTAACTCTAAATATCTCCAAATTAGTGTATGTGTTACTGCTAGCAGAGCTTGGAAACACAAGGAGGCAACAACTGCTCTGTGCTTCAGAGCATTGTTGGAGATATTTCGAGGTAATGCTTGTGCTGAAGACGCCAAAATGAAACACACAGACCACTTGTGCTCCGCAGCGCATACAATGGCATCATTACACAACTCCAGGGGCCGTATCATGATGAGCATTTCTGGCACAGAAGAAAGCCGAGGACCTGCTTTATGCAACTGTAGGGTATAAAGTGAATTCATTTAGCCTGATATTTCTCTGAACTAGAGCTTTATTTTCAGATAGCACAGCTCAGAAACAGAAAGAGTCAAACATTGCCCATAATTTACGAGCTGTATTAGCTGAAAATAAAGCACTAACTCAAAGAAATATCGGGTTAAGTGAATTGGCTTTATGCCCTACAAGTGCACAAAACAAGGGGTGGGCATAACTGGCATAATTCTCTAGCATAATTTTTCGTATTTACAAAAAATTACTCGTAATTATGAATAATTACGTGAGAAGCATACTCCAGTGTTTAGTGCTATTTTCTCTGTGCAAAAATGACCCTGGTGTTCAAAATGGGCCCAAGAATGCATTTTGAGCTAAGAAAACAGCATTAAATGCTACAGGACACAAACAGCAGTACCCAGCAGCTGCTCGTCGATCTCTTTTAGTTTGAGTGATGGCGTAATCGTGTCATTTCAGTAATTTCACATCACAAGAGTAATGTGTAATTCCTAAAATTAATCCAATTACTCCGATGTAATTCAAATTTCTCCCAGGCCTACATACAGCATGGTTCAGCTCTTAATGCTGCTCCAGAAAAGTTGATCATGGTATGGCACCGGAGGTTTGCCACGCACATAGGCCCTCATTTATGGGGATTTCAAGTAGGGCAGCGCAGTAAGTCAGCTTGCTGCACTGCCCCACACCAAAGAGAAACAGCAGGAATGCACCGTATTTATGCAATACGGTGCATTGCTGTCCTTTCCCCTGTGCTGGCGCTGTTTCGGCAGCCTATCGTCAAAGCAGGCACCCTTGCATTGTTTGCACAGAAATAACCCGAAGAGGCGTTTTCCTCTTTCTATGTGAGATGCAGAATGCAGCACACACAGAAAGAAGAAAAAACAAGGAGAAATAAAGTTATTTCTCCTTGTAATGCCTCCTCTCCTTGGAAGTGTCAAAATACATGGGTGTTGCGTGGGAAATCCCACCGCAACGCCCCGATGGAACCAGTGGCGTAACAAAACTTGAGGGGGCCCCCCTGCAGGGTACGTGGAGGGACCCCCTCCGGACTCAATCTGGAGCTCTCCGGCCGAAGTGCGGTGCTGAGGGGGCCCCCTGGAGGTTGGGGGCCCCCCCGCACCGCGGATGCTGCGGGGGCCTGTGTTACGCCCCTGGATGGAACACCTCCCAAGCACAGAGTAAGGTAACACAGTGATTTGCGCTGCCTTGCCTTACTCCATATCTATGAGGCCATTCAGAGCCACGCAGAGTGGCTTTGTGTGGCTTCATAAATATGATTTTGTATTCTGTGTCGCTTGAGCGACATGAAAATTGACGCTCTGGCAGCTCAAGGGGTTCGTAAATATGCCCCAAAGTGTGCTAACCCTCTAAGTTCGTCAGCGTAGCAGCCGGTGGACAGCCTACTTATTGGCTGCGCCATGACCAGGTTAAGGTATTGTATTGTATATAACATTTATAGAGCGCGACAAACACCCTGCGGGTACCCTGGCGCTAAAGATACATGAACACAGACCAACGTGGAGCGAGAAGGGCAGAACCTAAGAACATTACTCGAAAGCGACAGGATCAGTTTCTGGGGAACAACCACGAGGTGTATAGCAATAAAAGTTTACCTTGGCTGTAGTGCTTCACACAGCAGGTATTGATTTGCAGCAGGGTGGACTTTTCCCCATCCCCCCACTCTGCGCCAGGTCAGCTTAGACCTTTGCTACCGAGGAAGGAGCGCCTCGTGACTGCTGAGTAATCTTGGTGAAGCGGTGAGAGGCGCTGATGCTTGCTGGAAAGGCCACAGGATAGCCCGCTATAAAGGCTGTCAGCACCTCCTACATGTTGGCTCTCTGGAGATTGTGGAATGTTCCTTTCTTCAATCTGATGGGCAAGGTGGGCAGGTGTGACCAGGGCCGGACCGGCCATAGCGGGCACCGGGCGTTTCCCCGGTAGGCCGCTAGGGTGGGGACCGGTTTTGGGCCCCTGGGGGGCCGTTTTTGTTACCGGGGGTCGGCAATATCGGCCCCTGTAACAAAATCGGCCGAAACCGGCCCTCGCAAACTGCTCGGCTGCACTCCCCCTCACCCCAGGGGGGGCCGGCTGAGCAGTTTGCCAGGGCCGGTTTCGGTGCCCAGTCCGGCCCTGGGTGTGACTGATGTTGGGAATCCGTGACTGAGCCATAAAGTGAGTTGGAATGAATCAGCCACGGGGCTCCAAGTCCACACAGTGAGCGGGTCACACCGGCCGAATTCAAATGCAGCCTCTGGTTTCAGTTTTCCCTTGTTTTTACATATACACACAGGGTGAAACACATTTCTTCACCTGTATGCTTTTATTTTAAAAACGGTAAAAACGGAGAGTAGGATTTCTTATGAGACATTCTCCGAGCTCTCATTCCAGTCTGTCAGACCGATGGCTGTGCAGTTTGGCCGCCTGGGAGGTTAAAAAGAGGCACACCTTAGTAATGAAACATGAACAGGGGCAGAAGTGCACCTCTTTGTATTATGCGCCCGGATGGATGTCTTTTTGTATTCTATGTATATGGCTGTTATAACACTAAAACCTGGCAAACGCTGGAGTCTCAGTGAACATTAATTAGTAAAAAAATGTGGAAATATACTGACTGTAACTTCATTATTTGACTTAACAGAAAATAAATGTGGATTAAACGTGTTGGGGGGGCTGGTTAAAATCTATGGCAAGCACCTTGACAGAAGTGGATTCAAGAAGAAGCAAATGTAGAGAGTCTTCCGTGTTTTGTCAGCTGTGAAGGACTGAGGCAGATTCAGTGAAACCCTGCTCAATGATGTCATCACTAGCAGGCACATTTATTACCTCCTCCTACATGTTTTTAAAAAACTGGGTGTTTTTTCCACATCTACTTGCATTTGGTTTCCCCTGGGCTATTGTTGGTAGAAACCATTGCTTTCCAGTCTGGGCATCGCTATGCACCGGTAATGAGAAAATGACAGCACTACTCACCTGTAATAACTTACTACAGTTGAGTTGTGATGTCACAGTGCTTCTCCCTGAGACATTATATAGTGTAAAAACATACCTTTCTAAGTAGATCGCAGAATATTACTTAAACGATTAAAGTGAATACTGTCTTCAGTTCCCTTTGTCTCTCCTCTCCTGGGAAATCCATTCATTAGCCAATAAGGAGTCAATCTTGACTGGCCTAGAGTTTTTGAAGACCTCGGCAAAAGTGCCCAAGTATTGCCCCCCCTCATCTGTCCATGGGTACACAAAGCCTTACAAACCACCAAAAATGCAGTCTTTATAGCTCTTTACAAGGAAGCCTATCTCTGCAGCCACCCACATGCCTATTGATATACCTACCAGGCAGTGATGGAACATACATCACCCAATGAAGCGAATGCTTTATGAATCTATGCGCTCTTAAGCTGTTATAGCCTTCTTTACAAGCATAAAGAAACATTCACAAAATGTGTTTTACTCAGAAGTACTTTTTTATTTGATTTAAGTTGTAAGGTGGACGTTGTAGGGTAAAAAATATAATGCAAGTGTTGGAACAAGCAGAAACATAGTCATTTGTGGGTTTTCACAAACGTTTTCTCGCCCCATTCCTACCCTATATATAAAATCAGGGATGTCTTTCTGCCAAAAGCAGGAGTAAATCAAGGGACCACCTCCGAAATTGGTGGGGTTTAGTGGCTGGGATCTCTCTATCGGAAAATATTTCCTCACGGAGAAAAAACTAAAATATGTTTTAAAGTGTTCAATTTGCAAATGTACTCTATGAACATTTCCACACAAGAAGGAGTTTAGACAGAATATCGGAAACAGAAATATCGTGGGACAAAATATTGTGTCAAGAATATTCAGGACAACAATATTGTGATGGTAAGTTTCAATAGGTAAGCAACGTTTTACTATGTATAACAGCACATATACGTACCGTGATGACATATATACCTCCAAGGGGCATAGATGTGGAGTTAAGAACAGTAAATCTATACTTACCTATTTGCATTTACCTTCTACCTTAATTGCATTTTATTTCTATTAGTCCCATTATTGGCAACACACCCCACCCACACCACAACAGAGTATGCATGCATAAATAAATACACAACACAACTTTTGTTTTTGAAAATTAGTGCTGCAGGTTTATTCCATACAAAAGTATGCAATATGGTGGGTTATCTTACGGGCGATCCAAGGGCAGGCAGCTGTACCAACCTATGCTGCCCTGCCCGCCTGATGAGCCAAGCACTGTGGAGTAACCAATCAGCGCTACCCTTATGGGGGTGATCCCCTTACTGGATCACGTGACACATTGGTCCCTATTACTCACGCCCCTTTCAGGGCGGAGCGTAGCAAGGCAAGCCCCCGGTTGTTCAGGCCCACAACCGCCCGAAGGACTAACGGGGCGCCGACGTAATTGTTCCAGGACCCTCCCATGAGGCTCCTGGGATTTGGCTCTGGCACCCCTATTGTGCTCTTGCAGAGGTACTCTTCTGTACCCATTTGCTTCCAGATCGCCCTGTAACTCCTCCTGCAACGAGAAAGAAAACATTACAACGTTCGATGTATTTCGCCTGCCAACCCCACGCCGGGTAAGCGGTAGGGTGGGAGACGGCGTGTCCGGCGCAAAGAGGACGCCAAGATGGCCGGGGGAGGCATAAATACCTCCCCACCTCCTCTGCGTGCCGGAAGTGACGCGTCTGGTAGGGGACTCCTCCTTGAGTCCCGCACATCATTGGGGAGTGGGAAGTGCCCAAATGGCACTAAAGGGGCCGCCCGTTTAGGGTGGCCCCCTGCGGGGCCGCAGGCAGCCGCATAGTCCCATTATTGGCAACACACCCCACCCACACCACAACAGAGTATGCATGCATAAATAAATACACAACACAACTTTTGTTTGGGAAAATTAGTGCTGCAGGTTTATTCCATACAAAAGTATGCAATATGGTGGGTTATCTTACGGGCGATCCAAGGGCAGGCAGCTGTACCAACCTATGCTGCCCTGCCCGCCTGATGAGCCAAGCACTGTGGAGTAACCAATCAGCGCTACCCTTATGGGGGTGATCCCCTTACTGGATCACGTGACACATTGGTCCCTATTACTCACGCCCCTTTCAGGGCGGAGCGTAGCAAGGCAAGCCCCCGGTTGTTCAGGCCCACAACCGCCCGAAGGACTAACGGGGCGCCGACGTAATTGTTCCAGGACCCTCCCATGAGGCTCCTGGGATTTGGCTCTGGCACCCCTATTGTGCTCTTGCAGAGGTACTCTTCTGTACCCATTTGCTTCCAGATCGCCCTGTAACTCCTCCACAGCTCTGGAGGCGGCCCCCGTCGCCTAAAGAGCCCCCACCAAAACAGCTCCTTTCTCACTGCAACCTGAAATTTCCCGGGCCTCATTCATGTCCAGAGGAACAGATCCAAGCCCACCTGTGCAAGTGCACCCCAACATTGTCAAATTAACCTTTGGTGTTCGCCCGGCATAGCTCATGCCTGATGAAGCCAAAGCCCCTTGTTCTGCAAACTTGCGCATGGAGCGGTTTATCCTTCTCTGGGAATGTACCAGTGCCTCACATGCGCTGCAAGAATGTGATGGCCTCCCAGGAGGGAGCTCTACCCTTAAACATCGCTGTATTACCCTTCAAGCTGATGTGGCTCCCACCTCCTGCAACCTGAAGTTGCAGGCCTTCTAGCAGTTCGTGCTCCCTAACACCTGTTTCCCCAATACCTGGAACAGCAGCACACATGCTTGAAGACCGCTTCCACAACCAGGCTATATACTCTGGCTATGCGGGCGGGGCATTTCCTGCTCAACTGAAGCAACCCGTAACCCGCCCAGGGAGCAGGGTGCACCTACTTTGTTGAGGTTGACCAGACATGTGCACCGACCTTTGTGATTAATAAACCATGGCGAACAGGACTGATCGCCTAGCGCACACTACTGCAGTACATCAACCATTTGGAGTGACAACTTCGCCACCTGCCAGGCTTGCTTAACTAAAGCTCGATGACAGATACACACATACCTGCTAACCAGTTGTGACCCTTGATGTTCAACCCAGCTAATGACCTAGTACCTTGATATTCCAGGGAATATTGCCCTCCACAAGATCAAGCCGCACATGAGCCTATGGCCTACACCTACTGGGCCGAGGTGCATAGTGTGCTCTGGAATTGTCAGTGATGGTGCTCCAAACACATTTCAAACCGCTATTGGAGCCACAGCACACATTCTGGCATAACCAGCTGGCGCATGCCACCTGGCTACCTTGCCGCTGCGAGATTTTGCTCTTAACGCCAACCTCTTGCGGCTACTGGTGCACATAGTTTGTAGGTCTTGCCTCCACTCTATTTATGCCGATACCTGCAATGTACCCCTCTGCCCCTGTATGGGCGGGAAAATACCCGTAACATTGCAAATCCCCCTGCACTCACAGTCTCAGGCAGTCAGGAGGGGGAAGAGAGGTCCATAGAATTGGTTCTGCTATCTTGCTTGGCCACCTAGCCCGCAAGCACCCTCGTCTGACAGCACCCTATCTGCTGTGTCGCCCGTGCAATGTCCGCGCCCTGGCGCAGGACGTCCCGATCGACACCTCTTCTAACAGACTGCCTTCAGGAAGCTGGAGTGAACGGTTGTATGTTGTGCACTGACCATAAAACCTAGGTTTGCTTTGAGAGGGATCAATTTGTTGCACTCAAACTCGTGGCAACGTGCAGTTCTATAGCATTCTACCCTGCAGGGTGTGCCTGGACGATCCTAGACACCCCCTGTGAGCCAACCTGCTTTGACCCAAGATGCAAGGCACTACACCCGGTACACTTGGTTATCCCGAACTTAATTGCCCTCCCTCGGAATCGTGTGTCAAGGTACCCGCTCCCTGAATTACTCCCTAATAGTCTATGTGTCACGCCATGCTCCTTTTTATTCCTTGTTCAAAGCAGTGAACTCGCTCACCCACGAGACCTGCTAGAAGCAAGTTTAGTGTAGCATGTACATGGAATTAAATTCCCCCGCCAACTGCACAGAGGGCAAGCCACACTCACTGCTACTGATGTCTGACTAATTGGCCCTTGGAGGCCGTGGCAGTACTGCCCGGTCGGCAAGTACGCCCACGGTACAGTTGTAATTTAATACCTCCTGCCGCTGACAACTGCAGGTGCCTAATACCGGGCTGTGAGTATGCGGCCCAGGAAGCCTAAAAATAGGCTTGGTGTGGATGGGTAGTTAGCAATGCCTGGCAATAAGTGTAATGCCTTTGACAAACCTCTCCTGACTGGCATCTATGCCATTCTTAAACATTCACGGTTTTGCCACATGTCACCCTTCTGGTTGGTGATATGGAACCTCCTACCCAGCATAAGCGGACAGTCTCGCGTTGCCGTCACACCACCTGTGTATCTTGAATCACCCTCCTGTGTCACCTAACCTCGGTTCTAGAGTGCACTTAATCCACGCCGTTGACCAGAATTTCACAGGCCTCTTTGATTGCTAGACCCTGGAGAACACATTGATGGAGTCAATTCTGGTTTGAAACAATATATATGCATTGTGCCCTCTATTGGAGACAACTCACCCCTCATGTGTAGTTGTGGAGTGACAACTACACCAGTGCCTACACAAGTCACCCAACAGACAAGTAGACCCTGACTACTTTGTGTTCTGGTGCTAGATTAGGGAAGAGTCTTGCCTTCACTTGCTGCTCCCTGGGAAACACACAATGCCCGTGCTCTGGCTACAACTCAGCGATGCCCTCGTGTGGCAATGAACCCCTGGTCAAATAAGAGTGCCACTCCAACTAATAAAACTTACACCTTGACCATGGGTGGGTGGAGTCTAGCTCTCCCCAAACTTCTGCTGTTGAAACCCACGGACACGCCTCCTGTCAGTTCAAATTAGTAATTCCTGTCACTGACCACCACAAGGGGCTCCTACTGGGCTGTGTAAGTGAGGCCCAGGGTGACCTTGACGATCGGCTTGGTGTGGATGGGTGCTAACATTACCTGGCTGAAGTGCAATCCCTTTGACAAACACTCCTGCCAAGATGTGCCACTCAGGTAGAAGCAAGAGTTATCCAGCCCACCTTACTTCCTGTCCCAGTTATCTGAGTAAATTGTGAAAGATGCACATTTGAAATGGTAGCGGATACTGTAACTTACGCCTGCAAATGCTCTGCACAGAGCAGCCCGCTAGACAATGGCTTCCCTTGAAAGGCGGTGCCAACAGACCTCCTAGCTCTAAAGGCGGTACCTCTGAGTAGGGCTCTACTCTAACAAGTGCCCCATGCATCGGATACCGCCTCCGGCTGCAAGCCGCTCAGTGCTACCGATGCCTTGGCACTTCATGCCCCACAGCCAGCTCACCCTGCTACAATGCGCTCGTGACTGGGCCTCAAAAGTGCGGCGAAAGCGCGAGACTTCCTAGCCTGACCTTGGCTCTTCACCAGGCTCCCTCGCAAGAGCCAACCACAACCTTGTGGCCTAAAACATTCGCCTCTGTGGGGCGGTTGCGAATTGACTGCAAACCACTCCTAGGCGTTCTCTACCCATGTTGTAAATGGAGTTTCAGGTAGGCTAGGGTATGCACCTAAGCCTGGCCGAAGCCACCCCTCTAGTCAGGGGAAGGGGGTGCACACTTATGCCGACTCCTGCCCACCCCTTAGGTGGCTAGGCAGAGACTGGCTATCCCAGAGGCAGTTTAAATTTGATGTGCCATATGCACTCCCACATTGGCACCTGCAGCAGAGATTCCATACCAGGCAATTCTAAATACCCTGCGTATCGTCCACCCAAGAGAGACTTAGTACCATCTGCCCCTATTACTCTGTGCTACCAAACCTTATTATGACCTCACCGGTATTATATAACTCACTAGGTCAATCGGGCCACCGTCCTACAGCTCAGATAGCACAACCCCGTAGTTGTTGGCAGCAACTGTACTTCGCATAACAGCACAGAGTAAATAAAAATTGTGCTTTCCCCCCCTTGGGCTGGTAACTGACATCCAACAAGTCAGAACCTGGTCATGAGATCCCAGTTTCCTAGACTAAAACAATGATTATCCTGCACCATTAACAAATGTGCTACATGCCCGCATGCCCTAGCCCCCTGGTGCTACAGTGGGCAGCCACCCCCTGGAGGCAGTGGTCTTTCCAACTCTCCTCCGGATTACGCAGCTATAGGGGCTCCAGATAATCTTAGGTGTGAGAAAAGTCTTTCTAACGTAGCCAACCGACGGTTTAAACGTGTAAGTGACTGGCCCCCAATATGGTGTGACCAAACCAAGGCTGAAGCAATAGGAGCATGAGGCCTTAAGCAACGGGTGTCTTTGTGTACTGGAAACATTACTTAGCCCCGCCAAGAACCATGGACATCCCCTAAATGCGGGTCACCAGATCGTCCAAGAAATATTGATGGATTTGAGACCTATGCACCATCCAAACTGCCGAATTAAAATTGGCGAGAATAGTTCTATGAAAGAAAAGCATTGAATGACCCGCACTGGCCAAGCACTGCTCTACCATTCCAATCACACCTTCCACCATCGCAACCAAGCCACCCTGGCACAGTTACGCAGATCCTGAATACAGTTCCTAAGAATATGCGAGGTGTCTGCACGTACTCCCCGAGTGGTCCTACCGGGATCTGAACCTGTGACCAAGAGGTTGAAACAAGCCACTTTCTGTTCTGCCGCTCCACAGGCCTGTAAAATTGTATCCCAGGGCCGACATATGGCACCTGAACCCTTATTTGGACAGGCCCGAGCTAGGAACCCAGATCTAGACGGCCTGCCCACCGGTTGACAAAACAAACCCGGTGGCTAAAACACTCCCTGAGGATAGATCGGTAGCATATGCTTGTGTTCCTTACTGCCAGTATATTGCCGCCAGAAAAGGAACTTAACCCTTCCTGCAAAGTGTGTACACTGGCCCGTGACACCACTGCCAAGCCGCCATGTCTGAAGCCCAAAACCATCAAATAAGGACAAGCCAATGCCAAATGCCAATCAGCCTCAGTTGCCAATGGAACAAAACATTGCAACTAAGGCCCCAAAACCGGCTCCAGTCCCCAGCTGCGGCACGAAAATACAATCAATCGACCTCCCCCAATGAGGCCCGGCAACACCATGAGTCGGGGCTGCATATGCACTAGTCCCGGGGACCCACCTTGGCTGCATCAAACACCAAAATTAGCCGGGGAAAAAGTTCCATCAGCATTAGAGGCGATCAGTGTACCCATGAATGGCCTCAGGCCCGCACCAGGTGAGTGAAAGGTCCACTACTGGCATGAAGAATGTGTGATTCCTCCCATCAGCCAATAGTCACTTGGGCTGCCCCGGGATGCCTGTGCTCCTCGGCAATACACCACTGGGTCAAATCGTTCACAAGGCCCGTCCAATGAGCTGAACAAAGAACTACCCTTAATACCTTTGCTCTGTCTCCCTCCATAGTTGCCCCACCAGCATGCTGAGCGGGGGAAATCAGGCGGGTTGTATATGAGTGAGCTGCGGGCTCCTTAACTCTTAAATTGCGCCCCATCCATAAGTGTAAGGTGCCAACATGGGGTCGCCTGCCTGCATCACGTTAAACCTAGGGAGTATCTATTAAGTGCGCATTTCCGTTCTAGATGAATGATTCATCATTTTAACATCAAGGGGTGCAGAGTGCCCATCTCCATGCCATTTCAAGGATGTAATCTTTCTTCCCTTAGCAGCTTCTTAGAGGTAGCCCACCAATACAGCACTCCAACAACTGTGCATTCCCAAAGGTGTGGGGCACTACCCACCCGAAATGCACTTCAGCACCCCTCACTGAGATATGAAGCACCATACAAAGGCTGCAATGCAATACCAGCACGAGAGCCACAGCTGTAACCCCTGATAATAGCAATTTTCGGGGGTGGAGGGGCCACTTCCTACCTTGCACTCCCGCAAAACTCACCACTGCGTCCCCCCCCGGAGATGCGACGCACCCAGCCTGTCCAGCGGGCAATAGGTCACAAGCGACAGGATGCCCGTGAACTCGCCCCGCAAACATGCCCCCCATCTCACCATAGTCGGGACCAAGGCCACCAAACAACCCACATCGGCGGCAAACGCGCCACAGGACCTCCCCAACAACAAACCCCACGGTCAACTACGCTCGCGGTAAATGATAACCCTGCTGAAGCTGGGTTGGTGCCCATCAGAGGCAGGGATCACGGCACCCCAGGAAAGCTGCGGAGAAGCTATAAACTCACGACGAACAAAGCCGTGCTGCGCTCCGCCCCAGACATTGCATGTTTGTGCCACAAATGGAGGCCCGTGCACCGACAGGGATGCGGGCCACCTACCATGCTGCTTACTGTTCACCACTGCCAGACCATTCCATAGCTCTGCTGCACAGGAGGCCAGAACAGCTGGCCTGGCTCACGCCCGCCCACCCCGCGAGCCACGGCACAGAGCTAAAGCCCATGAACCCAACAACGGCCATACAAAATGAAGTGGGCCCTCAACCCATGCCGTTGGCCTCCCGTGCTAGGCTCGTATGCCGCCGATCGCGCAGTGCAGTGACCCGTGGCCGCACTCGACCGTCATCCTACCTCGGCACATTGCCCCCTCTAATATCCTTATTTCAAAAGGATGGGGGGCAACTGTGGGCACTGCTATACACGCCTATAGGCAGGGGCATCCGGCCCAAGGGAGCGCCGGAGACAACACAAACTGCCCAAAGGGGCCCAGACTCCCGCAGCAACTGCCGATCATTTGCGCCCCCCTCCCCCACATGCAAGCCCCCCCAAGCAATGACTGGTTGGTGACGGTGGGGGGGGAGCGAGGGGGGAGCGAGGAACAACGACATTGACATATGCGCGCGCATAACTCCATGCCCGGCATTGTAGTGTTGCGTCGACTGTGGCCAGAATAATGCACGGGCGGACATAATTGAAAAGATGCGCCAAGCACAGTTTAAATCACGGGCCCACCAGAAAGATCACTGGCAGCTGCAACACTTAGCACGTGCCAGGAGAGGAGCGCCCGCAAAAGCGCACAAAGTTTTTTTTTTTTTTAAATGCCACATTATATAGCACCACGCGCGACCCCCAAAACAAACGTTGCCGGGGCTACCGGTCATGAAGTCCACTGATACCAAAAGTCAAACTCACCCATCCGCCCAGTCTCGCTGCCCGAGCAGGTCGACATCACCTAGGAGGCTAAAAGCAAATTGTCCCAACGGGCCCCGGA
Organism: Calotriton arnoldi; assembly: GCA_963921515.1. NCBI lineage: Eukaryota > Metazoa > Chordata > Amphibia > Caudata > Salamandridae > Calotriton > Calotriton arnoldi. Next base: position 1,911,351 of record CAWUFW010000959.1, on the reverse strand, counting down.
CTCACCGCCTACAACACCAACGCTGCCTAAAGGTGCAACGCGGTGCCGAGAGGTTAGCGTGTCCACAAAGCACTGTGGACACCACCAGTACAATCCTCCTCCTATCGGCTGCGTAACCTCTGCCCCTCCCGGGGCACAAGCTGACCGTCGACATGGCAGGCCGTCCAGGCCTCCAGCAAACTCGTCTGGCCCAACCAGTCCGCGGGCCCCCAACAAACAGCTCCTTCTCTTGCCCCACAAGCCGGGAAAACAGGCGGCACTCCGGTGGGCCGCAGCCACCGCACTCAAATGGACCCGGGAACCCAGGCAGCCCCAGCAAGAAGGCTAGTCGGCCCAGACAAAGGCCCATCCTGGCCTGCACTCACCGCCTACTTCGACGTTCGCGATGTCGACGACCCAGCAGGATACTATGCCCGCACTGATATGGCCCCTCACCTCACCGCGGCACAAAGGTAACACGCATTGAGATGTTAGGATCGAGGCCCAGCAACACCTGGCCTGAGTGCGAACTATTCGGGGCCGGGGCCCAAGAGTCACAACCCTGCCCCACGCGCTGGCCCCTACTGCCACACGGAGCCTCAACGGCGTTTTCCGGTGCCGCGAGAGGCCCCCCGCAGCCCGAGGACACATCGCGCATCACCAGTCAGTGATCGCCGCACGGGGCAAAGAAGAGCCACGTGCTCGCCACCCTCCCCTCGCATGCCCCACTCGCCCTCCAACCCGGCAACAACTCCCGGGTAGTGGAGGCTTCCTGAGTGCCCGAGCCATTGTAATGCTGACCCCCCACATAGTTTGCGACTGGCGGTGCGCTGCACGGCCTGTCTCGGGGCCGAACGTCCTCCGTATCAGGGAAGGAGCCTGCGGTAGCCTCTGCCCAACCTGCCGCTAATCCACCTCTATCGGTGCAAGCCAGCAGTCATCAATACCTGCGGGGCCTAGCCCGAGTCAACACGCACAAGTTGTACACCTCTATTGGTGTAACAAGCCTTAAATACATGCAGGCGTCGCCCGAGGCCACACGCCCGTGTTGACCCCTCTGTCGGTGTAGCAAGCAGCCTTCGGTACCTGCGGGCCGAACCCGCCCTCATCAGCCAAAGGTTGCTCTGCCCAAGTAGGAGCCCCTACAGCAGGCCTATACCCCCGCGACGGGAACAATGGATCGCACATGCGCGCTGCCCTGCGGGTAGTTCTATCACCGCAACCCTCCATAGCTGCAAGTTCCAAGGGGGTGGGGTGGCTCAGCGAAACCACGCTTGTCCCTGCAGCCCCAAACTGAATTGCCCTGCACACCTGGCTGGCATCCTGCGCCCACAGCCAAAGCCAGGTCGCTCGCTCGGCCGGCTAATGAGAGCCGAGGCCATGTGTGGGGGGGGGGGGAGTTGGGGGGTAGCCCTGCGTCGACGCCGGGGTAGCTGGGACGGGCCGCCTCCCAACAGGCCCGCTGCCCGCCTGCCGCCCCTCACCTCCAGGGGTCCATGAACTACAGTTTAAGAACCGCTGCTTTAGGACATCTGGCGATACATATTAGAATGGTTTAAATAGAAATGTTTCACAAAATTGATCTTTGACATTTTAAAGACCTTAATAATTGTTTTGATAACTTGACAGCCTTAAACATTTTAACAATGTATATCAAGCGAGAGAGAGAGGAAAGGTGTACTAGTTCACTTCCCCTGGTACTGTAAGTAAATATCAATGAGAACTAGCTATTTGTGTAGAAGCTATGCGTTCATGTCTGGGAGAAAAAACTCATTTGTTTTTTATAAAGACCCTCACCCACCAACCTAGTTGGTGGCATGCTTCATCATCGGGTCCCACCCAAGGCGCAGAGTGCACCTCGGGTGTGCTTCAACGCCTGATTACAGCGGAGCAGGTTTTGTGCAGTGAGTGTGCAGTGAAGTGAAGAGAGTGTGGTTTAAAAACTGTCCAAAGAGTCCCAAGGATTGGAGAAATTTAATGAAGGGCCCTTGGCAGTATTAAAAAACAGAGCGGCGGATATATGTGGAGGTAAATTATGTCTCCAGTATCCTGTGTGGTCTACATGTTTCAGCCAGATATCAGAGTTGTGCTGGCTTTCGTCAGGACCTATGTGAGTGGAGGATTAGTGATGGTCAAAAAATTGTGTATTTCAACCAAAATGTGTCGCACGCGCTAAGGTGCGTTAATTTGAAGAGGAGGTATTCCTCTAGTTGCTCAATACCTGTTGAGAAGGAAAAAAGGGGGACAAACAAAACACACAGACAAACATTCAGGCAGTAAAAAGCTTCTTCTTCCACATTAATCATGTGACTGGGTAAACGTAGTGTCCGTACACTATGCGGGTAAATGAGCGTTAGTGGAACGGAACGTGACGCTTGTAGAAAATTGGCTGATTGCTAATGCCGATTTATGCGCTACTGTGCTGTAAATAAATGGCGTCAGGTAAGCAATCAAATCAGAGTGATTAGTGCTACGAAGGAAAGAGTTATGCTTACTCTGAAACTTCCAGAATGAGCCCCATGAATCCCACAGGGGGGCCGGACCTGTGGTCACACACTGTCTGTGTGAAAGGAGATGTTAGATTTGGGGGTCTCTAGTTGGCAGAGGTAGGTACCTTTGACCAAATAGGGACCCTTGCGTCTAGTCAGGGTAAGGGGGTACACTCCTAAAATAACCCCTGCTCACCCCCTTGGTAGCTTGGCACGAGCAGACAGGCTTATCTCAGAGGCAGTGTGTAAAGCATTTGTGAACACATACAGTAATCAAGTGACAACACTACAGATGGACACCACACCAGATGTATATTAAAAATAAGTATCTTTTATATAGATTTAACACAAGACCACAAACGACAAAAATCCACAATACTGTACTTCAAAAATGGTAGAATTAGCTTGGTTCTCTTAAGATGGTAAATGCGACACTTTGAGTTCAATGTACCTTTGGATGCGTAACGCTATACAACGAAAGTATTGCAGGGAAGGTGATGCGTCGGTTCCTTACACGCAAGAACGGTGATGCGTCGGGTCCCTACTGATGCGTAGGGGATGCGTCGGTTCTTCTCTGCGAGGGGAGGTGATGCGTCGGTTTCTTACTGCGCTTTCGTGGCGATGCGACCAACAACGCCGTGATGCGATGAAGATCCGGTGCAAAGAACAAAGATGGCGTCTTCTTCTTGTTGCAACACGATGCGTGCACGCCCGACGGCCGTGCGGCGACTCAACGATTCTTCTGAGCCGCGACAGGCCCTGCGACACGCTTCCCAGTGATGCGGCGGCGTCTGATGCAACGTTGGTCCTCTATTCCGGCGATGCGGGGTGCTTCGGCAACGATGCGTCTGAGCGGCGACAGGCCCTGCGACACGCTTCCCGGTGATGCGGCGGCATCTGATGCGACATCTGTCCTCTTCTCCGGCGATGCGAGGCGCTTCGGCACTGATGCGACAGCCGTGCGGCGACTCAACGATTCTTCTGAGCCGCGACAGGCCCTGCGACACGTTTCCCGGTGATGCGGCGGCGTCTGATGCGACGTCGATCCTCTTCTCCGGCGATGCGAGGCGCTATGGCAACGATGCGACAGCGGTGGCGACACTCTTCTCCGTTGATGCGGCGGCGTCTGATGCGACGTCGATCCTCTTCTTCGGCGATGCGAGGCGCTTCGGCGGCAACGCTTCTCCTTCGTGAGTCGCGCTTCCAGCTCCTTGCGACACGCAGTCCCTCAGAAAGTCCAGCTCAGCAGCAGGCACTTTACAGAAAGACTCTTGGGGAGCTGGTTGGTGAAGTCTGTTGTCCCTGAGACTTCAGCAGGAGGCAAGCTCTTTTCTCAAGCCCTTGGAGATCTCTTACAAGTTGATGAAAGTACACACAAAGTTCCTTTCTCCTCTCTTTGGCAGTCAGGCAACCACTGCAGGCCAATCCCCCAAGCAGCACTCAGCTTAGGGATAGTCTCCTCCTCAGTTTCTCTGGTTCCTCTCCTCAGCAAAGGTTCTTCTTGTTTCCCAAAGTGATCTAAAGTTCTGGGGTTTGGGTCCCCTCTTTTATACACCAAAATCCTTTGTCTCTGAAGGCAGAGAGGCCTTTGCCTAGTCCAAACCAGTTCTGGTCAGTCCTGGAGCACTTTGTTGACAAAGAGTAGGCCAGGGACATCAGACACACCACAGGAGGTGGAGCCAGCATTGTGGAGGGAAGGCACAGCCCTATTCAGGTCCCAGGTGCAACTCCTCCCACCTATCTCCATGCAGATCTCTCTATTCAGCCCTGTGCTGACTCACCCTGTCTCCTGGAGTCCCCCAGCCCCTGTCACTCACAAACCCAGACAAGGAATGCACAACCTAGCAGAGGCAGGCTTGGATAGTTAGGCAAGAAAATACCTACTTTCTAAAAGTGGTATTTTCAAACACAGAATGTTAAAACCAACTTCACTAAAAGATGTATTTTATCATTCTGAGTTCAGGTATACTAAATTCGTTTTTCTACCATGTTCCCTGGGTCAGTTAGGATTATAAGCTGTAATAATCAAACTGCCCATTCTGGCCTATGGAGAACAGGTAGCCTTGCAATAGTGAAAACGAAAATGGCTGTAATTCACTATTAGGACATGCCACACACACCAGGGCATGTCCCACCTTATACTTACAATGCACCCTGCCCTTGGGCCTACCATAGGGGTGACTAATATGCAGAAAAGGGAAGGTTTAGGGACTGGCAAGTGGGTGCACTTGCCCAGTCAACATGGCAGTACCAGACTGCACACAGGCTCTACAATGGCAGGACACACTTTTACAGGCTGCTTCTGTGGGTGGCACAACCAGTGCTGCAAGCCCACCAGCAGCATTTGAGTCACAAGCCCTGGGCACAACCAGTGCACTGTACTAGGGGCTGACAGTGAATCAAATAGGCCAAACATGGAATCACTAATCCATACATCAATTTACCATAGGGAGCACTTGATCTGTGGCACTGAATAGCAGTGACACAGTGCCCAAAGCATCTATAACCAGCAAAAACACATGAGGCAACAGCAAAAATGGAAGGGAGACCCACGCCAACAGTGCCAGGTCTAACACGTGTCCCCTCCAGCTGAAATGTGGGAGAACTACCCTACCTCCTGGGAGTTCTCTTTACTAAGGCGGAAAAATCTGGACAGACCATCAGCATTGGCGTGTTCTGTACCAGGGCGGTGTTCCACCGTGAAGTCCATACCCTGTAGGGAACTGGACCACCTCAACAGCTTTGGATTCTCACCCCTCATCTGCATCAACCATCTGAGGGGCCTGTGGTCTGTCTGAACCCGGAAGTGAGTCCCAAATAGGTATGGTCTCAGCTTCTTCAGCGCCCAGACCACAGCAAATGCCTCACGCTCAATCGCACTCCACCTCTGTTCCTGTGGAAGTAACCTCCTACTGATGAAGGCTACGGGTTGATCTAGGCCCTCCTCATTTATCTGTGACAAAACAGCCCCCACACCATTCTCTGAAGCGTCTGTCTGAACGATAAACTCTCTTGAGAAGTTGGGTGCCAGGAGCACGGGCGCCGTGCACATGGCAGTTTTCAGGGCCTCAAAAGCTTTCTGACAGGTGTCAGTCCAAATCACTTTCTTGGGCTGCTTCCTGGAAGTCAGCTCAGTAGAGGGTGCAACGATGCTGCCATACCCCTTGACAAACCTCCTGTAATACCCAGTGAGTCCTAAAAAGGCTCTCACCTCTGTCTGGGTCTTGGGGGGCTCCCAAGCCAGGATGGTTTCAATCTTGGGCTGTAGGGGCGCCACCTGGCCGCTCCCAACCTGGTGTCCCAAGTACACCACGGAACCCTGCCCGATCTGGCACTTACTCGCCTTGATTGTGAGACCTGCCCTCCGCAGCGCCATCAATATTTCCCAGAGGTGGCGCAGATGTTCTTCCCAACTGGCGCTGAACACTGCAATGTCATCCAGGTAGGCGGCACTGAACTCTTCCAGTCCAGCCAACACCTGGTTGACCAACCTCTGAAAGGTGGCAGGGGCATTCTTCATCCCAAAGGGCATAACCCGGAACTGGTAGTGCCCATCTGGTGTGGAGAATGCTGACCTCTCTCTTGCCCCATCAGTCAAAGCGATCTGCCAGTACCCAGATGTTAGATCAAACGTGCTGAGGTACCGGGCAGCCCCTAACAGATCGATGAGCTCATCAGCTCTGGGGATGGGGTGCGCGTCAGTCCTCGTGACTGAATTGAGCCCTCAGTAGTCCACACAGAACCGGAGTTCTGGTGTGGCACCCGGTGCGGCAGCCTTTGGGACCAAAACCACTGGGCTGGCCCAAGGACTGTTAGAGGACTCAAATACCCCTAACGCAAGCATCTTGGAGACCTCCTCCTTGATGCAAGCTCTCACCCTGTCAGTTACCCTGTAAGTTTTGTGCTTAACAGGAGGACTGTCTCCAGTGTCCACATCATGGATGCACCAATCAGTGACACTGGGAATCAGGGAGAACAAATCAGAAAACTGTCCCAGCAACTGGTGGCAGTCATTCTGTTGCTCAGGGGTCAGGGAGGAAGAGAGGTTCACACCATCCACTGACCCATCTCACTCTGTCGCCGACAGGAGGTCAGGAAGAGGCTCAGTCTCCTCCTCCATTCCAGCATCTGTCGCTAAGAGCATGCCCACTTCGGACCTCTCCAAGTGGGGCTTCAGGCGGTTGACATGCAGGACCCGCAAGGGGTTCCTGGGAGACCGCAAGTCCACCAAGTAGGTAACAGGACTCTTGCGCTCCACCACCTCAAATGGTCCGGGCAACTTATCCTGGAGCGCACAAGGCTCCACAGGGGCCATGACCCACACTTTCTGACCAGGCCGGAGCTCTACCAGAGTGGCATTCTGGTCGTACCACCGCTTCATCTCCTCCTGGCTGGCTTCCAGATTCGCCTCAGCGAGTTGCCTGAAACGCCTAGTCTGGTTCCTGAAGGCCAGCATGTAGCTATATACATCCTGGGGAGGTTTCCTGGGAGATTGCTCCCAGCCTTCTTTGACCAGACTCAGAGGTCCTCTCACTGGGTGACCATAGAGAAGCTCAAAGGGACTGAACTCTAGAGATTTCTGTGGCACCTCACGGTATGCAAAGAGAAGGCATGGTAAGAGGATGTCCCACTTACGCCTCATAGGTTCCTCAAGACCCATAATCATGCCTTTGAGGGTCCGGTTGAATCTCTCAACCAACCCATTGCCTTGGGGGTGGTAAGGAGTGGTGAACTTGTAAGTTACCCCACATTCCTGCCACAGGGACTTCATATACTTGGAAATGAAGTTTGTACCTCGGTCAGACACTACCTCTCTAGGGAATCCCACTCGGGAGAAAATTCCCATCAGTGCCCGTCTCACCACGGGGGCCGTCACTGTCCTCAGAGGTATGGCTTCCGGGTACCGGGTGGCATGGTCCACCAAGACCAGGATGAACCTGTTGCCCATGGCTGTCTTGGGGTCCAGTGGCCCCACAATATCAATACCCACCCGTTCAAAGGGGGTGCTGACCACAGGGAATGGCTGGAGAGGAGCCTTTTGCTTCCTCCCACTCTTTCCACTTGCCTGGCAAGTCTGACAGGTCCTGCAATGAGTGTCTGAACTCTTGCGCATTTGGGGCCAATAAAAGTGGGTGACAAGCTTCTCAAAGGTCTTGTCCTGCCCCAAATGTCCTGCTAAAGGCACATCATGAGCCAGCCCCAGTAGGAAGGCTCTGAAGCGCTGGGGTACCACCAGCACACGGGCTGACCCAGGCTCAGCAACCTTAGGCTCAGTATACAGGAGGTCATTCTCCCAGTAGATCCAATGTGATCCAGATTGATCACCTGCTGCCTGGTCTGCAGCCTGCTGCCGCAAACCCACAAGAGAAGGGCATTCCTTCTGCTCTTTGCAGGACTCTTCCCTGGAGGGTCCTCCTTCCTGCTGCCAATGGGTCAGCTCAGGCAGGTCCCCCAGTTCAGCTACCTGTTCCCCTGTAGGCTCCAGGGCATCCCCCTCAGGGTCTACCTCCTCCTGGACCGTGGGAACTTCGGGGACCGGTTTCCCACGCCCCCTGCCTCTTCTCTTTAAGGTAGGCACCTGGGCCCCCCTCTCAGGCTCCAGGTCCTCTTGAACACCCTTAATGGCTGCCATGGACCGTGTGGTCACACACGCCCAGTCAGGCAGACCCAACATCTCCAAATGAGCACTTCGCTCCACCTTAGCCCAAGGTGAGCTCTCCAAATCATTCCCCAACAAACAGTCAACAGGCATGGCTGGCCTCACAGCTACTTGAAGAGTACCAGAGACCCCCCCACTCAAAGGGAACCTGAGCCACCTTGCAGTGGCTCTCTGTGTTGTCAGCGGCAACAACTGGGTAAAATGCATTGGGGACAACCTGCTCATCAGACACCAGGTGACACTTGACAGCTGTCACACTGGCTCCTGTGTCTCGAAGAGCCTCCACTCTATGGCCATTGATGGTCACCCACTGCCTATACTTTTTAGTGTTATCAGGCAGTTGGGTCCTGGGGACCACCTCACAGTCTCCAAAAGAGACAAGGGACATCTCTGCGGGACCCAACCCACCTTGGACACCCCTCTCCTCCCCCAGGGCTACACTCGCCATCTGCCAGGGTGGAGCACCAGTGGGTGCTGTCTTTCCAAACTGTGGGCACTTGGGATCACTAGACTTATGACCCACTTCACCACACTTGTAGCACCTCAGGGGTCCCCTGGGAACAGGCCTACCTGTCGTGCCCCCGTGCTTCTTCTCAGGGGGAGGCTGGGAACCCTTCCCTTGGGTCCCTTGGGGATTACTTTGGGGGCCCTTTCTGGAACTCCCTCTGTTTACCCTTGTCCCTCCCACTCTTCTGCTGAGGACCCAGCCCACTCTTGGCGGAGTCTCCCACGTGATCCTTGTGGACCCGGGTGCTCACCCAGCGGTCCGCCTCCTCAGCAAGCTTCCTAGGGTTAGTCAGTCTGCTATCAATCAGGTGCTGGCGTAGCTCTGGAAAACAATTACTTGACAAGTGCTCCCATGCAATTAAATCAAAGAGCCCTTCAAAATCATTAACTTTGCTACCCTTCACCCAACCATCCAATGCTCTGCAGAAAAAAGTGACATATTCTACCCAGGTACCTGACTCCACCTTCTTGCAATTTCTAAACCTCTGTCTATACAATTCAGGAGTCAACCCATACCTGGACATCAATGCATCTTTCATGTGGCTATAAGAATTATGGACTTCAGAAGGCAAGTCTAACAGTGTGTCCTGCCCCTCACTAAGGAACCGCCCCCACAACCCCGCTCCCCAATCCTTCTCAGGTGGGAAGACATGGCTACCTCATAGGCCTTGAACCACTGCCCAATATCATCATTCTTATAAAACTCTCTCACCACATCTTTAGGAATGTACACTCTAGCTTCAACAGGCATTGACGGTGTGCTGCCACCTGAGGGAGTAATCTCTAAGCTTCTAGCTTTCAACTCCAACTCCCTCAAACTTTTCTCATGCTCCAACTGCATTCTCTTTTCTTCCAGGGCCAATCTCCTATTTTCTAACTCCAGTTGCCCACCCAACTTGAGCTTGGCAAGTCCAATTCGTGCATCCTGTTTTCTTTCCTGTCCGCCAACTCCTCTGGGGACAGGCTTTTGGCAGAGACACTGCTACCTACTGGGGTAGGTGCTCTCCTCCCCTGTGGACCCAATGGCCCCTCCAGCTGCTCATCTGCATTCTCAGCCCCTTCCTCCTTCTCAGGGGTATTCCTTGCTTGAACCCAGGCCCTCAGCGCCTTTTGGCACTCATCCTTCTTGGTGAGACCGGTCATAGCAACTTTAAATTTCCTGCAGAAGTGCTTTAGCTGTTTCACATTGTAGCATTCTAGTCTCTCCTCTTCCCAATCACAATCAACAGATGCTATGGATGCTGCTGTATCCATGGTGGTTAAACTTGGCAGTTCTTGGCAAAAATAGAAAATCCCAGAAAAAACAATCTACCAAAAGTATGTGGTCGCGTTTTGGTCTGCACTCACTAGTAGTGTTCACCAATCACTGTACATGAGTCACAAATGCAAGTCCAGAATCCTCACCGCTGACCACCAATGTTAGATTTGGGGGTCTCTAGTTGGCAGAGGTAGGTACCTTTGACCAAATAGGGACCCTTGCGTCTAGTCAGGGTAAGGGGGTACACTCCTAAAATAACCCCTGCTCACCCCCTTGGTAGCTTGGCACGAGCAGACAGGCTTATCTCAGAGGCAGTGTGTAAAGCATTTGTGAACACATACAGTAATCAAGTGACAACACTACAGATGGACACCACACCAGATGTATATTAAAAATAAGTATCTTTTAAATAGATTTAACACAAGACCACAAACGACAAAAATCCACAATACTGTACTTCAAAAATGGTAGAATTAGCTTAGTTCTCTTAAGATGGTAAATGCGACACTTTGAGTTCAATGTACCTTTGGATGCGTAACGCTATACAACGAAAGTGTTGCAGGGAAGGTGATGCGTCGGTTCCTTACACGCAAGAACGGTGATGCGTCGGGTCCCTACTGATGCGTAGGGGATGCGTTGGTTCTTCTCTGCGAGGGGAGGTGATGCGCCGGTTTCTTACTGCGCTTTCGGGGCGATGCGACCAGCAACGCCGTGATGCGATGAAGATCCGGTGCAATGAACAAAGATGGCATTTTCTTCTTGTTGCGACACGATGCGTGCACGCCCGACGGCCGTGCAGCGACTCAACGATTCTTCTGAGTTGCGACAGGCCCTGCGACACGCTTCCCGGTGATGCGGCGGCGTCTGATGCGACGTCGGTCCTCTTCTCCAGCGATGCGGGGCGCTTCGGCAACGATGCGTCTGAGCCGCGACAGGCCCTGATACATGCTTCCAGGTGATGCGGCGGCATCTGATGCGACGTCGGTCCTCTTCTCCGGCGATGCGAGGCGCTTCGGCACTGATGCGACAGCCGTGCGGCGACTCAACGATTCTTCTGAGCCGCGACAGGCCCTGCGACATGCTTCCCGGTGATGCGGCGGCGTCTGATGCGACGTCGATCCTCTTCTCCGGCGATGCGAGGAGCTTCGGCAACGATGCGACAGCGGCAGTGGCGGCGACACTCTTCTACGTTGATGCGGCGGCGTCTGATGCGACGTCGATCCTCTTCTTCGGCGATGCGAGGCGCTTCGGCGGCGACGCTTCTCCTTCGTGAGTCGCGCTTCCAGCTCCTTGCGACACGCAGTCCCTCAAAAAGTCCAGCTCAGCAGCAGGCACTTTACAGAAAGACTCTTGGGGAGCTGGTTGGTGAAGTCTGTTGTCCCTGAGACTTCAGCAGGAGGCAAGCTCTTTTCTCAAGCCCTTGCAGATCTCTTACAAGTTGATGAAAGTGCACACAAAGTTCCTTTCTCCCCTCTTTGGCAGTCAGGCAACCACTGCAGGCCAATCCCCCAAGCAGCACTCAGCTTAGGGTTAGTCTCCTCCTCAGTTTCTCTGGTTCCTCTTCTCAGCAAAGGTCCTTCTTGTTTCCCAAAGTGATCTAAAGTTCTGGGGTTTGGGTCCCCTCTTTTATACACCAAAATCCTTTGTCTCTGAAGGCAGAGAGGCCTTTGCCTAGTCCAAACCAGTTCTGGTCAGTCCTGGAGCACTTTGTTGACAAGACTCCTTCTTTCCTTTCACAGAGTAGGCCAGGGACATCAGACACACCACAGGAGGTGGAGCCAGCATTGTGGAGGGAAGGCACAGCCCTATTCAGGTCCCAGGTGCAACTCCTCCCACCTATCTCCATGCAGATCTCTCTATTCAGCCCTGTGCTGACTCACCCTGTCTCCTGGAGTCCCCGAGCCCCTGTCACTCACAAACCCAGACAAGGAATACACAACCTAGCAGAGGCAGGCTTGGATAGTTAGGCAAGAAAATACCTACTTTCTAAAAGTGGTATTTTCAAACACAGAATGTTAAAACCAACTTCACTAAAAGATGTATTTTATCATTCTGAGTTCAGGTATACTAAATTCGTTTTTCTACCATGTTCCCTGGGTCAGTTAGGATTATAAGCTGTAATAATCAAACTGCCCATTCTGGCCTATGGAGAACAGGTAGCCTTGCAATAGTGAAAAACGAAAATGGCTGTAATTCACTATTAGGACATGCCACACACACCAGGGCATGTCCTACCTTATACTTACAATGCACCCTGCCCTTGGGCCTACCATAGGGGTGACTAATATGCAGAAAAGGGAAGGTTTAGGGACTGGCAAGTGGGTGCACTTGCCCAGTCAACATGGCAGTACCAGACTGCACACAGGCTCTGCAATGGCAGGACACACTTTTACAGGCTGCTTCTGTGGGTGGCACAACCAGTGCTGCAAGCCCACCAGCAGCATTTGAGTCTACAAGCCCTGGGCACAACTCAGTGCACTGTACTAGGGTCTGACAGTGAATCAAATAGGCCAAACATGGAATCACTAATCCATACATCAATTTACCATAGGGAGCACTTGATCTGTGGCACTGAATAGCAGTAGCACAGTGCCCAAAGCATCTATAACCAGCAAAAACACATGAGGCAACAGCAAAAAATGGAAGGGAGACCCACGCCAACAGTGCCAGGCCTAACACGTGTCCCCTCCAGCTGAAATGTGGGGAGAACTACCCTACCTCCTGGGAGTTCTCTTCACTAAGGCGGAAAAATCTGGACAGACCATCAGCATTGGCGTGTTCTGTACCAGGGCGGTGTTCCACCGTGACGTCCATACCCTGTAGGGAAATGGACCACCTCAACAGCTTTGGATTCTCACCCCTCATCTGCATCAACCATCTGAGGGGCCTGTGGTCTGTCTGAACCCGGAAGTGAGTCCCAAATAGGTATGGTCTCAGCTCCTTCAGCGCCCAGACCACAGCAAATGCCTCACGCTCAATCGCACTCCACCTCTGTTCTCGTGGAAGTAACCTCCTACTGATGAAGGCTACGGGTTGATCTAGGCCCTCCTCATTTATCTGTGACAAAACAGCCCCCACACCATTCTCTGAAGCGTCTGTCTGAACGATAAACTCTCTTGAGAAGTTGGGTGCCAGGAGCACGGGCGCCGTGCACATGGCAGTTTTCAGGGCCTCAAAAGCTTTCTGACAGGTGTCAGTCCAAATCACTTTCTTGGGCTGCTTCCTGGAAGTCAGCTCAGTCAGAGGGTGCAACGATGCTGCCATACCCCTTGACAAACCTCCTGTAATACCCAGTGAGTCCTAAAAAGGCTCTCACCTCTGTCTGGGTCTTGGGGGGCTCCCAAGCCAGGATGGTTTCAATCTTGGGATGTAGGGGCGCCACCTGGCCGCTCCCAACCTGGTGTCCCAAGTACACCACGGAACCCTGCCCGATCTGGCACTTACTCGCCTTGATCGTGAGGCCTGCCCTCCGCAGCGCCATCAATACTTCCCAGAGGTGGCGCAGATGTTCTTCCCAACTGGCGCTGAACACTGCAATGTCATCCAGGTAGGCAGCACTGAACTCTTCCAGTCCAGCCAACACCTGGTTGACCAACCTCTGAAAGGTGGCAGGGGCATTCTTCATCCCAAAGGGCATAACCCGGAACTGGTAGTGCCCATCTGGTGTGGAGAATGCTGACCTCTCTCTTGCCCCATCAGTCAAAGCGATCTGCCAGTACCCAGATGTTAGATCAAACGTGCTGAGGTACCGGGCAGCCTCTAACCGATCGATGAGCTCATCAGCTCTGGGGATGGGGTGCGCGTCAGTCCTCGTGACTGAATTGAGCCCTCGGTAGTCCACACAGAACCGGAGTTCTGGTGTGGCACCCGGTGCGGCAGCCTTTGGGACCAAAACCACTGGGCTGGCCCAAGGACTGTTAGAGGACTCAATCACCCCTAACGCAAGCATCTTGGAGACCTCCTCCTTGATGCAAGCTCTCACCCTGTCAGTTACCCTGTAAGTTTTGTGCTTAACAGGAGGACTGTCTCCAGTGTCCACATCATGAATGCACCAATCAGTGACACTGGGAATCAGGGAGAACAAATCAGAAAACTGTCCCAGCAACTGGTGGCAGTCATTCTGTTGCTCAGGGGTCAGGGTGGAAGAGAGGTTCACACCATCCACTGATCCATCTCACTCTGTCGCCGACAGGAGGTCAGGAAGAGGCTCAGTCTCCTCCTCCATTCCAGCATCTGTCGCTAAGAGCATGCCCACTTCGGACCTCTCCAAGTGGGGCTTCAGGCGGTTGACATGCAGGACCCGCAAGGGGTTCCTGGGAGACCGCAAGTCCACCAAGTAGGTAACAGGACTCTTGCGCTCCACCACCTCAAATGGTCCGGTCCACTTATCCTGGAGCGCACAAGGCTCCACTGGGGCCATGACCCACACTTTCTGACCAGGCCGGAGCTCTACCAGAGTGGCATTCTGGTCGTACCACCGCTTCATCTCCTCCTGGCTGGCTTCCAGATTCGCCTCAGCGAGTTGCCTGAAACGCCTAGTCTGGTTCCTGAAGGACAGCATGTAGCTATATACATCCTGGGGAGGTTTCCTGGGAGATTGCTCCCAGCCTTCCTTGACCAGACTCAGAGGTCCTCTCACTGGGTGACCATAGAGAAGCTCAAAGGGACTGAACTCTAGAGATTTCTGTGGCACCTCACGGTATGCAAAGAGAAGGCATGGTAAGAGGATGTCCCACTTACGCCTCATAGGTTCCTCAAGACCCATAATCATGCCTTTGAGGGTCCGGTTGAATCTCTCAACCAACCCATTGCCTTGGGGGTGGTAAGGAGTGGTGAACTTGTAAGTTACCCCACATTCCTGCCACAGGGACTTCATATACTTGGAAATGAAGTTTGTACCTCGGTCAGACACTACCTCTCTAGGGAATCCCACTCGGGAGAAAATTCCCATCAGTGCCCGTCTCACCACGGGGGCCGTCACTGTCCTCAGAGGTATGGCTTCCGGGTACCGGGTGGCATGATCCACCAAGACCAGGATGAACCTGTTGCCCGTGGCTGTCTTGGGGTCCAGTGGCCCCACAATATCAATACCCACCCGTTCAAAGGGGGTGCTGACCACAGGGAATGGCTGGAGAGGAGCCTTTTGCTTCCTCCCACTCTTTCCACTTGCCTGGCAAGTCTGACAGGTCCTGCAATGAGTGTCTGAACTCTTGCGCATTTGGGGCCAATAAAAGTGGGTGACAAGCTTCTCAAAGGTCTTGTCCTGCCCCAAATGTCCTGCTAACGGCACATCATGAGCCAGCCCCAGTAGGAAGGCTCTGAAGCGCTGGGGTACCACCAGCACACGGGCTGACCCAGGCTCAGCAACCTTAGGCTCAGTATACAGGAGGTCATTCTCCCAGTAGATCCAATGTGATCCAGACTGATCACCTGCTGCCTGGTCTGCAGCCTGCTGCCGCAAACCCACAAGAGAAGGGCATTCCTTCTGCTCTTTGCAGGACTCTTCCCTGGAGGGTCCTCCTTCCTGCTGCCAATGGGTCAGCTCAGGCAGGTCCCCCAGTTCAGCTACCTGTTCCCCTGTAGGCTCCAGGGCATCCCCCTCAGGGTCTACCTCCTCCTGGACCGTGGGAACTTCGGGGACAGGTTTCCCACGCCCCCTGCCTCTTCTCTTTAAGGTAGGCACCTGGGCCCCCCTCTCAGGCTCCAGGTTCTCTTGAACACCCTTAATGGCTGCCATGGACCGTGTGGTCACACACGCCCAGTCAGGCAGACCCAACATCTCCAAATGAGCACTTCGTTCCACCTTAGCCCAAGGTGAGCTCTCCAAATCATTCCCCAACAAACAGTCAACAGGCATGGCTGGCCTCACAGCTACTTGAAGAGTACCAGAGACCCCCACCCCCCACTCAAAGGGAACCTGAGCCACCTTGCAGTGGCTCTCTGTGTTGTCAGCGGCAACAACTGGGTAAAATGCATTGGGGACAACCTGCTCTTCAGACACCAGGTGACACTTGACAGCTGTCACACTGGCTCCTGTGTCTCGAAGAGCCTCCACTCTATGGCCATTGATGGTCACCCACTGCCTATACTTTTTAGTGTTATCAGGCAGTTGGGTCCTGGGGACCACCTCACAGTCTCCAAAAGAGACAAGGGACATCTCTGCGGGACCCCACCCACCTTGGACACCCCTCTCCTCCCCCAGGGCTACACTCGCCATCTGCCAGGGCGGAGCACCAGTGGGTGCTGTCTTTCCAAACTGTGGGCACTTGGGATCACTAGACTTATG
This sequence comes from Calotriton arnoldi, assembly GCA_963921515.1. Lineage (NCBI taxonomy): Eukaryota > Metazoa > Chordata > Amphibia > Caudata > Salamandridae > Calotriton > Calotriton arnoldi. Next base: position 1,895,173 of record CAWUFW010000959.1, on the reverse strand, counting down.
ACCCACTTCACCACACTTGTAGCACCTCAGGGGTCCCCTGGGAACAGGCCTACCTGTCGGGCCCCGTGCTTCTTCTCAGGGGAGGCTGGGAACCCTTCCCTTGGGTCCCTTGGGGATTACTTTGGGGCCCTTTCTGGAACTCCCTCTGTTTACCCTTGTCCCTCCCACTCTTCTGCTGAGGACACAGCCCACTCTTGGCGGAGTCTCCCACGTGATCCTTGTGGACCCGGGTGCTCACCCAGCGGTCCGCCTCCTCAGCAAGCTTCCTAGGGTTAGTCAGTCTGCTATCAATCAGGTGCTGGCGTAGCTCTGGAAAACAATTACTTGACAAGTGCTCCCATGCAATTAAATCAAAGAGCCCTTCAAAATCCTTAACTTTGCTACCCTTCACCCAACCATCCAATGCTCTGCAGAAAAAAGTGACATATTCTACCCAGGTACCTGACTCCACCTTCTTGCAATTTCTAAACCTCTGTCTACACAATTCAGGAGTCAACCCATACCTGGACATCAATGCATCTTTCATGTGGCTATAAGAATTATGGACTTCAGAAGGCAAGTCTAACAGTGTGTCCTGCCCCTCACTAAGGAACCGCCCCCACAACCCCGCTCCCCAATCCTTCTCAGGTGGGAAGACATGGCTACCTCATAGGCCTTGAACCACTGCCCAATATCATCATTCTTATAAAACTCTCTCACCACATCTTTAGGAATGTACACTCTAGCTTCAACAGGCATTGACGGTGTGCTGCCACCTGAGGGAGTAATCTCTAAGCTTCTTGCTTTCAACTCCAACTCCCTCAAACTTTTCTCATGCTCCAACTGCATTCTCTTTTCTTCCAGGGCCAATCTCCTATTTTCTAACTCCAGTTGCCCACCCAACTTGAGCTTGGCAAGTCCAATTCGTGCATCCTGTTTTCTTTCCTGTCCGCCAACTCCTCTGGGGACAGGCTTTTGGCAGAGACACTGCTACCTACTGGGGTAGGTGCTCTCCTCCCCTGTGGACCCAATGGCCCCTCCAGCTGCTCATCTGCATTCTCAGCCCCTTCCTCATTCTCAGGGGTATTCCTTGCTTGAACCCAGGCCCTCAGCGCCTTTTGGCACTCATCCTTCTTGGTGAGACCGGTCATAGCAACTTTAAATGTCCTGCAGAAGTGCTTTAGCTGTTTCACATTGTAGCATTCTAGTCTCTCCTCTTCCCAATCACAATCAACAGATGCTATGGATGCTGCTGTATCCATGGTGGTTAAACTTGGCAGTTCTTGGCAAAAATAGAAAATCCCAGAAAAAACAATCTACCAAAGGTATGTGGTCGCGTTTTGGTCTGCACTCACTAGTAGTGTTCACCAATCACTGTACATGAGTCACAAATGCAAGTCCAGAATCCTCACCGCTGACCACCAATGTTAGATTTGGGGGTCTCTAGTTGGCAGAGGTAGGTACCTTTGACCAAATAGGGACCCTTGCGTCTAGTCAGGGTAAGGGGTACACTCCTAAAATAACCCCTGCTCACCCCCTTGGTAGCTTGGCACGAGCAGACAGGCTTATCTCAGAGGCAGTGTGTAAAGCATTTGTGAACACATACAGTAATCAAGTGACAACACTACAGATGGACACCACACCAGATGTATATTAAAAATAAGTATCTTTTAAATAGATTTAACACAAGACCACAAACGACAAAAATCCACAATACTGTACTTCAAAAATGGTAGAATTAGCTTAGTTCTCTTAAGATGGTAAATGCAACACTTTGAGTTCAATGTACCTTTGGATGCGTAACGCTATACAACGAAAGTGTTGCAGGGAAGGTGATGCGTCGGTTCCTTACACGCAAGAACGGTGATGCGTCGGGTCCCTACTGATGCGTAGGGGATGCGTTGGTTCTTCTCTACGAGAGGAGGTGATGCGTCGGTTTCTTACTGCGCTTTCGTGGCGATGCGACCAGCAACGCCGTGATGCGATGAAGATCCGGTGCAATGAACAAAGATGGTGTTTTCTTCTTGTTGCGACACGATGCGTTCACGCCCGACAGCTGTGCGGCGACTCAACGATTCTTCTGAGCCGCGACAGGCCCTGCGACACGCTTCCCGGTGATGCGGCGGCGTCTGATGCGACGTCGGTCCTCTTCTCCAGCGATGCGGGGCGCTTCGGCAGCGATGCGTCTGAGCCGCGACAGGCCCTGATACATGCTTCCCGGTGATGCGGCGGCATCTGATGCGACGTCGGTCCTCTTCTCCGGCGATGCGAGGCGCTTCGGCACTGATGCGACAGCCGTGCGGCGACTCAACGATTCTTCTGAGCCGCGACAGGCCCTGCGACATGCTTCCCGGTGATGCGGCGGCGTCTGATGCGACGTCGATCCTCTTCTCCGGCGATGCGAGGTGCTTCGGCAACAATGCGACAGCGGCAGTGGCGGCGACACTCTTCTCCGTTGATGCGGCGGCGTCTGATGCGACGTCGATCCTCTTCTTCGGCGATGCGAGGCGCTTCGGCTGCGGCGGCGACGCTTCTCCTTCATGAGTCGCGCTTCCAGCTCCTTGCGACACGCAGTCCCTCAGAAAGTCCAGCTCAGCAGCAGGCACTTTACAGAAAGACTCTTGGGGAGGTGGTTGGTGAAGTCTGTTGTCCCTGAGACTTCAGCAGGAGGCAAGCTCTTTTCTCAAGCCCTTGGAGATCTCTTACAAGTTGATGAAAGTACACACAAAGTTCCTTTCTCCTCTCTTTGGCAGTCAGGCAACCACTGCAGGCCAATCGCCCAAGCAGCACTCAGCTTAAGGATAGTCTCCTCCTCAGTTTCTCTGGTTCCTCTCCTCAGCAAAGGTTCTTCTTGTTTCCCAAAGTGATCTAAAGTTCTGGGGTTTGGGTCCCCTCTTTTATACACCAAAATCCTTTGTCTCTGAAGGCAGAGAGGCCTTTGCCTAGTCCAAACCAGTTCTGGTCAGTCCTGGAGCACTTTGTTGACAAGACTCCTTCTTTCCTTTCACAGAGTAGGGCAGGGACATCAGACACACCACAGGAGGTGGAGCCAGCATTGTGGAGGGAAGGCACAGCCCTATTCAGGTCCCAGGTGCAACTCCTTCCACCTATCTCCATGCAGATCTCTCTATTCAGCCCTGTGCTGACTCACCCTGTCTCCTGGAGTCCCCCAGCCCCTGTCACTCACAAACCCAGACAAGGAATACACAACCTAGCAGAGGCAGGCTTGGATAGTTAGGCAAGAAAATACCTACTTTCTAAAAGTGGTATTTTCAAACACAGAATGTTAAAACCAACTTCACTAAAAGATGTATTTTATCCTTCTGAGTTCAGGCATACTAAATTCGTTTTTCTACCATGTTCCCTGGGTCAGTTAGGATTATAAGCTGTAATAATCAAACTGCCCATTCTGGCCTATGGGGAACAGGTAGCCTTGCAATAGTGAAAAACGAAAATGGCTGTAATTCACTATTAGGACATGCCACACACACCAGGGCATGTCCCACCTTATACTTACAATGCACCCTGCCCTTGGGCCTACCATAGGGGTGACTAATATGCAGAAAAGGGAAGGTTTAGGGACTGGCAAGTGGGTGCACTTGCCCAGTCAACATGGCAGTAGCAGACTGCACACAGGCTCTGCAATGGCAGACCTGAGACACACTTTTACAGGCTGCTTCTGTGGGTGGCACAACCAGTGCTGCAAGCCCACCAGCAGCATTTGAGTCACAAGTGCACTGTACTAGGGGCTGACAGTTAAACAAATAGGCCAAACATGGAATCACTAAAGCCCTTTACTGAAGAAAACAAACTTGGACCCGCTGAACCTTGACAACTACCGACCCATTACAAACTGACCTTTCCTGGGCAAACTGATAGAAAGAGCAGCGTTCGCCCAGATGTCACAATTCATTGAAGAGAATGACATACTTTCAGACTTCCAAACAGGATTCCGTCCGGGAAGAGGCACTGAATCTGCCCTCTTGCCATCTGGGATGACCTGAAGAATACAGTTGACCGCAACAGAGTTGCTGCGCTACTCCTCTTGGACCTCTCGGCTGCCTTTGACACGGTTGACCATGACACTCTGAAACAAAGACTCTATGAAGCCGGCATAGAGGGAACTGCTCTAGACTGGATCGCATCCTACCTTCGAAACAGAACTAATGTCATCCATACCCCACCTTTCTCGTCCAAACCGTACTCCACAAAAGCAGGGGTCCCTCAAGGTTCTATCATCTCGCCCATGCTTTTCAACATTTACATGAAGTCATTACCAGTACTGATCAATCAATTTCACCTCACGTGCTATAACTATGCAGATGACACGCAAATACTCCTTCAACTGGAATGCCCAAAGACATTGGAAAATCACCAATTTTCAGCTGTCTCAGAGCCGTGGATCAGTGGATGACTTGGAGCCATCTCAAATTGAATACTTCAAAAATGGAAATACTCACATGTGGCGATTGGAAACATTACAACCCGCTTGCCGCATGGCCTAATGAACTGGGATCACCACCTAAAGTATCGAAGGAAGTAAGAAACCTCGGAATGACCATGGACTCCAAGCTGTCGATGAATGCCCAAGTGGACAAACTAGCAAGATCAAGCTTTGTCACTATAAAAACGCTGCGACAAATTTTCCCTCATTTGGGATTTCCGCACAAGGTCCAAGCTACCATCTCCCTTGTTCTGTCCAAACTCGATTACGCCAATAGCCTCTATCACGGATCACCTTTAACAACCATGAAAAGACTACAACGGATTCAGAACTCGGCTGCCAGACTACTCTTGCATATCAAACCGCGAGACCACATCTCCCCTGCCTTGAAAGCCCTGCATTGGTTACCGGTTGCCAGAAGATCCACGTTCAAGCTGCTTTGTATCACCCACAAAGCAATACATGGAATGGGACCGCTCTTCATCAGGAATAAAATCACCAAACACATTCAACAGAGGAACCTCCGCTCTAAAGGAGCATCTCGCCTCAAAATCCCAAGATACAAGAAAAAAACCATGGGTGGCACATCCTTCTCTGTTCAAGCAGCCAAACTATGGAACTCTTTACCCCCAACATAAGATCCACCGACAACCACCTTATCTTCAGAAAACTACTCAAGAATTGGCTCTTCCCCACATAAGCACCATACGCAAACAGAAATTTACAGCATATCCCTCTGTATATAAGCATTTGTTTTCACTATAGACATGTACCTATCTTTGTGTATTGCTTTGTATAAACATGTAGAATAATTATGTTGTTGAGAAAAAAAAAAATAATAATAATAATAAATAAATAAATAAAAATCATCTTTGGTCTACATGTACTAACTTCCATTGTGCATCTATGTACCTTCCATGTACTTGGATCTGTGTCTCTGTTACTTTTCTCCTGAAAAAGCATATCCAATGCACTACCCTATTTCTCATCCTGTGCCTCTATCAATAGCTTTAATCTACATATACTTACCTCCTTTATGTATCTATATACTTTCAATGTACTTATGGATCTATATATTTATCACTTTCTTCTAATTTAGCATTTCCAAGGCACTACCCTATTTCTCAGCCTATACTTCTCTCAATATATCTTCTAGTCCAACCTTCTGACTCATCTCAAACTTCTTTCTACTACTCTTTCCAATGCACTACCCTATCTCTCATCCTATACATTTATCAATATATCCTCTACATCCACACTGTCATTTATCCCAAACCCCATACCACTACTATGATCCCCAAAATAACCCTTTCTAGACTCTCTCCTACTCTACCCCTCCTTGCATCATCTGACACCTCTTTTACTTTACCGATCCCCTAAAACAAACCTTTCTAAACTCTTCCCTCTGACTCCTCCCCTCCAAAACTCCCTTTACTCATCCAAAATCCTCCTCCTACTGCTAAGACCTAAAAAAAAAAAATCCTTCACTCTTTTATCCCTCCACTATCCTTTTCAATCAAAATTAACAGACTAACATGTTCAATTCTCAAATTCCATATTCAACTATACTAATTCACCACTAATCCTCTATGGGTTTCAGAGTAGCGTGCTACTCGCCAATAAAGCGTCTCAACACCCCATCAGGGTTACAAGCGCTATATAAATGCAAACCTTTTCCCTTTTGTACCCTTTTCTACCCTCCCCAACCCTTCTCAATCCAAATAACTGACTAACATATCCACCACTAAAATTACTTTCATGTTTCACCATACTAATTCAACACTAATACTTATGGGTTCCAGAGTAGCGTGCTACTTGCGCTTCAAAACCCCATCAGGGGTAGCAAGCGCTATATAAATACAAACCTCTTTCCCTCTTCTATCCCGCCACCTACCCTTCTCTACCCAAATAACTGAATAACATATCCACTACTCAAATTACTTCATATTTTACTATACTAATTTTCAACACTAATCCTTAATAGGTTCCGGAGTGGCGTGCTACTCGCCAGAAAAGCGCTTCAACACCCATCAGGGGTAACAAGTGCTATATGAATGCAAAGCTTTCTTCCCTTTTTATCCCTCCGCTATCCTTCTCACTCCAAATAACTGACTAATAACCACCACTGAAATTACTTTCATATTTCACCATATTAATTCACCACTAATCCTTTATGGGCTTCCGGAGTAGCGTGCTTCAACACCCCATCAGGGGTAACAAGCGCTATATAAATACAAACCTTTTTTCCTCCTCTATCCTTCTGCTATCATTCCAAATCCAAATAACTGACTAACCTATCCACCACTTAAAATGTACTTGCATGTTTCACTATACTAATTCAACACTAATCCTCTATGAGTCCCGGAGTAGCGTGCTACTCGCCGAAAAAGCGCTTCGACGCCTCGTCAGGGGTAGTAAGCGCTATGTAAATGCAATTACAATACAATACAATACTAATCCATACATCAATTTACCATAGGGAGCACTTGCACTGTGGCACTGAATAGCAGTGGCACAGTGCCCAAAGCATCTATAACCAGCAAAAACACATGAGGCAACAGCAAAAAATGGAAGGGAGACCCACGCCAACAGTGCCAGGTCTAACAGGAGAGAAAAACAAAAATTGTTACAGCGTGAAACCCAGCCGCATATGGGTTTGTGTCCACCGGCTGGCAGAATGAAAGACCCCCAAAGTGCCCCACTTACTTCATCAAGGTCTCCAGCCCACTCTCCATACCTACTGCGGCCTTCTACCGGGATTCCGTCGTTGTGTGCAGGTAACCGGAAGAGGGTTTAAATACCCTACATGTTAGCCAGGTGCCTCGCATGAGGGCCGGTGTGCCTCATTAGCCGTCGAGTGTTCGTGAGTAGCGTCCACTTGCAGGGTTGTTGAAACTGAAGGAGGATTGCGTTGACTGCGCGAGTCGCGCGTATGTTGGTGTCAATCGAGTAAAGTTTTGTGAGGAAAATAAGTCAGGTTGTAATTTATGCTCATAAGTAAAAATGGTGCTAGTAGTTCTATTTAATTAATTATGCATGTTGTCACCACCGTGGGAACACACAATGGTGGGCATTTCGGCTGATTGACCACTTCACTCCACAGACGGACACAGAACACACATAACCCCTTCATGACATGTAATTATGACAGCAGCATGTTCATCTTGTCCTAACTGACATACCAGCACTCTTTCTCAATGGACACAGATTCCTCTTCAGGAATTTCTCCAGACACGAGCTGTCCATTCCGCCTGCCTTATACACCATGGTGACGGCGACATGCTTTATATAAAACCTACAAGCTTTATTCATGAGGATCTATTACAACCTTACCCACATTCTTCTCCAAACTTTATTCGCCTGACATCAACCACGCGCTACATGCGCAGTCAATGCAGTCCGCTTTCAATTTCAGTATTTTTGGGTATTTCCCTAGACACAAGCGGGAACCTGATTAGTCTATTTACTCTGCCCACTACACGGTGGTGACAACATGCTTAATTAATTAAATAGAACTACTAGCACCATTTTTACTTATGAGCATAAATTACAACCTGACTCATTTTCCTCACAAAACTTTACTCGATTGACACCAACATACGCGCCACGCGCAGTCAACGCAATCCTCCTTCAGTTTCAACAACCCTGCCAGTGGACGCTACTCATGAACACTCGATGGCTAATGAGGCACACCGGCCCTGATGCGAGGCACCTGGCTAACACATAGGGTATTTAAAACCTCTTCCGGTTAACTGCACACAACGACAGAATCCCGGTAGAAGGCCGCAGTAGTATGGAGAGTGGGCTGGAGTAAGTGGGGCACTTTGGGGGTCTTTCATTCTGCCAGCCGGTGGACACAAACCCTTATGCGGCTGGGTTTCACGCTGCAACTGTTTTTGTTTTTCTCTCTGTTGGACTTGGCCCTTTTTGTCAGGATTTCCGGAGCATGGAGCGCCTACCTAATAGGAACTACATGTCCCAGGAGACATTCGGAGGAGGAGGAGTCAGCAGCTATAAAACGAGGCTGAGTGCACACGTGAGCGTGCGTAATTCTAGAGTTCATTTGTTTGGTTTGGTTAAAGACGGCGGAAGGAGCAGAGAGCGAGAGTTACAAAAACTACGAGCTCGACTGAGCTGGTTTTCGTTTTTTCCGTTTTTGCTTTGTTGGGTCATCAAGACCAGAGGAGCGCTTCACACCGGATGGGTGAGTGCGGAACCTTCAGTTTAAAAAAAAAACATTATTTTGACGGCGTTTACCCCGGACGGTGAAAACGCTTCAATTGTACAGCAGAAGGGGCAGCGGCGTTTTCAAACCGCGGATGCCTCTTTATCTTTTTTCTTTTCTCTCCAAGACGGATTTCTCATTTAGAGCACAGCGGGGAAAATACTGCCTCAGAGTTTAAAGAGAGTATTTGACAGAAGCGCTATCTGCTTGGAAATATAACAGCAGACTTCTAGCGCTGTTTTTCTTTGGAGTAAAGGGAGAGGCCGACAAAAACGTTATGGAATATTTGAAGGAGTAAAATATCCCATATCACAGAACTGGTGAGCAGGCTACAACCGAGGGTGTTTTGGTTGCACATATGTATAGGGGATGTGAGGTGAAGTGAGAGTTGAAGTTTAATATATATGCTTTGTTTTATAGGATTATTTACCAGAACCGGATTGTTTGTTCATACTTGGAGGAATACAAGGACGTGCAAGGTTTTGGTGGATAAGGTAGTTTCTGGACATTAGCGAGACATTACTGAGAGTAGTCATATCTGTGCTTGGGTAATAATGTATGTTATTGTTTTGTTTTCATAGGTTCTCATCCCTGCTGTTCCCTACCTTCCCTTTCCCTCACTTGATCGCCCTAACGCTCGGTGCACATGTAGTCAGAGATTGGGGATGTCAAGGGGTGGACCCCGTATAGCATCATCCGGACCCTGAGGAGTACAGAACCTGACCCTTTTTCCCTGAATTTTTCGCTTTTCCCCCTAGCCTTTTTACTGACATGGTGTGTCTGAACTGAAAATAATAAATGCTGTGCAATGGTGTACGCACCTTTATTTCCACCATTGTAGAAATGCACCTTTGTAAAATGTTACTTTTAAAATGGACGCCCTTCCTGTCTGCACATGTGTCGCCTGTCTGAGGTGAGTTGGTGGTCTAGTTGTCTGTTTCCCAGCACCCCCAGCTTTTGGAGGGAAGCCTGGCACCCAGGGTGCTCTACACCTCCCCCTAAACCAGTTGGGACCGGTTTCCCAGGGAACCTTCCAGAAGCTTCCAGCCCTTTCTGGTAGGTGGGGTGAGGGGGGCTGTGCCTCCATATGCTCAGACGGAGCGTGGACTAGATTGAGAGGGGACACTCTGCCAGGAGGTACCGCCACATTGGGCCTGTGTGCTGGCCCCTGTGCCCATCTGCACCCCTCCGCTGTCCACAGGGCCAGTGAGAGCCCTTTACTGGAGTGAAGACTGCTGTGTCAGGAGGAGTGCCACTTTATGGGAGATGACTGCTTCTAGGAGCTGCTGTCCTGTTCTGATGAGTACCCACTGCCTGCTGATCTTGCCCAGTATTGCCTGCCTGCTCTCCTGCCGTCCTAAGCCCAGCACCTGGTGAGCACTATATCTTACTGCCTGCTGCCTAGCACCCTGTGAGCACGTGGTCTGCCCAGGAGAAGAGAGGAGCTGATGCATGCAGCGCTGTGCTGCTAAAGCGCTATAACTGTGCCACAGGGGAAGAGGAGCGCTGCAACTTTATTTTGTGTGACTTAGCGCTACAACCTTATTCCTGCACCAGGAGAGCGCTGCCTCCAGCCCTGCCCAGGAGAAGAAGGTGCGTGGGTCCTGCAGCGCTGGGCTGCTGGAGTGCCATTCTTGCATTGACTGTGCTCTGCTTGCTGCGAGAGCTCTATAACTGTGCCCAGCAGAAGAGGAGCGCTACATTTGAAGTGACTGACCATCCCTGCCTGCTGGCTAGGGCCTGGAGAAGAAGAGCGCTTTATCTTATTGCCCAGGAGGTGAGGAGCTGACATCTGCAGCGCTGTGCTGCGAGAGCGCTAAATTTCCAGTGACTGTGCCTTCCTGCCTGCTCCCTAGCGCCTCGGAAGGGCTATATTTCATTGCCAGTGAAGGGGAGCGCTACCAGTTTATGGTGTGGGACCTAGCGCTTTGTGGGTGCTACAACTTAATTTCAGCCCAAGAACTTTCCTGCCGCCTAGCGCCTCGTGAGCGCTATATGTAAATTGCCAAGGAGGAGTCCTGCGGCGGAGGGGGCCCGAGGCACATTGTCGGTGCCTGCCCCTCCGCGCTGCTGACGAGGAGAAGGCTCCGCTGAGGGTGAAGCCAGGAGAGGTCCCAGAAGCGGGACCTGTCGGGCACATTGCCGGTGCCCGGAGACTGCAGAGACATCCAGAGGGGCCCCAGACTGCCGGTGAGTGGGGCTCAGTCATCCTGTGGTTGGGGGTGTGTCGGGGCACATTGTTGGTGCCCGCCCCGGTGCCAGTATTCTTTGGAGGGCATTGGTTGTGTTTAGAGTCCCATAGGAGGGGGCTCCAACGTGCCCAGTACTTGTTTCCTCCCTCAGCTGCACGACAGAGGCATTTTGGGAAATTCTAGAGTCCCAGAAGAGGGGCTCCACCGTGCCAGTGTTCTTGTGGGCAGATTCCTGTTAGAGCCCGGAGTGGGGCTCCCATCGCTGCATTGTTGGCGCCAGTGCTTGTTGGGTTTACCCAGCTACCCCGCAGGACAGGGGGCAGCTGCCACGCATTGGGGGCATTGGATTACCCAGAAGGGAAAGAGAGAGGAGTGAGGGACCCTCCTACCCTAGCGCTTTGCGCACCTTTGTTTTCACCGCCCTTGCAGCCAACCCTGACTGTGTGGGACATAGGGCATTTAAGCCCCCGAGAGAGGCCAGTTGGCCTGGGGCCAGTCTCAGTGTTGTGCCCCCGACTGGGGCGAACTGCGGTTAGGCTGGCGAGGCCTATTGCCCCATATGATTTATGGCATAATATGGTTGCATAATGCATTTGTACCTAGGATGCTACTTAAAGCTGTTCCCTCAGGTTTGCAGTGCTGATGGTAGGCCTATTGGGTTCCTGCGGAGGAGGAGCCACATGCTGAATGTGTTTCCTGCACCATGTTGGCCTGCCTCATGTTTCATGTATGCTGATAAAATGCCTAATGTGCTTTTACGCCTACGGAAATGCCCCATTAACCTGTTTAGGCCTACTGTTTCCATGACTACGGTGATGTGAAGGGAGTATGTCTAATGTTCACAGGTTTATGCCCACTCTGATCGAGGCTCATGTGAGGATGCTAAGTTCATTATTCTACCAGGAGGTACGGACTGATTACATTTATTAATACTTATGAACTTTCATTTATCTTTTGCAACATGTGCTTGTGATGATTCCGGCAGCGGCCCGATTGGCCCTGCCTTGTAAATAGTCCCCGTGCAAATTGCTACCCAGTGCCGGTTGGCACCATGTATATGCAACTGTGATTACATTCTGACGTGTTTATGTCACAATACACAAGTTATTTTCACATCACCTGGTGTGGTCTCTTTTTGTAGTGTGCCTGGTGTGTCGCCTGTGAATGTGCTGCGCAGATGCTTTACACATTTCCTCCGGAGTTTGGCCCGCCTGCTCTGCACCACGCTACCCGTTTCTAACATTGGTGTTCAGCGGTGGGATAGGACTTGTGTTTGCGCAGTACCACAGCGACAACGGGTTGCACTGCAAACTGAGCATTTAAAATAATCACAGGTTTCGGGGATTATTTTTCCTGATTGTGCTTTCCTCCTGAAAGTGTTGTTTTTGAATTGTGCCCCCCTGTTGCACTGTGGGTTGTGTATCCCGGGTGTATCTCGCCAGGATGGGGTTAACCTACAATGAGGATGACCTTGTGGAGTACACTGAGCAGGAGGTGATGGACCTCTGCAGAGAGAGAGGGATACCCACAGTAGGCAACATTCGCAGGAAATTGTATCTCTATGAGGCCCTGAAAAGGGGGGAACCCTTAGAGCCCTGTGGGGACCTTTCCGATTACCCCTCCGCATATTTAAGGGATGGATTTGGTAGAGACCGTGAGGAGGACTCTGAGAGTGAGGGGTCCCAGTCCATAACCTTTGAGGGTGGTGACTCTGAGGAGGAAGAAGATGATAGGGCGGGGACGCCAGTAGCTAAGGAGGACACCATAGACAGGGAGTCCCGTGCTGGGTCCAGTCCCGGGGCACTGCCCCACCCCTTTCCCTGTCCCCAGAATAGTGGGTAGATAGGAGGGAAGAAAGGGAGCACCAGCTGGCTTTGGAGAGGCTCAGGCTAGAGCACGCCAAGGAGTTAGCACAGCTGAGGGTGCAAGAAAAAAGGTTAGAGACCGAAAAGGTCCTAGCGCAGGAAAGGATGGCTGAGGCAGAGAGGGCCTTCGCCAGAGAGAGACTAGCTCAGGAGGGTAGGTTGTCCCCTGAGAGTGGTTTCAGGAGTCTAGATTCACCAGTGAGGGTGGGATCCAGTGGTGGCAGCGAGAGTGATTCCAGTGTGGGAAGTCCCACTCCCAGAGCCTGGAAGATGGTGCCTGATCCCCAGGAGGAGGGGGGCAGGTTGGAATTTAGGGGCGGCAAGAAACTGTCCCATCAGTCTTGGGGGGAGTATGTGGACGTGTGTTGGACCGCACTGGAGGAGTGGATGGTGTATGGCGCGGTGATCGATTGGGATGGGCTGTTCCATCTGATTATCAGGGAGCACGTGCTCAGGAGTTGTTTTCCCAGGTTGCGCCAACACCTGTTGCAGTGTGGGCTCTCTGACCCCAGGGAGCTTGCACGGGAGGCAGACCTCTGGGTGAGCGCTGGAGTGTCTGAGGAGGCATTGGGGAGTGACCCAGAAGGGAGTGGCTCAGGGATCTTCCCACCCCGGGAGGGGGGAGGAGTGCAGAGTAGCCCAGCTAGGTCCCAGGGTAGTGAGAGGGTTGTAGGGCCTCACGTCCTATCTACAGGAAGGAGTGAGACGGGGAGGTGTCCCGAGGTGCCCCAACCGCAGTCTCAGGGCCTGGAGAGTTCCATAAGGGAACCCCAGGTTGGGAGCCTAGGCTGACCCGAGAGGCCATCCATGGAAGGGGATCCCCTAGTGTCGGGAGAACCCGGGGCATCTGTAATCAGAGCTCCAGGGGTTCTGGGGTCTGCTCAGTTGCAGGGTTTAGATCCTGGGTTGGGAGGCCCGGTTCAGGTATTGCCTGACCTGGCGGGAGGGACGCCTGTAAGCAGTGTCCCCCCGGAGTTGTCTTCCAGGGGTACTACTCCAGTTGGGAGGGTGCAGAACTCTGGGAGGGGGTGCAGAGGGAGGGAGGACTCGCCTCTGGCACCGGGGCAACCTAAGGGTTTAGACCCTGGGTTGGTGGATCGGATGCAGGGTCACGGCCCTGGACGAGTGAGAGAGTGGTGTTCTGAGGGTGCCCCGCATAGGAGGAGAGGGCAGAACCCCAGAAGGAGAGGTAGGGGGAGGAGAGCCTCGCCCCGGACTGCTGGTCAACCTGAGGGTGCGGACCCTAGGTGGGAGGACCAGTGGCAGTTTGGCACTGCATGGAGGAGAAGGAGGGTGGCCGACGGGTACTACGGGCCTGGGGCTACTGCCCCCCGCTCTGTGAGACCGCAAGGGCCAGAGACATCTGGACGGCCTAGCGCCTGGTCCTGGCCGCGGACAACTAGGGAGCACCAGTGGGGTGGCTTAGTTGGTCCAGGAAAGTTTGAGAGAGGGAACCACCGGGTTCCAGAGTGGCGGAGAACCTGCGGGTGCCCCTGCAGTTGCGGGCCCGCGTCCACGTTTTCCGCTTCAAGCAGGGAAGCCCATCAAGGCATTGATCGGTCTACCCTGGCTTTTGGCTGGGAGGGGGTTGTGTTGGACTTGGCCCTTTTTCCCTGAATTTTTCGCTTTCCCCCTAGCCTTTTTACTGACATGGTGTGTCTGAACTGAAAATAATAAATGCTGTGCAATGGTGTACGCACCTTTATTTCCACCATTGTAGAAATGCACCTTTGTAAAATGTTACTTTTAAAATGGACGCCCTTCCTGTCTGCACATGTGCCGCCTGTCTGAGGTGAGTTGGCGGTCTAGTTGTCTGTTTCCCAGCACCCCCAGTTTTTGGAGGGAAGCCTGGCATCCAGGGTGCTCTACACCTCCCCCTAAACCAGTTGGGACCGGTTTCCCAGGGAACCTTCCAGAAGCTTCCAGCCCTTTCTGGTAGGTGGGGTGAGGGGGGCTGTGCCTCCATGTGCTCAGACGGAGCGTGGACTAGATTGAGAGGGGACACTCTGCCAGGAGGTACCGCCACATTGGGCCTGTGTGCTGGTCCCTGTGCCCATCTGCACCCCTCCGCTGTCCACAGGGCCAGTGAGAGCCCTTTACTGGAGTGAAGACTGCTGTGTCAGGAGGAGTGCCACTTTATGGGAGATGACTGCTTCTAGGAGCTGCTGTCCTGTTCTGATGAGTACCCACTGCCTGCTGATCTTGCCCAGTATTGCCTGCCTGCTCTCCTGCCGTCCTAAGCCCAGCACCTGGTGAGCACTATATCTTACTGCCAGCTGCCTGCTGCCTAGCACCCTGTGAGCACGTGGTCTGCCCAGGAGAAGAGAGGAGCTGATGCATGCAGCGCTGTGCTGCTAAAGCGCTATAACTGTGCCACAGGGGAAGAGGAGCGCTGCAACTTTATTTTGTGGGACTTAGCGCTACAACCTTATTCCTGCACCAGGAGAGCGCTGCCTCCAGCCCTGCCCAGGAGAAGAAGGTGCGTGGGTCCTGCAGCGCTGGGCTGCCGGAGTGCCATACTTGCATTGACTGTGCTCTGCTTGCTGCGACAGCGCTATAACTGTGCCCAGCAGAAGAGGAGCGCTACATTTGAAGTGACTGACCATCCCTGCCTGCTGGCTAGCGCCTGGAGAAGAAGAGCGCTTTATCTTATTGCCCAGGAGGTGAGGAGCTGACATCTGCAGCGCTGTGCTGCGAGAGCGCTATATTTCCAGTGACTGTGCCTTCCTGCCTGCTCCCTAGCGCCTCGGGAGGGCTATATTTCATTGCCAGGGAAGGGGAGCGCTACCACTTTATGGTGTGGGACCTAGCGCTTTGTGGGCGCTACAACTTAATTTCAGCCCAAGAACTTTCCTGCCGCCTAGCGCCTCGTGAGCGCTATATGTAAATTGCCAAGGAGGAGTCCTGCGGCGGAGGGGGCCCGAGGCACATTGTCGGTGCCTGCCCCTCCGCGCTGCTGACGAGGAGAAGGCTCCGCTGAGGGTGAAGCCAGGAGAGGTCCCAGAAGCGGAACCTGTCGGGGCACATTGCCGGTGCCCGGAGACTGCAGAGACATCCAGAGGGGCCCCAGACTGCCGGTGAGTGGGGCTCAGTCATCCTGTGGTTGGGGGTGTGTCGGGGCACATTGTCGGTGCCCGCCCCCGGTGCCAGTATTCTTTGGAGGGCATTGGTTGTGTTTAGAGTCCCATAGGAGGGGGCTCCAACGTGCCCAGTACTTGTTTCCTCCCTCAGCTGCACGACAGAGGCATTTTGGGAAATTCTAGAGTCCCAGAAGAGGGGCTCCACCGTGCCAGTGTTCTTGTGGGCAGATTCCTGTTAGAGCCCGGAGTGGGGCTCCCATCGCTGCATTGTTGGCGCCAGTGCTTGTTGGGTTTACCCAGCTACCCCGCAGGACAGGGGGCAGCTGCCACGCATTGGGGGCATTGGATTACCCAGAAGGGAAAGAGAGAGGAGTGAGGGACCCTCCTACCCTAGCGCTTTGCGCACCTTTGTTTTCGCCGCCCTTGCAGCCAACCCTGACTGTGTGGGACATAGGGCATTTGAGCCCCCGAGAGAGGCCAGTTGGCCTGGGGCCAGTCTCAGTGTTGTCGCCCAACTGGGGCGAACTGCGGTTAGGCTGGCGAGGCCTATTGCCCCATATGATTTATGGCATAATATGGTTGCATAATGCATTTGTACCTAGGATGCTACTTAAAGCTTTTCCCTCAGGTTTGCAGTGCTGATGGTAGGCCTATTGGGTTCCTGCGGAGGAGGAGCCACATGCTAAATGTGTTTCCTGCACCATGTTGGCCTGCCTCATGTTTCATGTTTGCTGATAAAATGCCTAATGTGCTTTTACGCCTACGGAAATGCCCCATGAACCTGTTTAGGCCTACTGTTTCCATGACTACGGTGATGTGAAGGGAGTATGTCTAATGTTCACAGGTTTATGCCCACTCTGATCGAGGCTCATGTGAGGATGCTAAGTTCATTATTCTACCAGGAGGTACGGACTGATTACATTTATTAATACTTATGAACTTTCATTTATCTTTTGCAACCTGTGCTTGTGATGATTCCGGCATCGGCCCGATTGGCCCTGCCTTGTAAATAGTCCCCGTGCAAATTGCTACCCAGTGCCGGTTGGCACCATGTATATGCAACTGTGATTACATTCTGACGTGTTTATGTCACAATACACAAGTTATTTTCACATCACCTGGTGTGGTCTCTTTTTGTAGTGTGCCTGGTGTGTCGCCTGTGAATGTGCTGCGCAGATGCTTTACACATTTCCTCCGGAGTTTGGCCCGCCCGCTCTGCACCACGCTACCCGTTTCTAACACTCTCCTTTCACACACACAGTGTGTGACTACAGGTCCGGCCCCCCTACGGGATTCATGGGGCTCATTCTGGAAGTTTCAGAGTAAGCATAACTCTTTCCTTCGTAGCACTCGTCACTCTGATTTTGATTGCTTACCTGACGCCATTTATTTACAGCACAGTAGCGCATAAATCGGCATTAGCAATCAGCCACTTTTCTACAAGCGTCACGTTCCGTTCCACTAACGCTCATTTACCCGCATCATGTACGGACACGACGTTTACCCAGTCACATGATTAATGTGGAAGAAGCTTTTTACTGCCTGAATGTTTATGTCTGTGTGTTTTGTTTGTCCCCATTTTTTCCTTCTCAACAGGTATTGAGCAACTAGAGGAATACCTCCTCTTCAAATTAACGCACCTTAGCGCGTGCGACACATTTTGGTTGAAATACACAATTTTTTGACCATCACTAATCCTCCACTCACATAGGTCCTGACGAAAGCCAGCACAACTCTGATATCTGGCTGAAACATGTAGACCACACAGGATACTGGAGACATAATTTACCTCCACATATATCCGCCGCTCTGTTTTTTAATACTGCCAAGGGCCCTTCATTAAATTTCTCCAATCCTTGGGACTCTTTGGACAGTTTTTAAACCACACTCTCTTCACTTCACTGCACACTCACTGCACAAAACCTGCTCCGCTGTAATCAGGCGTTGAAGCACACCCGAGGTGCACTCTGCGCCTTGGGTGGGACCCGATGATGAAGCATGCCACCAACTAGGTTGGTGGGTGAGGGTCTTCATAAAAAACAAATGAGTTTTTTCTCCCAGACATGAACGCCTAGCTTCTGCACAAATAGCTAGTTCTCATTGATATTTACTTAAACATTTTAACACCTTATGGCTTTAGATGCCTGCTCAAGTTGAAAACCCTCCTTTAGAGTTTATTCAGAATATTTATTGTGTTTGTTATTTATCACTGTCTATCAAAGTGCCTTGAAGCTTCTCATGGTCATGGATGCTATACCAAGAAATCAAAAGAATAAATAAAGAAACTAATGACTACTTTAGAGTGTCTGTCATATTTGTTAATGGACTGGGGTGTCATTTATTCGGATCATCATCATCATCTTTATTTCGGTTCGAAGAACCATAAAAGCAGATAAGAACAAATACAATAATTACAGAAGCACACAATGTAATTACAAAACTCAATTTGCTACAATACGGTTAAGTAAACTGGTATAGGTTCCAAACCAGATTCCATCCTTTAGCACACATGGTTGATGAATCTAACAGCGTACCCCCAATAATATATCTGCATAATAAAGCAGGGTGCCAGAAAGCAAAAACCCCAAAGACAGCCCTGGGTAGCTCCAGATGACTCTGTTTTGCCATCCGGATAAACTGAAATTAAACCAATAGAAGGGGACTCAAATACGTTAGTTATCACCAAAGAATTAAAGTGCATAGTTCAAATTGTCAAGCAACACAGTGGATAAATGAGATATAAACATTCATAAAAGGTTTTAGACTAAAATCTGTGTTTAAGACCACTAAAAACAATATGATATAAAGAAAGTACCAAAAACACAATTTATAAAAAGAGCATGATAATCTGTATTTCAAATTTCAATCCCCTGGGCTGAGTCAGGTCTGACCGTACCCATTTGGAGACCTCCAGCCCCCCTTAATGCTTCTCCTTGGGTGTACTAACATGAGTGGCATGATTGCACTTGGACCGCCATTTCCAGGCTGCCTTTGAGGCATCTTGCAACAGCAAACACCACCAGCCTAGAGGTGTGAAATCTTAAGAGCCTGGTGGCAACCAAGTAACTCCTAACACCCAAGGATCTACACAAGGGTAATAACCATTTTCTCCTCTGGGCATCATACGCGGGACAGAAGAATAGAAAGTAGGATTACCACGAGTTAAGAAAACCCGATTAGGAGGTAGATCATTTAGCTATGCAGCCGCAAAGCTATGGAATGAACTACCAAGTGAACTCAGACAAACTGACGACTTGTTGCAGTTTAGAAAAAAGCTAAAAACCAGACTTTTCCCAAGAGAATAGCCTTGAGAGACCTGTTCGTCGTGATTTCAAACTTTTATAGCTTGCACAGTGTCTTAGGTAATCCCAGCGCCAGGATGCCCGTTGGGTGACAGCTGCGCTATATAAATGCAACTTACATTACATTACTCTTCTCTAGGCCCCTTACACGCTGGGCATTCCATGCTCTGATAGATCACATTTGCCCACTTAGTACGAAAGGCCATAATGGGTTGAGACTGGTATCAAATTTGTAAGAACAATTTCCTGGCCAGAGTGGGAGTGATCACGTCAATCATATCCTCATAACTGGGTGACTTAAACTCCAGAAAATCCAGAGTCAAAGTGGCTCTACTGCTACCTCTGGATGTGCCATCTGCTAATAGGATGATTTAATTAACATTTTGGAGCCAGGAGTGAGGGCCTTAGGTGCTTCCCAGAAACTTCCCAGACTCAACTTCCTAAACAAGGACCTAATATGCAAGAGCCACAGTGTCTTCTGGATGCCGGGAATAACTAATATGTATTTGAGGGTGTGTCTATAAGCATCCAAGGCAGTCCAACTCCTATGCCAATACTGTAATAGGCGAAGATCAACCTTCCAAGAAATGTTCTTGAATGCCAAATCTAGGTGTAATGGGACCAGTGGAGTGCTCTTTGGGAGTGCAAATAGCTGCCTAATAAACCTATTCTCGGAGTGCGAGAGGGCATACTCTGCTTTATATGGAGCTGCTCCCAGAGCCTTGATATTATAAATCTCAATTGCTGGAGCAGCTTTCTTTGAAAGAGTTTTATTGTATGTCTTTAGTAATTGAGATGAATAGTGTAATAGTGAACAAACAGCTTTATGGGCCTGCATGGACCAATCTAGGCTTGGTGTTAGCCTTAGCCCTAAATAATCTAAATGTGATACCTGCTCTATTGTGGTTGTGTCAACAAAGGGTCTTCAACTGTAGGTTTTAGTTCTAGCAGAGTTAAAAACCATAAATTTAGTTTTCGCACTAAGTTCTAATCCCCGCTCCAGACAGAAAATGTTAAAGTCATCCAGGAACTGTTGCAGACATCCTAGTGATTTGGAAATCAGGAGAGTTTCGTCTGCAGAGAGCAGAGCAGGCACTCTACTGGCCCCCACGCTGGGAGCATCACATCCCTTCCTGTCCATCCTACTCACAACATCGTTTATATAGAGGGAGAACAGGGTGGGGGCCAGTACGCATTCCTGCCTGACCCCCTTCTTATGGGTGGGGAGAGCTGACCCTTGTCCCCCCATCTTACACGGGCATAGTTCTCCTCCTGGGACCTTAACAAAATAGCGAGTAAATTTGGTGGAATGCCCATCCTAGCCAATATTGTCCAAAGCAAGGCCCTTGGCACTAGATCGAAGGCTGCGCGTAGTTCAACAAAGGCGACAAGAGTTATTCGGATCACGGATGTTGAGCTGTAAGACAGGTAAAAAGTGAAACATTCAAAAATGGTAGTTTCTCTCTTATCCGAAGTTTAAGATGTTTACCTTTGTTTCATATTGCATTCAGTAGTTGAGCCTAGGCAAATATCTACCTCTAGAGATATTGATTGACTTTGTGTGACTTATGATGACCTGTGTGGCCAGACTTGTTATCCTTTGCAAGACATTGACTTATTTTCAGATAATTTATTAACTCTGGACGCTTAAAAGAAGAAAGTTAATATTTACCAGA
Organism: Calotriton arnoldi; assembly: GCA_963921515.1. Taxonomy (NCBI): domain Eukaryota; kingdom Metazoa; phylum Chordata; class Amphibia; order Caudata; family Salamandridae; genus Calotriton; species Calotriton arnoldi. The sequence goes on along the minus strand of CAWUFW010000959.1, from coordinate 1,874,410 downwards.
ACACTCTAAAGCTTACTATTGGAGTTCTTGAAGAGTAGCTTCCTTTGATCAGTTTGCCTTCAAATGAAATTCATCAACCAACACATATGTTGTTCCACTTACCTAAGTGCTTCTCGTCCAAGTGTGGATTCTTGTTCTAAACAATAAAACCACATTATCAGATTTCCTGCCCTTGAACAACACAGTCAACAGCTCCTTGGTTGGACTCTGAGAATGAGACAGGATAATATTTATATCTTGAAGAATTTCTTTATGGGAATCCTCCATCAAGGAAGCTTGTCAGAATGTATTAGTTTACTTAAGAAGTTTTGTGCGGTACCACTATGTTGCCTTCTTGCCACTTCAGTGTACTGTAATTTTTTCATTGGTGGAGCACTGGGGAGGACAATTTATAGTTTTGGACCTTTTACTAAGAGGGATCGGCCTCCATGTTTTTGATGGACTGGGTGATATTGTTCATGTCTGCTGATCTCAGTGCTCTTTATATTGTGTAGCCTTACACCTGTCTATGTAGTTACCCCAGGACTTTGAGCCAATTTGATGCATACTTGGAACATAGATAATATTACAAAAAGACAATGGTTCACACAAGGCAAATAGGTCCTAAAAAAGATCTATTATCTCACGACAGTTTTAATCAATTAGCGTCTGGCATAAGGCACTTTACTAGATAAATGTCGGAAGGGACACAGGTGGACATTGAAAAGCGGTTCATTTATTTATCAATATGAAATTTTTTCATAACAAGTGGATTATAGATCCAGTGCTCACAAAAAAGTGAAAAGGAACGTGAAACAGTGAGTGAAGGAAATATTTAAAAACATACAGCGCATTGACAACATGAGCAAAACTCCTTGATACAAATTTTAAACAATAAAGGAGTTTTAGTTGTACAAGAGGTCGACGGCGTTTCAATCTCCGTAATTTGAGATCTTCATCAGGACAGAGTTGTGAGCATGTGGAATCTATAAGATAAACACAATGCAAAGTTCAAGATTCATGAAGTGGTCCCGAAAATAATACTCACTGATAATGTAGAACAACATACTCATTTCCTCAGTAGGAAAATCAAATAGCAGCTATTGTAGAATAAACATGCCAGAAGGCCAGGGTAGGAGAATGCGACTTATTTGAATTATATTAAAAATACATGTAGAGAGAGTGAATCACACAAGAAACAGAATCAGGGAGAGACAAATGTCTTGGGGTGCTAAGTGCCTAAGGAGTAGGAGGCTATAGCACCAAGGTGATCATGAGTAATGGAACGTGGATGAATCATGCACCGGCAACTCTGCATGGTCTCAAGTGATAATGCCTGTAGAATGAGAAACACTCACTTGGCATACTCGTTGGTAGCGAATCTATTCCTGGTCGGGCGATGTTGTGGGATATGTCAAGGCCCAAGAGGGACACATCCTAACAAGGAAAAGAATGTTTAACCCAAGGAGAAGGGACATGCGTAAATTATTTGCCATAAGCTAGTTGGAGGCACTTACTTGTGAAAATCAATAAAGAGCAATGAGGATGAGGTCGTTCTACTGAGCAGAGGCCTTTCATTCGTCATCACTGAAAAACCCAATTGGTTTACGCTTCAGACAGAAATTTTTCAATTCTTTAGGAAAATCAGATTGAAATCCTTTTTTCAGGATAAAGTTATGCCTCCCAAAACTGATGTCTCAGGACTACGCCCAAAATCCACTTTCCATTGCCCCACTAGCTTTATGCCTCCTGAAGTCCTCACTTTTGAACGTCTAGTGTTGAAAGATCTCGAAAACCTGAAAAACAAATACAGCTTCACACCATACAACATCAGTCTTGATGAAAAAAAGAGTCTCTTTGGCCTCAAGTCCTTGGAGGATATAGTCATAAAACCTTGTGGCAAAGGTGGCGGTATGGTGATTCAAGACAAGACTAAGTATGACAATGAAATCTTTCGCCAGCTTGGCAATTCACTACACTATGAACCCCTTGCCCACAACCCTCTCCTTGAAATAAAGAAGCTGATCCTGACAGTCACTAAGGAGGCAGAAGAAATGGGATTCATCAGCCATAATGAATATCTGTTTCTCAATAATGCGCTAGAGGGGATTAGTCTCTATTCCTGCTGGTAACGATCGGAGCGCCTGGCAAAGGGCTCCCACCCTGATACTGTCACAGAATTTTTTAAAACAAACTTCTTTTATCTGCCTTTTTAAAAAAAAACAGAATCACTCGTTTTAACTATCTCGTTTTAGCCAATTATTTTAAATATTCACTGTACACTGTTGCGCACTACATTCCTTACCTGCACTCGGTCAGCTCGGCGTCTTCCCCGGTCCACCACGGATCGTTCCGGTTGAGTGGAGGGAAGTGTGACGCAGACCGGAAGTGCTGTTGCTCTAGGCAAAGGCACAGCGGCGGTTAGCAGTCTAGCTGTTCTCTCCCGGCTGTATAAATGCTGATGCCTGCCTCGACGCGCAGCGGACGCGCTAGAGGGATTAGTCTCTATTCCTGCTGGTAACGATCGGAGCGCCTGGCAAAGGGCTCCCACCCTGATACTGTCACAGAATTTTTTAAAACAAACTTCTTTTATCTGCCTTTTTAAAAAAAAACAGAATCACTCGTTTTAACTATCTCGTTTTAGCCAATTATTTTAAATATTCACTGTACACTGTTGCGCACTACATTCCTTACCTGCACTCGGTCAGCTCGGCGTCTTCCCCGGTCCACCACGGATCGTTCCGGTTGAGTGGAGGGAAGTGTGACGCAGACCGGAAGTGCTGTTGCTCTAGGCAAAGGCACAGCGGCGGTTAGCAGTCTAGCTGTTCTCTCCCGGCTGTATAAATGCTGATGCCTGCCTCGACGCGCAGCGGACGCGCTAGAGGGATTAGTCTCTATTCCTGCTGGTAACGATCGGAGCGCCTGGCAAAGGGCTCCCACCCTGATACTGTCACAGAATTTTTTAAAACAAACTTCTTTATCTGCCTTTTTAAAAAAAACAGAATCACTCGTTTTAACTATCTCGTTTTAGCCAATTATTTTAAATATTCACTGTACACTGTTGCGCACTACATTCCTTACCTGCACTCGGTCAGCTCGGCGTCTTCCCCGGTCCACCACGGATCGTTCCGGCTGAGTGGAGGCAAAGGCACAGCGGCGGTTAGCAGTCTAGCTGTTCTCTCCCGGCTGTATAAATGCTGATGCCTGCCTCGACGCGCAGCGGACGCGCGCAGCGGGCGCGCCGCTGGCGCGCCGAAGGCGCGCCTAAGGCAAGCCCGTCTGCGCCCGTCCGCGCCAGTCTGGGTCCAGGGTCCAGACCCCCTGCCCCTCTGCCCTCAGTTCTCCTGCAATATACTAAGGATGAATTAATATTCCTGCAGAAAGCCCCTAAGTTAACTTGCTCCCACTCCATATCCTTGGAGAAAATGCAGGACAGGTGCCTACATTGCTCATATGAATTGACCCTACCGAATATTCACACTCCTTTAGCAGGAAACGGGTTTAACATGGCTCTGCTTAATTGCAGATCCCTGCCAAAACACGCCATAGAGATATTTATATTATTACAAGACACCAAACCAGATGTTTTGTTCCTCACGGAGACATGGTTAACCCCCAGTTCCGACCCAGACATTGTCCAAACGCTCCCTCCGGGATATCTGATTCAACGAATGGACAGACTAAACGGGAAGGGGGCGGGATTGCAATTATTCACAAAGATCATTTAATTTGCCGTATTTTGGACAGCCCCTCTTAGACTGTGAAAATGTTCACTTTTCAATTGAATTCACCCCACTACTTACCTTCGCTGGCATTCTTTTATATCGCCCCCAGGAGCACATGGACAATTCTGTAGTTCACTACTGGAAACTGTCTTAAACCTTGCCAGTGCTTCGCCCAATGTCAATCTTCTGGGAGATTTTAATCTTCACTTTGACGACCCAAAAGACAGGGTGGCCAACGACCTAGCCTATGATTTAGCAGCTTTTCAATTGGAACTAAAAATACACCACGCAACTCATGTTAAGGATCACCTTCTTGACCCCATTTTCTCAAGCATAACGGAATTAAAGGGGAATGATCCCATTCCCCTCCCCTGGTCAGACCACTTTCTTATTCCCTTCTCCTGGCACCCATCCTCTCCGCACCTACACTCGCTAGTTTCACGCATCCAAATCCGCCCCTGGTCCAAACTGATTGTTGAAGATTGGACCCGTGAATTGGAGTCATCTATGCCCACCTTGGATCCTGATCCCTTAACTGCCAATAGTAAGTTCTCCTCATGGATCGAAAACTCATTAAACATAGTACTCCCGAGGAAAACCGCTTCAAAAAAACGGGCCCCAATAAACTTCCGTGGTATACCCCCGAACTCCGTGAACTGAAACAACAGTGCAAAAATTGGAAAGAGCATGGAGGAAAGATTTCTCAAGCGAGAAAAATCACCATATAGGCTATCCATTGCTCAATATAAATCAGCTCTAAAATTAGTTCAGGCTGCTTACTATGATGAAAAAATTCGCTCCGCTTCAAACTCCACTAGAAAAATATTCCAGATCGCAAAGAAACTTATGAAAGTGCCCGACCCTCCTGCAGTCCCTGATCCTTCTGGTCGCCGATGCGAGGAACTAGCTCACTTCTTTTCGACCAAAATTCAAAACATCCTCAATCTCCTTCCACCCTCTGTCAATGAGCACTCAGTCAAACTACATGACCTAGAACCCCTGAATAACCCTCACCTCTTAGAGTCATTCTCTCCACTCTCCGAGGATTTATTCTTCTCCATCCTAGACTCAGTTAAGAGCGGGTCCCCGATGGATCCTGCCCCCCCAACATCCTGAGGTTGGTTGCTCCTACAGTCGCCCCCCACATCATTAATCTAATCAATGCCTCATTAGCTTCGGGCATTGTCCCCCAGGACTGGAAAAAGGCTATAGTGAAGGCGCTACTAAAAAGCCTCATTTAGACCCATCTGAGCTAGGTAACTATCGCCCTATTTCATTACTCCCTGGAATTAGTAAAATTGCCGAAAAATACATTAACCGTATACTTTCGACCCACTTGGAAACATTTAAATTACTCCACTCGTCACAGACTGGCTTCCGTCCTGGTCAGGGCACAGAAACTGCTCTGATAGCGGTAGTTGAGGAGTCAAGAAAGATTCTTGATTCCGGAGGGTCCACGGCCATCATTCTCCTGGACCTAAGTGCAGCCTTTGACACGGTGAACCATGGCATACTGGTCCACCGTCTAAAAAAGTGGGAGTGACAGGCACGGCCCTATTATGGCTGAAATCGTTCCTGGAAGAAAGATTCTTCCAGGTATCCGAAGGTAACTCCCGTTCTCAACCAATCCCGCTGCAGTGTGGTGTCCCCCAGGGCTCATCTCTAAGCCCTACACTTTTAACGTATACATGGCCCCTTTGGCAGAGATTGTAGCCCCTTTCGGAATCCATATAGTCACATACGCTGATGACACCCAATTAATTGTGGCATTGAACCATGCGGAACCACGTCCCTCGGATCTGCGCTTATGCCTTGAGGCTGTTGCTAGCTGGATGAATTCATCCCACCTGAAGCTCAATGGCGAAAAAACTGAGCTCATGTTGCTGGGCAACCAAGCAATTTTTAACTCAAATACCATGTGGCCGAGTTGCATGGGTACAGCTCCTCTGCCAAAAACGAGATAAAAAGCTTGGGTATCTGGCTCGACCACGACCTCACTTTCAGAGTCCAAGCGAGGAAAACGGCAGCCGTATGTTATGGGCTACTCAGATCCACTCGGAAAATACTCCCTCTCCTACCTAGCCACTCAAGAAAACTCCTGGTCCAGGCACTTATCCTCTCTAGGCTGGACTACGGTAATGCTCTCTATTTGGGTGCTCCCAAATCAGTCATAGCGAAGCTCCAGGTGGTCCAGAACTCAGCAGCTAGACTCCTTACGGGCACAAAAAGCCACTGCTCAGCAAAGCCTGCCCTTCGCTCTCTCCACTGGCTCCCAGTACAGGAGAGAATACATTTCAAGGCCCTCTGCATTGCCCACAAAGGTTTGCAGGATAGAGGCCCGCCTATTACAAAACACCTGGTCAAATCATATAAGGCCAATCGATGTCTGCGCTCAGATGAGCTACACTTGACAGAGGTCCCCAGAATTAAGAAGGCCAGAACAGGTGGTCGCCGTTTCTCCTACAATGCTTCTAAGTTATGGAATGCACTCCCTCTTCCTATTCGTAAAGAGGTGAATCACCTGACCTTCCGGAAATCCTTGAAAACCTGGCTATTCCCATAATTTCTCCTCCCTCCCCCCACCCCTAGTTACCTCCGCAGCGCTGGGATGCCTCCGGGTAGCCATGCGCTATACAAAAGCTCTTAACATAACATAACAAATAATAAGAGCCCACGCACCCCTGTGTTATATACCCTGCCCAAAATACATAAGAGCTTGGAGGCACCGCCAGGTATACTTATTCTTTCTGGGTGCGGGTCCATTTTGGAACCACTGGGCTTGTACATTGATTTTTTCATCCGTGAACTGGTCCAGACTACTGCATCCTATGTCAAAGACAGTACTCACTTTATAAATCTGGTTGAGCAAGAATTTTTGGACCCCGATTGTGAACTCGTTGTCACGTTGGATATAGAATCCCTCTACCTCAACATACCACAAGAAAAGGTTATCGAAGTTATAAGGCAACATCTCAACGCATGCCCTTCTCCCCATCAAGTCCCCACCGATTTTATTATCTCCCTTTTACAATTGGCCTTGACAAAAAACTATTTCCTTTTCAACAACAAGTTCTACAGACAATGCAAAGGCACTTCCATGTGGGTTGTCTTTGCTCCTAATTTTGCTATTTTGTTTGTTGATGATATTGAACAAACTTTTATTCTCCATGAACAAAATCCACACTTGTCTAAAATCCGCTTCTAGTGGAGATACATTGACGGTGTTTTTATGATTTGGACAGGAAACAACATGGAACTTCGTATATTCTGTGACTGGCTCAACAGTTGCCAACCAGATCTCAAGTTTACGTACCAATTTAACAACACACAAATTGACTACCTGTTAGTAACGGTTAAAACCCTAGAAGGAGAACTACACACCACATTGTTCCGCAAACCCATGGAACGGAATACCCTGCTCCAATACACTAGTTCACACCCTAGAGCCCTAAGGGACGGCCTCCCCTAAGGTCAATTCCTTAGAATCCGCTGTAATTGCAAATTCAAGGAGGATTTCTTTAATTAAGCGGATGTACTCTGCAAGAAACTCGCTGACAGAGGCTACCCCAGACACCTTATAAAAGGCCCACTTAAGCACGCATGGTACTCCCATAGAGAATTCCTGCTACAACCAAAACAAAGAACACCCATATCAAGAATCACATGCGTCACTACTTTCTGTCCCGTCAGTAACAAATTTACCAAAATGATCAAAAACCATTGGCCAATATCACTTGCGAAGCCCCTCTCTTCTCCTTCAAAAGAGGGCGCAACATTTAGAGACCATCTGGTGAGAACACACAAACGCCCCTTCTATTTTAACTCATTGTTCTCATTCCCCCCAGTTGGAAAATTGTTACACCGACTTCGCGGTGTGGATAACACCAACTTCGCGGTGCGCGATACACCGACTTCGGGGTGTGGGAACTGCTCATTACATGGAGCCCCTTTCCTTCCCAATATACCTCATATCCACGTGTCTCCTGCCTTCTCTAGCAACCTGGCCCCCAGAGCTCCAGGACCTCATCCTCGTGGCTCTTTATTGATTTTCACTAGTAAGTGCCTCCAACTAGCTTATGGCAAATACTTTACGCACGTTCCTTCTCCATGGGTTAAACATTCTTTTCCTTGTTAGGACGTGTCCCTCTTGGGCCTTGACTTAGCCCACAACATCGCCCGACCAGGAATAGACTTGTTACCAATGGGTACGCCAAGTGAGTGTTTCTCATTCTACAGGCATTATCACTTGAGACCCTGCGGAGTTGCCGGTGCATGATTCATCCACGTTCCATGACTCGTGATCACCTTGGTGCTATGGCCTCCTACTCCTTAGGCACTTAGCACCCCAAGGCATTCGTCTCTCCCTAATTCTCTTTCTTGTGTGATTCACTCTCTCTACATGTATTTTTAATATAATTCAGATAAGTTGCATTCTCCTACCCTGGCCTTCTGGCATGTTTATTCTACAATAGCTGCTATTTGAATTTCCTACTGAGGAAATGAGTATGTTGTTCTACATTATCAGTGAGCATTATTTTAGGGACCACTTCATGATTCTTGAACTTTGCATTGTGTTTATCTTATAGATTCCACATGCTCACAACTCTGTCCTGATGAAGATCTCAAATTACTGAGATTGAAATGACGTCGACCTCTTGTACAACTAAAACTCCTTTATTGTTTAAAATTTGTATCAAGGAGGTTCGCTCATTTTGTCAATGCGATGTATGTTTTTAAATATTTACTTCACTCACCACATAACGCTCCTTTTCACTTTTTTGTGACTACTGGATCTATAATCCACTTGTTATGAAAAAATTTGATATTGATAAATAAATTAATCGCTTTTCGATGTCCACCTGTGTCCCTTCCAATATTTATCTAGTAAAGTGCCTTATGCCAGAGGCTAATTGATTAAAACTGTCTTGAGACAATAGATCTTTTTTAGGACCTATTGGCCTTGTATGAACCATTGTCTTTTTGTAATACTATCTACCACCCCAGTTTCAAAAATTAGGGTACCCTTGTTTTGTAATACATTACTTGGAACATAGAGTCTTAAATGGGATCTTTCCCTTCACTCAGAAACAAGGTATGGGTTTTATCACAGGAATTGTACTATTGTCTGTTTTTTAGGTTTAGTGTCATCCATCTGCCTTGCTCTGGGCTTCATTCAGTCTGTTAATGAGTGTTTTAAAAAAAATCTGGTGCAGCCACAATGTTGCACCATCAATCAAAACATATCCAAAACCTCTTTCATGTTGAAACTTTGTAACTGCATCCTACATGTTTCATATTCTATGTGGGATAGGTGAGATATGTGTGTTAAAAGAAAGCTTATTTAGCTCATGTGACCTCTCCTTCGTTGCTGGCAGCCTCCATGAGATACTTAGTGTTGGTAAAACTCAGCATTGGTGTCATCATTGGTCTTCAGATTGCTCCAGATATGGGCACTATCTAGGCGTTCTGTGCACTATCTAATTCAATATCCTATTCAGCATTTCATCTTCCAGGAACAGTTTAGGCATAAATGTATCTATGTATATTTCCATTTGTCCAGTTTCTGATCTGTTCAATAAATTCAGAAGACCTCAATTACTGCGTCAAGATCTGTCCTGGAGACCCGTAAGGTGCTGGGAGTGCACTATTACTTCTTTTTGCAGCTCGATCACCTTAAGTAATAAGAAGCATACCTCTCAATCACTTTATCCTGTTACCTAATATTCCAAATTCCTGCCCTAGGATGGCCATATAATTCCTCTGTGAGTTTATTTTTCCCCCTAAAATGTAATTGCCTTCTGCAGCGAGGGTGCATAATTCCAGCACGTTCCTTAGACTGAGGACTGCTCCCTCGTCTAAGCTTCAACTTTAGGAAGTGGCCAAACTAATAATACACTGCTCCCTTGCTTTATCAAAACTACCTTTAAGTGGTAGGGGACCACTCTGCTCTTCTTGCCTTTGGGGGAATGCAGGCCAGTACCAGATCTGTGTGGGGTATTAGGTTACAGCTTTGAAGAGTAGGGTATCTGGACCATAAATGAGACATGTGGTCTAGCTTTCTGCCAGCAGCTTCACAATGGTGAGATAGAAATAAATAAGGTAGCAGACAGACTGTCTAACAGCAGAGGTCAAACCCCCTCAATCATAGGCTTCAAGCAGCGAGGACAACATTGTGGGCTAATGCATAGTGGACAACCGCATACCATCACACATGTATTTGTAAGGCAATCGCTCACCCCTCATGGCATCTTGGAACTAAATAATAGATATTCAATGTTATCCAGGTCAATGGCCTCAGAAAAATGAAAAGCTGGGTGCACCTGCCAGGGTTCAAAGCTGTGCCAATGGGATCAAAGAAAGATTTTTGGGGTGAATACATTAGTTTACTGGCCCACCGGACCCAGTTGCCTCCACTGCAGGGTTCTCTGTTCAATTCCATTGTCACAGGTGCGCACTTTGGCAGGTCCACTCAGCCTTTCCTACTTCCAGGTCATTAAAATGTGCACCATTGGGGAGAAATAACCATCTGTTATAGAGAGGTAAAAGACCCTAAGGGTGAACATACACTTTACAAATACATATTATGTTATTTCAATGCAAAGTAGTGCATGGTACCAGTAAGATCACCAGTGGTGGCTTGCCCTAACCGGTGTGTCCCTGCCCTTATACTTTTTGAAAAGTTTTCATAATACTAGTAGTGAATAATAGTCTATTATTTGATGTTGGTATGTTTAAAGAAATGCTGACCCTCGGGTGAAGCTGCAGCCTGCCTGAGGCAGTGAATCTGAGTCTGAAAAAGAGTTTCCAGAACTGGCTAGGCAACAGGGGTGTTATACAATCAGAGTTGCTCCATTAGTGACAGGCTGCAGCATCACAAATACAAGTAGCTCCATTTAGTAAGCCATTCATCCTTCCACATTGCCTTCTCCCACCTTGTCACAAGGTGGGGTGAGGTTAGAAGCCTTACTGACCCTATCCCACTTAATAATGAGATGGGAGAGGGTGAGATGAAAAAGCAGGAAGCTGAAGGCTGGAACCTGTGCATCACTGCACAGGCTGCAGTTTTCATTATCCTGCTTCTGTATTCGAGGCAAAAGGGTGCTGTGTTTCATCCAACAATGCTAGGTGGAGGTAAGTAAAAACAAAAGTCTGTCAAATGCAGTGTGCATGTATGTGGGTGAGAGAGGGTGTGGGCTTGAGCGAGAGATTGTGAATGTGTGTATGTGTGAGTGAGAGTCAGTGACAGAGGGAATAATTGGGAATACGTGAGAGTAAGTGACAGTGAGTCTAACTGTGAGTGAGAATGAGTGAGTCAGAGTGATTAAGTGAGTAAGTGAGAGTGAGACTTGTAAAGTGAGTCAGAGTAAGAGTGAGTGCAAGTTAGTGTGGTAGCCAAGTTGTGCAGGTGTCGGCAGCATGACTGGAGCCAAGGCGAATCCGACGGCGAGGCAGGGAGACTGGGGCATGGGAATCACTTCCCCACCAGACTGATGAGGTGGGCAAAGTGATGCAAACCAGTCCAGGTAGAGAGCTGGTGTCTCCCTTCCACTGCAGCCTTTTGCCTCTTGGCTCCTTCTGCATGGGTAATGAGTGAAGCCTGCAATGTCTGGCCTTTGGGTGCTGGGATAGCCTCTCTTCAACTACTTTGGGTCCCCTGGGGAGGTGCAGCAGAGCCCTGGGGTTGAGTACTAGCCCCCCTGAACACTCTGTTGATGGGCTCCCACTCAGATTCTTGACCCTGAATGCCGCAAAGGCTATACCAGGTAGGTGGGAGGTTGGGAGCCGGACTGTGTCTGATGAGGTGAAGTATCCTCTTCCCTCCCTTTTCTCCCCCCACCAATTGATCCTTAGGTGTTCTTGAGTCCCTGCCTGAGTGGTGATGACAGGCTGACTCTGCAGCATTCCTTGGTGCTTTGACATACGCTCCCCTGATTTAGGTCCCAGAGGGCAGCACCGGAACTCTGTAGACCTATTGTAAGCTGAGGGCTGCGAACAGAAAGCAGCGAGCTACACCCATATAAATGCAGTAACATGGAGTGTTAACTGTTCCCATGGTGACCTCTGGTATGAGGGCTTCTGAGATATAAAGGCTGGGTGCCTACTGGAGCACCAACCAATGCAGTGCCAGCACCAGTGTTCAGAGGGTCCCCATAGAGTGATTCAGTTGCAGAAACAAGTGACTGCTGTGAGCCCAGGTATTAGGGTCAGGTGGGTCCCATACACTTCATTTGCCATGGTTGCCCTTAAGTAAACTGTTGGTGGTGGTCCGCACCCTTCACTAGGGTGAAAGATAAGGCTCTCCCCAAGCAGGGCAAGTTATTCATGTCTGCCAAAGTCTTCACCCTGACCACTGACCCACAGCCTATAAAAGATGGAGATGAGACAAGTCACCAAAGACTCGCTGGCAGGGCAGAGATGTAATCCTCCAGGCAATTCAATCGTCCCATCAGGCCCTTGAAACGAACATTGATGAGGTAGGGGTAGCTGTGGTGCTGTTGCGGCAGGACCTCCACATCACTAAGGACCACGTCACTGAAGCAGAAGGCCGTATAACGATGCTGGAGGATACAGTTCAGGAGCTCCACTGGACAATACATTATTTGAAAAGCTCATCAGGGGAGATGGCTGCCATGATTGAAGACGTAGAAGGCCATTCCAGGGGGAATACATTTCAATTTTTGGGGTTCTCAGAGGGCCTAAAAGAACCATACCTGGAAAAATTCCTAGAAACTTGGATCCAGAGTGGATATCCTAATGTTTCTTGATTGAACGAGCCCACCATGCACTAGCAAAGAAGCATCCCCCCGGTGTCCCACCCAGGCTCATTAATGCCTGTGTCCTGAATTATAGTTACAGAGACCTTATTCATCAGACTGTAAGAAACTTGGGTGAAGGGAATATGATTCCCACAAGATCCTCATCTCTACTGACTATACAATGCTACTGCAGAAGCAGAGCAAATCCTTCGAGCAGGTATAGCAAAAGCTCCGAACTACAGAGATGAAATATATGTTCCTGTACGCTGCTAAACTGAAGGTCCTGTCTGAGGGGAAAGCCATGGCATGTGACTACCCAGATCGTGTCTTGGAATGGGTGAAAGAGCATGCCCCGCCAAATACTGTGAGAAATCAGCTGGTATTGGAGGAGGCGGTGAGGGTGTCTTTGAAAAAAGTACATCACAACAACACTAGCGCTGCCGATCTTGCAGGGGATGGGGCTCAAAACAAAGTGAGCCTACTGCTGATGGTTGCACTGACAGACTAAGTGCCGATATGACAGACAAGGATGATGAGGGCTCTCTGACCACATTTGAACATTCAGGGGCTCATGAGAGCTCTCAAGACCCTCTTAAATCGAAGAAAGCTTAATTTGCATTTTTGTTTGTTGCCTTTTTGATTAAGGATTGCTTATGTGTTCTTAGGTAGCGCAAAAGATGCTTCTAGGTAGGAAGTATGGGGTGTGGAGTTGTTGGAGAGTTATTGTTATGAGTTTAAATTGAGTTTATTGTGGGTTAATGACAATCACACTCGCTATCGTAACACCAATACATGTCTACTCTAATATATATGGGGAATACAAGGTAATGTCATGGAATGCCAATGGGCTCCTGGACAAGATTAAGCGGAGAGCTATCATGTTATGTGTAAAGTAGCGTCCCCTCAACATCGTTCTGTACAAGACACATCTTCTAGGCGTCAGTTGTACCTTTTTGGGAGGATATGGGTTCACCTGAGTTAACCACGCAGGGGTTCACCTGAGTTAACCACACAGGTTTCACAAGGGGCACTCGAAGGGTAATTCTGTTTTATAGATCCTTCCCATTAATGGTCTCTAGGGTACACATGCATGACCTGGGTAGGTTTGTAGTATTGCAGGGCAGTTTGGAAGACACTCCTTGGGCCCTATGTAGTGCATACGCACCACCCACCCTGGTCACCACCACACTTCGAATACTTTCTGAAGGTCTGCTTCAGTATCTAGTGGTTATGTTACTGGTGGGGAGCGACTTCAATGCAACACTCATTAAATCCCTAGATATATACTCCACCTCTCTCTCTAAGAAATCGGCTTGAAAAATGGGCAAATCCTATGGGGTTCACAGATGTGTGGTACACATGGCATTTGAGAGAGGGACAGTTTACATATTAATTGGCCCCTCACAGCCATAACATATGGTTAGGCCCCATATTTATTCCGATTCCCTGCCCGGGCTCTACTTCTGGAGCCCGCATTCTATCCAGGGGCCTGTCAGATCATGCACTTGTAGCGATACACCTGTGAGACCCTCAGTGTGGGTGAAAAGGTATTTGGTATCTCAACACATGGTGGCTTAAGGAGGAAGTACTCTCTGGCCTCCTCTGTAAAGTGATGGACGATTATTTCATGTTAAATGTATCCTCGGTCACCTCTTCAGTATTCTTGTGGGAGGCATTCAAAATGGTACTTCAGGGGAGGGCATTCTCACATGTCTGTGGCAGGGAAAGAGATGGGGAACGTGAAGTTACTGACCTAGAGTCACAGATTCATGTCCTTGAAAGTTAAGTAAATCCTCTTCCACTGGGGGAGAGACACAACCAATGGGCGAAACTCCGTATGACCTGTACACAGAAATTCTTGGACACTGCTTAAATGGCTTGGACATTTTCCCGGATATAGAATATATGAGCTAGGCAATAGGGCAGATCATCTTTCTTACTGGGTTACCCAGAGAAACAGCGTATCCAGAATCATTCCTGAAATCTGCATCATGGAAGGTGATAAACTCACAGGGTCACTGGAGATTGTATATACTATTGCAGCCTCCTATCATGGGCTATACCAACAGAAAGTTCCCCTTCAAATTGTGAAGGATCTTGGTATACACCTCTCTCTCAGGCTGAGTGAGAGGACCTCCATTCGCCACTATTACTAGAGGAAATTCAGGCGGCAATTACTAACATCCCACTGTGAAAAAACGCCAGGCCCCAACAGGCTGCCAATTGAATTTTCTAAAAAATGCCCTTCCTTACTGGCACCACATCTCTTGACCCTTTTTGAGGAGATTGGGAAGTCAGCCACCACTCTGGAAGATCTTTAGTGTGCAATAATTTCCACAATACTGAAACTGAATAGTATGCCTCTTACCATTTTAGCTCTCTGCAAAATTATAGTACTGCCAGGATTTCTATATGTGCTTCAGAATTACCCGTTTTTAATCCTGGCCTACGTTTCCTCTGACATGCAATTGTTAGTTGAGAGATTCATGTGGGTGGTAAACTTTCTTGAGTATCACAAATTAAATGTATTCTCCCTCCTTTTTCAGGGTGGCTTGGGAGTTCTGAATATCAGGCTCTACTAATGGGCAGCGCAGTTGGTACATATTGCCAATAGTCTGTTTGGAAATAGACAAGACTCATCCGCACAACTGGAGTTGGACACCCTTAGAAAACCAGAATCTCTAGGCAAGCTTTATGGTGGCCCTTCTAGTGCTCCTTCCTACATATTACGAGACTTCATCTTCTGTGCTGCAGGGCGGCCCTCAAACACATTAAATGGCTTGAGGTCCTCACTAATCAGAGTCTGCTTTGTGTGGGCAATAGTTTGGGCCAAGTGGCAAAACTTTCTGGGTTTAGGTCTTAGGACCTTATCAATCTCTCGCAGTTGGGAGATGTGTGGGATCAAGACCATTTAAAACTTTTGAACAACTAACTGAAGAGCTTGAGTTACATAGGTCTCAGTTCTTTATATATCTGTAACTGGACCATGTATTAGATGTCTATAAAGAAGAACAGGAGGCTGTCCCAGAGTTCAACCTGCTTGAACCTAAGTTAATTTTGGAACCACTGGGTCACAAAGCGGTCCCTAGATTATATATATAGATCTCTCCTTCTTACCACCACTCATTCTTTTATGGAGGTGAGATTTGCTTGGGAACGGGACGTGGGGGAACTTGAAGATTGCGATTGGCAAGAGGCCAAATGCACATGCTTTGGTCATCTCTTCCAACTTTAGGATGATACAGATCAACTATTTTTATAGGGTTATTATATCCCAGACAGACTCTGAAGGATGGTAGGGTGAAGAGTTCTATTTGCATACCCTGCTCTGACTCAATGGCTCCATTTTCCACATAATTTGTGTCTGTCATTTGAGTTTGCCATATTGGCAGACAGAATTTGAATTCCCTGCAGAGGTACTAAACCCTCCATCTTCACCCAATGCAAGGGTGGCTTTATTAGGTATTATGGAGGTCTGAATGTCCTCCAGGGCACAGAACATTTTAGGTGGCACCTCATTTCTGATGGTGAAAAGGGACATTGCACGCTATTGGTGGAGAGGTTCGCCTCCAACTGTAGGTGACTGTATTACAGCAATGGACTACTGTGCGGCTGCAGAGATTTACAAGTGGAGGGGCTGTGCAAATAAATTCAACAAAGTATGAGGCCCATGGCTCGATAGGGATATCAGCTCAGGATTACAAAGGTATTGACATTATTTCCTATATGTAGCAGGTGGTCTTGCCTTTTGACATGCATGAGTCTATTATTGACGCTATGGTTCTTGTGCCTTCCGTCACTTGTGTTTTGTTGCACTAATGTGCTATTGCTTCCATGTAACCACAAATAAAAAGATATACAAAAAATATTGTGCGTCACTCCTTCGGGGATGCTTTCCTGGTTGGGTGGGATCAGGTCCCCAGCCCAAAGATGCCCCTCCAGCTCTAACAGTAGCCACTGCCCTTCTGTTCACCAGGGAATTTTCTGATTCTGATATGCCAAATAGAGCCATGGAGTTAGGACAAAGGTACCTGAGACACCTAAGTACATTAAATATGGAAAATGAAGTGATACGTGTAATAGACAATGGTCTGAGGATTAAGCAGTCTACATGGAGGAAGGAAACGTCCTGATGAAAGAGGCAATAAACAATGCATACCAAAGACATAAAACAATCAATAAAGGACACATAATTATTTATTATAACAATAAAAATATCTGGAATACTTTTAAAAGTCAGGAGTTTAGCTTCTAAATGCAGAAGTGATGCGGTGAGCAGGCAAGATTGGACAACATCTGTCAGACCCCATTCAGGGGCCAGTGGGGCAGGCAAGGAATATATACCTTTTTGGGTCTCGGCCTGCACCAGCGCTTGCGCTGGTCTGGCCGAGAGTTTTAGTAAGCGGGTTTTGGAAGTGCAAACCCACTGGCTTTCGGCTGGCGACCAGCTTGCGTTCACGATGGCGTGCACGCGCAGCTGCCATCTGGGTTTCCTATCTCTTCCTCATTTCCTCGTCATGGCTCATTAACTCTCTGGACTCTGATGTTTCAATCGCAGCAGCAGCTCACATTACCAACTGACGGCCCTGGACTACAGTCACATGAAAAACAACAGCGATTAGCATTGAAATGCAAGCTTTTTTTTGTCTAGTTAGAAATATTGCTTCGGTGGGTTGATTTCACCTTATATCGCTATTTGTTTTATATTGGGAGTCACAGCCTAATTACCAGTATTTTTGTCTCACTCAGTTTTTTTAAAATATTTATTCGCGCAAAGCACAAAGCTATATTTAAGGTTACTTTTTCCGCGTCACTCTTCACTCTATTTAAACTCCACACCCCCACTCTTATTGTCTCTCTCCTTCTCTCTCTCTCCCTCTCTAATTCTCTCTCTACTTAATTAACTCACCCCTCTCTATCTTTTTTAGCCTTTCATTCTCTCTCACCCCTTTATCTGTTTCTCTTTTAAACTCCTTCATTCACTCTCTCTCCCTTCTTTCTCTCTCTCTATCCCGCTCCACTCTTTATTCTATGTACACCCTTTCTCTCTCTTTCTCTCTCACCACCCTCTCTAATTGGGCATTATATCTTCACTCTATCTCTCACTCGGCAACACCACAGCATCACTCAGCATCACCACAGCATCACTCAGCGCAACCACAGCATCAATCAGAGCCAGCACAGCATCAATCAGAGCCAGCACAGCATCACTCAGCACCAACACAACATCTCTCAACGCCATCACAGCATCACTCAACGCCATCACAGCATCACTCAGTGCAACCACAGCATCACTCAGTTCAACTACAGCATTACTCAGCACAACCACAGCATCACTTAGCGCCACAACAGCATCACTCAGCGCCACCACAGCATTACTCAGCAGCACCACAACATCACTCCGCGCCACCACAGCATCACTCAGCACCACCATAGCTTCACTCAGCGACACCACATCATCACTCAGGGCCAACACTGCATCACTCAGCACCACCACAGGATCACTCAGCACCACCACAGGATGACTCAGCACCACCACAGGATGACTCAGCACCACCACAGCATCGCTCAGCACCACCACAGCATCACTCAGCGCCGCCACAGCATCACTCAGCGCCGCCACAGCATCACTCAGCGCCGCCACAGCATCACTCAGCGCCGCCACAGCATCACTCAGCGCCGCTACAGCATCGCTCAGCACAGCCACAGCATCATTCAGCACTGCCACTGCATCGCTCAGCACCGCCACAGCATCACTCACCACCACCACAGCATCACTCAGGGCTACCACAGCATCACTCAGGGCCACCACAGCATCACTCAGCGCTACCACAGCATCACTCAGCGCCACCACAGCATCACTCAGCGCCACCACAGCATCACTCAGCGCCACCACAGCATCACTCAGCGCCACCACAGCATCACTCAGTGCCACCACAGCATCACTCAGCACCACCACAGCATCACTCAGCACCACCACAGCATCACCACAGCATCGCTCACCACCACCACAGCATCACTCAGGGCCACCACAGCATCACTCAGGGCCACCACAGCATCACTCAGGGCCACCACAGCATCACTCAGCACCACCACAGCATCACTCTGCACCACCACAGCATCACTCAGCGCCACAACAGCATCACTCAGCGCCACCACAGCATCACTCAGCGACGCCACAGCATCACTCAGCGCCGCCACAGCATCACTCAGCGCCGCAACAGCATCACTCAGCGCCGCCACAGCATCACTCAGCGCTACCACAGCATCACTCAGCGCCGCCACAGCATCATTCAGGGCCACCACAGATCGCTCAGCACCACCACAGCATCGCTCAGCACCACCACAGCATCATTCAGCACCACCACAGCATCATTCAGCACCACCACAGCATCACTCAGGGCCACCACAGCATCGCTCAGGGTCACCACAGCATCGCTCAGCACCACCACAGCATCGCTCAGCACCACAACAGCATCGCTCAGCACCACCACAGCATCATTCAGCACCACCACAGCATCACTCAGGGCCACCACAGCATCACTCAGGGCCACCACAGCATCACTCAGCACCACCACAGCATCACTCAGCGCCAAGACAATATCACTCAGCACCACCACAGCATCACTCAGCGCCAAGCCAATATCACTCAGCACCACCACAGCATCACTCAGCACCACAGCAGTATCACTCAGCAAGACCTGAGTATCATTCAGCATCACCTCAGCATCGTCTCCGCAACAGTCCCCACCACCACCACTACCACCTCAGCATCACTCAGCACCACCTCAGCCTGCTCTCGGAATCTGGCATCTGTTGATTCTACCCTAGCGTCTGGCCGCTGCTAGTGTTATAATACAGGTACTAGTTCCCAACCTTCACCCTCCGATTGTTTATGCCCCCTCAAAAAAAGCTTTAACAAACAACCATTGCAATAGGCAGAAACAAGTTGCCAGCATTGCAAGAACAAAAGAAAACTGAGAATTTTTTATTGTAAATACTTTTTTAATATGGTCGTTCAGTTTTACATAATGCCTTCTTGGTCATATATAAAGTAACAAAAATGCTTCTGACACTTTTTTATTATAACTTTTCAGCATGCCGCACAGCAGCCACACTTCTCTACAGCACAGCTTGAAGACATTGGCAAAGTCAATAGCTCTGGCTAAACACTTATAAGGCCCCAAAGGCGAGACCTATTGGCTATGCCAATGCTTGTTTTAGCATGCGTTTACAACGCATGCCATAACAACCCGGTCGTTACAACGACCGCGTTGTTATTTCGCATACCGTTACAACGCAAGTCGGAACAACGACTTGCTGTAGGGGGCGCTGGATGTTGGAATAGTATAATTTACTATTCCAACTCCAGTCTGTCCGGACACTAGGGAAGGTGTTGGATTTTAAATGCGTTGTTCCGCATGCGAAATAAACGCTGTTCACCCAGGCAAGGTCTACTGGGACTCAACTCTGGGGGGGATAGGTTGTTAGCCCCAGATGTCCCATAGCCTGTCATACTATGGCTTTGCAAACTGGGCACAGTACAACCCTTTCTGCATTTGACTCTCAAGGTAGTGAAGAAGAGCAGTCACAGGCTTCTCAGGGAAGTAGTGTGGGGGTACTCAAGCTCAGCACTCAAGACTCAACCAACAAACACAATAATCATCATGTCATGCCCGGTACTTTAATCACACAGTTGCACTGAATACTATACAATAAATGATTACACAAGTTAGTGTCTGTGGATTCTATTCACAAGCTGCATTTTGTAGTACAGAAAGTAGTACTACTTACTTACTACAGAAAGTAATTTACAAACCTATGGGAATAAATCTTCACCTGCAACTATCCTGTCATTTCTATGGGGAGATCCTCACAAATGCAAGTTTACTACTTAGTTGTAAATAGGGGAGTGGCTGGAAAAAGGGGAATATTTACTACACATTTGGAGGGGTTTAGGGAGGGGCCTATGGAGGAACATGCTAATACAAACACAAAAGAGAAAGACCATTGCTATTCACAGTCTACAATAGTTATTACGGCCCAAAAGACCACAAAAATGCTGGAAATGGACTCCAGACTAGCCTTGGAAAATAGAATATTTTCTATTTTTTTTTAACAAAAAAGTAAAGTTATTTAATATGCATTTATATAACTTTTTATGAAAAAATAAGTCATTAAAATTAATTAAGCACATTACTTATAAATACATGTACAAATATTCATTAAATATTGAAATGTGAATGAGGATGGGATTTCTTAAGAATTGTGTATTAAAATAATATTTAAAATTAATTTATTATATTTTAATTAGTTAAATATTGAATAATCATTTAATTTGATGGGTTAATGTGCTGTAACATTTTATATTATTAGTTCTAGGTTATAATAATCATTTTGAATTAAAGTTCATTTTTATTTTAGAATTTAAATAAAAATCAATAAGCTGTATCACTTTTCTCCTTTACTATAGAGAGAGCTCCACCCCAGTGATGCAGATCTCAGTCCAGTGCCCGAGATCTCCACCCAAGTGGTGGAGAACTCCACCTATGTGTGCCACCTCCATCTGCCATATGACTGTGGCAAATCACTGATAACCATTTGAATACATTGTATGGGGGTTCTCTTCCTGTTCTTTTGAGCTAAGATTAATGAAGTTTCTGACATTCCACCAAAGACTAGGCATTTTATCACTCTTTTTGTATTTATTGGTTATCTTAAATTGCAAAAGCAATAATATATTAGAATCTCTTTACTGATGTTTTAAATGAAATGGTTATATTAACTGAAATAAATAATATCAAATGTATGTTAAGTTACTAATTGTAACTTTACACTTGTAAATTCAGTCTTCGATGTCTCCACCACCCGTTTCCAGGGGGTGAAGACTTATGTTTACACTTAGGTGTCAATCTACACTTAGAAATGGTGAATAGCAAGAAAGTGAAGAATTAAGCATAGATGGAAGAGTAAATTTAGACATGAGTAAATCTACACTTGTAAATTTATCTTTGTGAATAGGACAATTTGAGCGCAATTCCCCTGTAGGCGCTCCCCCCACCTGTTTCCTCTCTACTCCCACATGATCTGCCCTAGCTCTGGGTTCCCATTCTGGTGAGTTCAGGAGTGGCATGAATCAGGCTTGGGTGCGGTTCTTACCTACTAATAGTCAAATGCACTCAGTTTATTAGGATCTTACCCATCCATGAAATAAGCCATATTTTACTTGTCCTCTCTGGCTGCTTTTTGCTAGGAAGGTCTTCCCACACACAAAGCCAGGGTCATGAAGAGCTGGCAATTCCTGCTAGAAAATCCAAGCTAGACTTGGGCTGTTTCAAGGAGATCACTGCATCTGCCCAGTCTCTATAGGAGATGGCGACTCACCAGGGCTGATGCAGTTGCAGATGCAGGCCCAGCCGCAGTAGTCTTTTGCTGATATGGCAATAAGGCCCAAGCTGGGCCCAAACAGATAGGCCTACAGGTCGTATGGCCTCAGTGTTTGAGGGTGCAGTCCGGACTGTACAGATGGTAGAGGCAGCACCAGGGAGGCTGATGGCAATCGCGCACTTGCACCCCTCGTCTGGGCCTACCGTAAAGAGGCGTGTGTAGCCCTCGTCAGGGACTACAGTCAGGGCTGGCTCTAGGGTGGTGTAGACCGGTGCAGCTGCACCTGGTGCTGACTTCAGGGAGCGAAGTGTTTAGAAATAACACAGGTTTAAAAAGGACCTGCCGCAGAGTTTGTTGTGTTTCCAGCAGTTTTCAGGCCAAACAATCTTAAAATATACTGCCTACTAGTATTGGGGACATGTGACTCCTCCACCTTGTATTCCTCATTGTCTTATGTAACATTTCCTTTGGGCTGATTTACACACATATGATTCATTGGCTCTGTGTAATGTGGATGATGTAAAGGGCCCTGACACCCTACACTTGTATGTGTAGCGCTATAAAACAAATGAAATGTATGTTAGAGAGGGGCTGTTGAGAGATGAGGGGCACTGGTTCGGCGTGGTGAGAGGGAATTTGTGAAGAAGGAGGGTGTTTTGGGGGGGTGGTGGCAGCAGCCAAGATTGTTGCACTGGGCACCACTAGCACTAAAGCTGGCCCTACCTACAGCAACAGGCAGTTCTAGCCCTCATTAGAGCCTGTGACAAAAACGTAGTTGTAGTCCAACTGGGCTAACAAGGAGCAGAGTGCGACGGTTCCTACCTGGAACTGAGAAGAGGGACTGGGGGAGGGGGTATGGAGCCACAAGCACCAGAATCCTCCCTTGCTGCTCTCCAGTATTCCGCTCTTCCTGGAAGTCTCACAGCTACCAGAAGCACACTGGACATCGCTCCACCTGGACAGTCTCTCCTGCAGGGCCAGGCAGAGTCCTTCTTTCTCTCAGCAGGAAGGCAGGCTTCTAGGTGCTTTAGAGCAGGTTCACAGCTTCCCTTGTAGTCCTTGAAACCAGACTTCAGGATGTCTCCTCACCTCTGAGAAAATTGCTTTCAGGCAGGCACCAGCCCTGGTTGCACAGCAGCCCTCTGAGTACTTTGCAGAACACTCCCTTCTTTGGTCATACATAAAATTGGAACTGGAGCCAAGTGGGTGGTTTGGATCTGACTTTTTTATACAACTTCTAGATACGGGATGTGGATCCACTATACCAGCTGTAGAAATGGTTTAGTGCTGTTTCTCCCTTCAGGTGTGCTCTACAAATTATTTTCCAGACACAGCCTTTATGTAGAGTGATGATTCTCACAGCAGTTAGCACTTGGACTGTTTCAATCCTGAAACACCCACAACAGACGCAAAAAAAGATGTGAGGCTTCTGGACCAGGCTCTCATCAGCCTAAGATGAGGAGTAATCAAGAGATCAGACCTCACCTAGAGACTTTCACATCTTTCGCAAGAGAATCCATAGTCCCACCTCTCACACCTACTATGCACCAAATTTAAATGCTCATGAACGGTAATCAGCAGCTCTAGGCTAACCAGGAGGGCAACCCTGTCTCCATTCCCCTCACTTCAGTGTCCGGTTCTCCTCAGTGTTTAATTGGAGCTGGTGGTTTCTGGTGCTTGGCACCGGCACTTAATTGACAACACCGGCACTTTTGACAGTCTGCCACATTGTGGCGATGCTTGTCTAATTTAGAGATGAGCACAACAACAGTTATTTATTAACTTCATTTACGTTACAAATGTCTCATACCTGGCACACAAGCCATTCTTATAGCCTTGGGGCCCTGCAATGCTCTCGATTGTCTCTATTGTGGGAGTGTGATGGTTTGTAGTTTTGTTAGTGTTGTCATTGCCAGCACTGGCAGGGGCAATGGTTAGTGGATGGTGCCGTGGGCGCCTGACAAGCAGGTTCAGTCCTTCTCACTACCAGGCAAGGAGGGCAGCAGGGCAGGCACAGCAGAGCAGGAGTCCAGCAGAGTCCAGCAGAATGACAGTCCTTTCAGCAGCACAGAAGTCCTTCTTCTTGGCAGAGTGTCCTCAGGTCCAGAAGTGTACTGAGGTGGTGGTGTCAGGGGTCCAGTACTTATACCCAGGTGTGCCTTTGAAGTGGG
Organism: Calotriton arnoldi; assembly: GCA_963921515.1. Taxonomy (NCBI): domain Eukaryota; kingdom Metazoa; phylum Chordata; class Amphibia; order Caudata; family Salamandridae; genus Calotriton; species Calotriton arnoldi. Next base: position 1,850,392 of record CAWUFW010000959.1, on the reverse strand, counting down.
GGAGACTTCAAAGAGAGGCCTTTGAAGAGCACAAGGTCCTTACCCTTTCTCCCCTGGCTCCACACTCACTAAAGGAGGTCTGCAGCTCTCTGTGTGGGGATAGGCAAAGCCCTATTCAGGTGGACGTGTCAGCTCCCCACTCCCACCCTGCCCAGGAAGGCCCATCAGCCTGGTGATGGCCCATCAGGATGTGGATGGCCCAACAGTATGTGAATGGCCCATCAGGCACACGTAAGCTCCCTTTGTGTGTGGCTGTCTAGAGGGAACACAAAAAGCCCAGCTGTCACCCACCCCAGATGTGTATTCAGAGACAGGCAGAGGCACAGAATAGTTTAGAAAATGCCATCTTTCAAAAAATGATTCTAAATTTATAAATACTTGAGATGCTCTACTGTAGCATCATGAATTAATTTTCATAAACATGTATTAAATCTCATTTAGACAAATGAATAAATCTCAACAAAGCTGGGTGTATTCCTTCTTTTTGTGTTTGCAACCTTTTACATGTGATTTCAGGGTACAAATGTTTCTTCAAGTACATTGATGACAGATGTTTAACCATTGCATATAACACTTCGTCCTAGTCAGCAATGTACCAAACCCATTTCTACAACATACCAAAAACAGGCCTATACAAAGTGCATAGATTACATCCAACAAAGCAAACTCAAGGAGATGATTGGCGGAGCACTGAAACCTTTCAGACACTCACCCTCATTCACAGATCTGGGTTGAATCCATCATCGTTCTTTAGCTCACTTCGCCACCCCAGTTCAGACCCAGCTACATGCAAATCAGTCTTGATCATGTGCCTCATGGGAACAGTCCAGTCTTCCCTGGACCTGAAACAAGCATCCTGGGACCGGTTTCGGGGTAACACCCCTCATCAGTCAGGCTAGCTTGAATCCAGTGGCAAAGTGAGCAAGGGACCCACGTCTGGGCATACCCTGCCAACGTAGGGCGAACAGCAAACACAAGGAGATGATGGACGGAGCGCTGAAACTTTTCAGACACTCATCCCAAGTCACAGATCTGGGTTGAATCCATCATCGTTCTTTAGCTCACTTTGCCACTCCAGTTCAGACCCAGCTATATGCAAATCAGTCTTGATCCCGTGCCTCATGGAAACAGTCCAGCCTGAACTGCCAAGCCAGGTCTTCCCTGGACCGGAAACAAGCATCCTGGGACTGGTTTCGGGGTAACACCCCTCATCAGCCAGGCTAGCTTGAATCCAGTCGCAAAGTGAGCAAGGGACCCACGTCTGGGCATTCCCTGCTCTCCATACCACTGGAGTCAAGCTAGCCTGACTAATGAGGGGTGAAACCCCAAAACCGGTCCTAGGATGCTTGTTTCCAGTCCAGGGAGGACCTGGCCTGGCAGTTGGGGCTGTACTTGTTTCCATTGGGAGCAGGGTCAAGACTGATTTGCATATGGTTGGGTAAAACTGGAATGGCATCGGGAGCAAAAAAACGATGGATTTAGGACCAGATCTCTGTACTGGGGTGAATGTTTGACCTTGTTCAACATTCTGTCCATCAATTGTTCTTTTTGCAATTGTCACCTCGAGTGGGACGGGTATGCCCAGACATGGGTCTCTTGCTCTCCATGCCACTGGAGTCAAGCTAGCCTGGCTGATGAGGGGTGAAACCCCGAATCCGGTCCTAGGATGCTTGTTTCCAGTCTAGGGAGGACCTGGCATGCCAGTTCGGGCTGGACTGTTCCCATTGGGAGCAGGGTCAAGACTGATTTGCATATGGCTGGGTTCAAACTAAAATGGCATGGGGAGCAAAAACGCGATGGATTTAGACCCAGATCTATGTACTGGGGTGAATGTTTGACATTGTTCAACATTCTGTCCATCAATTGTCCTTTTTGTAATTGTCACCCCGAGTGGGACGGGTATGCTCAGACATGGGTCCCGTGCTCTCCCTGCCAATGGAGTCAAGCTAGCCTGGCTGATGAGGGGTGAAACCCCAAAACCGGTCCTAGGATGCTTGTTTCCAGTCCAGGGAGGACCTGGCCTGGCAATTCGGGCTGGATTGTTCCCATTGGGAGCAGGGTCAAGACTGATTTGCATATGGCTGGGTTCAAACTGGAATGGCATGGGGAGCAAAAAAACGATGGATTTATGCCCAGATCTCTGTACTGGGGTGAATGTTTGACATTGTTCAACATTCTGTCCATCAATTGTTCTTTTCAGATTACATCCAGCAGCAATTCTTGGACAACAATTGGACATAAAATGGGTTGATGCGTCAACATTTTGGTATCCACTTTTGGTACCTTATCCAACAAGATAAACAAGATAGTAGGCAAACACTGGAGCCTCCTCAAGGGGATTCCTGAATTTAGGGAGAAACCTCTTTTTGCCTTTAAAAGAGGATCCAATTTAAAAGACATATTAGTTCATGCATACCATACACCTGCGGTACCCATTGTACAAAATATGCTGCAATTGACACGTGTCATAGGCCACTTTACGCGTAACAGTTCTGCAGCATGCAATACGACAAAAACCACAAAAACCTTTTTCATCAAAGGACAACAGTTTGAGATAAAACATTTTCCCAACTGCAATACATATAATGTTATTTACTGCATTGTATGTCCATGTGGTTTAGTGTATATTGGTAAAACCAAAAATCAATTCATGATGCTACAGTAGAGCATCTCAATTATTTATAAATTTAGAATTGTTTTGGACTTACAACTTAAAATCCGACTTTACCATAGGTTGTGATATTAATAATTGTGAGTCCAGAGACACCAACCTCGAAATATCCATCTCTTTCTAATTGTAAACTACACTTATGGAATTTAATAATGCAATCCCAATGTTAACCTATGGGCGATATAGGCCTTTCAGTAGTGAAAAACAAATGTAATCGTTTTTCACTATCAAGACATGTAAAACTGAAAAGTATATGTTCTACTTTTTAAACACACTGCACCCTGCCCTTAGGGCTGTCTAGGCCTACCTTAGGGGTGACTTATTTATATTAAAAAGGAAGGTGTGGCCCTAGCAAGAGGGTTAACTTGCCAGGTCGACATGGCAGCTTAAAACTGCACACACAGTCTCTGCAATGGCAGGCCTGAGACTTGTTTAAAGGGCTACTAAAGTGAGTGCTGCATGGCCCACTAGTAGCATTTAACTTACAAACCCCGGGCACATGTAGTGCACTTTACTAGGGACTTATATGTAAATTAAATATGCCAATTGTGGATAAGCCAATGTTACCATGTTTTAAGTAGAGAGCACCTGCACTTTAGCACTGGTTAGCAGTGGTAAAGTGCTTAGAGCCTTAAAACCAACAAAAATGAATTCAGCAAAAAAAAGGGGAGGAGGAAGGCAAAATGTTTTTGGGTGACCATGCAGAGAGAGCCAGTCCAACAGATCCCACTACTCTTTGTTAGTTTGGCTTCCTCACACATTGCACGCATTACACTCACTACACATGCTTGACACACACATGGGATGTCAGCGCAAGGGTCTGGGTATTCATATAGAAGGAAACCTTTACACAGGTTGACAAGTAGGCCTCAACTCCAGTGGCAAACGGTTTGGTCACAATATTGATCTCTCTCAACTGCTGTATGATGCCACTATCATTCTAAGCGCTATGCTCATGAAGGGGCAGTAGCCCACTGTCAGCAATAAGGTACACTTGCTGCCCCCCTCTAGGTCACCGGACTGGTCCAGGACCTCACATAGTCAGAGATTGATAGTCAGAGACTGACCGGTGCCTCTGCGTACACACTGAAATTTGTGTGAATCAAAGTAAAACATGAAAACGTCAGGATACCAGATACATACTCAGTTGGGCACTGAGGGCAGCAGAACACACCTGTACACCTGGCAAGGAGCATTCCTGCCTCAATAGCATCCATGTGGTGATGGTATGCATCTGGAGAGAGTAGTGTGGGGGGGGGGTGCAGCAGTTTGTGCACTGGGCACTATGCGGCTCCATGAAGAGTATAAAGCTCTACATAGGCGCTACATTACAATGCGGCGTTCTCATTTGCTAAGGAACAGGGATGTGACCAAGGTTTTTGCAGAGTGGAAGGGGAGGTGGTGTGATTTCGCTGAAGTTGTGAAGTGAGAAGCCACTGCATTTAAAAGGTAGAAGCAAGAAAAGCCTTCATCACATCCCTGCCGTGTGAGGGTACATTTCTCATCTCCCCTCCCCTGCGAAAGTGCGTCCACCACGCCCTGTGGACATTTTGCAGAACATTAAGAACACGATCGTCACCGCCGGCCTGTAGATGCACAATATCTTCCTGACTCTGCTTCTGTCCACACTATGAGTGACCAGAGCTCCCAGTATAAAGCGCCCACCAAAACGCCAGGAGTAGGGGAGTTGATGTCACTCATCCTTTGACCCCTGATGACATTAGACGGTGGGATCCTTGTTCCACCCCTAGTCTAGAAACAGCCCTCTGTGACTGGCTACAGGAATGATACGGGCTGGCTAGTGCAGAGAGTAAATAGTTCTGTGTGAGCCTTTTTTACTTTCTCTGCCTGCTGCTCCCTTGGGCATCCCAGAGACCAGAGGAAGGAAAGGAAATGCAAATGTGAATGGCAAGTCAGACAAAGCAGCTACGGCTACCCGTAATTGACGTCCATCGGCCCACACCCCCGCAGAAATATAACAATGGTTCCCCCTGCACAGCTCTCAGTGTCTCACCCGGCCTCTGCTGCACCGAGACAGCGTGCCCTGGGCAGGCACCCACCGCCACCAGGCAGGCCCTCCACCTTTTGCCCCATTGCCCTAGCAGCAAAGTTGCGCGTGCAACCTAAAGTCCAAAGCATGCCATTTTAAAACATGCAACAAATTTAACAAAGGCAGCTAATACTGCGCGGCAGTTTGTATTTGACACCTGAGCCATACAGGGACATCTTAAGGAATTTGGGGGCCCTGGGCCAAACATATTTTGGGGGCCCCTGTTCGGAACAGCTTTGAATTTATGATCCAATTTCAGCTCTTTCAAGCCCTCAGTGGCCAGGTCACTGAGAGTACACAGGCACCCGCGTCCAAATTGTAAATGTTTTTTCATATAATATTCGGGGATAGTGTGTTTTCAATATTGTAACACAGCAGCACCTCACTAACGCTCCTACAAATAATCTCTGTGACCCCCTCCCATTTCTCATATGTGAGGTCCCGTTTTGATCTAAAAGAAACTTTTTTATAGATGTTGCATGAAACATAAACGCATTTCTCTGCAAAATGTCTATAATAGACTGTCAGACATCACTCACATTAAAAATAAATGAAAAGAAAAACAGTATTTAAAATAATCTGTTTAAGAATTATTCAAGGTCATCAGGGAAATATTCTCTGCAGAACAGAGCTGGCTCTATCAGGGGCCCCCTGAAGGTTTGGGGCCCTGGGCCAGAGCCCACTTTGCCCATGCCTTAAAACGTCTCTGGAGCCATACTTTGTATTAGTCTGGAGAAATGTTGCGGTTCACGAGTCACCAGGACTCATTCAGTCGATAGATAATTCTTTTAATTCAGGGGTTGGGATGGGGTCAGCAGCAGTGGGACACATACGGCCTCCCTCTTATTGATGCAAATTGTACATTAAAGGACCAATACTTGGCTGACAGCTCTAACGCCAATGCTGCCGTATAAAGGCGGGACTAGTAAAACATGGCGGTCCGTTTGACAGAAGCCTCGCCCGACCTCTCTTCCGCAAACCCCCCGTGATACCATGGAGTCCCTTACCTTGCTGCTGGCGCAGAGAGGCTCTGGCAGGAACTGAGCTCCTCTCTACAGGGCCCGCAGGCCTCCCCAGGGAGGGAATCAGCGCAGACATGGACTTTGAGTGGTCAAAGGTTGGTGTAAAACGTGATCTATTTAACTCCGCTCCTGCTGATCATCTAACCTCCCTGCCGGCGGATGGGAAACCATTTTTGTTTTTCAGGAGGGTGACTTGCGGTTGAGGGGGCTTCACGAGGCCAGACCTGGCTGCAGAATCCTCTCTTGTGGTGCTTGAGAGGGGACAGCAAAGACTGGTCACTGGCAGCTCCAGTGTAGTCACCAAAATCGAAGAGATTGTGCAAAGTCACAATGCGATTTCGTCAGCACTTTATTGAAGATTTTTTTTTTAAACTTCACAGTCTTTTTTAAAACGTCACAATTTCTGTTAACTCTAAGAAGTTTTCAAAGTAAGGGAGTAGATGCCCTCCAAAATCAGGGTTGCAGGAGGAAAACCAAGCCTTCAAGAAACCCTGTGGAAACATATTTTGGCGAGGACGTGTGTTCCCAATTCTTACTTATGGAAAGCCGATCCCGCAAGCGAACTCGGCTAAATTTCAGACACTCAGCAAAAACTGCAGGACAGCTCCATGGCGAAGTTTGAAACTTCGTCCACCCCTGGACTTCTGAGCTCCTGCCTGGCCTGCCACACAGTGAATGAACGGTGCTAAAAAAGCCAGCACGTTGCAAGGGTCATTTGGGAGAGGATCATTCTCTAAATAGTACATCACATATTGCAGCCAAGTGGCCCCATATCATGGCTGACGCCTTCAACTGCTCAATATGCCACCATGCTGTTCAATGAGCCACCATGCTGTTCAGTGAGCCACCATGCTGTTCAGTATGCCACCATGCTGTTCAGTATGCCACCATGCTGTTCAGTGTGCCACCATGCTGTTCAGTATGCCACCATGCTGTTCAGTGTGCCACCATGCTGTTCAATGAGCCACCATGCTGTTCAGTATGCCACCATGCTGTTCAGTGTGCCACCATGCTGTTCAGTATGCCACCATGCTGTTCAGTGTGCCATCATGCTGTTCAATGAGCCACCATGCTGTTCAGTATGCCACCATGCTGTTCAGTGTGCCATCATGCTGTTCAATGAGCCACCATGCTATTCAGTATGCCACCATGCTGTTCAGTGTGCCATCATGCTGTTCAATATGCCACCATGCTGTTCAATGTGCCACCATGCTGTTCAGTATGCCACCATGCTGTTCAGTGTGCCATCATGCTGTTTAATATGCCACCATGCTGTTCAATGTGCCACCATGCTGTTCAATATGCCACCATGCTGTGTGCCACCATGCTGTTCATTGTGCCACCATGCTGCTCAATGTGCCACCGTGCTGTTCAATGTGCCACCATGCTGCTCAATGTGCCACCATGCTGTTCAATGTGCCACCGTGCTGCTCAATGTGCCACCATGCTGCTCAATATGCCACCGTGCTGTTCAATGTGCCACCATGCTGCTCAATGTGCCACTGTGCTGTTCAATGTGCCACCGTGCTGTTCAATGTGCCACCATGCTGCTCAATATGCCACCGTGCTGTTCAGTGAGCCACCATGCTGTTCAATATGCTACCACGCTGTTCAGTGTGCCACCATGCTGTTCAATGTGCAATCATGCTGTTCAATATGCCACTATGCTGTTCAATATGCCACCACGCTGTTCAGTGTGCCACCATGCTGTTCAATGTGCAATCATGCTGTTCAATATGCCACCATGCTGTTCAATGTGCCACCATGCTGTTCAATGTGCCACCATGCTGTTCAATATGCCACCATGCTGTGTGCCACCATGCTGTTCAGTGTGCCACCATGCTGTGTGCCACCATGCTGTTCAATATGCCACTATACTGTTCAATATGCCACCATGCTGTTCAATGTGCCACCATGCTGTTCAATATGCCACCATGCTATGTGCCACCATGCTGTTCAATGTGCCACCATGCTGCTCAATATGCCACCGTGCTGTTCAATGTGCCACCGTGCTGTTCAATGTGCCACCATGCTGCTCAATATGCCACCATGCTGCTCAATATGCCACCATGCTGCTCAATGTGCCACCATGCTGCTCAGTGTGCCACGGCGTTGCTAGTTTCTTTTCCCATGACATGCCCCATCACCCTTGGGCTCTCACATGGTGTCCTGAGCTCTGAACCCATCTTCTCTCCTCTAGCGCAGAGAGCACGTGAGGAAGCATTGCAGCACTATCCAGTCTGCTGTTGTGGGCTGGGAAGACAGGTAATCATGTCTTCTGTCTTATGCTCACACTCTGTTTCCACTTCCGCACTCTGTTTTCACTTTCTAGTGTGCCATTACAGGGGCGTCCTGAACCCCCGCTTTAGCAGCTACAGCGGGGGTGGGTGATATATGGGCCTCTTCTGTTTGATACTCGGCAGACAAAGACTCATCATTAATAATAGAAAGGAACAGAGGGTCAGTAGAAGAGCAAGCAGGAGCAAGGAGGAACAAAAACGGGGTAAAGGGAAAGAAGGAGGCAGTATTGGAAGCAAAGGTAAAAGGAAGGAAGGATAAATGGATGAGTGGGTAGATGAATGAGTGGATGAAAGGGTGAGTGAAAGGATAGGTGGATGGACAGGGGAAACGATGACAGAGTAAAACGGGTGGATGGATAGATAAATGTATGGGTGAGTGAATGAATAAGTGTATTGACAGGTGAAAAGACAGCAGAGAAAATGGATGGATGTATGTATGTATGGATGGATAGGTCGATGGATGGGCGAAAGGATGGCAGAGTAATGGGTAGATGGATGAATGACGATGAAGGAATGAGTGAATGATGGCAGAGTGGATGAATAAGCGAACTCATGACAGAGTGGATGGGTGGACGGATGGCATGGTGGATGGACGTATGACAGAGCGGATGGATGGATTGCAAAGAGGATGGATGTGAGACTTGGGTGAATGGATCATTTGATGACAGTGTAGATGGATTGCTGGAATGGGGAAAGTGTGATGTCGTGACAAAAAGGAGATGAAGCGGTTAAAGGTAGGAGATGTTTAATCTTTACACCTCATCCAACAGCGATGGCGCAGCAACTGTCAACTCTTGGAATTCTCTCACACGAGAGCCTTCCGAAGCGTAATGACAGTGACCTCATAACAACTGAGATTCCACGCCACACTTCTCCCTCCCATTCAACAGAGTACATAAAAAGAACATAATGAACAAATGAATGAAGAAACAAATGAAAAATGTATAAAAGAAAACAAAGAAATAACAGAGAGCAAAAATGTAGATCTCAAACAATATAAGCAAGTAAATTCAGCATGAAGAACATATCACACCACAAAATCCTTGAGATAAGCAGGTTTCCTGATCTCCCTAATGCTTCTCCTGCGAACTGGAGGAGTACTTCTAAAAGAATTTTGCAAACCTGAATTACAGAGTCCACTTACACCAGGTTGTGATTTAAAAGTTGAGTTGTCAGAAGAATTAGGCGTATGTCGTATAACAGAAACTCTACTCTTGTTCCATATGCGACCATCATGTGTCTTAACAGCATTTTTGAAACATTTGATCACTTGTAACTCCCTAGTGAATTTTGACCAAACTGCACACTCTTTGGGAGCTTTGATTTTGACAAAATCACCCAAAATGAAATAAAAAACAAGGCAACTGGCTTTCTTGCTTATGTATCCAGGATCTGTAACAGCATCCATCATGACCACACCAGCCCTGCTCCAATTTTGCAAAGAGCTGAAGACGCACCTTTTTCAAGAACACTACATCACAATCAAGAGACAGTGCACCTCCACTCTGAGAACCCAGTTCTGATTAGACTGTATCTTTGCGATTTACTCTCTACATCACTCCACAGACTTCTGACTAGCTTTGATGCTATACAAATATGTCATACACACCTACATCCTGTCATGGACTGGGCACTGTGAAGGCCAAGTATCTTTCTTGATTGCCTGAGAAAAGGGAGACTCCTCCCTGTAGTAATGATGCAGTCATGCACCTGATATACATCTGAAAGATGTTAAGTGTCTCCTTTAGACTTTGTGAGCTAGGAGGAAAAAGCCACAAATGGCAGAAAAAAATCTTCTTGGCACTCTTGGTAGGTTGTGATTGGAGATGATGGATTAATGCTGAAAAGCACCTGCTGAAAAACACCTGCACCATAACTACCATGAAGGAGCTCAACATAGCGCTTCCAGTTCTACAAATCCAGGAAGGATTCGCTGCAAAGTAGAGCAAAATCAGGGACAAAATTAGTAGCAAATGGGTGATAAACCCAACAAAAATATAGGAATGAATGTATTTCGACTAATCAATCTCTTATCAGTGTCTCCTTATATATTGTTTAAAAAAGAGATTACAACACAAGAAATGGATTAGTGCTATCCTGGATTGGGAATTTAAGAGAACAATCACTAGAAAAGCCACAGTCTTGGGAAGGTTTATATAGAAGGCTACCCATGACTGTATTTTATAGATTAGGGTTGCTATTCACAAAGGTAACTTACATTTGTGAATAATATACATGTGAAATGTACTCTTACTCTTTTGAGTAACTTTACTATTTTGGGCGATTTACAAAATCTGATTTTAAAGTTACCCATCTCCACTCCCTGTAATAGGAGAGGAAGCTGAGTTGCGGATGGTTAATGCATTGTGATGTAGTGTTCTTTAAAGAGGTGACTCTTCAACTGTTTCCTGAATTGGAGCAGTGTTGGGGCAGTCCTGATGGATATGTGGATGTTGTTCCAGATTGTAAGTGCATAGATGGAAAAGGCCAGTTGTCTTGTTTTTTTATTTTTACACTTCTTAGTTTGCAGTAAAATGGTTTTCCTGGCTACAGGTGTGCCGAGCACGACCAAAGATTGTCAGTTTGTCTGAAAAATAAGCTGGAGTGCTGGCCGTGATGGCTTTGTAAATGATAAAGCTGGTTTTGAAGATGGTATGGGTGGTCAAGGGCCAATGGAGTTCTATCAGGATGGAGGTGATATGATCATATTTCTTCAGGGCCTGGGTAAGATGTCCTGTGGCATAAACAATGATCCTAAAGAGTGCTAGTGTGATGTATGTGCAGTAGGGCATTACCACCATCCAGATGTGAGATTATGAGGGCTTGAACAACAGTTCTAAAGTTGCTTTCTGAAAGAAACAGTTTGATTTTCTTTAGAAGAGAGTTGGTGCCAGGTTGGCCTTGTTTTTTAGCAATGTGTTCCTTGATGGTGATGTTGGTGCCCAAGGTGAATCCAAATGACTTGGCATTTGGTGAAAGTTGGGGTTTGAAGCTTTCAAGGCTCATGTTGTTGAGTCAAACTTGTACTGTACTTTGTTGTTATTGTGATATAACCTGTCTTGGTTGGTTTGAGCTTCAAGTAGGTGCTGGAAATCTAGGTCCAGATGATGTGTAAGTAGTGTTTGAGGCAGTGGATGTCAATAGCAGAGAAGACTTTCAAGTAGAGTTGTGTATCATCAGAATAGTGGTGAATATTGTTGCTGTTATCTTTGACTAGAGCGCCACGCAGCTTCATGTAAAGTTTGAATCTGACAAGAGACATTATGGAATCCTGGGGTCCCCACTGCCTGTCGACAGTTAGAAAGTAACATGAGAACATTTTTTCAAAGGACGCAAAGGATGAAGAAGCAGGAGGAAGTCACTTCATTTAGTTGATTGATAAAGGAGAGAGCGCAATCTATTATAATGGCCACATTGCAGACTGCAGTGGAAGGTGTGCATGTAGTACCCCTGTCTTGTCGCAGGTATATTTTAAAGAATTAGTCCGCACCTAATCAAAGACTGTGAGCATACAGTCTCAAAAATTGGATTAGGCAAGGTTGTCACTAAACGGCTCCTCAATTTGCACGTCATCAACATAGGAAACTAGTGATATATCAGCAGGATCACAGAGTTTCAAAAGATGGGAGTCGGAGCCCTGCAGTACTCTGCAGGATAATGGCTGGAAGTAGGACTGCTAATGTGGTAGTTGAAATGCCTAAGAAGGAGGTGACGGAAATTATTTGATCAATGCAAGGGAATTTTCCTGAATGTGTAACTGATCTAGGCATTGGCCTAGTGTAGGAAGTCAGCACATGTCTAAAGCTGCTATCAAGTCTAATAGAATGAGCGCTTCTTTGTCACCCAGGTCAAGAACAAGACGGTGGTCTTTGGTGACAGAGAGAAGAGCAATGTGAATGGCAGAACCCTGATTATGCTGAGTCAAGAGGATTGATGGATTTGATAAAACTAAAACTCTGTTGGTTAACTGCCTTCTCAAGTAAATTCTAGCTGCAAAGGGCAACAAAGGATAGGGCAAAAGTTGCTGTGAACAGAGGGCTCAACAATCGGATTCTTCAACAGAGAAACCACCATGATGTTTTTCAAGTCTGCAGGACAGGTAGAAGAGAGGTGTTACATGATCAGTAACACATATTAACCCAAACTGTCGAGGATATATGAGTGATAAAAAGGTCCACTGGGGAACCCAAAGTAATCAATTTGGCCAGTTGGAGAGTAGTCTGTGGCTCAATAAGATCAAAATTGGTCAGTTTATTCCCAGTCATGACTGGAGTAGTTGAGGCAACAAAGGTAGGAGCTGCAATAAAATAAGCAGAAATGGATTTGATCTTAACTCTGAAAAGAATAGATATTGAGTTGAAGAGATCAAGTGAAACCAGGATGATATTTTTGCTAGATTCAGGGAAGAGAATTGTTTGATGATGGTAAATAGTTCTTGAGCAGCATAAGAGAGTGTGCATACTCCTGGCAGTTTTAATCAAAGCTTTACGCTTTTGTTAGTGAAGAAGAGTACTCAGACTTATCTGTTGCTAGACAATTGCTCCTTCATAACCATTGGAGTTTCTTGCATTGGTGTTTTGTAGCAACCAGTTCTTCAGTTCCCCATACTAAGGAGGGTCTGGGAAGGTTTGCCGAGAACATTTGGGTTGAAGCAACAGGATCCAGCGATGAAGTATGCTGGATATTATGCTGACAGCATTTATAATCAAGAGCGATATTATAATCGATGTCAGAGAGAAGCAAGAGCTGTTAAAAAATGATCAGGAGTAACTTTAAATCAGATTCTGGATGGTTGTATTTTTTATATCGCACATGGAGAAGTTATTGTGTTCCAAGAAAAAGAAATAAAGGACTCCATAATGATCTGTCCACGGGGTACATAAAGTGGTGGTCAGAGATGTGGACAAAGCGAAAACAGGGTATAAGGGATTGCCAGCAATAAGGGCCGTCTGATAAACATGCAAATTAAGTTATAAAGCACAAAATGATTCAGTCGGAGAACTAGCTCAAAGTTAATTTAATGAATATAGTAAGAGTCCTTTAAAGGTACTCCTTAAGTGCACATAAATCCAATAAAGCCACATGCAAGACCAGGTCCTTAACATAGACAATATATCACATTGATTTATTCAACAATACAGAGCTGTTCCACAATAAAAAAAGATCAGTGCAATAGCGCAGTGCTCATGAGATGTGCAAAACAAGTGATCAAACACATACATTTAAGTACATCCAGCTTGGTAGGAATTCAAAGGTATATAATGCAAAACAAAATTAATTTCACTTAGTTTGCTCAAATACGACAAATAACCCAACTAGGCACAAATTCAGTGTTGCAAATTAAGCCTCATAAAGGCCAACGTATCACAGAATGTATTTATTTCAGGGTAATCTCTGTTATCTATTCAATTATTTCGATTACCTGAGTGAAATTGGATTATTGCAAAATGTTGAGTGCCAAGAGAAAAAAGATTTGATGCAGAGGGCCCACAGAAATGGTACTGAAGGGCTCCAGTAAAGGTTAACTTAGATAAGGCCTAAACTCTAAAACAACAATACTTCAGCCAATTTGGTTTAAGGTGGATGAATGTATGAGATGGTTAATGCGGTGTAATAAATAGCCAGGCCACTACCTGGGTAAGGTGCTGGAACTTTGTAAAGAATCTTAAGCCCTTTAGGGATGTATAAAGCAACATCTGTATTTGAGGTGTCTTTTAACCGTGATAAATAAGATATTAAGATCCATAGAACAGATAAGGAAATGGATCTCTGTTTTGTGTTTGGGGAGGGAAATAGTATTATGAAATACACATTTGAGAGCTGAGCCTTTAAGTGGGGTGTGTATCAAACTCATATCGATGTGTTTGCTCTGTTGCATGTTAATAGAGCTCATATCCCAAGGTGTCTTTATTGTCGTTTACCTCTTTGTCGATTTCTCAACCCCATCTTTTCTGACCCTGGAGAATCACTTCCAATGCTTCGATATCGTTGAATCTGCCTGTCAAATAATGTAGGCAAGACCACTAACCTTATCCTTACAACTTCATCTTGCAGGAACCACTTGCATCCCAGTCACACCTCCCTATCTTCAGGGACATCCAGTTGATAGTTTACAGAGGACGAATGTGATTGGATGGGGCAAAGGAGAAGATAAGAGTAGTCCTCTGGTCCCAGCTGGGCCCCTGACTGGTCTGAGGTTTTGTGTTTTGCTTTGATGCCCATTGGGTCTGCAAAATATATAAAACAACCAGTTCTCTCTTACACTACAGATGTCTTTCAGGCCCTCCCCATAATCTTTTCCTACATTAAGGGTTACATTTGCTCTTCCATTGATAAAGTAGCTGTTAGTAAGGGCTCAGATGCACAGGGTGATATACAGCATGTTCACTCAGAAGTACCTTGTGAGGGAAATTAAGCATAATAAATGATTAATAACCATACAATGTGAACGATCATATTTATAAATGGTCACATGGTCAACTAGACATCACTGGTATCCCAACCGCCTGGAAAAGAGTGGTGGAAAGAGTGGTGCAGATGTTGCACCAGTACCTTTGAATGGTCGGCCACTCCCATAATATGTGATATTAAGTGCCCAGTTGTGTTTTGCAGTGCAGGCAGTGTTCATATTTTCCATCCTCGTGGGGCTATAGTATATCCTATGCAATCATTTGAGTTGCATAAGGCTAAGGCGCATGGAGACTGGCAGCACCCTAGGTGCCATATTTGCTTCTACCCAAACTGCATCTTCCAGCATACCAATGTCCCGCTCCCAGAGGTCTTTCAATGCTGTAATGGGACCTGGGGTGATGTTCACTAGTGTGCGGTATATCTGTGAAATCCCCTTTCCCCCTATCTGAGTAATCGTAATGTATAATCTGGGATAGCCTGTAGGCTATCAAGGGCATGCCTTATTTGCAAATACAGGAAGAATTGCGGCTTATGCATTTTATGTGTTTCTGTGAGGAATTGAAATGTGCGTATCTCGCTACCCTCCCACCAGATGTTGTACAGCTTTGAAATTCCGATGATGTCCCAGGCGCAGACGCCTTGTAGGGCCGCTGTGTGTTTAAGCCACCTGCCAGTCCATAGTGGAGTTTCCTCAGTCAGAACCCATTGCCAGAGAATCCATCTAAGCGCCTGGTGTCAACAGGAGAGGGACGTCAGTGTCGCCGATGGGAGGTGAGCGTGTTGAGTAGGCCCATGGAGTAAATGTAGAAAGTCACATCGGTCCAGGGCTGGAAGTTCCCCGGCTATTGCAGAGTCTGTCCGGTCGCTAAACAGCCAGCCATTGATCCGCAGTATACGACTAGGTTATTAGTACAAGTTAATGTCAGTGACTCTGAGTCTCCCGTCATATAGTCCAGTACACATTTGCAGAAGGCAATGGTAGGTTGCCCCTCCCTCCCGAGAAACTTCACAAGTGCTGCTAGTAATGGCAGGACAAAGGCAAGGGGTATGGTGTAGGGGTAGTTTTGTAAGGTGCATAGCAGCCGGGGTAAGGCTATTGTCTTAAATAGTGCGCCCCTGCCAGCTATTGTCAAAGGGAGGTTTTCCCAGTCATCCATGTCCCACTGCAGTTGGGTAGGCAGAGGTACAGTATTCTTCTCCCAGGCCCTCTCTTTGGTGTGGGTGATATATACACAAAGATATTTGGAGTGGTGCTTGGCCCACTGCAGATTGGTGGTTGCGTGAATGTCATCATGCGCCCTCGTGAGAGGAAAATATATGGATTTGGACCAATAGACTTGCAAACTGGATCCTTCTACATATGTGCATTAAGTGCGGTAGCGATGTCTCTGGGTCGATAAAATAGACCAGCACGTCATCGGCATCCCCAAGTAGATTCTTGATCATATCTTAAACATCAAAAGTTATACTCAGACGTTTAGTCATAACCAGCCCCAGGAACAGCATGGAAAAATGCAAAGTAAAGTAACTATTGAATAACATGTCATAGGCCTTAAGTGTGAAGTGAAGGCTGCAATGCAGGAGGCCATCAGCAGGTGTCTTACACTTGGCTGGGGGAAAAATGATCTGCTCAAGTTTCTTAAAGAACTCTTAACAAGTGATGACAATTCCAGCCTTGTAAAGAACAAGGCTGGTTACGCAGGGAAGCAATACATTGAAATCCATATGTTACCACACATCGCCTTCTTTTATAAACTGAAAATTAAACAAAAGCCAAAATAAAAGTCTATAAATATCTGTACAAAATCTATCAGATGAATTGAGCTCCACCAATCTGATAGATGTCCTAGCTACAGCAATTACTTTGCAGGCATCAGAAACTATTGGCATTGCTTTCTGCATCCATCCTGTTTTGTTCATCCTCACCTAGTCTGCCATAGGCAACGCCACTTTCTTCACACATTTCTTCTTTTCATGGCATAACATACTGTTGGTTTGTTTGTCAACAACTTGTTTTGGACTAAATCTCACATATCCTGTCCAATCTCCCTCACTCCTTATTTCCATATCCAGCCAGGCTCAAGTTTAGTTTGAGACATCTTTTCCTTTAGCATCTCAAAGGTGAAACACATGTTCCATGAGGAGTACAAAGATAGGCCCAGAAATTCAATTTAAGATGCTCCTTAATTTTCATAACCACAAACTAAACACACTCACACTCCTTCACAAATTATCTTAGTGATTCTTTCTGCCAACACATTAATTAAATGATGTTATTTTATGTTTGACTTCATTTTTTCTGAGAAACATCTCTCATTTTCTCTGAGGTGAACTGTACCAGATTAACCCTAGTGTCTGAAAGTTGTAAACGCCTCTCTATAAAACAATTCATTCATAAAGTCCAATACTACTTTTTTGATGGAAACTGCTGTGAATCTCCTCTGCACATATTCAGAGGTGTCTTTAATGAAACAGACCTTGGAAATGCACAGCTGAATGTTGCCATGGTTTCTCGAAAGACCTATTGATATATACGTGTATTTTATCTGTTTTCCATTAACTATCCTACATGATGCATTTATTACATTTCACAACAGAGTTCTCAAATATGGAGACCATGTATAGCCATCAACCTAATGACCTAACCAGTTGTTTGGTAGCCATTTATCCTAAATGACCTACATGTGCAACTTTAATAATGTTATTTCTCACCACCTTTGGTGGTACAAATGCATTTATTTTGCAGTTTTTTACAGCGAGAACTAGACCTACCAGGGTAGCTCTTTACACATGAAATAAAAGGTAACACAAAAGTATGACATCTAATAGGCAGTACAGTATAATTAAGGCATGATAATAATTAGGCATGTAGTAACGGCTCGTTTGAGGTAAGGTGGCTCCGAAAAAGTAGTTCTTGGTCTCTGATTAGAGGTCTTCATATGACCAGCCTGGAATAAGATGTTTTACATCTGATATCTACAGCTTCCTTATATGAGAATTTGTCAAGGAATTGTACTTCAGCAACAAGCATTTTCTCCTTGGGCCATCTCAATCAGAAGCATTTTTACTTCCACCAACATCCTGTCATCCTCTGTATATTTTTTTCCCAGTCATTATCATTCACCTCATGTGAAAACAGGCTTACAGCATGAATGACTGCTGCCACCATGCCATCTTCTGTATCATACAAACTATCCTTTCTCTCCTCTGCTAGCTGAAGCCAGACAGACTATTCTGTTCTCAAACGTTCCTTTAATGCAATCCACTCAATCTTAAAATTGAGTTCATGAAATCTCCAAGGTATACTTATCAAACTGGTTCAAGCCTTCACTGTCCCATTTCATGATAACATAACCTGTAGTTTGTGGCTGTTTAGTAATGAAAGATAGCCCTCATAAAAAGGTTTTTAAGTGTTCTGCTCATGAGATGCATGCCAATATTTCTCTTTTAATCTTTGAGTAACTCTGCTTGACCTGCTTAAGTAGCCTTGAGGCAAAGGACACTGTTTTCCCATTTTCTGGATCTTGTGTCATTAAAGCTCCTAACGATATTCCACTGGTTTCAAATTTAACCACATTTAAAGATTCATTCGAAAATGGGGTTCAGCTTGGTGCATGCACAGTCCATAAAAATACAAGATGAAGCTTCTCATTCCAGAGAAACCAGAATCCTTGCTTCATTGTGGCTGTCTTGGGAAGGTAACCATCAAGAATGCATGAACAGTATTTGAACAGCCTTAAAATTATTCAAGTTGTTCTTTCATTTCCAGAGCTCGCACACTGTATTGCTTTTAGCAAAAATCTTCACGTTCTACGCTTCGATTGAAATTTTGTGCCCAAGATACCATACTTCGCTCGCTAAGAATGTGCACCTCTCCATGTGCAATGTCTTACTTTTTTCCTTGAAGTTATTTAGAGCTTATTCCAATCTTTTATTATGCTCATCTAATGTGTCAGCAGATACCAAGGTTCCTGCCTTGGTGGACAGTGCACATCGCACACTTACCATGTAACACAAGCATTTTGTAGTCACCAAGGGGCAGATTTATGAGATTTTGGTGCATTCCTGTCTTTTCCCCCTGTGCTGGTGCCGTTTCAGCAGCCTAGCGCCAATGCAGGCACCCTTGCACCATGGTGCAAGGGTGCCTACGTTGTAAGCAGGAATGTTTTTGTGCAGGAAGGTGCTTTTTCGTCTATGTGTGCTTGCATAATGCACATAGAAAGAGGAATCATTGTGCCTCCCCTCGGGGGGTGTAAGGTTGTGGCGCATCCCCAGGGTTACAAGGTCTTGTAAATCTGGGGATGCACCAAAATCCATGGGTTTTGCGTGGGAACACCCACTGCAACACCCATGGAACGCCTCCCTAGCGCAGAGTAAGACAATGCAGCGATTTGTGATGCCTTGCACTACTCAATATTTATGAGGCCAAAGTGGCTTTGCGTGGCTTCATAAATATGATTTATGAGATGATGTAGAGATACCTGCTGCAGCCCTCAAGCTCCCATAGTCACTCTCACATATATATGTATGGAAAAAGGCCTGCACTAAATATGGGTGAAGTTGTGATGGTTTTTCTCAAAACCTTCATGAAACTCCTCAGAAAGCTGGGATTTATTACAGTGAAAATGGCCTCGCAATGTAGTAAAATACATCCCCCACTGTGCAAACAACTTTGCACAATTGAAGGGATACCTAAACCTTTCAAAACTTTTTTGTGCAAAAATAAATTTGCATTCCCTTTCCCTAAACCAGCCCTTGGCAATACAGACATTTTGCTATCAAATAATTTTTTTTAGTGAAGGTAAATAAGCTGAGTATCCCCAAACAGAAACTTGTCATTGTCAGTGAAAGAACATGTATACTTGTACCAAAACTCAAGATTTTAGAAGATACACGTTTGGCCCACAAACTTAAACTTACTATTTTTACAAAGCACATTTGTACTACTGTCACACATCGACATATTCTGCTTTTTCTTTCTCATATATCATCATTGGGAACTACCAGTGATTTTCATCATGAAATCTTGAACTCAGAAGAATAGAAGGCTGAATGGACCTACCAGGATTTGAATTTCTCTCCATCTCTCCACTCTCCACCTGATGCATTACTCCACAGAGTGCACAATATGTTAAGGGTTGACCACTACTATTCTAGTGATAGTGAAAATGTTGCCAAGAATGTCCACAATATGTCCAGGGATGACACAGCTATGCAAGGTGTATCCAGAATGTGGGAATATTACTGTGTCAAAGGATCTGGAAACATACCAGCATTTGCTGTGTACTCATATGTATCTGGCTCAAGTTTACTCTTCAATTTGTTGTCATCAATAAATTCAAAATCAGCTTACTTGTGATAGTTCAATACTTTGGATTATTAAGGAATGCAGAAAGTTCAAATTCAAAACAATCTTTATTTTTCTCCATTGTCAATGTGATTCTGGAGTTGATGCATCTGGCCACATCTACATTGTTCTTTAGTCCATGCATATCGTGCTGTAATCGCGTTTCATCAGGTCGTACAGCATTGGAAAACCTATAACAAACACGCATTTACAATGCAATCGGTCTCGGCTTTGGGACCTTATATGTATTTAGCTATGCAGCACATTAGCCTGTGTGCTGAAACATCTACTGTTCTTTAACATGGAGGGAAAGTAAGCGCCAAACTGCGTGATATGTCAGGTATGGGAACACATGGAGAGAAATATTGCCTTTCAGCGGGAAATGGTATAGTCCAAAGTTCTGTTTTGGTTTTTTTAATAAAATTTTATTGGCATTTTTCAATGAACTTTAATCGGTACAGAATAGCATTGTGTCATATAGCATACATGAGCATTCCATTCTTATACGTAATCTCTTAATCTCTCACATTATGCAGTGATGTTGCTTCTTACGCTTTAGTTACAGTTTTCTACAGTTGCACAGTGCATCTCATAGTTCCCTTACTTTGGTCTCTATTATTCACTGATGTCTGACAATGTTTCCTCCTGCGGGGGCTCACAAATATTGCCTCGGAAAGCGTTCCATTTGCCCCATGTCCGCGTCCATTTTTTGGGGCAACCCCTATGTACATAAACTGCTTTCTCTGTTGTCATGGCATTGTCCATGTCACGACACCATTGTCGATGGCTAGGAGTCTGTCGCGATCCCCAGTACTGAGCTATATTCCGCTTTGCCAATGTCATGCCTAGTGTTGCCCAGTCTTGGGTCGTATGGTTGAGGTCCGTCGGTTCCCAGATATTAAGTAGGCATCTTTTTGGTTCTAGCGGGATCTCTGTTCCAGTGACCTGTGAGATTGTAGTCATAACCGCCTCCCAATACGGCGTGATTTTCGGGCATCCCCAGATCGTGTGCAAAAATGTACCTGATATGCCACATTGTCTCAAGCAGAGCGGTGTGTCAGTAGTGCCCAGTTTATGCAAAAGCGTCCGCGTGTAGTAAGTGCTGTGCAAAAGTTTCAATTGCACCAGTTTTAATTTGGAGGGGATCGCTACCTCTTTGGGGGATGCAATTGCCTCCTGCCAGTCTGCTTCGTCCAGTGTTCCTAACTCCGTCTCCCATCGCTCCTTAAGGGCTGCCATAGGATCCGGCTGATTGTTTATTATTTTCCGATATGTTTGGGAAATGGCTTTCTTACTCAAGTGGTCTGTCAGGAGTCTGTCTTCCAGCGGCGAGGCCTCTGGTAGCTGTGTGCCTTGTGGAATTACTCCCATGAGTGCATGTCTGACTTGCATGTATCGGAAGGTCTCTGCCTGTGTCAGCCCGTATGAGGTCTGCAATTGGGCAAACGAGACAACCTCACCTTTCTTTCAGATATCTCTCACCCATGAGATGCCTATCAGATCCCACTGTCGGAATCCCTTAGTATTTCTCAGTTTACCTAGGCGTCGGGTGTCCCATAATGGCGTGGCCTGTGTTATAACCCCTTCCCATCCCGTCGTGCGTTGCGCCTCAAACCAGACTCGGACAGTGTGTGCCGTTGGGCCTGTGAGCGCCGTCCGTCTAGATTTATTATACAGTGTCCCCATAATCCCTTCCGCTTCCAGGAGGTGCCGATCCATGCGGAACGCTGGCTCATCCTGCAGCACGTGGAGCCATTGATTTATGACCGTGAGTTGTGACGCCCAGTAGTATATTTTTATATTGGGGAGGGCAATGCCACCATCATACCATCCCCTCACTAGTTTGTGCATGGCTATACGGGCCGACCTTCCGTCCCATAGCAGATTGGTAACTTCAGCGTTTATCTCTGCAAAATATGTGGGGGAAACCGGGAATGGCGTATTCTGAAGGGCGTACAGAAATCTGGGAAGCGCCATCATCTTAAAGAGGGCTGCCCTCCCAAGCAGTGTAAGTGGTAATGAGCGCCAGTGTTTGACGTCACGGCGGAATCGTGCCAAAGGCTGCGTGAGGTTTTCCGCGATAAAGTGTTCCTGGCTATGCGTGATGTATATGCCTAGATATTTGAATCCCTCGGCAGCAATTTGTATATCGCAGTGACGCGGGAGCCTCGGTGGAGGACCGCTAAGTATATAGAGGAGTGATTTTGCCCAGTTTATGGTGTAGCCGGAGACCCGCCCATATGCCGCACAGATATCCAGTAGTCTGTTAATAGAATGTGCGGGGGATGCCAGGTATAGGAGTATATCATCCGCGTAGAGTGAAATACAGTCTTCCCATCCCACCGCCCATTTTAACCCACAGATAACCAAATCCTGTTGTATCCATGCCGCCAGACGCTCCAGTACCAACGCAAAGAGGAGCGGCGACAGGGGGCAGCCCTGCCTCGTCCCTCTGCCCAGAGGGAAGTCTGCCGAGATGCGGCCATTTACTACAACCTGTGCCAAGGGTTTTGTGTATAGCAGCTGCACCCACGCGCAAAACTTTGGGCCAAATCCCAGGTGGCGGAGGACCGCAAAGAGAAAGGGCCACTCGACAAAATCGAATGCCATACGGGCATCCAGGGATAAGATGACAGCGTCCTCCTCGATAGTATTCCTGCGCGCCATAACACTATGCAACCTTCGTAGGTTAAGCGCCGTGTTTCGGTTCGGCATAAAGCCGGATTGATCCGGGTGGATTAAGGTTGTGAGATACGGTTGGAGTCTCATGGCTAGCGCCTTAGCAAGTATTTTGGCTTCCGCATTTATTAAGGAGATCAGCCTGTAAAACATGCATTCTTCCGGTGGTTTGCCCGGCTTATGTATTGCGACTATCGTCCCTAGGCGCTGATCTCCTGGCAGCTCCCCTTTCTCCAAACTGTCTTTATACATATTGAGCAGGTGTGGTATGAGCTGTGTCGCTGCTTTCTTGTAGAGTTCTACTGGTAACCCATTAGGTCCTAGAGCTGTCCCTGTATGCAATGCCCCTACTGCTAGCGTAAGTTCGTCACTGGTCAGATCAGCCTCTAGAACTTGGGCTGCATCATGCGTCAATGTGGGCATCTTTATGTCTTTAATGAAGGCTAAATTTTCTTCTATTGTGGCCGGGGCCAGAGGTGTGTATACCCGTTTAAAATGTGCCGCTAATGTATCAACTATTTGTTGCGGGTCCGTTGTTATAGTACCAGTCTCCAGCCGGAGCTGTGCCACCCACCTGCTAGCTCTTTCCTTTCTGTCGAGCCATGCTAGAAGCTTCCCCGCTTTATCACCCAGCTCGTAAATAGTATGTTGTGCATTGGTAAGCTTGGATTTCGCCTCCTCCCATGCATATGCCCTGTATTCCTGTTGGGTTAGGTGCATCTTATGCATCATTGTCTCGCTGGTGTCCATAGCGTGGTCAGTCTCTGCTTGGGATACTTCCTGTTCCAAAGTCTCGATATGTTGTCGTTTGTCCCGCTTATGCCCTGCCACTAGGGAGATGGCCTGTCCCCTTATCACCATTTTATACGCTTCCCACAGATTCGTCGGAGAAGAAACTGTGTGCGCATTTTCAGTGAGATATTGCTCTGTGGCTTTAAGTAAACCTTTCCCGATCTTGCGGTTTTTACGATATCCTGGGTAAAGCGGAAATATACGGCGGCGTCCCGGGGTGTGTGATGTGTAAGTAATGATCACTGGTGAATGGTCTGAGATACCCCTGGGTAGGTGTGAGATCTCCTTTACCTTTTCTAATCCCGTTGCCAATGTGAGTATATAGTCACTCCTGGAAAGGCTGCCATGGACGCCCGAGTGGAAAGTGTATTGTCGCTCCTGCGGGTGCCTGGCGCGCCAGACATCGACGAGACCAAGCGCCTCGGTAAATTCCAATAGTTTAAGGTTCGTACCACTGGGGTCCCTGGGGGGCTGTCTATCTATGGATGCGTCCATCGTGGTGTTGAAGTCGCCCCCTACTATGAATTTGCCTTGTGGAAGCGATAATAGGAACCTTCCCACGGCCGGGAAGGATGTCTGGTGCAGTGTCGGTGGGATGTATATAGACACCAGGTTGTAAGACCGTCCCTCCCATTGACAGGCTAATGCCGCAAAGCGTCCCAGGTCGTCTGTCCAGGACCCTTTCAGTATCAGTGGAAAACGTTTATTAATTAAAATCCCCACTCCCCGGGAACCTGAGGTGAAGTCAGAGTGCGCCGCCATTTTGTAGCCCCATCTATCCAGGGCCTTACATGTCGAGCCTACCAGGTGGGATTCTTGTATCAAAGCGACAGCCGGGCCCTTACGTTTAATGTATTGAAGGACCAGCCCCCTTTTTATTTTGTCACCGAGACCATTCACATTCTATGACAGTACAGTGAAAGGAAGGTGTGACGTTCTAAGGGTCGATACCTGTGTGATTAGGCCGTCCGTCAGTGTTTCAATTTGTGTCTTGTGTGCCATCCCATGGGTAGGAGTAAGTCGTGCCCCGTATTATACGCGTCATGTTGCCTCCTTGTATGCTAGTAATTATCACATCACGTTTCCGTACCATAACAAACAACAACCCCTTGAACTGATCCCTTTCCCCCCTCCCCCTCCCTGCCTCCCTGCACAGCGGATTTAAAACTACCCGCCACCCCAACTTAGCAGAGTGCTTCAGCCCCATAACTTTATACTTGCGTAGGGGGGGTGAGCTACTTAGCGATCACCATGCGTCCTCCCCCGAGGAACCTTTAGTCTGCAGCGGCTGAATGTTCACAGCAGAATGTTTCCACCTCAGCAGCTACCGTCCTATCGGATGTCCGGCATAGTCTATGTCAATGAGATATCAGCAGCAAAGCGTATTATTGGCGAGTCCATGCGCCACTGTCATTCGGTTGGTCTCCTCCTTAGTCTTGTTCATCCGGTAGGTATGGAATTAGTCTGAGTTCTCATCTGCGTTCAGCTGTGAGCCGGCCAGTGGTTCTGTCTCTCGAGTTGTTGACGTCGCCGATTTCATGGGTTGGTATTTCTGTTTTGGTCCTTGACTCCTGGGTCCAGTGGCAGGTCGCCACCCCTCCAGCCACTCGTGGGCTTCCTCCGGAGTCGTGAAGAACCAGCTTTTCCCTTCCGCTTCCACCCTTAGCTTCGCCGGGAATAGCATTGCGTACTTAAGTTCTCGAGTGCGCAGTTCCTTCTTAATGTCTAAAGAATTGCGACGCTGTCTGGTTACAGCCGCTGTGTAATCTGGGTAGAGGGTCACCGTGTAGTTGTCCACGCGTAGTGGGGGGGCAACGCGCGCCGCCTGGAGAATCATATCTCGATCTCGGTAATTGAATATGCGTGCCAGTATGGGTATAGGGGGGGCTCCTGGCCGGGGCCTTCCCCCAGGTACCCGGTGGGCCCTTTCCACCGAGAAGAAGCTGGATAGACCTTGTGGCTGTAGTTGTGTGTTGACGAGATCTAATACAAAGAGATCCAGGGCCGGTCCTTTGACGCTTTCTGGTACCCCGACCAAGCGAATATTGTTGCGCCGCGATCGGCCTTCCTGATCGTCAATATTGTCCGCCATTTGCTTAGTCGCCTGTTCCAGTTGTCTCACCTGCCGTTGCAATGCTGCTGTATCTGTGGAGAGAGCCGCCGTGGTAGTTTCCACCTCTGTTATTCTGGAGTTCATTTTTGAAACGTCGGCGCGCAGCAGTGTAATGTCCGTGGAGATCGTACCAATAGACATTTGTACCTGGTGCAGGGTAGTCATGATATCCTGCAGCGTGATCTCCTTAGGTTTTTCAGTCTGTGGGCCGTCTCTGTTATCTGTGAGCTGAGTTGGTGTGTCCGGCTGTTCCTTGTGGAATGCATATTTGTCCAACTTGTTGCTTTGGACTGTGCGTTGACCGCGGCCCCCCATGGTGTCTCAGTCCCTGGGCTGCGCGGTGGATCACCGGGGGGGGGGAGGGGGAAGAACAGTTATCACCGCTGCCTGACTGCGGGATTGACCTCCACGCGCAGCCTTTCGGGTTTCCTGTTTCTCACCCACCCCCTCCAGGAGAGGGCACTGCTTCACTTGTTTTGTCCCCGCTCTGTCGCGTGCTCCGTGCGGTGTTCTCGGGCCCTCTCGGTATCCACTGTGGAGTCTTAATGCCTTGAGAGTTTGTAGGGCTCCGCCGTTATATCAGCGTCTCCCTGGTTTTCCCACCCGGATAATCGGGTCCGTATTATTTCGCTCTGGTGTTGTGGAGAACAGTCTCTAGTTCCCCATTGAGGAGCTGGGGTTAAGTGAGGACGCAAGAATCCGGTCGGCAGAACACGCCGCACTCTCACCGGATGGTCTAGTCAGGAGGACCCAATCCAGCGGGCCCAGTGTGCGCCGATTCCGCGATAGCAGTCCGAAAGATGTATTCGCCGCCTGTGAGGGGTCGCGCCGCTGTGTCTGATTCTGAGTCTGCAGGATCAGCGTTTTTCACACTTGGTGAGTAGGCTGCAACGGCGGCGCGGGGGCCCCCCGTCGACCACAGAATCACTCTCAGACCTCCACCCGCGACCGTGGTGTGTCTGCGGTCTCGGCAGCAATCCGTAGTTTCGGCCCGGGCCTCAGCGTCGCGCTTGTGCTTCGCCTAGCCCCTTCAGTTCCTCCGGCGAGCGCGGTTCCCGCCTGCCGTCGCAGGCTCGGCACTCCGGTGTTCTGCACAATGTCCAGCGAAGCTTGTATCGTTATGGGCGATGTATTATGTCGCACTCCCCAGGTACTGCTTCCATCCGCGGGGGACAGGGCCGTTCCCGCCGGTTCCGCGGGCGGCGTCACTTCTACGTTAGGCCCCGGCTTACTTTCAGGTCACAGGCCCCGTCTCTGCTACTCGGTGCCAATCGTCACGGGTTGCTCACGCGGAGGTCGGACTTGGAGCAATCGTGCTTCAGGTGCTGCGGAGCAACTTCCGTCGCTTTTCTTTGCTGTAGCCGCCGGATTAATTACAGGATTTTGCGGGGTAGGTGCCGTCGATCGCGGAGCTCTCTCAGGCTGCGCCCATTTTCGTTGGCTGCTAGCCACGCCCCCCAAAGCTCTGTTTTTAATATAAAACCAGGGCATTTGGTGGTCATATCACTCAAAATACAAGATTTGAAAAAAATATTATTGCCTACGGGTGCTCGTGGAAGACAATTTCTATGGACTGGAATCTAGAGAATGCTAAAGTGATTCTGGTATTTTACTGACCTCTGCTGGTCGTTTTCTATCAAAAAAGTTAAATAGAGACAGTTGCCAGAAAATTTTTAAAAAAGAAAGTTCCTCAGCAGAAAGCAATTCTGGTATTTTACTGACCTCTACTGGTTGTTTTCTATCAAGACAGTTAAATAGAGGCAGTTGAACAAGCAGAAAGCAATTCTGGTATTTTACTGACCTCTACTGGTCGTTTTCTATCAATACAGCTAAATAGAAGCAGTTGAACAGAAAAAGAAGTCCCTACGCGGAAGCAGACAAGTCCTATGGCTGAACTCCAGAGCCCACAAAGTACATACACATATAAGTATATACTAAAGTATATACAAGAGGTCTCGAATGCTCGACCTAAAAAGCTTTTGGTCTGACTTCTGAGTCCAGTGTGCCAGTATATTTTGTTTAGCACAATGAAAACTTAGAATCAGAAACATCTCCTATTCATAATAACGCTTTCAATTATCATTCTTAGGAGCCCCCAATTATAACTAAGCAGCTGCTATCACCAATGAAATGGATGTCAGATTCCATGTTGATCAAGTAGCAATCTTGATGACATGATTCACAGAAATTGAATTTCTTGTTATTTGGGGACATCGGAGCATCCTCGAAACCTAAAACATGAAACACTCTTGAAAAACCCAAGAACTCACTGTGAACAAGCACACCATATGGAGACAAGAAAAGAAATGGAGACTGGCCAAGCTCCCAAGTGACCTCGCCCAACTCAATGCACCCCACCCTGTATGCTGATCCCTCATCACAACAACAAATTAATCTATTCCAAGATTACCGTAGGGAAAGTGCATACCCCAATTCGTACAGATAGAAACATCAAGTTCCCAGAACTCCATATCCCCTATGGAGTACTCAGGGTTGCATCCTCGTCCCTTTCACCTTCAACCTCTACATGTAACCCCTTGGATACATACTTACTGACATCAAGATCTAGTATCACTCTGAAGACTCTTTGCCTCAAAATCTCCCAACTAATGACATTCAGTGACTCAAACCATGCATCAAGCTAATCCAGCATTGAATGTCAAGCAAATACCCACAGCTCAGCCCCATGAAGTCTGAATTCCTTTTGTTTGCCAACATCTTCCAACAACCACAGATTCTAGCCTGCCACTCTGGCATGAAACTAGATAGCTTCATGGCCAAGCTGACAGACAATGCAATATCACTTTGCTATAACCTTGACTCAAACCTTGTATCCAAATAAATCTTTCCCAAGAAATCTAAGACAACCGTTTACCAGCTCCATCTGCCGAAGAGATTAAAACCCCTTCTTCTAGGACCTGATAGAAAAAAGACACTCTCTTGACCTCGAATATCTGGACCCAGGATGTTCTGCTTAATGACCTCCTAGGCATTACACTGGCGCCTCTAAAAGACAATATACACACTATGGCATGTCTCAAGAAGACTTGAAGAAGTTCAAACACATCAACCCAATGCCGAAGACTCTGGCATCCCCTCTAATAATGTGTCATCTACAAGACCAGCTGCATTACTGATAAGGCCATCAGAAACAATTTCCTTACATGCCTGGCTAAGAAATGAACTATCTCGGGTATAGAGCACCACACCAGGAGCTACGACAGGGGTAGGCTAGAAATGAAGAGGAGCAAGAATCGTAAAAACAGAAGGCAGGCCTACACCAGCATCCTCATTAACAACCCTCCTGCACTTCAGAAAGAAGCTGTAGACACACCTCTTCAAGGACCCTCATCCCTGTTCACAACACAGGAGTCCTTACCTTTAAATTATTTCACTATAAGCGATCCGTATCTTATTCCAGGGCTCTTACCAGTGTTTAGTACATTATTGTTTCCCAGGAGAGTCTGTGCTATACAACAATGCCAGTCCATTTTTGTAAAAATATGGCAACCAATAGCACAGGTGAATGTTAGAAAAGTAAAGAGCCAGAAGATACTTTACATCTTATTCAGAATTAACAAGAGCCATTAATGAACAACCATTTCTTGTCACCCCTTAAGGGAGTTGAGATTACAGGTAATACATGGTGATAATTCACATCACTGTCCTGCCTGTGACAGTAGGGTAGCAGCCCTCCGCCAATCATAAACTCTTCATTCTAAAAGTTTGAGATACTAACCATTCACGTCAGACAGGTTTTCTACTTCTTGCAAGGAGCAACCTTGTCCTGACTCAGCATACTCTGCAGCACTGCTGGCTATATCCACTGCTAAATGCACTGCTGGCTATGCTCTCACAGAAGGAGAGCATAGCCAGCAGCCAGGAGGCTCATGTTTAGGCAATAGTTTTTAAATGTCTTTTAGACAATCCCTTATGTAGAGTGCCACCCGGCCTCTACTATACACTGTATCCACTTCCCACTCGGAGGGCCGGGCTGAGGGCTGGGTGTGGTCCGAGGAAAAAACAAATGGGGAGATGGTCGCTCAGGGCCATTGCCAACAAGTATACTACGTGTGTGTAATGCTAGTTATTCCACCATTGCCAGCAGGTCGCACTGTCACACTAGCGACAAGGTCGGCGCAAACCTGCCCAGATCGACAGTGCCCTGCCTGCATGCACCAAAGTTTGTCACATTGGTGAGTGTGCACTGTGCTGTCCGACCCTCTGACTTCCAGAAGCACCCGTCATCTGACACGGAGGTTGGCCAATGTGCTCGAAGTGCGGCAAGGCCAACCACTTTGAGAAAGTATACCGAAGCGGGAGACAAAGTCCCAATGCAGGGTATCCAAGGAGGTAGATGACATATTTGTGATCTCCCTTGCCGGGAGAGAAGGCAACAAATAACAGACTGCTTCCAATGTGTAGAGTAGAGATAGGAGGCATGCCCGTCACAGCCTTCATTGACACAGGGGCATTCGTAAACATAATGAACTCAGAGCAATTTGAGAGGCTTACACTACGGCCGGCGCTGTCACCCAGCCAGGCCAGGATCTACACCTACGGAGGGACAGAGCCTTTGCCCCTCAGAGGGACAATAGAAGTGGATATAGCAAGCGAAGGCCACTCGACCCAAGCGAAGTTCCATGTCACGGAGAGAGGCAAAGGAATGCTGCTGGGTTGCACACACCTGAAGACCTCGAACTAGAGTTCTTTGCAAAACAAGTGCATGAATTGCACGCTGATACCATTCTTGCTGAATTTCCTCAACTGTTTGAAGTCCTCGAGAAGCTAAAAGGAGAGCAAATTCAGCTACACATTGATTATTCCGTCCAACCCACAGCATTATGTTTCCACCTGAGACCGCAGGTGGAAGGAGAACTACAAGCCTTGGAGAACAAGGAGTCATTGAAAAAGTGACTGGCCATACACCCTGGGTATACCCACTATGCATCACACCCAAGCCAAAACATCCAGGAGCAATACAGCAGTGCTTGGATAGGAGACTCCCAAACCAGGCCATTCGGTGGGAACGCGACATCACGCCAACTATGGATGACATTGTGGCGGACCTGAATGGTAAAAAATGGTCCTCGACGCTAAATGCAATTCGGGATACCACCAGCTAGAGCTCACCCCAGAAAGTCACTACATCACTACTTTCTCTACGCATGTGGGCTTCCAGTGATACCAGGCAATTTTGGCATTTCCTCCGCAGCAGCGGTGTTTCAGAACACCATCAGAGAAGCCATCTCTGGGATGATGGGTGTAATCAACATTAGTGATGACATCCTGATCTTCTCAGAGAGCCTCAAAGAGCACTACGCAATACTGAGAGCCACCCTGCAAAGACTGGTGGACTGCAGCCTGACGCTGCATAAAAAGAAATGCTCATTTTACCAAGACTTCATAGAGTTCTTTGGATATATATTCTTACGAGAAGGACTCAAGGTTGACCCAAGAAAGGCAGAAGCCATACAGCATGCAGCAGTGCCCTGAAACCCAACGGAAGTGCGGAGCTTTCTGGAGATGGCAACATACTGTTGGAGGTTCACCCCAAACCTTACTACGATGTCTGACCCTCTACGAGTTCTCACCTGACTGAGCGCTTCATGGGATTGGAACCCTGATGCCGAGACAGCGTTCCGTGCCACAAAAAGAGCCCTCCTTGACAAGGTCACAGTGGTGTACTTCCACGCACAGGGGAAGACGGAGTTGGTGGTTGATGCCAGCCCAGCAGGACTTGGAGCAATGCTCCTACAAGAGAAGGCAGACCCTCATCCCACTCTTCACTAGAACTACCCGCCTCGCCTCTTCAATGATCGAACAATGGACTGTACAACTGCTGCCTTACTCCTTTGAGGTCGTTTATCGCCTGGGGGCCAACAACCCCGCCGACTATTTGTCGAGACACCCCTCTCTACACGAAAGGAGGCAACAGACAGAGAATGAGAAAGGGACTGAAGAGTTCACGCAGATGATTGTTCATGAGGCTTACCCCAAAACACTTACCATTGAGGAAATCGGTGAAGCAACCGAGAATGACAAAAGCATATCTCAAGCAAAAGAGGCCCTGGTCCGGAGACAGTGGCAACATTTCCTCGACGGGTCCTGGACACTAACACAAGATGAGCAGACATCCCGGCAGCAACTACTGGGAGTGTGAAGTGAACTGTGTGAAAGTCGAGACGGTCTGCTGTTGAGAGGCTGGCAGATAGTGATACCCTGGAGTTTATGGGGCTGAGCAATCAATCTGGCACACCAAAGGCACGAAAGGCACCAAGGGATCACCAAGACGAAGGCAAGATTGCGCAGCAAGGTGTGGTTTTCCAGGGATGGAGGGGCTGGTGGACGAGAAGGTGCGGAGTTGTCACTCATGCAGTATCACCAGTAAAGACCCGCCGCCAGCTCCGGTGTTGACCGAAGAGCCCAGCCTCATGCCATGGTCCAGAATCAGCACAGACATCAGGAGCTTCTTGTGCTCGTGGACTCTCACATGAAGTTCCCAGTGGTGGAGGTAGCACAATCAACAGCCTTTTCTCATGTGAAGCCCATTTTGGAGAAAACCTTCACGCTGCTAGGCCTGCCGGAAGAGATAAAGTCCGACAACAGCCCTCCAGGGGCATGAGTTCCAAGAATGCTTGTCATTGCTGGCCATCCACCACCGAAAGGTAACCCCTCAATGGCCTCATGCTAACAGGGAAGTCGAAATGTTCATGAGGACTTTGAACCGGGCCCTAAGGATAGAAGTGGATCAAGGTGAAAATGTGGAGTGCTGCCTGCATAAATTCTTGAGGGTCTACAGGCAGACCCCTGCATAGTACCACCAACTATGCCCCAGCTGACCTGCTGTTCCGAAGGCCCACGAGAGATAGCATCCGGGCAGGTCCCGGATGGCAACTAGCCTAGATAGACATCAAAGCCACTCAACTCAAGAGAAAAACTACCAATGATAAAGCTAGCCTACGTCGCAGAGCACGGAATCCCACCTTGCAGATCGTGACCGAAGTCATCATGAAAGACTAACAACCCTGAAGTCTGGAGAGTTGGGAAGATCGACGGCACCATAGTCACTGTTCAGTGAGGGAGCCACATGGCAGTGCGGACCATATCATGGTTCAATAAAGCTGCTGGAGTTGCCGACAGGCTGAATGAAGAACTCGAGGAAGACGTTGGAGCGGAAGAAGAAAACCCTGGCTCACCCACCTCTCCTAGATTATGCGATTATCCAGCAGTTGCTGACAACAAAGAGCACTCTGTCGCTAACTCCTCGTCAGCCTGTGCCGACAAAAAGCGGCCGACATCCCCGGCCGGGGAAGTCAGTGACGAGAGTCTTCCAGGAAGTGAAAAGGAATGCACTACTAGAAGCCAGAAGCATGTATGTATCCCTTGTTGTAACCCTACTGAAGCTGGCATTGAGTGCTACCCGGTCGTTGTAACCCTACTGAAGCTGGCATTGAGTTCTACCCGGTCGTTGTAACACTACTGAAGCTGGCATTGAGTTCTACCCGGTCGTTGTAACCCTACTGAAGCTGGCATTGAGTGCTACCCAGTCGTTGTAACCCTACTGAAGCTGGCATTGAGTTCTATCCGGTAACTGTAACCCTACTGAAGCTGGCATTGAGTTCTACCCGGTCGTTGTAACCCTACTGAAGCTGGCATTGAGTTCTACCCGGTCACTGTAACCCTACTGAAGCTGGCATTGAGTTCTACCCGGTCACTGTAACCCTGCTGAAGCTGGCATTGAGTTCTACCCGGTCACTGTAACCCTGCTGAAGCTGGACCTTGTTGCCCCTAAAAGCGATGAACCATGAAACCGGAAGTCTGCTGTTGGTTCCCAGTGCCTCGCTTCTGCATGCGGAGACTTACACCCCGGTTATTCCCCCACGTTCACAGAGTGTCAGCGAGTCCACAGCTAAATTCTGGGAGGAGATATTGCGTAACATCAATATAAACTGTGGCCGCAGGTATTTAGCTACTACGGTGCTTATCTTATTTGGTTGGGATCCCAAGTACACATTTTAACTGCCTATAAACCTTTGTTTAACAACCCGTGGTATTAAAACTCAAATTCGGACTTTTATCATGAATTCGCCATTGCTCAGGGATAAACGGAGCTTGCCTCTTATGAGCCAAGTGTTGCTCTTTGAGTTTTATTCCAATTTAGCATAATAAAACTAGCTACTCTTGTCCTTTGGTTGTGGTATCAAACTATGTTGTTGTATTATAATAATTACACTTTCCGGACTACTTGTATAAGCGTGCAGGTCTGGTGTAGGGAACATACTTCCAGAGCGCTCGTTCGCCGAAGCATCATGGTGATTCAAATCGATAAGAAACAGTGTTCTTTTGCCTTTTTGTTCTGATTGTGTACTAACCTCTTACTGTTCAATTGCAATTCCAGAATCAACTGCATAATATATACCATTTATAAATTACGTTTTCCACAATATTTTGTTCTGCATTTTCTCCTGGGAAAAAACATGGAATCCGAAATTTAGGAAGTCATGAATTTCTGAAAAATAAGGGAAAATATAGTTGAATATACAGAGACTCATACAGGGTGGAAATACGACTTTACCCATGGCAGTATGGGTGGGATTCACATTGAAAACATGTTCGTGTAAACATGAATGCTGCCCTTCCACTTCACACTTCCATAGCAGTTCACAAGAGCAGAGCAGGAGGTCGCTCGTTCTCCTACATTGCACCAAAAACATGGAACGGCCTCCCACAACACACCGGATCCTTCCCCTCACTCCTTGAGTTCTG
Organism: Calotriton arnoldi; assembly: GCA_963921515.1. Taxonomy (NCBI): domain Eukaryota; kingdom Metazoa; phylum Chordata; class Amphibia; order Caudata; family Salamandridae; genus Calotriton; species Calotriton arnoldi. The sequence goes on along the minus strand of CAWUFW010000959.1, from coordinate 1,816,238 downwards.
AAAGAACCTGAAGACCTGGCTCTTTGATTTACTCTGAGGGGACGCTCACCTACACACCTGCTCAAGCGCCTGGATACCCTCACTGGTGATTAGTGCGCTATACAAACAGACATGACGTAATATAGCATAACATAACATATCATAACATAACATAGCGATCTCACCCACGCTTTTGAGAAACTAGAACCTTAAAAGGTGTACTCGAAGTTTCAAAACTGAGAAGGGAGTTTACGCAACCAGGCCTGTTAATAGGAAATCGGGGTGGAAGTGCATTTCTTCGTGTTAAAGTCCGTTTTCAGGTGAACTGCGCACTTTACTGCAGAGCTAGATAAGAATTCTCTTCTCCAGCTGTTATGATGGGGTGGCCGTTTGCCAGGCCACTTCTTTCCAGCGTGGGTGCTGAGTATGACAACTTGACAGCTATTTAACTCGTGACTCTGTTTTGTGTTATCTGGGTAATTATGAATGTGTGCATTACTTACCAGTAATCTGGGTTACATTGATTCCTGCTCGTCCTTGCTGCCGTTCTTGCCACATGAGGTTAAATCCATATTCTACTTGTTCTTCTACAAAAATGCACGTTTACCACACTAACAGAGATGGAAGACAGCCCGCAGACGGGGGAGGGAATGCAAGGACTGAGATGAGAAAGCACGACTTAGAGGAAGGTTGAAATGCTAGATTAGAGCCAGTATTTGATCAACAATGTTCCAGTCAGGTACAGGACAAAAAACCTCTGAAATTCTCCAGTTATGGCATTTAGAGCCAGCTATAACTTGTGCCCCCACCATGCGCTGTTTATGACCTAAAATATTACGTTATGTTGTTATGGTATTCAGGTTTGTAGAGCACACTATCACCCAGGAGGGTATCCTGGCACTGAGCAGGTGTGATTCTAGGCGCACCTAGGGCTCGAAAAGCCAAGTTTTCAGCTTCTTGCGGAATTCAAGAAGTGAGGAGGAGGAGGCTCTTATGTGTAGAGGTAGGTTCCATGCCTTAGGAGCGATGTAGCAGAGGGCTCAACTGCCAGATCGGTTTTTCTGTGTATGTAGGGTTTGTGCTAGTAGGAGTCCGAATGAGTGGAGGTGCCTGAAAGGCAGGGGCGGCTCCTTGGTAATGGCAGAGGAGCATTGCCCCACTGCCTAGAGCCAGCCGATCATAAATAAAATGATAGTAGCACAATGTTATTATCATTTTATTTATCGCTGTCTGAGCCACAATGGAGTCCGAAGCAATGAGTATAGGGTGGGCCGTGCCACGGCAGGAGGAAGAATGGTGGGCACTTATAAGTGCGCATGTCTGTTTGGCTGGCCGTTTTAGGCCGGCCAAACTGACATGCACACTTGTATTTCTCCAACTCAGCTGTGTTGCACAGCTGGGTTGGAGAAAAGCCACAGGCTCCAAGGCACTGTCTAAGCGGCAAACAAGGCCGCTCAGACCAATCCTGTTGCTGCTCTTATGCCATGTGAACAGCGTCTGAATTGGGTGGGTAGCCTGTGCCCTGAGGCCCCTCCACATCCAGGCCGGATGAGAGAAGCAACGAGGCGGCCGGGAGCGGGAGCGACTGGTAAGTTTTCTTCTTATATGTCATATTATTATCCAACCTCAACTCTCCCTCTGCCCACTGCCCTACCAACCTAGATAGGCAGCAGCCGCCACTGGTGTAACTTTGTGAAAGCACATACGATTGTCGAAGTATGCAGGGCCTTGAAAGTGTTGGTGAGGAGTTTGAATTGTGCTCGTTTGTGAATGGAGAGCCAGTGGAGCTCCTTCAGATGTGGTGTGATGTGAGTGCGGCGTGGTAGGTTGAGAGTGCTTATGGCCGCCACGTTCTGAATGGTCTGCAGCCTTCTGATGAGGTTTTTGTTGATCCCAGCATAGAGGATAATCCCATAGGCCAGATCGTTTGTAACCAGGGCAAGCATAACTGTTTTCCGGGTGCTAATTGGGAGCCATTTAAAAATCTTCCTCAGCATCTTCAGGATATGGACGCATGAGGCGGTGAAGGCATTGACTTGGGCGGTAATGTTGAAATTGCGACCAATGATGATCCTGAGCTTCTTGGTGTGGGTGGTGGGGTTGGGAGTCAGTCCTAGATGTGTTGGCCCACAGGTAGAGTCTTGTCGGTTTGGGCCATTTCAGTCATGCAAGCATTGAACTTGATATGGGTACTGTGTAGGAGAGAATGAGTTCTGTGTCATTAGTGTAGGAAAGGACGCTGATATTGTAGGAGCAGATGATGCTGGCTAGAGGGATCACATATGCGTTGAAGAGGGCTGGGCTCGGGGAGGAACCTTGAGGAACTCGGCAGATGAGGTCAAGGGCATTGTAGGTGTATGGTGCCTGGCTGACTGACTGGGTCCTTCCAGTCAGGAAGAAGCAGAACCAATCGAGTGCTTGTCCTTGGATTCCGAAGTTGTGTAGACATTTAATGAGGATGGGGTGAGAAACTGTGTCAAATGCTGCGGAAAGGTCCAGTACACAGAGGGATGCCATGTCTCCTCTGTCCAGAGATGTGCGGATATCATCGATGGGAGCGATGATGGCAGTTTGTGTGCTTTGGTTGGGTCTGAAACCAGACTAAGTGGTGTCAAGTAGTTGGTGATCGTTGAGGTATTTGGTGAGGTGTCTGTTGATGATTTTCTCTACGACCATGGCCAGGAATGGTAGAAAGGAGATCGGTCTGTAGTTGGCAAGTGTTGAAGGGTCCGCAGAAGGTTTCTTCAGCAATGGGAGGACAGTTGTGTCTTTCCAAGCATCTGGGAAGGTCGCAGAAGAGGTGGAGGCATTTAGAATGGATGTGAGCATGGTGCTTATGGGTTGCAGTGCTCTGGAGCAGGCGTGGTGGGAGCAGGGATCAAATGGGGCCCTGAGTGTTTGGACTTCATTGTGACACCGGTCTCCTTTGGGGTGATGATGGGCCAAGTGGTTAGCATTGGTTCTTTGGATAAGATTGGGAGGCATATGGTGAGGTCTGTCAGGTTCGGTTGTGGACTGAAGTTGCTGTAAATGGCAGTGACTTTTTTTGCTGAAGAATTGAGAGATAATTGTTGCAGGGGTCCTGTGAGGGGGTGATCAAGTTGGAGGCGGCAAATGGTGAGGTGGAATCTTTCACAATGGCAAAGATGTATTTGCTTTTCTCAGTGGTAGCATTGATGCAGTTCACCTTAGCGGAGCATTTGGAGGCCTGACTCATTTGGTGGTAGTGTCTTATGGCAGATTCGAACATGCTTCCATCTGCATTGTCCTGGCTCATTCTCCATTTGCGCTCCAGTTGTTTGCAATGGTGTTTCATCAGTCTGAGTTCCTTTGTGTATCAACTGGCCTGGGGTCTGGATCTTGTTGTGTTGAGGACTTGGTGCAGAAGGTGATCCAATTTTTAAAGTTCTTGATGGTGTAGAACCAAGAAAAGCCCACCTCAAGGAGGAGTGGGGGCTTGGCGGTGCGGGAATCACCCGAGTCTACTCTTACCCACCTTATATAATAAAGTGGACCCGGAAACCTTCGTCTGCAGAGAGAACCACCTTTATTACAATAGCCCGGGCTATGGAACAGAGTCCCAAGCTAGTCAGAGACAAAACCTAGGAGGCTGCTGCTTTACTCCACAGCGAACAAGCCTTATATACATTTTTATTCCACTCTTTTGGCATTCAGTCCATTGTTCAATCAGGGCGGTGTTTGTAGTTGATGACCTGATCAAGGCTCGGCATTCAGACCATTGTTCAATCAGCTTGATCAAGACTCGGCATTCAGACCATTGTTCAATCAGCTTGATCAAGGCTCGGTCAGTCAGACCATTGTCCAGATGACCTGATCACGGTGTCAAGGATGTTTACCAAGCAGGGAGCAGAAGATGAAAAACAAGCTTGTTTACACAGGGCGTAGGTGTCTCATGGCTTTCTGTTGATGAATTGGCTAACTGCAAAAAACGGGGGCTTGGGTATGTGATAGTTTTTTTTAGCGTCAGCAGAAATGGAGGCTGTAGGCAGGGTTTTGTCACGAGATGGCAAGGAATGGAGGAATGTAAGGAAATTAATAGGACCTAGTGAAAACTTATTTTCTTCAGACTCTCCTTTTGCCATTGAGTGGCAAAACATGTTCTTAGGAAATGTCTACCTGCATTAGGTCGCCAATCTCTTGTTGAAGCATTATCCTTACGTTGGTGTCACGTGTACTGACCGGGAACTTTTAAGGGCCTGTGTACACATAGCACAAAGCATAGGCAAGCACTGAATACACAGGCAGCATGAGATGATGACTGCTATTCCCAAGGCAAAAAAATGAGGATCCCCCATCCCCATCTGGAAAGGAGGCCCCAAATCCAGCCCATGAGGGACCAGTCGTCTTGTTGTTGATGAATCTCAGAGGAAAGTTTATGCAGACGTTCGATAGCTTGATAGACTGATGGAGCGTTATCAGGTATGTAAATGCAGCAGCTGGAGCCGATTAGTTTACATACACCACCACGGTCAGCAAGGATGATGTCAAGTACCATTCGATGTTGTAGTGTCATTAGGCGGTCCGCCTGAAGCTCTGCGGTGATGTTGCCCAATGCCCCTGCTGTTTCATTAATGGTTGCCTCCACCACTCGGGTAAGGTGTCGTATGTTGCGGCTGTTGACCATAGGACCCAAGAACGGCAGGAAACCTTTGAAGAAGTCCCCCGCCTCCTGTCCTGCAGTGTCATCGGCCTCAATTACTCCCTAGGCATACGATGGTGGAGGTGGGGATTGGTCAAGTGATGTGTCCCAACAGCAGTAAAGGTAGGGGGAAGAAGAAAGGCCAAATAACACACACCTGACCAATTTCCTGGAAGCCAGGGATAAGCAGACTGTCCACAAACAAAATAGGTATTTGGAGAAGCGATTAGGAGTGGTGGTGAGGTAATATTCAGTGTACTGATTATTGCGCAGTCACTGACTCCTACCTCCCGGGTCCCCAGTCCTTTTATGCACACCTGGCCATGCGTGTTGATCACATTGAAAGCCTGCAATTTGGTGGGAACTTTGCGTCTGGACCGAAAGCGGGAGAAGATTATTCTACTTGAGGTGTTGAACACAACCATCTCATTGCGTTCAGCACGGGAGATGTTCAAGATGTCAGATGTCGTAGTAGGGCAGAAAGGATTACTGACATTGCCTGTTCTGTTTCGGGTGAAAGTGTCATAAAAATCGCCAATGATGGAGCTCGTTGTTCCATTGATCGTATATGCATCGGTGACGAGCATCTTCCAAGCCAGACAGGACCCAAAAACAGAAAATGGATAGACGAAATAGGGGACAGTGTGTGTCATAGAGTGTGGCATGAGCCCACATACCCAACAGTTCGAGGTATTAATCACAAGCTGATGCTGGTGCAATAATTGTACAAAAGTATTGTTCATGAATTCCAGGCGTCGTGGTAGTTCATGGGGTGACAAGGTGGCGTGGAGATGTTCTGCAGGTGTCGGTGTCGTAGCCAGAGGAGCTGGGGGAGAGGTCAGCAACAGAAACCATCCCACAACCAGCAGGATGAGGAGAGCAAAAAGTATAACTATCGTGGAAAGGAAGCATTTATTGTTCAGAAGTTTGACATATTTCTTGTGCGCTTCAGACCCTCGGACCGCTGCCCTTTGTGCTCAGCCTGTTGTCACTAGCGGCTGTCTGTGATTGGTGGTTGCTTCACTGGGTGTGGATACCAAGAGTCCCACAGACTTCCCATTGGTCCAGCATACCAGCACCGGTCTCAGCCGGAGATATCACAGCCCTACAGCCTATTAGACACCAGACAGAGTCAAGGGCCAGCCCCTTTGCTTGGTCTCAAGTTGTAGCGAGTGGAAGAAGGTATGGAGTGGTCTGGAAAGAGAGCTTCTTGTTCCTTCCTCTGATCCTGCAGAGGAGGGATGACTGGACCCCCTAAGATTCGATCAGTTTCGGCTTCCGTAGTGGTGTAATGAAGCTGAGCATCACTGAAAGGGACAAAGGTCGGTACTACTTCTGTGTCGCAATCCGGCAGTCCTTCTTTCACCCATTGGTCGTACGTGGAGGGGGAGAGGCACCCTTTTACAATGGGTAGCATGTGTCCAGTTCTTTCTCCCTTCGACTTTTACAGCAGTGCGGGTGGCCAGAAGGACCTGTCGGAGGTAGCGACCAGCGGGGCTCCAGACACTTGGTACGCTGAAAATTTCGGATCACCACCCAGTCACCTGGTTGAATGGTGTGACCTGGGCCTTCGCTCTTGTCGGGGATAGCAGCGTGTACCTGATGATAAAGAGTACGAAAAGAATCGGTTAACTGGTACAGGTAGTCAGTCAATACTGGGAACTCAACATCAGACAATTTCTTTGGCCTTGGTACGCCCCATACATTAGCTGGTCTACCGAATACCAATTCGTAGGGAGATAATCCTATCCTTGGGTGGGCAGTCGTCCTTACTGACAAGAGAGCAAGGGGTATGGCATCTACCCAGGTAACACCTGTTTCCGCCACTATTTTGGCCAATTTTAATTTAAGTACCCCATTGTATTTCTCCACCAATCCGGCTGACTGAGGGTGATTAGCAGCATGAAACTTTTGTCTGACACCAAGCCCGGAACACACAAACTGGACCACATTGGCTGTAAAATGTTGGCCATTGTCACTCCAAATCAAACGGGGCAACCCAAATCGGGGTAAGTATTCTTTCAACAAAACTTTGGCCGTTGTAATAGCTGTGCAATCCTTGGTGGGGTAGGCCTCCACCGATCTGCTGAAGGCACAGACCACTACAAGGACATATTTCAAATTTGCACACCTGTCCATGTGGATATAATCCTTCTGGATGGCCTCAAAAGGAAACGTAGGTGGGGAGAAGCCACCAGCGGGGGTAACTGTACCTTTTCCTGGATTGTGCATAAGGCAGATCATACATGACTTAACCACTCGGTCAGCATATAGGGGTATTTTTTCATTATACCATGTTGGCTCTAGTAACTTGCATATTCCCTTTGCACTGATATGGGCAGGGCCATGGGCCATAGTGACAACTGGGGGACATGACTGTCTGGTAACATCCATTGCCTCCCTTCGGATATACGCACCCAACATCCCTCTATCTCTTTCTCTGCCAGATGTTCCTCCCATGTGTGCAGTTCTTTTGCAGTGGCATGAGATTGAATCTCGACCACACTCTGACTAGTATTTTCCAACATTCCTCCTTCCACCACCCATCTGGCTGGTCCTGTCACAAACATTCCATCTGATTTACTTAGAGCAGTCTGTCTTGCTGTTTGGTCTGCAAGGGCATTGCCTTCCCCTACATCATCAGTCACTTTCTGGTGGGCTTTACATTTAATCACTGCAACTTTTCTAGGTAATGTCAAGGCGTCTAGAAGTCTGTGTATCAGGGGGCCATGCTGTATTCTAGTCCCATGTGAGGTGAGAAAATTTCTTTCTTTCCAGAGTCTACCAAAATTGTGAGCCACCCCAAAGGCGTACTGACTGTCCGTATAGATATTAACAGTCATGTTTTTACTGATTTCACAAGCTTGTGTCAAGGCCATTAATTCAGCCGCTTGGGCCGATGCCTGTGGAATTTGTGCTGTCTCAACTACTGTAACAAGAGTGGTGAGGGCATATGCAGCAGATGTAGTTCCATCCGATCTTTTAAGACATGAACCATCTATGTATAGTGTTCCCTCAGCGTCTGTTAGGGGGTGTCTTGTAGGTCCACACGACCCTTTGTCTCTTCTTCAGTCCGTAATATGCAGTCATGAGGGTCAGAATTTTTCCCTTGTGTCTCAGTAGGGAGTAGTGTAGCTGGGTTTAGAATATTACATCTCCTAATGTCAATGTGACTGGAAAAAGAGTGAGCTCATAACCTGTAAGTCGTGCACTGGTAAGGTGTTGTGTCTTGGTGTTGTTGAGCAAGGTATCTACTGCATGTGGGACCATTAAGGTCAAGGGTGAAGACATAACAATACCTGCGCTCTGGCGGACCATAAGTGTAGCAGCAGCAGTTGCGCGTAAACATCCAGGGAGGGCTCGGGCTACTGGGTCAAGTGTAGCCGAGAAATAAGCACAAGGGCGATGTTTGTCTCCAAAAATCTGAGTTAAGACCGCGCAAGCGCAGCCATGTGTCTCATGGACAAAAAGAAAAAATTGTTTGCCATAGTCTGGGGTGCCTAACACTGGAGCTGTACATAAGGCATCTTTGAGTGTCTGAAAGGCAGCCACATGCTCAGTTGTCCATGGAAAACCTCTTTCTGGCATATCTTTAGTAGTGAGAGCTAAAAGAGGTTTGACAATGGCCGAGAAGTTAGGGATCCATTGTCTGCAATAGGAAGTGAGGCCTATAAAGGCACGTACTTGTTTCTGTGTCAAAGGGGGAGGCATGGAGGTAATAAGGGACACTCGGTCAGCGGTAAGTTGTCTTCCCTCCTTCGAGAGGAAGTGGCCGAGGTATGTCACTTTCTCTCGACAAAATTGCAATTTGTTCAAGGAAACATTATGATTGTGGGAGGCAAGGTGGTGAAGCAGAAGTACTGTTGCTTGTTCACAAAGTGGAGCAGACGTGGCTGCAATTAAGAGGTCATCTACATATTGCAACAGAGTGGCTCCTGCTGGGAGCGTCAGGGAGTCCAACTGATTCTTGAGAGCCTGACTATAGATGCTGGGGCTTTCAGTAAAACCTTGGGGGGCGCGGCAGAACCGGAAACTCCGTCCTCCAAGGGAGAAACCAAAAAGATGTCTACTGTCCGGATGTATGGAAATGCTGAAAAACGCATTCTTTAGGTCAATAACAGAAAAATGAGTGGCGGTCGCTGGGACCATGGTCAAGAGGGCTGTGATATCAGGGACAACGGGATACTGTGAGACCGTAATTTTGTTGAGAGCCCGCAGATCGATGACAAACCGATACATTTTGGGGGCCGCGGGAGAGGGATCAATACATTTTTTAAGAACTGGAATAATTGGGCTGTTACACTCATTACCACGTGTCTCCTCAACTACTCCCGTCTTCATGAGATCTGATATTATAGATAATAGGGCAGCCTCACCTTCCTGGGGAAGGCGATACTGGCGAAGCCGGGGCAGTTGGGCACCTTGCTGGATACGGACAGTATACGGAGAAATGTCGAGAAGTCCTACATCAGTGTCAGAAGTGGCCCAAAGTGATGAGGGTAAGGCCTGCAGAACGGGAGGGAGGGGTCCAGAGAGGAACATAGTGGCGGAGGAATCTGGTGATATGGTAAGGGACACGCCATCAGGACTACAAGAAATGGTAGCATGTAAAGCCTTTAACAAATCCATACCCAGCAAATTTTCACTACATCCAGTCGTGAGAATCAAAGGAGCATCCATATGAGCTGGACCGAGATCCAGCGGGAGAGGCTTAGAGGCGGAGTTGGTGACAGGGACCCCAGAAAAACCCACAGAGACATTGAGAGAGCCAGAAAGGGGTGCCTCCGGTATCAAGGTGTGCGCAAACGAGGATCTAGTAGCCCCGGTGTTTAGGAGAAACTTCTTTTCATCCCCTGCAACTGACATCCGGACATAAGGACCTCGCTGATCCACAGGAATCGGCACTCTTACATTACCCCTTTCCTGGCTTTCCTATGGCTGGTAGAAACCTGTCTCATCGGTCTCATCATAATCATCGTTAAAGTATGTCCTCGTTGCCTCATACACGTTGTCAAATCTGTTAACTGTACCCTGGGGCGGACCCATATGGGGTCGAACATTAGGATCTGGTGCACGCCTCTGCCTAGGAGGTCCCATATTTCCTTCCCTTTGAGTCCGGGGCCTAGTTTTTCCCGACTGAATATTCTGGGCTAATACCGGGCATTCACTAACCCAGTGGCCATAAGCCTTACAGTAGGCACACTGGTCTTTATCAACAGGACCTGCCGAACTGATGGACTTCTGTAAAGGAGACTGAAGGGGGCACTGGGGCAGCCTCTGGAACTGGTCCGAAGGCGGACCTTGGCCTCTAGCATTTTGTCCCCGGGGTGGATAAGCTTGTTGTAACAAAACTTTCGTTTTAAGGTCCAGTGGGCTGGGGCTGCTCCAACACCCTGGTTATTGGCGAGCACTGCAGGGATAAAGACGGGAGCTGTCTCTCTCATAGGCATAGCTTTGTCATTCGGAGATGGCGGAAAAGCTGTTGTGTCTCTGAACGTAATCATGGTAACAAGGGCTTCATGCATATCATCTCCCTGAACATGACCCTTGGCAATAGTTAGTTTTAAATCAATCAATCCCCGGGGAGTATCTAGGAACAATGCTTCGTATCTTTTCATTATAAGTGTGCACATATACTCGGCCATGTCTGTTTGTTGTATGGCCGTCCATTGTCTAAACGTTGACCAGATATCTTTAACGCCATAAATATTACCATTATTTACCCAAAATGCACATTGTTTTCGCATAGCGTCCCTTTCACTACTCCCAGCGAGTTCAGCAGACCTCAAAGACTCCTTTCTAGGGGTACCAAAGAATCCAAACAGGGTATTGGGCATAAGGGTGGACCATCTTGTTCGGTCCAGAGTGGCATAAGAGTCACCAACAGGGGTACCAATAGACTGATTATCAAGCAGACGGGAATGTATGGTCGGGTTGGGTCAATAGGTGGGGCGGTATGAACTGTCGGAGGGAGGGGTGCTGGCAGGATGACGGGAGTCAAAGGATCAGGCAATGGTACAATGGGTGGGGCAGCCTGAACCACCACTGGTGGGGGTGGAGCGTTAGGAACATTTTGAGGAAGAGCAGGATACATAGGAGCCGGAGCATAGGCAGGAGGTGGACCTTCAAGAATAGCATTCAACAACGAGTCCCTCTCTTCTCCTTCAACCTCAAGGTCCCTGGGAGAACGGGCGGGGTAACATTTTGTCGCCTTAGCCCTATGATGCCTATCTGCCATTTCAACCCCTTCCTGAACCTTATTTTCTAAATGCGCTTTCGCATGATCAGCCATAGACATCCTCTCTTGCTTTTTTCTCATTTTTTGATCTATTTCTTTCCTCCACAACGCGGTGGCGTCAAACATGGCTTGACGGGACCGTTTGCGGAGCAGCTGCTCCTCCAGGCTCGAAAGGGCCTGGAGATCAAAGGAGCCAAACTGTGGCCACTGTAATTCAACATTGCTTCGTTTCGTATATTTTACCCATAAGGAAGAAAACATGATAGCAGATGGCCCATATTTAACATACATCTCATAACTTGGAGTTCCTTCTGGAGGAAGCGGGCAGGCTGCCTCCAGAAGGGAGTCCTCTGTACATACGCAACAACATAACTTTCGGAACTTACTACTGACTGGCATATTTTTACTTCAGGCAGACAACAGTGGGAGAAAAATACTCACCTCACTGGCTTGGCTTTTGCAAAAGTCAATACAGACAGAAAACAGAGCACAAGTGGTGGATGATCAGTCCACCCTTACCCGAAAATGTTGTTCTCTTCTGCAGACGTAGGCACGAGTCCAGATCCAGACAGAGACCGCACTAAAGGGGGCACCAGCGGGACGCTGTCAGGTGGCCCAGACCGGATGGGGAAGACCGTGTGCAAGACTTCTGGTCTACCGGACTCAAAATGGTCCCTCGGGTAGGGTACCTCCGTCGGACTTCCACCACGGGCCCCCTCACGACCACCGGGCCAGACCTACGTCTCCGTGGTGTCCCTGTTCAGGCGCCATTTGTAGAACCAAGAAAAGACCACCTCAAGGAGGAGTGGGGCTTGGCGGTGCGGGAATCACCCGAGTCTACTCTTACCCTCCTTATATAATAAAGTGGACCCGGAAACCTTCGTCTGCAGAGAGAACCACCTTTATTACAATAGCCCGGGCTATGGAACAGAGTCCCAAGCTAGTCAGAGACAAAACCTAGGAGGCTGCTGCTTTACTCCACAGCGAACAAGCCTTATATACATTTTTATTCCACTCTTTTGGCATTCAGTCCATTGTTCAATCAGGGCGGTGTTTGTAGTTGATGACCTGATCAAGGCTCGGCATTCAGACCATTGTTCAATCAGCTTGATCAAGGCTCGGTCAGTCAGACCATTGTCCAGATGACCTGATCACGGTGTCAAGGATGTTTACCAAGCAGGGAGCAGAAGATGAAAAACAAGCTTGTTTACACAGGGCGTAGGTGTCTCGTGGCTTTCTGTTGATGAATTGGCTAACTGCAAAGAACAGGGGGGCTTGGGTATGTGATAGTTATTTTTAGCGTCAGCAGAAATGGAGGCTGTAGGCAGGGTTTTGTCATGAGATGGCAAGGAATGGAGGAATGTAAGGAAATTAATAGGACCTAGTAAAAACTTATTTTCTTCAATGGCTTTATGAAGGCTTTTTCTGTGTTCAGGTTGGTGGGTGTTGAGAGAGGTATTCCAGTCCTTGTCAGTGATGCTGTTCCATTATCGGTGGTCTGGTCTGGTGGTGGTACGTGTGCGTTGGAACGGGACGAGGATGCTGAACTGGCATGGGCGTGGTTTTCCAGGGGACTGGTGTAGGTTTATTGACTCAGATGTTGCTGAAGTTGGTAAAAATAGGGTCCAGGAGGTGTCCGGGGACGTGGCATGGTCCATTTACTCATTGGATGAGGCCCATGTAATGTCAAATGCTACATGTCATCACTGATGACATCTCAAATGACTTAATTTATGACCTCATTGATGACATGAGTGATCCCACCATAGCATCTAACAGCATAGAGTTACTATGTGTACATGGTAGTTTAGAAAAATTGTAAGCCCTGGAGACACGTGTAATTTTGCATTTTAAAAAAGTATATGGGGCACCGTTTACAAATCACGAGAGTTTGTGGGAAAATAATACTCCATGTTAAACAAGGAAAAGGTTGCGTGCACCCAATGGGGTTTGCAGAGGTATGGTTGAAAGCAGTTTGTGGCTTACAGTCAAAGCCTGGTCTAAAAAATCTGTGAGAAAGGCCAAAGATGCTGGTAACAATACGTTATCCACCAATGTATAGCCAGGCATGTGCCCATTATAAATAGTCGCAATACAGTGGTATAGACAAATTCTATAAGCTGTGCATTTTGTTTTCCAGAACTTCCCTGAAGACTTTGAGGAATTACAGATTATTTAATAATGTAGAATGCCGGGCTGTCACACTTAGAGCTGTTTTTTTAGGTCAAGCTTATGCATCGCGCATGCACTCTCTTCGAGACATGCTGTTTTCAATGTAAGACTTTGAGCCTACCTGCTGCTTACTACAGGTTGACTCCAGTGTCGCTCTTCATTTCTGCCTCCTAATTAGTTAGCGTACCCGATACGTCACTTCCGTTCTTAGCTGAGGAGCACCGGTGAAGTACTGATTAGTTCCACTTGATTAGTAGCTGTCCGCTGCGATGCAGGTATAATTTCTTCTACCCCCCCTCCTCCCCATTCTTCCTGCCCTTTACAGAGTTTACTTACTCAGGGCCTCTTAGAAGGAGGGGCGGGGGTACAGCCTTTGTCCACACCTTAAAACTGACAACTGGCCACCCGCGGCCGTTCTGCAGCAAAACCATTAATCATGGACACAGACCTATTTTGCTGGAATTGTATTTTATGCTCTGCAATTTAAACGGAGATAACTGCAGCAGGTGAGTTGTGAAATCCCAAGATAAATTAATGAAAAAGTTATTTCTGCATTTTTAATTATTTATGTTTCAAGTTTCTTAGCGGACGCGCCCCTCTAAAGATTGAGTCAATTTCATCGCTTTCGGAGCTCATCTACATCAGTGTGTGTGCTTAGCTACTTTCTAAAGATTATCAACAGGAAGTTGGGCTGCTTTACATATCTGTTTTGAGCGCATTCGTTCTGGGAGGGGTGAACTTGAGCATTTCCAGTATCACCTGCTCTAGATTAATTTGCGTATAATTGATTTTCTTTGCTGACTGTGATCACTTACCAGCAGCACACTGTTTACATCTCTTCCAGAAGCGCTACTGTACTGCCCTGCTAACTGAAATACCTGCTCTTCCCTTTTCCTGAACCACTTGCTTATCCTATTCCTGGAATCGCTAGTTCTACTCCACTTCTCTGTATCACCGGATACCATAGTTTACGACAGCACCTATCAGCATTATAGAGAGCTGTCCAGAGCTGGAGCCGAGGAGGGGTAATGCTTCTGATGCTGCTACTGGGAGAGTCTCGTGGGCAGTGCAATGGCCCTTACTGGTGGGAAACAGTCGGAACACCGCAGCCTCAGCCATGCGTGTTCCGACATTACAAGCGTAACCACGCTTGCCTTAACCACGCATATACCTTAACCACGCATATGCATGGTTAAGCCATATGTGCGGTCTAGTGGCTGGCTGCAGCTCGCCAGAAGAGCAGGAAGAGGAAAGATCGGGACGAGGCAGTGAGGTAAGTGGGGTTTTGGGGGGTAGTTTGTAGGGCTTTGGGGTAGTTTTCAGGGCTTGGAGGAGGTCAGGAGTTTTAGAGCTCAGGCAGGGACGGGGTGGGGGTAGTTTTGGCTGGGGGGGTCAGGAGTTTTAAGGCTCACGGCAGGGGACAGGGGTGGGAGTGGGGGGTAGTTTATTTGGGTTGGGGGTAGTTTTTGGGTTGGGGGTCGGGGTAGTTTTCAGGGCTGGGGGTCAGGAGTTTTAGGGCTCAGGGCAGGGGACAGAAATGGGCAGTTTACAGGCTAAGGGGGCAGTTGGGATGGGGCAGGGGTAGGTGGGAGTGGATTGTAGTGGGAGGGGGGGCTGGTTTTAGGGCTCAGGGAGAGGGGCTGGGTTGGAGTAGTTTTTAGGGGCTGGGGGGTCGAGTATTAAGGTTCAGGATAGGAGGTCGGGGAAGTTTATAGGGCTGGGGCGGGTAGAATAGACCGCAGGAGGGCCGAATTTTAGGGCTCAGGGCAGAGGGGCAGGAGTGTGATCTTTATCACACATGTCCCTTAACCAATCATGTATTTACCACTAAATTGCATGGTAAAGGCATGCGTGGTAAAGGCATGCGTGGTAAAGACGCGGTTGTGGTTAAGACTGCGTGGTTCTGGCATGCGTTGTTGAGGCATGCGTTGTTCCATCACACAACCTTACTGGTAGGGCTGCCACAACATCGATAAGACTGCAGGTTTAAACCGGCACATCATAACACGGCCTGGATCTCCAGTTTGTCAGCACTTCTAAACAGAGTTGCTCTGCTTTTAGCGGGACCTCACTAATACTTAACCACATAATCTCTGTCATTTTATTGTGACATTATAAGCACTTTTCAGAATTTTCATAAACTCAACCAGTTTGTAGGAGAACTTATTTCCAATGTTGTATGTTGTTAATGGTACTACATTTGTATAAACAAAGATAGTATACTTTTATTTTGTTACTTCTCAAGTTAACCTTTTAATAAGAAAGTGTCCATCCATTTTAGCGGGGCTATTTGTATCGCAAGTGGCACAGAACCAGCATTGCTCACAAAGTTTGCTAACTATTTTCTGGACCAGCACTTGTACTTTTTAGTCGGGCTGCATTACAGTATTCGTACATACCCGCTTTTAGAGCACTATTGCTCAAGTGTGTGGAAGTGTTTCAGCTCACAGTGTGCACTAGAATGCATGCATACATGGGATTTGAAAGGGCTCTGAGAAGATGAAGGCAGCATGTTTCATCCGTAAAATGAATATATTGGAAAATGCAAGCAGGGACAGCACTCCCCTGTATCAAAAATATGTAAAACTTAATAATGGTTCGAAAACTGCTTTTCGGCGAAAATAAACTCCACACCACACAATTCCAACCCACACAATGCCACAACTAACAATTCCAATGCAGCCCATATAATTCCACTCCACACCACATACATCCACTACACTCCAACCCAAAACACATAGGTAAAAGACATTTTCATTTACAGCGCCAGTAGCTCTAACTCTTGCAAATGCGAGACTTATTGCATTGCTAATGCTTGTCTTATACTGGTGTGGTGAGCATGGCTGTAACATCGTATGCCATTATGCACATCTCATACTGTGAAAAAACAAAGGTTAAACTAATGTTTTAGTTAGGTAAAATGTTCAGTAACAACGTACAGTTTTAAACTCTAAAAACCACAGAAATTCACCAGTTAAGTTATTTCAAGTAACTATAACAAGTGTCCTAAGGTAACTATAACTCGCATAGCTATAAAACTTTGCATAACTATAACACACAACTAAACACCATAACAGCATAACTATAACACCATGCACAGTTCTCTCATCGATAATTTCATTGCAAATGTTGCAGTGATATTATCAATGAGGTCATAGAAGATGTCATGAGTGATGTAATATGTGGGGTAATAAGGAGTGCATGGCGAGGGCCCGAGTTATAGTTACCTTAGGGCACGAGTTAAAGTAACTTGAGATAACTATAACTGGTGAATTTCTGTGGTTTTTAGCATTTAAAATGTTGCATTGTTACTGAACATTTCACCTAACTATAACATTACTTTGACCTTTGTTTTTTTCAGTGAATTTTTAGTTTAAAAAAATGTAAAGTAATATTCTATTACCATACGTAAAGCCAAAACCCTGCAGTGCTCAGCCTTTGGCCGTGCACGGTGGGGGGCTGGCCACAGGGCCTAGCCAGAGTGTTGGCTGCCGGTAGCCAACCTCATGCTGTGGGAACCGGTCCCAGGATGCTTATTTCCGGTCCAGGGAAGACCTGGCTTGGCAGTTCGGGCTGGACTGTTCCCATGAGGCACAGGGTCAAGACTGATTTGCATATAGCTGGGCCTGAACTGGGGTGGCAAAGTGAGCTAAAGAACGATGATGGATTCATCCCAGATCTGTGACTGGGGGTGAGTGTCTGAAAAGTTTCAGCGCTCCGTCCATCATCTCCTTGTGTTTGCTTTGTTTGCCCTAAGTTGGCAGGGTATGCCCAGACGTGGGTCCCTTGCTCACTTTGCCACTAGATTCAAGCTAGCCTGGAAACCGGTCCCAGGATGCTTGTTTCCGGTCCAGGGAAGACCTGGCTTGGCAGTTTGGGCTGGACTGTTCCCATGAGGCACAGGGTCAAGACTGATTTGCATATAGCTGGGTCTGAACTGGGGTGGCGAAGTGAGCTAAAGAACTATGATGGATTCAACCTAGATCTGTGACTGGGGGTGAGTGTCTGAAAAGTTTCAGCGCTCTGTCCACCATCTCCTCGTGTTTGCTGTGGCTAAGGACAACAGGGAGTGGGCGTGGAGGGGGTGTTGCCACACCCCAGGCCAGGCCCAGCGGCCATCCCCCGGAGGCAGCCAAACCTCTCCTCCCCCTCCCCTCTCCTCACCCAACACCCACCCTACATATAAAGCAGATCTATCAGCTTTCTCCTGAAGTTAGCAATACTACATGTCTGACTCTTTCTTTTTGCACAGTTTTTATTATTACATTTAAGGGATGAAAACTGTGAAAATAAATAGATGTTATTTTTTCTTTAAGAATAAAAAAAAAATATATATATATATATTATCTACTGGCGGTCGCCAGTAGATAGTTATAGTTAGGACCACGTTTCCATAGGAAAAGCATTTTTTGATGTGCTTATAACTTTGGCATCGTTTGACGAATCTTTACGAAACTTTCCCAAAAGTTCCTCTTTTCAGGTGAGCTCCTATCCTGAAAGTTTGGGTGTGATTCGTGAAGGGGGGGCTGAGAAAAAAGGGGGGTCCCAAAACGTGTTTTCTCCATGCAATTTCCATAGGAAACTTTAGACAAGGCTACAGGTCAAACTGCTGAACGGAATTACGCCAAATTTGGCAGGGAGAAAGGTCTTGGTCCAGAAAGCACACTTTTGTTTAAATGGGGTAAGTCCGTTCAGTAGTTTTAGAGAAATATCAAAATTTACAGACATCGATATTTGAGAATTCTGACATCTGATTGGCTGAGGCGTTACGAGCACGAGCGTGCGGCTCATTGGTTGCGTACTGTTCAAACTAGGAAGTGTTGGCAGCCATTTTGTGACTGAGTTGAAAGGCGTAGGGCGAAACAAAAGAGAAAAATTGTATAAGAGGGTATAGTAGGAACACTGCGGTCTTAGTTTAAGCAGTCTGTACGGCGAGCGTGCGGCTCATTGGTTGCGAACTGTTCAAACTAGGAAGTGTTGGCAGCCATTTTGTGACTGAGTTGAAAGGCGTAGGGCGAAACAAAAGAGAAAAATTGTATAAGAGGGTATAGTAGGAACACTGTGGTCTTAGTTTAAGCAGTCTGTACGGTGCAGAGGCAGGGAGTTTGAATGTTGCGTAGGCCGTGGAAATCACGTCCGCAGACGTGGAAATCACGTCCGCAGAACAACGGTGCGCGGTATTGCGGCAAGGTTGCGTAGGCTCTGGAAATCCCGTCGGGAAAATAACAATGCGCCGTATTGCAGCCTTCCTTTAATATAATGCGCAGTAATGTTTACTTATAATGCGGTGTTCACTTTTATCACGGACAGTGTCACTTTCTTACACGAAAATTAATATTATGTGGGTGGGCGTGTTCTGTTCGTGTGTCTGGAACAAAATTAACGTTTAATTGGCTGAGGTGTTCCAACAACGAGCTCAATGTTCATTGGCTGCGAACCATTGAAAGTAGAAGTGTTGCCAGCCATTTCCTCCCCGTCCGCGGAGTAGCTGAGACATCTGATTGGCTGACGTGTTCCAAGCAGGACCTTCCCAAGCTTAATGTTCATTGGCTGCGAACCATTGAAAGTATAAGTGTTGCCAGCCATTTCCTCCCCGTCCGCGGAGTAGCAGGGACATCTGATTGGCTGACGTGTTCCAAGCAGGACCTTCCCAAGCCTAATGTTCATTGGCTGAGAACCATTGAAAGTAGAAGTGTTGCCAGCCATTTCCTCCCCGTCCGCGGAGTAGCAGGGACATCTGATTGGCTGACGTGTTCCAAGCAGGACCTTCCCAAGCTTAATGTTCATTGGCTGCGAACCATTGAAAGTACAAGTGTTGCCAGCCATTTCCTCCCCGTCCGCGGAGTAGCAGGGACATCTGATTGGCTGACGTGTTCCAAGCAGGACCTTCCCAAGCTTAATGTTCATTGGCTGCGAACCATTGAAAGTACAAGTGTTGCCAGCCATTTCCTCCCCGTCCGCGGAGTAGCAGGCACATGTTATTGGTTGACGTGTTCCAAGCAGGACGTTCCCAAGCTTAATGTTCATTGGCTGTAAACCATTGAAAGTAGAAGTGTTGCCAGCCATTCCTCCTCCTCCGCGGAGCATCAGGGACATCTGATTGGGTAACGTGTTCCAAGCAGGACATTCCCAAGCTTAATGTTCATTGGCTGTAAACCATTGAAAGTAGAAGTGTTGGCAGCTATTCCCTCCCCCTCTGCGGAACACCATGGACATTTTATTGGCTAAACTGTTCCTAGTAGAAGCTTGCTCATTATTGGCTGGGAACGGTTCACTGTTGTGAACCATTTTGTGACGCACTTCAATGGTGTACGGGAAAATAAAGTAGTAGCGGGGAGGGTAGGAACACTATTAACTCTGTACAGTGGTCACAAGGTGGTGGAGAGGGATTGTGAAGGTAAAAATAGTTTTTTTATATATTTTAAGGGCAATTTATATAATTGGCGTGGGGTGTACAAATCACAGCAGGAAAATAACAAAGTGTGTTGCGGTCTTCTTTTATTAAGTTTGCGGGTGGGATACTTCCCAGGAGCACTGTTTAGTTATAATGTGGTGTTTACTTTTCTAACGGGGAGCTGTGGTTGCGTAGCAAAAATTTCAGTCTAGGTTTGAAATAGTTTTTATTAAGCAATTACAAATATACTTTGTTCGGAAACTGAAGCTGTATATATCAAAGGGGTGACAAATAAAAACGCAATTCATAAAATATCCCTTAAGCGTGGGCACACCCTCCCTTTTGTTTTTCTGCTATAGTTTGTAAAAGTGTTGCCCCATATTCTTGATAATATAAGAGGGCATGAGTTACTTTTAGATAAAGTAGAAAAGAAGTGCTACAAGAAACACTCCTGCACTACATCATCTCATGTCACAAGAACAATAACAAGTAAAAAACAGTTAAACACAAATCACTTTATATTACATAGAAATGTACGCTTTATCATTTTTTATAATTTCTATTATTGTAGAATTCGGGAAAGTTTGGTCGTAGTGCTTAGATCACGTACTCCTTTAAGAATATATAGGATAGTAGTATAATAATATACACTACTGGTCATATATATTCTATAGGGAGAAGGTGAATAGGAACCGCAACAGACAAAAATAGAAATAGTAAAAAACATTCAGAAATGTAGGGTTTATCAAAGGTATTCACTAAGAAAGTATCTATGGAAACGATTTTTTTAAACTGCAATTTCCAAAAATATTGTCACTGTAAAAATATCTGATCAAGTAAGTTATAAAGGTCAGCAAACTGTATTTCAGATGGTTTACTCCTGGCGGCGAGAAATCTCCAATTCCTGTTGTGTGGAAATATCACACTCTTACAATATACACAGTGTCACTGATGGCAAACAAAAAGGAAAATGAAAATGAAGTCATCAATACAAAACAACATCAATAACGAAATACTTTCCAGCGATGAGTATTATAATATACATATGCACAGTATATGATCCCAAGAAAGAAACAGAGTAAGAACGGGAAGGTGCTGACGTTAAATATAAATCTTTAGTCTTTGCGTCGACAGGTCATAAACTCCACTGAGGTCAGTATAAATGTTCATATTACAATATACATACTCACACTATATGATCTCAAGGGAGAAATAGACTAAAACCAGAAGCTGCTGACGTTACATATAAATCTTTAGTCTTCGCGCCAACGGGTCACAAACTCCTCTGAGATCATAATGTGTGGTTATTATAATATACATACTCACACTATATGATGTCAAGGGGGAAATAGACTACAAACTAGAAGCTGCTGACGTTACATATAAATCTTTAGTCTTCGCGCCGACGGGTCACCAACACTTCTGAGGTCAAGTACAGTGTCAATATTATAATATACAAAGTCACACTATATGAGCTCAAAGGAGCCAGAACAGGAACAATGTTTGCTGTATTCTGTCTGTTTCTGAAAACAAGCTGCTGACGTTACATATTAATGGCAAAACAACCAATAACACTTTTTCTAAATACAAGTGTTTAAAGATTGACAAATAGCTACGTATTATAAATATCTAGTATTGCATAATCAAACAACTTACAACTCAGGATTATGTTTTGTGGCCGCAAAAGAAGAATCCGACTGTAGAAAAGAGCCCCTGCATCACTGAATGGAGACGCGTAAATAACTCGCAAAAACGAAACTAATCTATCAACGGGTGTGGTTTATATACTTTTTGGTTATTCAGTAGTCTATGGAAGGAAGATGCGGCTCCGCCCATTTAGATGTCACGATTTACAGTTGACACGTGCTCACGTTTTAACTGTTTCACTTGTGCACGTGTTGGGAAAAGTTACAAAATGTGAAGCGGAAAAAGTTTCGATTTCGAACCTAACACGTATAAGGTCCTTAATATGTACATACGTTGGAGAGCTTAAAAACTGTTCCCCGGAAAACCGTGTCATTTCCATTCTCATGAGTAAATACATTGATTGATTGCCGTAATTCTAAATAGAAGACATTAAAAAAAGATCTATCAGAATAGAAGAAAAAAACGTGATAATATTTCTCATCACTATGGTTTTAAATTAAAAAATGCGAGCATTTGTAAAGCGTACAGCTAACCCTGGAAAGGTGTGCCGGCGCTCGGGGGCGTCGGAAAGATTAAACAAGGTGTTGCCCACAGTGACATAGTGGTGGGCTAACGTGCCGCTGGAGCAGGGAATCGAACTGTGAACGCTGTTGTTCGAAGTCAGGTATCATAGCTGCTCCGCCACACTTTTTCCACACTTATATGTTAATTAGTGCTAATTAAGTTTTAAACATTGTTAAATTATAACTTATAACAGACTACTGTTACAGTTAGTTTTTCACTACAAAAAGTATGCACGTCTTTTTTAAATTTAGTTAAAAACAATATAGGTTTTAGGGACATTGTAGTTAGAAATTAGCATTTAAAAACCTTTGAAATTCACTGAAAAACCATAGGTTTCAGGGACGTTATAGTTAGAAATTAGCATTTAAAAACCATTGAAATTCACTGAAAAACCATAGGTTTTACAGACGTTATAGTTAGAAATTAGAATTTAAAAACCTTTGCAATTCACTGAAAAAACCATAGGTTTCAGGGGCGTTATAGTTAGCTGGACTTTTCACTCGTACAAAACCATAGAAATTCCACTGTTATAGTTAGTTCAGCTAACTATAACTCGCGCCCCCGCAATGCACTGTTCATGACGTCACATATTACATCATTCATGGCATGGTCAGTGACATCACTGATGACATCTGAAATGACATCACTGATGACATCATCCACGTGAAAACCTGATGCACCTCCTCACAGTCCAATATAACCTTTAATACACCCACTGTAAAATACAGACTACCATTTTCGAAACCATCGAGACACCAATACCAGTTACTACATACGCACTCTTTGATTCCTAGGTCTACACACACATCCACTCATTCACCCATACATTCACTTATACATGCAGTTACTCATCAATACAACACTATGATATGCACTCATACACCTATTCAGACACTCACACACCGCCACTCATCCATGGAGTTACTCACACACCAAGTCAGTCATGCAAAGAATCAATCACACTCCCATTTACTCACCTATACAGTTATACACACACCACCTCCCTAATTCATACAGATACTAACGCATAATTACTCTCTTATATAATCACTGATACAAGTACACACTCATCCATACAGCCGCTCTCACAATCACTCACTGTCACATATACTCATTTATATACAGCATCACTCACATATACTGCCTTTTACATATGTAGTTACTCACACATGTACCACTGAGACATCCATTCACTCACCAACACACCCATACACACACTCACCCACCTATACAGCTGTTTCCACATGCACTCTTGAACCCATACACCCAGTGAATCAACCACTCACACATCAACCCACCCACACACACACTCAGTCTCCCATACAAATACTCAGGCAAACAATCAATAACCCATATAAACACTCATGTAGCTACTGACCAACCCATGTAGCAGCTTACACAACAACAGACAGACTGATACACACATTCACACAGTTTAGTCACTAACCCATACATTCATGTAAGACACGTTTAATCACTCACTTATACAATCAGTCACACACCTGCAAAATCCCCCATCCAGACACTTATACACCCACTCATTCTTCAATACACCTAAGAATATATGTAAAACATATTTAAAAATTACAGAAACACACAGTCACTGGATGATGTCAGCAGTGATGTCATTTCAGATGTCATCAGTGATGTCACTGACCATGCCATGAATGATGTAATATGTGACGTCATGAGCAGTGGATTGCAGGGGCGTGAGTTATAGTTAGCTGAACTAACTATAACAGTGGAATTTCTATGGTTTTGTATGAGTGAAATGTCCAGCTAACTATAACGCCCCTGAAACATATGGTTTTTCTGTGAATTGCAAAGGTTTTTTAAATGCTAATTACTAACTATAACGTCTGTAAAACCTATGGTTTTTTCAGTGAATATATATATAGATATATATATATATATATATCTGTACTACCTTTTAACATTTTACACCCCATAAAATGCAATGATAAAAATATCCACTTCAAGGCCTTGTATTATATGTGATACATCTGCAACACATAAACTACAACCTGCCACTAGGTGGGAATACACTTCCAGTTGTAAAGCAAAGCTCCAGCCTGAAATGTCTTTTAAAAAATATGATAAATTCTCCTCAGGTCATGGTTTCAATGACTCAAGAGGATTTTGTTGTTTTTCTAGTGTTGCTGGGGGGCTGCAGAAGTCCCTATAGCCCCTCCACAACATAAACACAATGGTGATGTCCCTGCCCCATCTAGAGACAATACCACAAACAAAATATATGTAAATAGCCCTCCCAGGGAATTATGGGGTGCACCTTGAAGGAGCAGTAAATAATAAATGAGCAGCTGAGGCATTTTTCAAATATTTTTATGGGTGTCCCAGTCCCACCTATGACACCCACTGTTTTTTGTTTTTTTTACAAGGGGCCACCGGAGGGAGCCCCAGGGCCCCCATGGCACGCCGGCATAACCTTTTAAAAGATATATATATAGAGGAGTGATCGGGTGTCTAACCAGGGCACGTCAGAGTTTTAGCCACATTGGGGGCTGCAAGGGGAGGCCCAGGGCCTGTGCAGCCCCGCCGGGTCCCTGCTGCTGCAGGAGTCGGCATGCTATGGTTTTAAGTGGGGTGCTCCAGTGCCCACCCGGGGCACGCCACAACTAGTCTTCCCTGTTTTTAAAACAACAAAAATGGGGGGCCCACTCGGGGCACCCCATGGCCTGTCCCACATTGGTGGCATCAGGGGAGGCCGAGGGCCCCTGCAGCCCCACCAGCTCCCCTGCTTGCCCTCATCCTGGGTGCAGCAGGCGCCGGCATTGCTCCAACCCTGCTGGAGCAGCTTTCTTCTGCTCCTGCAGGGTGGGAGCAATTCACAGCATTTCCCTGCCTGAGAGCATGGACAGGGTAATGCTTTGTTCTCCAACCGGGCAGGAGCAGCTTTGTGGTAAGGGTTGGAGTGATCCGCCAAGCGAGAGCTCAGAAAAAGGGGGTCCCAAAACACAATTTTGCCATGCAATTTCCATTAGGATTTTTGAACAGTGCTACAGCCAAACCAGCTGAACAGAATTACACCAAATTTGGCAGAAAGCTACATCTTTACCCAGAAAGTCTGCTCTTTGTGATTTCGTCTACATCTGTTCAGTAGTTTCGGAGAAATTAAAGTTCAAAATCAATAGATATCTGGATGATTGGGTTTGCGGGCCTCTCATGGGAGTTCAGATAATAAAGCGATCTGATTGGCCAACGGGACTTTTTTTCCTGTTGGCTGCCTTGCTCCCCTAGGAGTGAGAGGCTTCCATACGTCCCGCTGGAGCTCATGCTCTGATTAGCTGGCCTCAACATTTAGAGAAATGTTGCGGTCACATTACAGGACACAGAGACTTGGTCCCTGTCTTCTGAAAATTACAAAATGTAAGGTATAAGGGCATGGGGTAGGTGTACTGCTTATGACCTCACATATTAAGTCACTCATGACATGTTCTACGACATCATGGAAAATATCACTGATGACATCTTAAATTACATAATTGATGTAATGGCGAGGACGTGAGTTGTAGTTACTTCAGTTCACTATAACTGTTGCATTTCAGTGTTTTTTCCATTTTAAATGTTATGTTTAATCTGACATTTTTACCTAGCTATAACATCACTTCAACCTTTTTAATGATTTTCTAAAGCTTTTTTTTTTAATGTACAGTAGATATTATTACCATACCTAATATAACGTTTTCCCATAATGATAATAAACAATTGAACAGAAGAGGGTGCCCTTTGTCTACCTGCCTATGGGTGTGTGCACACCTGTCTTGCAGGCCCTTTACAGTATGAGCTTGGCTGTTCCTTGCACGGATGAATGAATGATTGCCACTAGCAGGATGATGCTCTCTCAACCGTCAAGATGGGTATGATGAGTGTACTGCTGGATGGCCTCCTAATTGGCTGGCCAGTACCAGGCTTCATTTGAGAGGTGAGATACATAGCAGGAGAATATCTGTTGGTTGTTTCTGAAAAGGTTGTTGGAGCAAAATCTGTTTCATTCTGGCCAGCAGTGTTTCTGAAAACACTAGTGTCTGTATCCTTCTTTGAGCCCATCTTTCAGAGGATGGTTTCCTCTGTACATTTAAGTACTCAACGCTTTGACAAATAAGAATATTATTACAAGAAGTAGGCATGCCTGCTGGTCCTAGCTGATTGACTTGTGAGCTCTTATTTGACAACTGCAGTGGGCAGACCTCTACATTATCAGTGATGAATGGATGCCTCTCCCTTTCCTTTTTGCAAAAGCACTTTGAGTCTTTTCACCATGGCAAATGTGTATTGACTTACATTTAGGACTAGCGGTGTTTGATGTTTCCACCAGCAGATGTCTCTATTTTGAGAACCGCTCTGAAGTTCAGCACAAAAATAGGTGGATATTGAGTGAATTATCAGTATGTATATATTTGGAGACAGAGAGAGAGAGAGCGACAAGATAAATAAATGTAAAATAATAATTTGTGATATAGAGGCAGCATGCTGTATACAGATCATCTTATGCCACTTGCTCTTCTAGAGATTATGCTTCTTTCCCATATAGGTTGTACAAGGGAGGCTGGTATTCTTTTAACCAAGTGGTGTTGAATAGCACCAGAGCTGCAGGTTTCTTGAGATGTTCTATGCGGGTGTGGGTGGTTGTGATTATAATTGTAGAGTTAAGATGAGCTCTCCTGCAGTATTTGCTACTAGGACTATTAAGTTGGTAAGTGGCCAGTGAGATTAATCCTTACTAATCATGAGGTGATTTGTTGCAGAGGGTGGCTGGGCTGTGTGTCAGATGGCATCAGGACTGTGTAATGGCTTTGGGTGATTTTTAGGTCGAGCCTACAGTGCTTGCGCTGTCAGGTGGTCTGTTGTAGGTAGTTTGTGGGGTCTGACTCCTCCCACACTTTTGGATTGGCTTTTGTGTGTGTCTTTTAAAAATCACGGCATGCAAATGGCTACTGGTGGGCGCATGTCCCACCTTTTTCAATAGTTCACTCCCATGGAGTACTGCTACAGGAGTGAGCAGCGGTGTGCACGGTGGCTGCTGAGGCGGCATGTACGCTTTGCTCTGACAGTTCTTCTCTCTATGTGTAAGTATTTGTGTAAGGAATAGTGCGTTCAAGCCGCCGACTATGGATTGACTTGATGACTTTCTCCCCCCTTTTGCCAGCATGCTTTTAATTTTATTTTTATTTATGTATGTACTTGCTATGTGAGAGGAACTGTTAACGTTAACGACTAAAACATTTCTAAGAACCTCTTTGAGAAATAAAAGCCGCGGGCTGTGCATAACTGAAAAGGCGAAGGCAGCAGCCTGGAAAGAAAGGTGCACCTACGTGGGATCGCCAAATTCACACAAACGTGTACTATCAGTGCACATTTGCACACTTCACCCCACCGCTTCGTGCTCAGACTCCCTTCGTCTGTTGAGTTACGCAGGAAGCCCTACATTCCTGCTTACTGCTCCACATTTTTTATCTTTCGCTCCGGGGCATGGGGCGGGATTGCGTTGGAATTGGATTCTGCTTTATCGAATGCTGCCCATCCCCATTCTGCCACATATGGGTGAACGCGCTCACGTGGCCGCCTCGCAGCAAGCAGTTGGTGTTGGAAGCGAATGGATCGAGATGCTCTCTTCCCGCTTCAAGGCCGCCGCAGCGCTTTCATCGCACTGGATCAGATCCACGAGAGCGATGTGCGTGTGCGGTACCTTAAAGACTTTTTACTTTAATGGCTATCATTTTTAAATATGCTCCTTTCCCTTCGTCACAGTGTTAATTTAAAAAAAACTGCAGACGCCATTGTTTCCGCTCCCCCATCTACCTCAACTCCGGTTGCAGCCTAACACCCGCCTTCCCCACTTTCAGGCTCGCAGTTGCAGGCTGGCCATGGACGAGGGGGAGGGGGAATTCTGGTCGTATATTAACAGGCTCTCAGGGCACGGCCATGATCGACGCAATGTGGTCGCCAGTGACAAATGGATAAACCATGCAACTTCACTATACTGTGGAGCCCCTAACCCGCCATCATTGGGCACGCAAAGGCCCCTCATCATCAAGGGTTGGACTGACACTCCTCCCGTAGATACACCTGGACTATCCGTGGCAGGGAAATTGACAACCATTGAAGAAACATCTGAAGAATTGGTCCCGTGGGATCTTGTGATGACAATCTTAAAAAATATCAGAAAAGATGGGGCACCCGGCCCCAATGACCTACCGGCCATCTTTTCAAAGAAGATTGCGACTTCTGGGGAACCGTACCCACACCACTTTATCAGTACTGTCTGATAAACTCAACAGTCCCGGAGACTTGGAAAGGCTCCTTGTTGCAACCTATCCATAAAAAGGGAGACACTGGGGACCCCTCTAATTACAGGCTTATTGCCCTGCTGGACATTGAGGCGAAAGGATACGCCAGCCTCCTCCTGCAAGACCTACAGGACTGGGCTAATAAAAATGAAATTCTACCTGCGTACCAAACCGGCTTCAGGCCAGGAGCATCTACAACGGACAACATTTTAGCTCTCGCCTACTTAATAGAACAGTCCGGGCAGAAAAACTCGCCTCCTCTCTTTGCATGTTTCGTGGATTACTCTGCTGCTTTTGATGGAGTCAATCGGAGTCTGTTGTGGCGGAAACTGCAAGATTGGGGGATACTGGCAAACCTGTTGAAAGCCATAATCAGTCTCTACACAGGAACTTGGGTACGGGTAAAAACCGCGACGAATTCAGCCACTAAAAAGATTCCAACAGACAGAGGGTTAAAGCAAGGCTGCGTATTGGCTCCTCTGCTTTTTAATCTTTACATGGCAGACCTCGGAAAAATTATATCTAACGCTAACCTTTTACCCCCCAAAATCGTCCCAAATAGATTATGTTTAATGCTGTACGCAGACGATATGGTGTTACTGGACCACACAAAAATAGGCATGCAAAGATTACTAGATGCACTAAACATTTACAACAACAACAACGAATTACGAGCGAACGCAGGAAAAACAAAGGTAGTGATATTTGGGAAATATACCAACAAACTCAGACAACAGTGGAGACTGGGTAATTTAAAAATAGTAACAGCGACCAAATACAACTACCTGGGGGTGTGGCTGATGAGCAACGGGAAACCCACAGCACATAGTGCTTCAGTTGAAACAAAAGCCAAAGCAGTAACGCTCGCTCTGTGCAAACTGTACTGCAAGCTAAGCAGCCCGTCGACCAAAGCAATTAGAATGGTTATAAATGCCAAATTCCTCCCGGCAATCACATACGGTCAGATAGCATTCCCAGCGGCTTTCATTAACACTACGGAACATGCCAACTGTCGTGCATTTAAATGAATCTTTCAGATTCCCGCTCACGCTCACAATGCTCTGGTGCGATTGGAATTTGGGCTGAATAAACAGAGTTATGAGCATTGGGCCTCAATGGTGCGGCTCTATCGAGGGGTTTGTGCAGCCCCCCCGCACACAATGAAGTCAATTTTAAAGATAATTTTCATGAAAGGAAACAATCCGTGGCGTGAAGGCCTGCATACTGCCTGTAGTGAATTGAATCTCGACATGACCAAACTGCAGGATTTTACTCACCAGCCTGGTATCCTAAATTCCATACTGAAAAAACAAGTCAGATTATTATCAAAGGAAGAGGACAAGAAGGAACTGAATTCATCCAGTAGTAATATTGGGATACTTGCAAGTTCCTATGAAGACCACTTACGGCAGCCATACCTCGACACGGCATTAAACAAGGCGATCTTAAAACAAATTTTTATGGTGAGACTTATGGTTTTGCCGATCAAAGACATCAACAGGCGCTGGAAAGCCTTAGCGGCAATAATAACTTGCAGACTTTGCCACCAACACGAGGAATCCTTGGTCCATCTGGTTTGTATATGTCATTGTTTGTTACATGCACGACGCACTTTATTGAAACCCTTGTTCCTAAAACATGGGGTGCGGACCTGTACTGAAGCTATGAAACTTCTTTTTAATCTGGAGATTCCAATGGAATTGGCAAGGTTTGCAAAGTTTGCATATAAGGCTAAAGAACTCTTAGGTCAAGCCGGCACATCGCACCTTTGAAATGAAATTACTTGGTGCGAAGAACTCATGCTTCATTTAGGATTGTACATCTTTCACTTTATTGAAATTAAATCACATACGTATATTTA
This sequence comes from Calotriton arnoldi, assembly GCA_963921515.1. NCBI lineage: Eukaryota > Metazoa > Chordata > Amphibia > Caudata > Salamandridae > Calotriton > Calotriton arnoldi. The sequence continues at coordinate 1,786,415 of CAWUFW010000959.1, read as the reverse complement.
GTACTCAGTTTATTTATGCCACTGTCGGACTCATGTATTTTACAATAACATCGACATTTTTTACTTAAAATATGGTTTGAACATTTCTAAGATAATTATGAATGCATTTTATAACTCGGTGACTCCAACCCTCTCCTGCAAGACTCGCAAAGTTTGCACACAAGGGAAGGACCCTTTAGTATTGAATTGATTTATTGGCATTATACCAGTACTTTATTGATTTTATCTGTTTTTAAGTCCCGTTTGTAAAAATCATCTTTATATGTTTTAGTAGATACAATATATCAAAACTCGCTAGGTATGCTTTAATTGTAACGAAGTAAGTGAGATTTTATTTGAATTCTTTTTTTTTTTTGTAACAATTTTTATTAATTGACACAATAAACTACTCATTCACCATTCACCTAATAAATGACAACAGTGAGCCCATGAGCTGCTGCCGGTGGTGAGGAGCGCCACTCTCTGGTTCGGGACTATCTGGAGGAGATCTGCCTGCTGTTGGGAGGGAGCAGCCACCTGCTGGGAGCTCCCGCCCTGGTGACGGCAGAGGGAAATTAATTCTACCTGAAGGGTGAGGGAGGACTGCTAGAGACGGCAGCTTGCTTTAGTGAGTGAGTCCATGGAGTCTGATAGAGGCTGCACGTGACCCGAGAGCCAGGGGAGGCTGCACCTCACCTAAGAACCAGGGGCGCTGCTGGGGGCTGCACCTGTCCTGAGAGCCAGGAGCGCTGCTGGAGGCTGCCCCTGATCAGAACCAGGGAAGACTGCCCTTCACCTAAGAACCAGGGGCCCTGTTGGTGTCTAGACCTGCCCTGTGAACCAGGGACGCTGCTGATGGATGAACCCGACCAGGAAGTTAGGGGGCTGACTAGAGACAGCACCTGACCACTGAGCCAAAAAAGGTGGTACCCTACCAGAGAGTCAGGGAGACTGTAGCTGACCAAGGAGCCAGGATGCTGCATTTATCAGCAGGAATACAGAAGACTGCAAGCAGCACGGACCTTCTTCTCAAGATGACCTTAGCATTCTACCTGCTGCTACTTGGTGAGTAATGTTAAGTTTTCCTACTTAGGGGCTGCTCCATATGGTGACTTCGCCTAACTTTCATTCGATATTGTGATGCTTTCTGGGAGCTGCGGTCTTGCGTTGCATCAACTGAAATAATTGAACTAAAGTACTAGATTACAGCCCTGTGCAAAACCTAAAATCGTTTTGCAAACAATGTGAAAATTCAGTGGGCAAATGCAACGCCCCCTTCTGTAATTCAGTGCTCCATCTCCTGTGTTATCTTACCTGCAGATAGGTTTCGTTTTTCTTGTCATAGACCTGCTGTCTACAATACAGTACCTAGGGGGACTTTGGGTCAGCCCTGTGCTCATGATTTAATGACTTTCCTGCATATACCTATTCTCTGTTCCTTATTGAATGACTTCCCTCCATTTTCTTGTTTATCCACCCCTCGAGCATTACAGCTTTACATTGCCACTGATTGGATGAGCTGTATCCTTCTCCTGCTGTAAATGTGGGTTATGTATTCCAATTAGATGTTTTTCAAGTTTCCTAACCATACTGCCCTCTTCGTCGCGATCATTTTGGCTGCATGAAGCTTGTTCTATTTTTCCTTGATGCCACACCTTATTCTAACGCTCTTTCGAATCAAGGCAGTTACATGTATACCATTTAGTGGTGCAATTGACATTCTGTTAGTCCTCTTTTTATTTCCAGTAAGATCCTGTACATATTCAAACCCCATTTACAGCAATTAGCTAGGTGTAATGCGCCTGCAAGATTTTCTGCAACTAATTCGCCCTTTCTAGCGTTAGGTGTACCTCGGGTCTTACCTACGTTAAACAGATTATAAGGTAGCCCTGCCATTTATCAAACTTAAAAAACAATACAGGCAATATTTAGCCATAAATCTATTCACACTTTCTTTCACACCCAGTGTGTAGTAATTGCATAGCTCTTCAGTCCATAGCGGCACAGCACACAGGATAATGTGCTGCTTGGATAAACACTTATAAGGTCCAAAAGGCGAGGCCTGTTGGCTATGCCAATGCTTGTTATAATTGTTATACTGGCAGAGGGACATAAAATACCAGTCATGCCGGTATAAAATCGGCCTGGTGACAACCTTACCAACTGCCTACTTGCTTCATGCCATTTCTAACACTTTCTGTGAGTTTCTTTTTATTCCTAAAAACTTTGCATGCTGGGACTTGTAGGTTTGTCTTTTCCTATCATACGGAATGGGTATGATATAAATCCCAGCATGCAAAATACACTTGGATAAAAAAAAAAAAACAGTACTTTGTGATCATATGAACTGCTTCCTCACAGTGCTTTTGGAGTCTGAGGAGCTCCAGGGCACGAGTGACCTTCCATGTCAAGTGCTTTGCGGGACTTTGAACATCTTCTTAAAGGTTCTCATTGCTCAACAGGGAGTATGTCTGGTATTTATTTATTTCCATTGACTTTATTGCTTGGTTTTACTCGCCAGAAAGTGTCACTCTATGGGCCTCATTACGATGGTGGTCGGACGAGCATCCGACCACCATCATTTCAGGCTCGAGAACATTCGACAAGGAGTCAGCAGTCCTGACAGCCCTATTACGATACGACTGCTGTGCAGGCAGTCGTAAACATCCCTTTTTTCCATTGCGGCTTGTGCACAAGCCACAATAGAACAAGCATTTGCAATGCAATCGGTCTCGCCTTTTGGACCTTATAAGTGTTTAGCCATTCAACACATATATGACATCTTACGAACAATGTACTTATTTTTAAAATATGCATTGAATTGCTGCTGCATTGGGCGGCCCTTTGTGAGCGGAAGAGGTATAAGTGCTTCTCCCATTGCCAGGCAACATGTTTCTGAGACGCTGGACTCAGCAAAGTACTGAGCGCTTGCACCACATGAACGACCATGGTTTCACCATGCTCATGGTCGCCCAGAGGGGTGCCGCTCAAGCTTCCTGGAGCATGGGTGTGAATGGCGTTTGGATTGTGAAAAGAAACACTGGTCGTCAATCTTGAGCTTGGTTGTTTGCCATTTAGGAATCATGATTTCCAGAAAAGGAGCATAGACAAACCTTATAATTTGTCCTCTCCATGATGGTGGTTCGCCAAGTGGATATTAACAGAGGTTACCAATGCAAGAAAAGGCAGAATATATTCCAGCCATGTCAGTTTCCATTAGTACCATGTAGAATGAGGCACTTTCAAAATCAAGGGTGAACCACAACACATTTGTTCGCCTATTTTTATCACATGCATCACCCTTTTAATACCTTTTTTTGTCCCTGAATTGTGCTCTGTGAAGTAAGAGCGCTGTACAAAATGCTTCTTCTCAATACCTTTTCATTACTGTTTTCTCCTTTCTGATGTTAGCAGGAGTTTAGTGCCTTGCTATTCTCTTTGGTACTAATATTCATGTTCAATCAGACCTGACAAAGAGGACTTTTGATTCCTTTGTGAGCGATTTCCTCTTAGCTAGAGAAATTTTAAGAAGACACTTGTCAACTTTCACGTATATTAGATCTGCTGTGCAGCGAGGCACTGAGGCAACTGAGAGGGTTCGCTCTTTCTTCAGACAGTCAGGAAGTAGACACACCAGACCTTCTTAGCGACTCCTCACTGAGACACTTACTTAGCCAAGCATTTATATAGAAACAATACGATACATGCACATCCTTTTATGAGGGCAGGGAACTCAGAGGTGAATTGAACTACTGGGGAATAACATAGTCACATGGCTGGACTGGCCATTGCGCCACTCTAGCATGTTACAGTTGGCCTCTGGGATAGAGGGGCTGCTTAAAAAGTTTGATACATCCAACGACGAAAGCCTCGGTGGACACATTTTAGTCTTGGACCACCACTGCAGTGTGGAGTAGGGCTCTTTCTGCACTTTGTATTCCTTACAACACATGAGTCCCTGACTCACTTTGTTTGAATCTCACTTCTCCCCTCCTTCCATAGCTGTCAAGAGACCCATAAGTACAAAAAATTAATAAATAAATCAATACATTTTCTAAAAATTGCCTTTAAGCGCGGTCTTACTTAATCAGTCAGTCCTTCACAGAAGGCATGTCATCAGGGCTTCGCGGTTCCCCGTGGTGTACTTAGCAGCTGGACGCCAAGCGACACACAGCATTTTCAATGCTTGTAAGCAAAACGTTTTTCAGCCAGCTGCGTTCTGAACTGAGACCTAAAAACGGGGGTAAATCCACTCTGATCAAGGTGCCTTACAGAATTTTAAAAAATGGGCTCTCTGTGGAAGGAAAGAAATTAGGAATCAAAAACTGCTGTTTACAAATGCGATACGTTTTTAGGTCTCGCCTACGCAGCGCGCATGCGCTGCATAGGGGGGACCTCTTGGAATCAATCCACTTTTGTCCTCAAAGCGTGCACGCGTTGCATTGCTTTCAATGGCAACGCGTGCAGACGTTGATCTATTCTCTTATGGGAGCGAAGCTTTGGCAAAATCTGTTTGTAATTAACTTCCAAACAGATGGTGCTCAAGGCTCGCTCCCGCAAGGGAATCGCTGTGTGTTCTCTCGGCCGCACTCCCCCACCCCTCCCACTTGTTAACCCGGAGTACTGTTTCAGCTTCGTGCCGCGGGGCCGCCACTGCCAGGTGATTTGATGACAATTACAGAGCCTGATTGCCTCGTGAACTATCGATTGCAGCAGTGATATCCAAGCAGGAAGCGTCTGAAGGCTTTGTGCGCTTTCCTTTGCCTGCTTTCGGTCTGCCCCGGCTGCTTGCTGACCGAATAATAATGCGTGTTTGGGACTTCTGCACCCCTTGCACTTCAGCTCTTCCACCCACAAAGGTTTACATGTCTTATTTTCTAGATATTTTATACCAAGTCTCCACGATCCATCCACTTACCATTACACAGTTGGACGTAGAAGAGTAAACATTGCTAGCTAAATAGATTGGCCTGTCACTGGAACATTCAAGTTTGTCTCACTCTGCGATCAGTACGCCAGTGACTGTGAGCATAGCTGCCACGTGGCCCTGTGCTGCACGTGTGACAACTTCAGGCCGTCCGGGCTTTTTATACAATAGAATCCTGTATTCTGGAACTTGTAGTTTAATCTTTAACATCAGACGTATGTGGAGCTCTGAAGTTTAGCAATACCACGTGAAAGTAGCCGATGCAGGCCAGGTTTGATCTCTGCTTTCTGGTAAATGATGTCCTAAGTTTTTAAGAGAATGGACAGGTGTACAAGTAGTAAAGTGCAAAAACGAACTGCGTGAAACAAATCGGGGAACTTGAAAGCTTTGTGTACGGATTCGAATTGCAATGTGATGTTGGGGCTGTCTGACTGGATCTCAACATGACACATGGTCTGGGCTCGAGATTAAGTGATGAAATGTGAAAGTTTTAATGTTTCACCTTTGGAAGTTGGAAGGAAAACGATTCTTATTCCTAATGGATTTTTAAGCGGATACATAAGGGACATGCTTTTTTAATGTTAAACCTCATAAGCCTTGTTTGCTGTGTTCCTGTGTAGCCGAAAATGCCCAAAATGATAACGTGTTTTCCCCCCACCTTACAGTCCGCCTCAGGGCAGACAGCAACAAAAGTAGAGCGCCTTCTTGTGGCAGGTCATTGCAGATGCCTCTGATCGGTGCCGTGCTTTAAAGTGAACGTCACACAGTCAAACTTGCCATTCAAAGCCTCTCTAACGAGGTGATCCCAAGGCAGATGTTTGCGGTTACAAGACGACTCCGTGTTCCAGCCTTAGAATTCCATACGGCAATCTTATTTATTATGGGTCTTGCATTGCTCCTTCACATCAATTAGGCTGAACTCCAGGCCTTTGCGAAATTTTAATAATATTGCCAACATGCGAAAATGCTCAGTTTTGCCTAATTATTATTTACCCGCGTGCGCTCGCGTGGAAAGTCTCATGAGATATTAGCGGGAACTACTGGTTCGCACAGAAAATACCTCCTCGAGAGATCATTTCTGCTCTACCCTGTCTCCTGTCCTTTTTTGCGAGCCTTTTTTTATAAATTATTATTTATGCAACGGGTTCACTTAGGTGCAAAAATTATGCGCGATACTCTCAAACCGCATTTCACTACAAAAGCAATGTTTCGTAAAATTTTCATGACATTTTGCTCGATTTCTCATGCCCTACTAAAATCCTAGATTGCGCTGGTTTCGAAAAAGTGTAAAAAAAAAAATCATACTGCGTCACCTGGTAACGATACAGGAATTCGTCGATTTCCTCGTGCATGTGGCAAGAAATGTGAGTGCTCCTGGAAACATTATTTCCTGAGTTTTGGTCTAATTCTCTGAGACTCAGTGCCATAGCCATGGTGGCCTGAGGCAGGTACATTTGGGAGCACGTTTGGGAAGTGCAGACCTCTCCTATGGTTATTTTCTTTTAAATAATCCGTGAGAAGTGTTTTAAAAGTAGTGTATTGCGCAACACCGAACTCGTGGCTCGCACGGTTCATATGAGTTTTAGGTTTTGTTATCTATTACATTCTATTGTCCTAAAACCTTCTCTTCTCTTATAAGCGTTGTTTCCACCTCAGTGCATGCACAGATGGGACCAATCATGAGAAAAACCTAGAATTGCACAACCACCTGAGCTCCATAGGTAGCTGTTTGCGCCTGCTGCATTCAATGCATTTATTTATTTATTTCAGATTGTGGTATCATATGCTATAGCAATTGGAAATGTACATTAGGGCAAGTTATCATTCGGTACACAGGGCAGTAAACAGATTGGGTGGTGTAGCAGGAGCCAGTGTAGTTGTAAATGGTATGTGTTACATGAGCTGTTGTGTGAGAGCAAGGACTAAAGAGGCATTTAAATAAGTTTTAACACAAAGCATCTACAGTAGACTAGCATAGTGGTCAGATACCCCCGCTCGAGGTGTACATTGAAAGTTAACATGTTTACGCTGTGAACACCACTAGATGTCATAGAGAACCAATTAAATGCGCTGTTATTTGAATAACACCTAACAGGATGGACCCTAAAACCTTTACTCACCTATTGTCCTAAAAAACTTTCTTTTATAGTGCAGGGCTCAGGTGTGTCTACAGAGCCTTTGGTTTTGAAAATTAAAAGCAAAATAACATTTAGTTATAACTCATAAAGGAAACAAGGTGCATGAGAGAATGTGTAACATTAAAAACGTCATCAAGCTGAAAAGAGAAGCATAATCTGACGTTATGCATTACACCTCCCTCTAGACAGGATTCTTGCTCTGTTTTCAATTATACATGTAGAAATAGGCTGTCTGTATCCCTTCGAGATTATCTTCCCTGTTACTTGAGGTGTGAGTGGCTCTACTATTGAAGACAGATGCAGTTGTTATGCTCTGGAGACCAGTGTGCTCTGTGTGCATAATTCCCTAATAAAGACACTTAGCATTCCTTCAACAATTCACCGCTGCGATCATCTGAAGATTAGCAGTGGGACTTAGCCACGGTTTTACACAGCAATAGACTTCTCTTTGTGTTTACGTTTAGATAGTAATTGCCATAAATCATAACCGTTCAGTAATTGTCTTGGGATTTGTAAGTTTATTTAGGAAAATGACTAGTTATTGTTTCATATTGCACAAATACTGCCCCGGAAGAGCCAGTAGGTATTAGGCTTGTTATAGTGTGTCTGAAGGTGGAATCATCTTGTGCTCAGAGGGTGGGCGTTCACTGCTTCAGGATGCAGTCACATGTGATGTAGTCCAAAGACCTTGTGGAACAGGTGCATTTTCAGGTGATTTTCAGAAAGTCTGTTTTAAGGGCGTGGTATAAGGGAAGTGAAATTGAAGGGGAGGGGCATCACCTGTGTAGCTTTTATGCCACAAGACGTTTGTAAGTCTCTGGATGGATTGAGAGTTTGTTTTGTTCTTAACTGCTGATTAGCTGAAATGACGTTATGACTTGAGATAGGACAGGTAAGAGTGTGCTCGATCATGGAGTCTATTGAACTTCATTTTGACTTGTTTGGTCGGTGACCAGTGCAGTGACGTCAATCGAACAAGATGCGATTTGTGCGCTTCAGGTCAACAATGAGGTGAAAAACAAGGTTTTGTGCTTTTTTTGAGTTTGGCCACTGTCTCGTTAGAGAAGCCTATGTAGAACATTTGTGTCAAATATGTGGTTTTGTTTTAAAATAAATAATTGTATTATATGGTGTATGTATATGTCTGTATGTAATGTTTTTACTAACAGTGCTTCCTCATAAACATAATCAAAAGTTAAATACACTTTTGAATTAATTGCACTCGAAGCACACACTCACAATTTGACATTGTGCAAAAAGTTAATAGCTTCATAAAGTTTTCATTTTAAAATTTCTATTTCACTCTGAAACTGTATACTTTCTATGTAACATATATAGAAGGGTTACAATGAACGGTGGTGACTTTACTGGAAAATTGGTAGTAATGGAGGGGCTAGTAGATTTTTTTTTTATTCCTGGCCATAATTCATTTGGTCCCATAAAAGGAGATAATAGAGGGTGGGAGGAAACATGTTGTGATTTTTTTGATGTGGGTAGAGTTCATTGCATTAGTCAGTCCTGCTAGAACAAGGTCGATTCTCAGAGTCGCAATGGAGGATTAATCATAATCTAGCACTATTTGTTCACATGTAGATTCCGTGACAGGTTTGCTCTCAGTGTGATTTTTGGGTTGCTGGCTTTTTTCAGAAAAAGATAACAAGAGAGCATAAGGAGTGGCCAATCAAATTAAAGTGAGTTATTGCCTGAACCTCACAGGAGGATTTTAGGTTTAGACAGTGGAAGTTCCAATGAATCCTGTTGTATTATTTTACCATGATGTGAAAAGTTTTATTAATGCTGTATAGTTTATTTATTTGAAAGTTTTATATAGAGCGAACAAGACCCTCGCGGGTATCCGAGTGCTTTACACGTTAAAGAACCGGGACATATACAATCAATACAATTAAAGTCGAGAAAAGAACATAATATGGCAGATCCCCAAAGAGGGTGGGATTGCCTCCATCATAGAACACATAGGTTAAAACAGTAATATAACAAGTGAGCCGTAATCACCACCTCAGCCTGCCCTCGGAATCTGGCATCTGTTGATTCTCCCTAGTGTCCATCCGCTGCTCGTGTTGTAATTCAGGTACTATTTCCCAACCTCCACCCTCCCAATGTTTATATTTCCCCGCCCCCACATAACAAAAATTAGTTATAGCAAGCATTAGAAAAGGCAGGAAAACGTTGCCAGCATTGGAAAGAAGAAAAAAAAGATGACATTTTTAGTCTTCTGTGTTATATCTACAGTAACAAAAATACTTACAACACTTTTTTATTGCAACTTTTTAACATGGGGCACAGCAGCCACACTGCTCTCCAACAAATCTTAAAAACATTGGCAGAGCCAATAGCTCTGGCGAAAAACTTATGAGGACCTAAACGCGAGACCTATTGGCTATGCCAATGCTTGTTTTCTTTTCTTTTTCCCTTTTTCTCTACACCCAGCATATGAAGAAACACATCAGAATAACAAAATAGTCATGCTCGAACGTACAGTTTCCTTCCCAGCAGATAAGCCATAATTAACACCCATTTCGATTTAAATTGCTTCCGTATTAACTGTAACCAGCAATGTCTTTTTGAAAAGTATTTAACGTTTTTCACTGGATACGTGTTGCGCGTGTATTTTTGCAGACAAAAACAGAGGAGCCTGATATTTAAGCCTGGAACCTACACATCATCAAGACAAGATGGCAGGGAAAGAAATGCGCATAGCCCTTATTAAAGTAACAGGGTGCCCAAACCGGAGGTGGGAGGGACGTAAGTCCTTGCACCGGTGCTGACCGGAACGCGACTGCAAGTCTAGAAAGTGCGCTGGTTTAAATGCTGGAATACACTGGACATTAGGGTCGCTTGGCAGAAAGCCATTTCCCTAATTGTTACTTGTTGATTCTCGAAGGAGTTTTTTTGCCACCTGCACATTTTAATGTGATGAATACAACAGGCCAAAAATGCATAATTAGAAGAACAGCCTATAAAATTAGAGAATCACCAACTGAAACCGAGCTGAGCGTCTTCCTGCTGTGAGAGAGGCCGTCTGTGCTTAGGTCATCGGTTGCTAACATTGAAATGTGAAAATGACAGGACCTGCTGAGGTCCACCGTCCAGCCAAGCTCCTCACCACATGTCACAAACATGTAATTGCAGTGTCTTTCGATGTAAAGTATGCCCTACGAGGCCACCGCTTCAAGGAGCATATTTGTATTTGTGTATTTCAAAATATAGATTACAAAGAGGGTTTGCCTCGCGAAAAGCAAGATGGCCACTGGGCTGGAGCTCTGCGAAGTAGCTCCTGGGCTAGGGATCACTTTTCTGTGAAAATGCCTGTTAATGCCCGCCCACCCGTATGCTCGACACCGCCGTAGAGAGCACTGTCTACGCTTTGCAGCGATCTGGCACTCTGTCCAGTAGCTGACCACGATGACGAAGTTCCCCCTATACTGATGCTGACCAGGGAGTGGACGGTCACATCGTCGCAACGAGGCTTATGGACGTGTGTGCTGCCGCTTTCCCTGCAACGGACCCGGATGCCCGAAAAAGACGCTGATGATCCCCGGGGACTAAGTCGGTCCTGTGAGCAGATTGGATACGACCGAATCCGGGCGCTGATACTGGTGAGTCTGACGGCTGCATTTAAGCAGTCTAGGCTCCCCGAGACTGATTGCACCCGAGCCACTGGAAACCGACCCCTGCTGGCGAAATCGCTCCCTTGGGACCCCCTCTAACTCCGGAGCTGTGCGGCGTCCTTGGAATCTCGACCCCGCAGCAGCTGGGTGAGTCGGATTCCCCTGCAGCGCGCCCCGGGCTTTGACTGCTACAGAGGGCTCCCAGGATGTTCTCCCCCCCCTCCCTCCCTCCGCCGCCTGCTCCGTGATCGAGATGGGTGACTGGTCATTAACATGCGGGCCGCCTCCGAAGCGCACCACATGGTGGTTTGTAACTGATCACAGAGTCCTTGCGGACACCTGAAGAACCCATGACCTCCATCTTGGGTTTGCTTTCCGTCCCCTTCCTCTCGGATCTTGCCCAATTTGTTCATGGACATAAAAAAGAGACTACTGTCCCTGAGGCCTTCTACAACAGAAATTGAAAGAGGACTACCGGATTTCAAGCCCTCCTTCTTTTGCATCTACCGAGGCGGGGGCCATCTTGGACAGCGCAACCCTCAGTTCTATAAGGCCCAGTGATACCCAGAAGGTACTTTCATTGGATCTGGGCTCGGATGGAAATCCTCTGCCTCTAACCAACCACAGTGAAAGATGTATTTAATACAGTGTATAACTGTATGTCTTCAATCCCTGAAAGAAAGCAGTTCTGCTAAAGCCTTTTCAGCCCCTTACACTGGTTAGTCAATCACTTAACCTGTGTTATGACACTGTGCAACTCATAAACTGAATTTGGCTTCTGATCTAGCTTTTATATTGAGTCTTTTAAAAAGCTCTGCTGTGAACCTGCACGGAAGGCAGTACCACTAAGCATTGAACCGATACAACATTAAAGGATTCTCAAAGGGTAATGCAAAGATAAACAATTCTCAACCAAGTTACACAAAGCTATACGTGATAAAGCCACCTTCTTGCCCCCTACTCATACATCTGCCAGTAAAACATCTCTCAAAGAAGCTACATGAAGTCAATTGGGATAGAGAGAATTTATCTTGTTTAACTGAACACCTTCGTTATTGATCAGATCAAGACCAACTCCTATCCCCGAGTCACACAGAACCCTCTACCGATAACCATGCGCCCGCTAAACCCCCCCCTTAACTCGGCACTCAGGCGTTACGGACCCAACTCCTGGTCCATAATCTACCCAGAAAATCTGTCCAGCTATGCTAAAAAGAACTTCAAACACAGAACCCTAAAACAGCACCCAGAAATACTCATAGTAGACAACTACCACACCACAACTAACAGCAAGACGAAAACGGGCTTCGTCTTCTACACCAACCGTCCGACAAAGTGGAAAAACACCCTACATCTGCCCTTCCGAGTCACCAAGTCTGTGAATATTCCCTATGGCGAAAAAATCTCCACGTCCATCTCCCCCACCTTTAAAGGGGAACTCACCATTTCCATCTTCAGAACAGGAAACATTCTCATACAGGCCACGGACCCGCACCTCACCACATTTGATCGTCACTTCCCGACACTACTCTCCTCTTTAACGCAACAGAACCATCAAACCCATCCTCCCCTATCACCCCCCACCCCGACAAATGTCCCAGAACAATGCCAGCCGCCCTCCCCTGCCGATCCACTCTACAACTCACGGACCTCCACCCTGACAAATGTCCCAGAACACAGCCAATCACCCGACTCACTCTATGACTCATGGACATCCACCATCACTCATTACAACCTCACTACCCCCATTATCACACTACGCCGACAAACACCCACTATCACGACATCCACTAATCCCACCAGGGCCAGCAAACGCACTGCTAACAAACACCGCAAGGCTGATCTCGAACCAGACAGATCGGACACAAACTGCAGTTTCCCCACTACGGGACTCGATACAGCCACACCCCTCCTGACCTCAGTAGATTCGGCTCTACCCTCACGACCTATCCCCAACTCCAACACTGACCCTACTCCATCTGCCATAAACATCTCCAGGTCCAACGGCACCGACAATCCGTCGGACGCTGACCTCCCCCAAAGCATTGCTCACTCTCCATCTGCCATTAACATCCCCAGGTCTAACGGCACCGACAATCCCTCGGACGCTGACCTCCCCCAAATCATTGCTCACTCTCCTTCCTCCGACACAAGACCACATGCCCAACCCACCCCTACCACCAATATCACTGCCAATCCCCTGGATTCTGACCCCCGCCAGACCTTTGCTCACCCTCCTCCCTTTGGCCATAGTCCCACAACACCTCCTCCTTACATCAAATCTGGAAACATCAATGACGCAACTCAACACGCTCAACCTATCCCTACGCCTACCCCCAATGATTCCGTTCATTCCCAGAACCCAGCACTCTCCCCTTCTACAGACCCTAGTCATATGCTGCCCCCTCCGAAGACTAGTAACTCTTTTGACTCCCTTACCCAACAACTGAACAGAATGGAGCAAAAAATCGACGCCCTAGCTGCCGACATCCTACATCTACAACTAGACCAGCCCAACTTATTCAAGCTACCTTGCTCATGCTATCCGGGTAGTTACACTCCTCCTCCCCACACAACCGCTTCCATGGCCCCGCCCGACCCCCCATGGCCCTCCATTCCTTTGGGGAGGCAGGCTCATCGACCTAATCGAGCTCTCTGCACCCTTTCCATAATGGAAACAGAGGAGATCAACAACTCCCACCCCGCAACAAACCAGAATACAGCTCCCGTCCCAATCCCAGTCATTGTTGGTACAAGCAGAACGCCTAGAACAGTCCACTTGCCCAGACCCCCGGCGCAATACACCTCTATCCCTACAGCACACCCCGACATTATAACGTCCTGCCCTTTATCTTGCATGCTCCTCAACTGCAGATCAGCAGTACAACATGCCACAGACATTGCCGAAGTTATGCTTAAGGAAGAAATAGACATAGCATTTCTCACAGAAACCTGGCTCAATGATCACTCCAACCCCATTCTTGACCTACTCGCCCCTCCAGGTTACAACGTCATTAGACAGGACAGACCGCTCAAATCAGGTGGAAGGCTAGCAATCGTCCACAAAGAAGGTATTCTGATCACCGCATTAAAACCTGCGGAATACCTGACTCTGGAGTACCTTGGCATCGAACTTGCAGTCAAAGGCAACACCCCATCAAATTTTACACCATCTACCACCCCCTGGGAAGCGCACCCTCTTCGCCGAAGAACTAAACGACCTAATAACACGCTTCTCCCTAACAGACACGAAAGACGTGTTCCTGGGTGACTTCAATATCCACTGGAACAACACAGAAGACACCATTGTCCAGAACCTCTCCAACCTGCTTGAAATAACCAACCTAAAACAACTCTGCAATGAACCAACTCACATCAAAGGAGCAACTCTAGACGCGATCATCACCAGAAATGAACTAGTCTCTCTGAGGTCAATCTCGCCCATTGACTGGTCTGACCAACACCTCATTTTGTTTAATATCAACTCACCTGTCAGACACCAACTAATACAATCCGACAAACCCAAGCACTGGATCAGGAACATCAATGAAGTCCCTATCTCCGAACATGAATCCATGATACACGCCCATCTACAGTCCCAGCCTACCACTATATCGGCAGATGACCTTACAGCTCACTTTAACTCAACAATGACGGAGGTGTTAGATCAAGTAACGCCACTCAAACTTAAACAATTGAGATCTATCAAATCTAAATCATGGTTCAATGTGGATCTCAATACCGAAAGACGATCAACTCAGACTGGCTGAAAGGACTTGGAGACAAGACCCATCAACAAGGCACCTAGCACTTCTTAGGTCTGCTCGGTCAGAATATAAAAAGCACATCTTCAGAGAAAAGGCCTCATTCTTCCGCAGCCAACTGGACCAGGCTAAGAATAGACCTAGAGAACTCTTCAATATTGTCAAAAGGCAAACAAACCGCGAATCCCCGCACGAAATTATAGCAACCAAGGATCGATGCGAAGAAATTGACAGCTTCTTCACAGACAAGATCACAAAAATTGAGCAATCCTTCATCCAAACCTCCAATACACCTTCAATCTCAACCTGCCCCCCACTACTTGCCCTCGACCAAGCAGATCTAATTCATACCAAGGACAACCAGGTCCGCTGCCAACTGAAAAATGATGCGAATTGGTCGGACTTCGAACTTATGTCGGAAAATGAGGTCTTCAATATAATTGCGAGCTTAAAGCCCACCTCCCACACTATGGACCCCCTCCCAGCCACTATTGTACAAAAACTCAACCACATCATTACCCCTTTCTGGACTAAGATCATTAACTCCTCTCTCACATCAGGCTGTGTACCAGACTCCCTTCAACTAGGACAAATCACACCCATACTCAAAAAACCAGGAGCCGACCCTAATGATCTCAACAATCTCAGACCTATCTCCAACCTCCCGTTCCTAACCAAAACCTTGGAGAAGTGCGTTCTCCAACAACTTAACAAACATATTGATGACTTTGACCTCCTCGACACCTTTCAATCGGGATTCAGGAAAGGGTGTAGCACTGAAACAGCCATGCTTAATATTTCTGACGATATACACAGAGCCTTAGACGAAGGTGAAGCCTGTCTTCTCATCCTTATTGACCTATCTGCGGCTTTTGACACAATTAATCACCTAGCTTTACTTGAGACGCTGAAGGGCCGTTCTGGCATTGATGGCATGGTACTAAAATGGTTCGCTTCCTACCTCCAGCACCGGTCTCAACAAATTAAAATCAACTCCTGTCTCTCTAAGCCAACACGAGTCACACTCGGGGTCCCTCAAGGCTCGATCCTCTCCCCTGCACTCTTCAATCTCTTCATGGAACCCCTTACAATCATTCTGAAAGAAGCAGGAGTTAAATATCACCTATATGCAGATGACACTCAACTCTACTACAAAATCAAATCACCCAGCGACATTCAACACCTCAATGTCACACTAACCAAAATCCAATCCTGTTTTAACGCAAACCACTTAAAGTTGAACCCAGACAAAACGGAATTAATACTGTTCGCTACAAAAAGTAACCACCTTCCTATCCATGACTGGCTCAAGAACCTGGATGCCCTAAATTGCTCCCTCGCTATAACCGACTCGGTTAAGTCACTAGGCATTACCTTGGACAAGAACTTATCGATGAAGGACCACATCAAAAACTCTACAAAAAGTGTGCGGTACTCTTTAAAACACCTGAAGAAAATGAAACCTTTCATTCCCCAAGATGATTTCAAGATTGTTGTTCAATCCCTAGTCCTGTCCAAACTGGACTACGGGAACTCCATCCTTACAGGGACGCCAAAAGCTCACCTAGCCCCTCTAAGGTCAGTCCTTAACATGGCTGCTCGACTCATAACGGGGGTTAGAAGGTTTGATCACATCACACCATCCCTCCACTCCCTCAACTGGCTACCCATTGAAGGCAGATGTATCTACAAATTGGCCTGCATCACACACAAAACCCTCCACTCACATTCCCCCAACTACCTTAACAGCAAACTGGTTAAAGGTGGAAGATCCAGATCCCTGAGAAGTTCCAACTCACTTCTTCTCATCCCTCCGAAATTCAAAAAGACAACCACTCAGTCCCGATCCTTTTCTGGTAACGTACCCAGGATATGGAACTCACTTCCGATTGACCTCAGATGCAACCCCTCCTTCCCGTGCTTCAAAAGGGACCTGAAACTCATTCTCCTCAAGAAATACCTTACCATCCTAGTCAACGAACCAAGACTCCAATAACCTAGTTGACTTCCTGCTTATTTGTCCATCATGGATAAGTGGAGATTGGACTGTTTTCAACCTCGTGAGCTCCCCCTCTATCCTTCACTGCATGCCAAATTATAATGTGTTGCTTATATCCTCATGCACCGTTATGTCCTGCTATGCAATGTATGACTACTTATAATGTTTGGCTTATATCTGTATGCATCCCTCTGTCATGCTATGTTATGCACCTATGTATGTAAAGCGCTCTGATACCCCTGGGTCTAGCTAGCGCTATATAAAACTTATAAAAGAAAAAAAAGAAAAAGAAAAAAAGAAAACATACAGAAACTTTCTCCACAATGTAGCACATTACGACTTATAAACTAATAATATTTGCAAGAGGGGTCACCTGGGTTTTTGTCCCCGGGCTCGGCGGCCATCTTGGGAAACTACCAAACCCAAACATTTCTGAAAGCTAGACACCCGGGGGAGTCCAGCGAGGTATGGCTTGCGTGGGTCCCACAACGTTTTCCTACCCAGAATCCCTGCAAACCTCAAATTTAGCTGAAAAAATCACTTTTCCATACATTTTTGCGTGGGATCACCGTGCCGGCACAAATGTCCTACCACCTAGCGTTCCCCTTGTTCTCCCGAGTAAATGATACCTCACTTGTGTGGGTGGGCCAAAAGCCTGTGACTGGGAATAGCCCAAAACATAGGGATTTAGGGTATAGCACCGAGAATTCTAAGCGCTATATTTTTTAAAAATACGTTTTAGCCAGTTCTGCTTTGGACACCCACACAAGTGAGGTATCATTTTACTCGGGGAACAAGGGCAACGCTGGGTGGTAGGACATTTGTGCCAGCACGGTGATTCCACGCAAAAATATGTGGAAAATATGTTTTTTTCAGCTAAATTTGAGGGTTGCAGGGATTCTGGGTAGGGAAAGCGTTGGGGGATCCACGCAAGCCATACCTCATTGGACTCCCCAGGGTGTCTAGTTTTCAGAAACGTGTGGGATTGGTAGGTTTCCCTAGATGGCGGCGAGCCCGGGGCCAAAAACCAGGTGCCCTCCCCCAAAACCAGGTAGTTTTGTTATAGGTAGTTTTGAAGTCTCCACAATACGATTTGGGCCATTTCCTGTTTCAGCCACTATGCCTACCCACACAAGTGAGGTACCATTTTTATCGGGAGCCCTGGGGAACGCAGGGTGGTAGGAAATTTGTGGATCCACGCAGATTTCAGAACTTTCCCACACAGAAATTTGAGTAAAAAGTGATTTTTTTCTGCTAAATTTGAGGTTTGCAGGGCATTCTGGGTAGGAAAACGTTTGGGGACCCATGCAAGCCATACCTCGCTGGACTCCCCAGGTGTCTAGTTTTCAGAAATGTGTGGGTTTGGTAGGTTCCCAAGATGGCCGCTGAGCCCGGGGCCAAAAACCCAGGTGACCCCCTTGCAAAACCAGGTTGTTTTGTGATAGGTAATTTTGATGTCTCCTCAATACGTTCTGGGCCCTTGCCTGTCGCGGGTACTTGACCCACCCACGCTAGTGAGGTATCATTTTTATCAGGAGACCTGGGGGAAAGCTGGGTGGTAGGAAATTTGTGGATCCACGTAGATTCCAGAACTTTCCCACACAGAAATTGGAGAAAAACGTGATTTTTTTCAGCTATATTTGAGGTTTGCAGGGTATTCTGGGTAAGAAAATTTTGGAGGACCCACGCAAGCCATACCTCGCTGGACTCCTCCGGGTGTCTAGTTTTCAGAAATGTGTGGGTTGGGTAGGTTTCCTAGATGGCCATTGAGCCCGGGACCAAAAACTCATGGGACCCCCCCTTGCAAAACCAGGTTGGTTTGTGATAGGTAATTTTGATGTCGCCTCAATAGGTTTTGGGCCCTTGCCTGTCGCGGGTACTTGACCCATCCACACAAGTGAGGTACCATTTTTCACGGAAGACTTTGGGGGACGCGGGGTGGGTGGAATTTTGTACATCCACGCAGATTCCAGAACTTTCCACCACAGAAATGTGAGGAAAATGTGTTTTTTTGGACATATTTTTAGGTTTGCAAGGGATTCTGGGTAACAGATCCTGGTGAGAGCCAGTCAAGTCACCCCATCCCTGATTCCCCTGGGTGTCTTGTTTTCAAAAATGTATAGGTTTGCTAGGTTTCCCTAGGTGCTGGCAGTGTTAGGGTTCAAAATCTACAGCTAGGCACTTTGCAAAAAAAGGGTCCGTTTTCACTGTGAAAATGTGGTGTGTCCACGTTGCGTTTGGGCCGTTTCCTGTCGCGGGCACTAGGCCTACCCACACATGTGAGGTGCCATTTTTCTCAGAAGACTTTGGGGAACAGCGGGATGGGTGGAAATTTGTGGATCCACGCAGATTCCAGAACTTTCCACCACAGAAATGTGAGGAAAATGTGTTTTTTTGACAAATGTTTCGGTTTGCAAGGGATTCTGGGTAACAGAACCTGGTGAGAGACAGTCAAGTCACCCAATCCTGGATTCCCCTGGGTATCTAGTTTTCAAAAATGTATAGGTTTGCTAGGTTTCCCTAGGTGCCGGCAGAGTTAGGGTTCAAAATCTACAGCTAGGCACTTTGCAAAAAAGGTCCGTTTTCACTGTGAAAATGTGGTGTGTCCATGTTGCGTTTTGGGCCGTTTCCTGTCGCGGCCACTAGTCCTACCCACACAAGTGAGGTACCATTTTTCTCGAAAGACTTTGGGGAACGCGGGGTGGGTGGAATTTTGTGGATCCACGCAGATTCCAGAACTTTCCACCACAGAAATGTGAGGAAAATGTGTTTTTTGGGACAAATTTTTAGGTTTGCAAGGGATTCTGGGTAACAGAACCTGGTGAGAGCCAGTCAAGTCAGCCCATCCTGGATTCCCCTGGGTGTCTAGTTTTAAAAAATGTATAGGTTTGATAGGTTTCCCTGGGTGCCGGCAGAGCTAGGAACCAAATTCAACAGGTAGGCACATTCCGAAAAAAAGTCAGTGCCTAGTGGGCTTTCTGCCGCCCTGGGGAGAGGGGAAATCAGAGGCTATTGCCCCGATATGCCCCCGAGCGGGGCAGAAAGACTGTGGCTATTCTTTTCTCCGTATAAAAAAGCCAGCATAATCGCTGGCACATAGTGGGCTTTCTGTCCCCCCGGGGGGCAGATCAGGGGCTACTGCCCCCATCTGCCTCCTGGGAGGGTCATAAAGACAGTGACATCTTTTTGGGGTGGGTGGGGGCATTGGCATGTTCATTCTTGGCAGCCCCCACCCCGAACTTTGTAAAAAAAAAATCCCTGGTGGCTAGTGGGCTTTCTGCCCCCCCGGGGGGGCAGATAAGGTGCTATTGCCCCATCTGCCTCCCAGGGGGGGGCAGAAAGACTAGCATTTTTTTGGGGTGGGGGCATTGACATGCCCATTCTGGGCAGCCCCACCCCTACCTATATAAAAAAATCCCTGGCGCTTAGTGGGCTTTCTGCCCCTCCCGGGGGGGCAGATCAGGGCTATTGCCCCCATCTGCCTCCTGGGGGGCAGAAAGTTTTTCTTTTCTTTGGGGGTAGGGTGGGGGCATTTGCATGCCCATTCTGGGCAGCCCCCACCCCGGGCCTATAAAAAAATAATCCCTGGCATCTAGGGTATTTCTGAACCCCCAGGTGGGGGCAGATTGGTGGCCACTGCCACCATCTGCCCCCCGGGGAGCAGAAAGACTGGAATTTTGTGGGGGAGGGGTGGGGGCATTTGCATGCCCATCTTGGGCAACCCCACCCCTAAATGTATCGAGGGAAAAAACCCTGGTGTCTAGTGGGCTTTCTGCCCCCGGGGACAGAAAGACTGTACCTTGCGGCGGGGGTGGTGTGGGGGCATTGGCATGCCCATATTGGGCAGCCCCCACCCCAAATTATAATTAAAAAAATCCCTGGTATCTAGTGGGCTTTCTGCCCCCAGGGGGCAGATTGGGGGCTACTGCCCCCATCTGCCCCCAGGAGGGGCAGAAAGACTGTACCTTGCGGCGGGGTGGGGTGGGGGCATTGGCATGCCCATATTGGGCAGCCCCACCCCTAACTATAATTTTAAAAAAATCCCTGGTATCTAGTGGGCTTCTGCCCCCGGGGGCAGATTGGAGGCTACTGCCCCATCTGCCCCCAGGGGGCAGAAAGACTAATTTTGTGGCCGGGGGGGGGTGGGGGCATCGGCATGCCCGTTTTGGGCAGCCCCCACCCCTAATAAACCTCTTATAAAAATCCCTGGTGTCTAGTGGGCTTTCTACCCCCCCGGGGGGGCAGAAAGACTAATCATGCCAAATATTTTATGGGGGAGCAAAGGCCCTTGCCCAAGGGGCCGCTCCCCTCCCTGGTGCCTAGTGGGTGGATCCCTGCTTGGGGATCGCCCTCCTGGGGCGATCCCCAAGCAGGGATCCACTAGGAAGGGTACCATTGGAAAGGGAGATTCTCCCTTTCCAACGATACCTCTCCTGAGTTTCTACGTGCTCAGGGGGCTGAGATAGCCCCCTGAGCACGTAGAGACTGAAACTGAAATGAGCCTCTTGGCTCATTTCAGTTTCAGTTTCACTGAAATGACATCAGCGCGACGTGCGCGCCGATCGTCATTTCAGGGAAACCAGGGCCTCGGGAGCTGGGGAAGCTCTTCCCCAGCTCCCGAGGCTTTAGGGGATTAAGGGAATCCCTCTGGTGCCCGCACCAGAGGGATTTCCTGTGCTGGGTTCCATGACGAGCTGGACTCGTCATGAGCACACGAGCACTGTGTGCCATGACGAGTCCAGCTCGTCATGAGCATGGAAGGGGTTAAACTGGTTTCCTACGGGTCTCTGCTGATCACCACGGCACACTATCAGTTCAATTAGGTCACATCAGCCTTGACCATTTCTCGCATCCTAGCCTCTCAGCAACATCACGAGGTTAGCTTTTCTCCGACTTCTTTCCTGTGTCACATGTTCCCCTTGCGCTTGCGCACATCACCCACTGGCAGCCATTTTATATCGCCACTCGGTTATACTTTAGAAGCACTAATTTGAAACAAACAAAACATAATTAAAATAGAGAAAAATAGCCTTTTCGTTTCCCTCCCGTCATCTACGTACCCCAATTAGTTATTACCTAGCAGAAAGCAACATTTAAGCTGTTTCTTACTTACCATCACTATTGTTTTTGCAACGACACGTTTATCTCTATGAAGCACAGAATCATGCATTTATTTTAAATTAGTACGCATTTATTTTTATGTTATAATTAGACACACGGACAACCATTAATAGATTATTCAGCACATACATTTGCGTATTACCCTTCCCACACGTACAGTGTTGATTAATACATTTAAACGAACATTTTATTAATTATTTATAAAATTTGTTAGGGGTTAAATTTTTTTATTTTCTCTGCTCCATCAACTCCCCCTTTGGTGATTTTTAAATCACCACATAAAACCCAAGTTATACTTCTTTTCAGGCAGTATATGTCTTTCATCCTTTGCTTTTTGTTATTTACACATCTGTTTCTTCTTCATCTTGTCTTCTTGTCTCCTTATACATGCTTTCTTTCATTTTCTCTAACTCAATTTCACCCATTTCTCTCTCTCTCTCTCTTTCATTATTCTGTTATTTCTTTTTATCTTATTTTGTCTTACTTTTCTTTTTATACATGTTATTACTATTTTCAACACCATGGCTAACAATATTACTACAGTTGCTATTATTATAACTTTCCCTATCATTAGTCTACTCATTCTGGTCAACCAATTTGCTACTGAAGAAAACCCTCTACCAAGTTTTCCCAAAACACTTTCAACCTCCAGAGGAACTAGTTCTTTGTGCAAATTTGTAATATTTGTAATATACTTCTGTATATTTTCACTTTTATCAGGAATGTAAGTGCAACAATGTTGGACTTTCAACATTCCACAGACTCCACCCTCTTTTGCCAAAAGAATATCAAGGGCAAGCCGATTTTGCATCACCATAGCTCTCATGGCAACCATTTCGGTATTTACCATTAAGAACCCTCCCGCAGTATCTGTAGACAAACGATCTACTACTGTGGATAACTTCCGAATTTTAAATGCATTCAAAGATATTCCCACTGCTGGTATTAATGCTCCAAAAATATCACCTACAATTTCTGAAAAACTTTCCCTCTTTCTACGTGTAAAGCTATTAATCATCTTGTATGTTCCTTTTTCTTCTCTGTCCATATGAAAGATTTTGGAAAGACCAGGCCTACATAGCAAGTTCCATACCAATGGTCCGGTAACCTGTAATAAGCTCTATTCCCACAAATATAATAGATACCTGGAAATATTGGATCTTTTCCACCTTTGAATCCCCAACCTCCCAGAATTTGATAATTGTCATGGCAGATACTGGAACCTACAAAGTAATTGTCATAGACTGTCTTATTTCTCCTAATACACAACTTTCCTGTTTGCGGCCAATCTAATGTCATTGCTGCATTTATCTTTTCCCTTCATGATTTCCTTCCTCAAACGTCCATAGATGTGTTCCTCCCTCTTTTATTGCTTCTTTTTGAAATTTCATTCTTCTTTCTTCAACCATTTCTAAAAATACCTTTTCCTCTTTCTTTAACTCACAGATAAGGTTGTTACTAACTATTTCTTCTAACGTTAATTTTCTATGTTCTAAAAGAATTCTCCTAAAACTTTTGCTGGTTTTACTTTGTTAAGTTCTGGTACTACTGGAATGTTTGCAAAAATCTTATCTATATCAGTATAATAAGATTCTAATCTACCTGTTTTATAAAATAAACTTGCTATTACACTACAGGTTATTCCATAAGTTAGAGGTAGGTGATGATAAGTCACACCTTCCGACACTGATGCAGGCAACTGCATACAAACATAACAATCTCTCACATCCATTGTCTCTACATATTCGTACAACAATTTTGTAAAAACATTTTTAGAAAAGTCTGTTACTGACTTATTCTTATGTAACTCTGCACTACTTCTTAAAATAACTGGTTCTTTAATATTAGTTTCTTTTTCTGGTTTAGTATCATTCTTCGCTTCTGTTAGACCTGGCATCCTTGGCGTGGGTCTCCCTTCCATTTTTTCGTAATGCCTCCACGGTTGCCGATATGTTTTTGCTGGACTAGATGCTCATGGGCACTTTGCCGCTGCTAATCAGTGCCAAAGTGCAAGTGCTCCCTATCGTTAATTGATACATGTATTAGTGACTCCATGATTGGATGATTGGTTTACTTGTCAGTCCCTAGTACAGCGCACTCAGTGTGCCCAGGGCTTGTAAATCCAATGCCGCTGGTGGGCTTGCAGCACTGGTTGTGCCACCCACAGAAGCGGCTTGTAAAATGTGTCTCAGGCCTGCCATCGCAGAGCCTGTGTGCAGCCTCGGGCTGCCATGTCGACTTGGTGAGTACACCCACTTACCAGTCCCTAAATCTTCCCTTTACTGCATGTTGGTCACCCCTAAAGTAGGCCCTAGGGCAGGGTGCATTGTAAGTATAAGGTAGGACATGCCCTGGTGTGTGTGGCATGTCCTAATAGTGAATTACAGCCATTTTCGTTCTTCACTATTGCAAGGCTACCTGCTCCCCATAGGCCAGAATGGGCAGACTGACTATTACACCTTATAGTCAGAACTGACCCAGGGAACATGGTAGAAAAACGAATTTAGTATGCCTGAACTCAGGATGATAAAATACATCTTTTAGTGAAGTTGGTTTTAACATTCTGTGTTCGAAAATACCACTTTTAGAAAGTGGGTATTTTCTTGCCTAACTATCCAAGCCTGCCTCTGCTAGGTTGTGTATTCCTTGTCTGGAGATTGAGTGACAGGGGCTGGGGGTGGCTACCGGAGACAGGGTGAGTCAGCGCAGGGCTGAATAGAAAGATCTGCATCCAGAGTGGAGGGAGGAGTTGCACCTGGGTCTGAATAGGGCTGTGCCTGCCTTCCACAATGCTGGCTCCACCTCCTGCCGGGCGGCTGAGCACTCTGCCCCACATTCTGAAAGGAAAGAAGGAGTCAGAAAAACAAAGTACTCCAGAACTGACCAGAACTGGTTTTGGACTAGGCAGAGGCCTCTCTGCCTCCAGAGAACAAAGAGAATCAGGGTATAAGAGGGGCACCCAGACCCCAGGAAAATCAGATCACTTTTGGGAACAAGAAGAAACCTTTGCTGAGGAGCGGAACCAAGAAGAAACTGAGGAGAGACTATCCCTAAGCCTGAAGTGCTGCTTGGGGGATTGGCCTGCAGTGGTTTGCCTGACTGCCAAAGAGAGGAGAAAGAAACTTTTGCTTTGCTGTGACTTTCATCAACTTGTGAAGGATCTCCAAGGGCTTGGAAGAGAGCTTGCCCCCTGACCGAAGTCCCAGGACCATTGGACTTCACCCCCTTTGTGAATTGCTGCTGGAAACTCTGTTTCAGTGGCTACAGAGGTAGGGAGCTGTGACCGACTCTCACGACCGACTCGGTGTCCTGCAAGCACCGCATCGAAGCACCGTCTCGCCCTGCAACGCACGGCCCTGGTCTCACCGACTCCGTCAACGAGCCGCTGCCTGCACCGCATCGAGGGACAACGCGTCCTGCAACGCTTCGCTACGCCGAATCGAACTGGTCCGACCGACACGGTCACTGCTGCTGAGTTCGAGTCCTGTGACCGCACCGGAGTTGGGCACCGCTCGCACGCTTTGCGACGCACCGCCCGACTCGCACCGCTGTCCGGACTGATCGACGCCAGCTCCTGAATCCGGCTCCGTCGCCGCACCGCAACCTGCCAGCACCGCATCGAAGCACCGTCTCGCCCTGCAACGCACGGCCCTGGTCTCACCGACTCCGTCTCGACGACGTCAACGAGCCGCTGCCTGCACCGCATCGAGGGACAACGCGTCCTGCAACGCTTCCATTTTTGCATCGCGACCGCGACGAACAGCCATCCGGCTCGCACGCCCGTGCCTGCCGCTTCAAGTAAAAGGTACTGTGACCGAGTCTGTCTATGCTGTGTTGGCCCGTCTCGACGCGGTCAGCTGGATTTGTTAGACTCTGTTTGTTCTCGACATCGCCGTAGCCGGAGGAGGCTACCGACTCGCACAGAACCTTGAATGAAGCCTTTTTGATCAGAACTAAGTATTCTTAACAGTATTGTGGATTATTTTTGTCGTTTATGGTCTTGTGATAAATCTATATAAAGTATACCTATTTTTATAAATATATAACCTGTGTGGTGTCCATTTGTAGTGTTGTCACTTGATTACTGTATGTGTTCACAAATGCTTTACACACTGCCTCTGAACTAAGCCTGTCTGCTCGTGCCAAGCTACCAAGAGGGTGAGCAGGGGTTATTTCGGGAGTGTACCTACTTTCCCTGACTAGACTCAAGGGTCCCTATTTGGACAAAGGTACCTACCTCTGCCAACTAGAGACCCCCAAATCTAACATTGGTGGTCAGCGGTGAGGATTCTGGACTTGCATTTGTGACTCATGTACAGTGATTGGTGAACACTACTTAGTGAGTGCAGACCAAAACGCAACCACATACTTTAATAGCATTTTTTCTGGGATTTCCTATTTTTGCAAATGCCAAGTTCAGTCACTATGGAGAAACCAGCATCAGTAGCCTCTGTTGAATGTGATTGGGAAGAAGAGAGGCTAGAATGCTACACCCTTAAACAGCTCAAGCAATTCTGCAAAAAGTTTAAAGTGTCCATGACCGGGATCTCCAGGAAGGAGGACCTCCAAAAGGCGCTGAGGGCCTGGGTCGAATCAAGGAGTGCCCCTGTGGAGGGGGCTGAGAATGCAGAAGGGCAGCTGGAGGGGCTATTGGGTCTAGGGGCTAGAAGACCACCTTCCCCAGTAGGTAGCAGTGTTTCTGCCCGAGGACTGTCTCCAGAGGAGTTGGAGGACAGGAAAGAGAGTAGGATGCACGAAATGGAGCTGACCAAACTCAAGCTGAATAAGCAGTTAGAATTCGAAATGCAAACAAGGAAATTAGCCCTAGAGGAAAAGAAAATGCAGTTTGAACATGAGAAAGTTTTGAGGGAGTTGGAATTGAAGGCCAAGAGCTTAGAGATTACTCCCTCTGGTGGCAGTGTACCGCCTGTGCCTGTTGAAGCTAGGGTGTATATTCCCAAAGATGTGGTGAAGGAGTTTTTAAAAATGACGACATAGGGCAGTGGTTCAAAGCCTATGAGGTAGCCATGTCTTCCCACCGGGTCCCTGAGAAGGATTGGGGAGCGGGGTTGTGGGGACGGTTCCTCAGTGAAGGGCGGGATACCTTGTTGGATTTGCCCTCTGAAGTCTATAATTCGTACAGCCACATGAAGGATGCCTTAATGACTAGATATGGTTTGACCCCTGAGCTTTATAGGCAAAGGTTCAGGAACTGTAGTAAGATTGAAAGCAGTACCTGGGTTGAATATGTGACCTTCTTTTGCAGAGCCTTGGATGGTTGGGTAAAGGGTAGCAAAGCGACTGATTTTCAGGCGCTCTTTGATTTGATTGCCTGGGAGCACTTGTCCGGTAATTGTTTTCCTGAGCTACGCCAGCACCTGATTGATAGTAAGCTGACTAACCCTAGGCAGCTTGCTGAGGAGGCGGACCGCTGGGTGAGTACCCGGGTCCACAAGGGTCACGTGGGAGACTCCGCCAAGGGTGGGCAGGGTCCCCAGCAGAAGAGTGGGGGGACAAGGGTAAACAGAAGGAGTTCCATAAAGGGCCCCAAAGTAGACCCCAAGGGAACCAAGGGAAAGGTTCCCAGCCTCCCCCTGAGAAGAAGCCAGTGGCCCTGACAGGCCCCCTGTTCACCAGGGACCACTGGTATGTTACAAGTGTGGCGCCCCTGGCCACAAGGCAAACGATCCTCGTTGCCCTTTGCATGGAAAACCAGCACCCACCAGTGCAGTCCCCCGGCAGTTGGCTAGTGTAGCCCTGGGGGAGGAGTTGGGAGCCCAAGGTGGGGGGATCCCACAGTGTTTTCCCTTGTCTCATTAGGAGACTCTGAGATGGTCCCTAGGACCCCGCTGCCTGAGAACACTAAGAAATACAGGCAGTGGGTGACCATCAATGGCCATAGGGTGGAGGCTCTGAGAGACACAGGAGCCAGTGTGACAGCTGTCAAGTGTCACCTGGTGTCTAAAGAGCAGGTTATCCCTGATGCATTCTATCCGGTTGTTGCCGCTGACAACACAGAGAGTCACTGCAAGGTGGCTCAGGTTCCCTTTGAGTGGGGGGGTCTCGGGTACTCTTCAAGTAGCTGTGAGGCCAGCCATGCCTGTTGACTGTTTGTTAGGGAACGATTTGGAGAGCTCACCTTGGGCTAAGGTGGAGCGGAGTGCGCATTTAGAAATGTTGGGCTTGCCTGATTGGGCATGTGTGACCACCCGGTCAATGGCAGCTAAAGGTGTTCAAGAGGACCTGGAGCCTGAGAGGGAGGCCCAGGTGCCTGCCGGAGAGAGAGGAGGCAGGGGGCGCGGGAAACCGGCCCCCGAGGTTCCCACGGTCCAGGAGGAGGCAGACCCTGAGGGGGATGCCCTGGAGCCTACAGGGGAACAGGTAGCTGAACTGGGGGACCTACCTGAGCTGACCCATTGGCAGCAAGAAGGAGGACCCTCCAGGGAAGAGTTCTGCAAGGAGCAGAACACATGCCCTTCTCTCGTGGGTCTGAGGCAACAGGCCACAGACCAGGCAGCAGGTGATCAGTCTGGATCACATTGGGTTTACTGGGAGAATGGTCTCCTGTATTCAGAGCCTAAGGTTGCTGAGCCTGGGTCAGCCCGTGTGCTGGTGGTACCCCAGCGCTTCAGAGCCTTCCTACTGGGGTTGGCTCATGATGTACCGTTAGCGGGACATCTGGGGCAGGACAAGACCTTTGACAGGCTTGTTACCCATTTCTATTGGCCCCAGATGCGCAGGAGTGCCGCCACTCACTGCAGAACATGCCAGACTTGCCAGGCAAGTGGAAAGAGTGGGAGGAAGCACAAGGCTCCTCTCCAGCCATTCCCTGTGGTCAGCACCCCCTTTGAACGGGTGGGTATTGACATTGTGGGGCCACTGGACCCCAAGACAGCCATGGGCAACAGGTTTATCCTGGTCTTGGTGGACCATGCCACCCGGTACCCTGAAGCCATCCCTCTGAGGACAGTGACGGCCCCCGTGGTGGGACGGGCACTGATGGGAATTTTCTCACGTGTGGGATTCCCTCAAGAGGTGGTGTCTGACAGAGGTACCAACTTCGTGTCCAAGTACATGAAGTCCCTGTGGCAGGAGTGCGGTGTAACTTACAAGTTCACCACTCCTTACCACCCTCAAGGAAATGGGCTGGTTGAGAGATTCAACCGGACCCTCAAGGGCATGATTATGGGTCTGGAAGAACCCATGAGGCGTAAATGGGACGTCCTCTTACCATGCCTGTTGTTTGCATACCGGGAGGTGCCACAGAAGTCTCTAGGGTTCAGTCCCTTTGAGCTCCTCTATGGACACCCGGTGCGAGGACCTCTGAGTTTGGTCAAGGAAGGCTGGGAGCAATCTCCCAGGAAACCTCCCAGGATGTATACAGTTACATGCTGGCCTTCAGGAACCAGACTAGGCGTTTCAGAGAACTTGCTGAGGCAAATCTGGAAGCCAGCCAGGAGGAGATGAAGCGGTGGTACGACCAGAATGCCACTCTGGTAGAGCTTCAGCCTGGTCAGAAAGTGTGGGTCATGGCCCCTGTGGAGCCTTGTGCGCTCCAGGACAGGTGGACCGGCCCTTTTACGGTGGTGGAGCGCAAGAGTCCAGTTACCTATTTGGTGGACTTGCAGTCTCCCAGGAACCCCTTGCGGGTCCTGCATGTGAACCGCCTGAAGCCCCACTTGGAGAGGTCCCAAGTGGGCATGCTCTTAGCGACAGATGATGGAATGGAGGAGGAGACCGAGCCTCTTCCTGACCTCCTGTCAGCCCGAGAGCAAGATGGATCAGTGGAGGGAGTAAACCTCTCTACCTCCCTGACACCTGAGCAGCAGGGTGACTGTCGCCACTTGTTGGGACAGTTCCCTGACCTGTTCTCCCTGGTTCCCAGTGTCACTCATTGGTGCGTCCATGATGTGGACACTGGGGACAGTCTTCCTGTGAAGCACAAGGCTTACAGGGTGACTGACAGGGTCAGAGCCTGCATCAAGGAGGAGGTCTCCAAGATGTTTGCGCTAGGGGTGATTGAGTCCTCTAACAGCCCTTGGGCCAGCCCCGTGGTCTTGGTTCCAAAAGCTGCCGCGCTCTGGTGCCACACCAGAACTCCGGTTCTGTGTGGACTACAGGGGACTCAATTCCGTCACCAGGACTGACGCCCACCCCATCCCCAGAGCTGATGAGCTCATAGATCGGTTAGGGGCTGCGCGGTACCTCAGCACGTTTGACTTAACGTCTGGATACTGGCAGATCGCCTTGACTGATGGGGCAAAGAGAGGTCAGCATTCTCCACACCAGATGGGCACTACCAGTTCCGGGTGATGCCCTTTGGGATGAAGAATGCCCCTGCCACCTTTCAGAGGTTGGTCAACCAGGTGTTGGTTGGACTGGAGGATTTCAGTGCCGCCTACCTGGATGACATCGCAGTGTTCAGTGCCCGTTGGGAAGAGCATCTGCGCCACCTCTGGGAAGTGTTGATGGCGCTGCGGAGGGCAGGCCTCACAATCAAGGCAAGTAAGTGCCAGATTGGGCAGGGTTCTGTGGTGTACTTGGGACACCAGGTTGGGAGCGGCCAGGTGGCGCCCCTCCAACCGAAAATTGATACCATTCTGGCTTGGGAGCCCCCAAGACCCAGACAGAGGTGAGAGCCTTCCTAGGACTCACCGGGTATTACCGGAGATTCGTCAAGGGGTATGGCAGCATTGTTGCCCCCTTGACCGAGCTGACTTCCAAGAAGCAGCCCAGGAAAGTGATTTGGACTGACGCCTGTCAAAAAGCTTTTGACACCTTGAAGACTGCCATGTGCACGGCACCTGTGCTCCAGGCACCCAACTTCTCCAATGAGTTCATTGTTCAAACCGACGCTTCAGAGCATGGTGTAGGGGCTGTTCTATCACAGATCAATGAGGAGGGCCTAGACCAACCTGTAGCCTTCATCAGTAGGCGGTTACTTCCCCGGGAACAGAGATGGAGTGCTATCGAGCGTGAGGCATTTGCTGTGGTCTGGGCACTGAAGAAGCTGAGACCATACCTGTTGGGACTCACTTCCGGGTTCAGACAGACCACAGGCCCCTCAGATGGTTGATGCAGATGAGGGGTGAGAATCCAAAGCTGTTGAGGTGGTCCATTTCCCTACAGGGGATGGACTTTACGGTGGAACACCGCCCTGGTACAGAACACGCCAATGCTGATGGACTGTCCAGATTTTTCCGCCTTAGCGATGAGAACTCCCTAGGGGTAGGATAGTTCTCCCCACATTTCAGCTGGAGGGGACACGTGTTAGACCTGGCATCCTTGGCGTGGGTCTCCCTTCCATTTTTTCGTAATGCCTCCACGGTTGCCGATATGTTTTTGCTGGACTAGATGCTCATGGGCACTTTGCCGCTGCTAATCAGTGCCAAAGTGCAAGTGCTCCCTATCGTTAATTGATACATGTATTAGTGACTCCATGATTGGATGATTGGTTTACTTGTCAGTCCCTAGTACAGCGCACTCAGTGTGCCCAGGGCTTGTAAATCCAATGCCGCTGGTGGGCTTGCAGCACTGGTTGTGCCACCCACAGAAGCGGCTTGTAAAATGTGTCTCAGGCCTGCCATCGCAGAGCCTGTGTGCAGCCTCGGGCTGCCATGTCGACTTGGTGAGTACACCCACTTACCAGTCCCTAAATCTTCCCTTTACTGCATGTTGGTCACCCCTAAAGTAGGCCCTAGGGCAGGGTGCATTGTAAGTATAAGGTAGGACATGCCCTGGTGTGTGTGGCATGTCCTAATAGTGAATTACAGCCATTTTCGTTCTTCACTATTGCAAGGCTACCTGCTCCCCATAGGCCAGAATGGGCAGACTGACTATTACACCTTATAGTCAGAACTGACCCAGGGAACATGGTAGAAAAACGAATTTAGTATGCCTGAACTCAGGATGATAAAATACATCTTTTAGTGAAGTTGGTTTTAACATTCTGTGTTCGAAAATACCACTTTTAGAAAGTGGGTATTTTCTTGCCTAACTATCCAAGCCTGCCTCTGCTAGGTTGTGTATTCCTTGTCTGGAGATTGAGTGACAGGGGCTGGGGGTGGCTACCGGAGACAGGGTGAGTCAGCGCAGGGCTGAATAGAAAGATCTGCATCCAGAGTGGAGGGAGGAGTTGCACCTGGGTCTGAATAGGGCTGTGCCTGCCTTCCACAATGCTGGCTCCACCTCCTGCCGGGCGGCTGAGCACTCTGCCCCACATTCTGAAAGGAAAGAAGGAGTCAGAAAAACAAAGTACTCCAGAACTGACCAGAACTGGTTTTGGACTAGGCAGAGGCCTCTCTGCCTCCAGAGAACAAAGAGAATCAGGGTATAAGAGGGGCACCCAGACCCCAGGAAAATCAGATCACTTTTGGGAACAAGAAGAAACCTTTGCTGAGGAGCGGAACCAAGAAGAAACTGAGGAGAGACTATCCCTAAGCCTGAAGTGCTGCTTGGGGGATTGGCCTGCAGTGGTTTGCCTGACTGCCAAAGAGAGGAGAAAGGAACTTTTGCTTTGCTGTGACTTTCATCAACTTGTGAAGGATCTCCAAGGGCTTGGAAGAGAGCTTGCCCCCTGACCGAAGTCCCAGGACCATTGGACTTCACCCCCTTTGTGAATTGCTGCAGGAAACTCTGTTTCAGTGGCTACAGAGGTAGGGAGCTGTGACCGACTCTCACGACCGACTCGGTGTCCTGCAAGCACCGCATCGAAGCACCGTCTCGCCCTGCAACGCACGGCCCTGGTCTCACCGACTCCGTCAACGAGCCGCTGCCTGCACCGCATCGAGGGACAACGCGTCCTGCAACGCTTCGCTACGCCGAATCGAACTGGTCCGACCGACACGGTCACTGCTGCTGAGTTCGAGTCCTGTGACCGCACCGGAGTTGGGCACCGCTCGCACGCTTTGCGACGCACCGCCCGACTCGCACCGCTGTCCGGACTGATCGACGCCAGCTCCTGAATCCGGCTCCGTCGCCGCACCGCAACCTGCCAGCACCGCATCGAAGCACCGTCTCGCCCTGCAACGCACGGCCCTGGTCTCACCGACTCCGTCTCGACGACGTCAACGAGCCGCTGCCTGCACCGCATCGAGGGACAACGCGTCCTGCAACGCTTCCATTTTTGCATCGCGACCGCGACGAACAGCCATCCGGCTCGCACGCCCGTGCCTGCCGCTTCAAGTAAAAGGTACTGTGACCGAGTCTGTCTATGCTGTGTTGGCCCGTCTCGACGCGGTCAGCTGGATTTGTTAGACTCTGTTTGTTCTCGACATCGCCGTAGCCGGAGGAGGCTACCGACTCGCACAGAACCTTGAATGAAGCCTTTTTGATCAGAACTAAGTATTCTTAACAGTATTGTGGATTATTTTTGTCGTTTATGGTCTTGTGATAAATCTATATAAAGTATACCTATTTTTATAAATATATAACCTGTGTGGTGTCCATTTGTAGTGTTGTCACTTGATTACTGTATGTGTTCACAAATGCTTTACACACTGCCTCTGAACTAAGCCTGTCTGCTCGTGCCAAGCTACCAAGAGGGTGAGCAGGGGTTATTTCGGGAGTGTACCTACTTTCCCTGACTAGACTCAAGGGTCCCTATTTGGACAAAGGTACCTACCTCTGCCAACTAGAGACCCCCAAATCTAACAGCTTCTATTACAGCTAAACTAATAGGAATTGTGATTGCTAAAACTATCCATATGGTCATTAATAACCCTGTACAAAAGCAGCACATTTTACACCATCTTTTTATAAACTCACATTTATGTCTTCTATCCCTAGTATTTTCCATTTTGCTTTTATCTATTTGTTATGTTTCAGAAAATTGTGTCACTACACCTCAGAAATGACTTAGATGCCACTCTGCTTTCAAAAAGTCTTTGCTTGGTACTTTCTTTTAATTCTTTCCAGAATTCTTTCGTTGTCACATCCGGTGATTTGTCACATCCAGTAAAATTGTCATGTCCGGCAGAAGCACTATAAGTCTTCACTTCAGGTTTGTTGCATCTCACCTTTTCCCATTCGACTTCTTAGTCTCTGGTTCTCGTGAGTGTTTTCTTCTTCTTTGTAATCCGTCAGTGCGATATACAGCCACTCAGGTGACTTATACTTTGCATTCACTTTCTTTGTTCTTTTGGACTTTTGTAATCTTTTTCCACTTGGTTTTTCTTGTCCCTTTTGACTTGTTATTTCATTCACTTGTTCAGCACTTTCGTCTCCAGCTCTTATTATTCTATATCTCAATATTCTTATATAGCTGTTGGGCCAATTATCTCCTTTTCTTGGCCTTTTGACTTCACCTTCTTTTTCTTCTCTTTCTGATTTCCAATTTCTTTTTCTTGATTCAGTTTTTGCTTTCTCCTCTTCTCCACTCTCTTCAGTTTCTTTATCAACTGTTTCACTATTGTCTCTTATTTTGAAGCTTATGATCTCGTCATCTCCTACTGGTGGATCTGTCTTCTCCTTCTTGTGTTCCCTTATTACTGTCCCTCCTCGGTGTTCTTCCGATTTGGTGTTTTCCTCCCTTTCTACTTCTAAATGTCCCTGTTCTTCTGTTTCTCTATCTGTCCCTATTGCTCCTCCGGGTTCTTCTCGATTCTCTAACTTCTTGTGTACTTCTTTCCCTACTTCATCTATTAATATTATTTCTGAAGGATTTCCACCATAACTTGTACTTGGTTGTTCATCTAGATCATTTTCTTGCTCATTTTCTTCTCTAATTGGTTTATAACCCCAAGTTCTCCTTCGGAATTCTTCACAGTTTGCAACTGAATCATCAGATCCTGAACTTGTGTCAGATGTTTCCAGATGTCGACTTACAGGTCGATCTTCAGATTCTGGAACTTCTGAATTTCTTTCTTCTTCTTCTTCCTCTTCTTCTCTAGAGGTGTTTGCAGTTGGGGTTTCCAGATGTCGACTTTCAGGTCGATCTTCAAGTTCTGGCACCCTTTCTCTTATCCTGGTTGTCCCAGCTGTTAAACTTTTATCCCACACTTCCAGACGTCGACTCACATGTCGATCAGTAGGTTCTTGAACTCTGATTGTGTGGCTGGCATGGACCCAGTTCTTCACTCCTGCACACTTGACTGCAGTCGTTGTCACTAGGATTACCTGTCGTGGTTCGTCCCAGCGAGGAACTAGACAGTTTCTTCTCCTGTGGATTTTTATACGGACCCAGTCTCCTGGATTCAAGTCGTGGGCTGGTTTTCTTTCAAGAGTGGTCGCATCCGGTCCAACCTGATGAAACACAGAACGCACTACATCAGCCAGTCCCTTGCAATAATCCAGTACTAGATCATCAGTTATAGTCAATAACTTATTGACAGGTACGTGTGCTTGTCTCATTGCTCGTCCCATGATCATCTCATGAGGACTAAGTCCAGTTTTCTTTTCAGGGATGCTTCTGATGGTCATCAGAACAAGAGGCAGTGCATCTGGCCATTTGAGTCCTGTAGCTTGACACATTTTTCCTAATCTGTTCTTAATTGTTCCATTAATTTGCTCCACTACCCCAGAAGCCTCTGGTCTGTAAGCACAATGTAGTTTTTGTTTAATACTCAATGCTTCGCAAATCAATTGGATCAACTCATTTTGAAAATGTGTTCCTCTATCTGTCTCAACCGTGACTGGAAAACCATACCTTGGAATGAACTCTCGCAGCATAAGTTTTGCCACTGTTGTTCCATCATTCCTTCTAGTCGGGTATGCCTCCACCCAACGATAAAACAAACAGACGACCACTAGAACATATTTTAGTCTGTTACTAGGGGGCATCTTGATAAAGTCTAACTGCATTCTAGTGAATGGACCTCCTTCTCGTCCTATTGTTCCTAGACTCACTACTGTTTTTCTTCCTTGGTTAAACTGCTGACAAATAACACATCTTTGACAAAGACTTTCAGCAATGGCTCTGAATTTTGGGTTATACCAGGTTTGTCTAAAAGTCTGATCATTGCATCTCTCCCAATATGAGCTTGTCCATGGTACATCCGTGCCATGTCTGCAATCATGCTATCAGGCATAACTGGTCTTTCGTCTCTGTATACCCACACACCATTATTTTCCTGTCTTCTACATCCTGCTTTTATCCAGTAATCTTTTTCCTCATCACTTGCAGTTTCTTGTAACTGTCTTACTTCATCCCATGTCTCGACAGTATTAGTAAAAAGCAAAGGAGAAGAGATATGCTCCCTTTCTCTATTTTTGTTCATGGACACCATGTTCTCTGCACAATATTTGGCTATCTCATCGGCATAATTATTGCCGACGGCTATGTAATCTTCGTTTTTCTTATGTGCCTTGCACTTCACTACAGCAATTTGTTTAGGCAACTGTATCGCCTCAAGCAGCTTTTTAACAAAATCTCCATTTCGGATAGGTGTTCCTGCAGATGTCAAGAACCCTCTTTGTGACCAAATCTGACCAAAGTCGTGTACGATGCCGAAACCATATTGGCTATCGGTCACAATCGTGACTCGTACATTTCTTCCTAATTTGCATGCTTGAATCAAAGCAATTAGTTCCGCAACTTGTGCAGACCTTATTCCTTTCAGACAAGACGCTTCCATCACAGTTGCCACTGTGCACACTGCGTAAGCTGCGCTTAAAACTCCTTCTTTTGTTCTCAAACATGAGCCATCTACAAACATGACATAATCAGATTCCTTTAACGGTTCATCTTTTATGTCAGCTCTTGGTTTCGTGCAATATTCCAGCACGTTCAGACATTCATGATCTACTTCGTCTAGTTCAATTATATTCTCCTCATCTGGCAATGATGTTGAAGGATTCACATTCATGCATCTATCTATGGTCACATTTTCAGCACTCAAGATGACTTTTTCGTACTTAGTCAGCCGACTATGTGTCATGTACTGTGTTTTTGTTCTTGTCAAAAGAATTTCTACTGAATGGGGCACATATACTCTCAGTGGATACCCCATCACTATACCTTCACTTTGTTCCAGACTTACACAAGTAGCAGCAACTGCTTTCAGACATCCGGGCAATGCTTTTGCTATAGGATCTAAAACAGCTGAAAAATAAGCAATTGGTCTTTTCATTGTTCCATGTTTTTGTACCAGTACTGAAAACGCACATCCATCTCTTTCACTGCAGTACAACTCAAAATCCTTCTCATAATCAGGCATGCCTAATGCAGGTGCCTCACACAATTTCTTTTTCAATTCTTTGAAAGATTTCATTTCTTCATTGTTTAACTCAAAAGGGTCTTTTACATCTTTCTTGGTCAATTTTTGTAATGGTTTTGCAATCAAAGTCAAACCACTTATCCATTGTCGGCAATATCCAACCATTCCCAGAAACATTCTTACCTCTCTTTGCGTCATTGGTGCTCTCATTCCTTGAATCATTCTTACTCTTTCTGTCGCTATCTTTCGCACTCCTTTCTCAATTTTATGGCCTAAATACTGGACTTCTTTCTGACAAAACTGCAATTTCGAAGGAGACACTTTATGTCCTCTTTTCTCTAGATGGTTCAGTAAAGCAATTGTATCACTTACACATGCTTCTTTTGTTTTCGATGCCACCAACAGGTCATCGATATACTGTACCATCACTGACTTTTCTGGCATTTTTAAATCTTCCAGAGATTTCTTTAAAATCTGATTAAAGATTGAGGGGCTTTCTGTATACCCCTGAGGAATTCGGCACCATCCCAAAATACGCTCTCCGAACCGGAACGCAAATAATGGCTGGCTATCTGGATGCAAAGGAATAGAGAAAAATGCGTTACACAAATCTATCACAGTGTACCACTCAGCTTCATGTGGAATTTGATATAGAATTACTGCAGGGTTTGGCACTATTGGACAACATTGCACAACTATTTTGTTGATCTTTCTCAAATCCTGTACTATTCTATATGTTCCAATTGGCTTTTTCAGTCCCATAATAGGTGAATTACATGGACTGCTCATTATTTCTTTTAGAATTCCCTGTTCAATCATTTTATTTATTACAGGAGTTATTCCTTCAATTATTTCTGGAGTTAACTTGTACTGTGGCGTATTCGGGTAAGTTGTTCCTTCTTTTACTGTTACTTTTACGGGATCAACTTTTTTCATTAATCCAATGTCTTCTCCTGTAAAATCCCACACACTTTCTTTCACTGCACTTTTTAGTTCTTCTGGAAGTTTTTCTGCATCAAATGCAGGAAACAAACCATTCATTTCAGGTTCCTGATTCATCAAAGTTACTTTATACAAGACATCTTCATCTGAGGTCTGAAATCCAATTCCATCTGGCGTACAATAAATTGTGCAATTCATCTTGCACAAGAGGTCACGACCTAAAAGATTTACAGGACTACAATCGCACACTACAAATTTATGCATTTTGCTAAAGGAACCAATTTTTACTTCCACCAATTCAGTAAGTGTTGTTTTAATCTGCTGATTGGCTACTCCTACTACTTGGATGTATTCACCTGAGAGAGGAAGGTTTGGAATTTCCACTGATCTAACAGTAGAACGGGTAGCTCCAGTATCGACAAGGAATGTTACATTTGCACCATTCACTTCTCCATCCACAAAGGGACCAGACTGATCTACCTCTAGAGTTGCCCCAAGTACGCACTCTTTCCCCTCTCCTGGGCACCGTCAGAATCTTTCATCCGGGTCATCCTCACTCTGACGCAACCAATACTGAGAAATGTTAGCTGCTCGCGGCAACTGTGTTACCTGCTCTCCTCCGTAGAATCCTGTTTCTGTACTGTATCTTTGCTGGTTAACAGTGTTGGGAAGTGGTGGTTGCGGCACCTGACTTTGTTGAACAACTACCTCATTCTGCACCTGTGGAGTCAATGATTGATTTTCCGGATTAGGTTTAGGTGGGAACTTACACTCGTTTCTCCAATGCCCTAATTTTCCGCAATTATGACATGGCCATTTCTTCTTTGCCTCTTCTAGACTCACTTTACCTTTTCCTTTACCTATGTTAGGTCGCATTTTATTCTGTCCTGTTTCATTTCCATTATTATTGTCCAATTGAGCTTCTTGTTTTTCTGCCACCTTCACCTGTGCCCACATTGCCTTCTCTTTCAATTTACGCTGTCTACTCTCAATATCATCACTGCAATACTTAGCATACCTCAGCACATCATCGACTGTGCCATTCTGCCAATTAATCATATGCTGTTTAATCATTTCACTAATCTCTGGTTTCAATCCAAACACAAATCTGTACACAAAATGACTCATATCCTTTTCACTTAATTCCTCATATCCACTATACTGCTTGAAAACCAACAACAACCTTTCATAATAGGCATGTACAGACTCCTTACTTTCTTGTGTAGTTCTATCGATTTTTACCCAATCTGTCTCTTTAGGAGGAATCTTATTCTTTAAAAAGGTAATCACCTTATCATACTTCTTCATCACATCAGGACCTGGAGCTCCTGTCTTAGGATCTCTTGGATATTCGGTAGTTGGCCAGTCAACTGTAATCTTACATTCTTACCACAAATCAGTTGGTACCACTATGTCAAATAATCCATCTAAATCTATCCACAACACTATCCACAACACATACCTTTACAAGCCTCTCTACTTGTCGGTACCACTCGACTGGTTTCTCTC
Source organism: Calotriton arnoldi (assembly GCA_963921515.1). Lineage (NCBI taxonomy): Eukaryota > Metazoa > Chordata > Amphibia > Caudata > Salamandridae > Calotriton > Calotriton arnoldi. The sequence continues at coordinate 1,747,252 of CAWUFW010000959.1, read as the reverse complement.
TTAGCTTTGGAAAGTCATTGGTAAATGACAGTATGTCCTGCCTAGTCCAGGGAACATGCACGTAACTACCACCTGGAGTTTCTCTCATAGGGTATTCTCTGGCAACAGGTTCCTTTTCAGTTATCATAAAAGCCAAAGAAGCTTTGTCTGTAGTTTTCTCATTTTTCTTCGTCCATCTAACCTTCCATCTGTCCACATCACCCCATTTTCTCAACAACACAATTAACTCTTTTATCTGTGTCAGCCTTCCTGCTGTGTTCAAATTTTCAATATCCTTTTCACAAAAGTCTACTCTATATGGTTTCTGCAACGTTTTCACTTTCGCAAAGTCTATTCCAATTTCACTGGCTACTTCTTCTAGTTTGTCATGTAAATTCTTTGCTCTCCATGTAATACTTTTGCACAGAAACATTATTTCGTCATCCTGGTAATTTTTTATCTTTTCTGTACCAATCGTTCCTAGAATTAATTCTTCCATGTCAATTTTTAACCTAATTACATCTAATGGTTTTTCTTCTGGTTCTTTTATTTTAAATGCCTTCATCCACTCATTTAACTCATCAGGAGTCGGACCTATGGGCGTATTATTTAGTTCTACCCAATTACCACTCTTTTCAGTGGTTTCTGTTGCAGATTCTGTTACCATATGCATTTTCCTACCATTGCATTCATTCACCGTCAAATTTGTAGGTGGACTTGGTCTGTACGTACTAGCCAAATTACTTGTACTTGCACTTTGTTCCATTCTTTCTTTTTCTCTCTGAAATTGTGAACTCATTGGAATCACCAAAGATCGTTCATCAATTTTCTCATTCTCAAAAACTGGTATTACTGGACCTACTGTTACTGGTACAGTAACTGCTTCCATATTTTTCGTTAATTCTCTAATCTTTTCAGTTAGTTCTTTGGTTGTCCTTGCTAATTCGCTGGCATTGTCACTTTCTATTCCTTCATTTTGTGAAGTTCTCATTTGTTCTTGTGACCTATTTATTTCAATTCTTTTCTCCGGACTTTTATTTCGCATAGTCTCTATTAGCGGCGCATTTGGTGTCACCACTGTAGAACTCTGCTGATACGGAGGTGGATTTCTATTTAGAATATCTTCCAACAATTCATCATCCGTTTCGCTCTCATGCATATATTTTTCCCTCTCCATATGTTTCTTTTTCTCAGTCCGTTTTTTCTTAGTCCCTTCCTCAACTGTAAAAGCTGGAAACAAACCTCCTGTCATGTTAGCACATCTCCATCGTTTTATTCTATCTTCATGATTTATTCCCCACATCCTTCCAGGCATAAACTCATGATCCCTGAAACCTCTGAATCTCTCTCGCTCATACATCTCATCCTCCCATTCCGTCAATGCTTCAAACTGTGTCGGTCTAGGTCTAGGTTCTAGATTTGTCATCTTTTCTCGCAAATTTCGCAAAACCGCTACACTAAATGAACCATTCTCAGGGAAAGATAAAGCACCATCATTCTTCGTATACTTTGCCCAATTTTCCAACCATATCCATATTTCAGCATCATATGTGAAGCTGCTGATTTCGGCGGAGGAATTACTTGTCCCTCTCTAGTCACGACCTTTTTGTCTTTCTTAAAGAAATTCTTTAATTTTGTCGTCCATGACGTTCTCTCCCTTTCATACTCGTAATACGGCATGTTTTCTATTTATTTTTCTCCTTACGCTAACGCTGTTTTGTGTACGGAACTTCAACCAATTACAGCGCGACTCACTCTAACGTACCAATCAGAACAATTCCCTCCGTCCGCGAACCAACCAATCCTAGCGCGGCACTTTTCTACGTCACCCCTGCTCTGGGTTCACGTGACTGGCGCACTATCCAATCCTAGCGCGGCACTGTTCTACGTCACTTTTGCTCTTTTACCCCTCCTTTACAAATTTTATCGGCAATTTTTCTTTTCGCTGTTTTCTCCGTTAGTTACAACAATTAAAACAATTCCATAGTCTGATTCGCTAAACAAAAGTGACAGCTTTGTCTTTTTACACAAGAATCCTGTATTTCCAGTAGGCAGCGCTTACCTCTACCCTACCACAGAATTATTTACTCTCGCCGATAAAGTAGCACTTCCCTCTACCTTATCCTTCTTTCAAGCAAACAATTTACTCGTTTCTCTGGGGATAAGACACATGTGGAGACTAGGCTCCTGAGAATTAAGGCCAAAGTTTCACAAGAAAACGTGATTTGCTATTTCAGTTACACACCTTTCATACAGAAAATCCCTAATATAACACAACCTGTGTTATTACCAAAATGAATTCAGACCATGTACCAAATTCCATGTGACTTCTCTTGCCACACGTGTTCCACTTCCTACATCCCAGAAGCGTGAAAACTCACATATAACATAACACGACTCAACATATAGTGTTAGTCATCAAAAATAATCAATAATCAATAAACAATAATCACTAAACTAATCTATAGAAAACCATAACTCTGCTACCAAGAAATCTGATGCAGCGCATACAATAAAAACTATTCTCCTCCTAGGTCACTTATAGGTCATCCAGGGGCAAACTATATTTTCTCACATCCACATGACGATGGGGCCCATAAACATCGCCTAACACACACGCACACACCTGGATTTCCTTTACACCTTTATGAAATTCTGTACTCCTAGGAGAAGCATGAGAACTAAATGGAAAACACCATTTATGTACCGCTGGAAGGAGCCGGGATATCTTATTACCTTAACTCATCGCTTTCTTTTAGTTATTTCTTAAGATATTCCTGCTCATTGTTTTGTCGATGAATCATTCATGTAAGAAATTAGTTCATAGTGATTAAGACCAGCTAAATCACAATAACCAATTACTGATGTCACAATCATTTAGGAAATAACCACTGAGTCATTTGATTTAAAGAATCTTAAATTTTATATAATTTTAAAAGCATGAGAAAGAATTTAAACTTTTATTCAATTATTCATTCATTATTAATTCAAATATTTATTAAGCATAATCAATTTATTGCAGAAAGGAAATTTTTCGTCATGAAGCAAAACCCTAATTACCTGCCTACCTTCCTAATTTAGCCTAATGATTTCTAACCTAAGTTTAAGAATTAGAAATAACCTGATTCTCATACTCAACTGGAAAATTAAGACAGCAACAGAAACTTCAGCTCGTCAGCATCAGCTACCTGCAACCCGTCTCATCTAACAGTCTTTCAGCATCTCCCGCTCAGTAATGGATCGATCAGGACCACCCAGCACTGGAAGCCACCAACACCAACACGACTCTCCAACTCCGCTCCTGACTGTGACTGCGACTGACCCCTCCCACTAAGAGTAGGCCCTCTTATACCCTAATTCTAACTTTGCTAACTAATTGTTGCAACATTAATAACACGCTTTTCTTTCATTGGTCCATGCATGTCATCTTATTCATTCTTTTAATCAAGTTCTCTTGGATCCAATGGTCCTTGGATCATTTCCTTTCTCACAGTTCAAGACATGTTTCCATCCGCTTCGATCAGTACATTTGTAACTTCTTTCGATACATTCGAGAACTCTGCAGGCATTGTCCTTTCTCTTAAACTGGTTTCCCACGGGTCTCTGCTGATCACCACGGCACACTATCAGTTCAATTAGGTCACATCAGCCTTGACCATTTCTCGCATCCTAGCCTCTCAGCAACATCACGAGGTTAGCTTTTCTCCGACTTCTTTCCCGTGTCACATGTTCCCCTTGCGCTTGCGCACATCACCCACTGGCAGCCATTTTATATCGCCACTCGGTTATACTTTAGAAGCACTAATTTGAAATAAACAAAACATAATTAAAATAGAGAAAAATAGCCTTTTCGTTTCCCTCCCGTCATCTACGTACCCCAATTAGTTATTACCTAGCAGAAAGCAACATTTAAGCTGTTTCTTACTTACCATCACTATTGTTTTTGCAACGACACGTTTATCTCTATGAAGCACAGAATCATGCATTTATTTTAAATTAGTACGCATTTATTTTTATGTTATAATTAGACACACGGACATCCATTAATAGATTATTCAGCACATACATTTGCGTATTACCCTTCCCACACGTACAGTGTTGATTAATACATTTAAACGAACATTTTATTAATTATTTATAAAATTTGTTAGGGGTTAAATTTTTTTTATTTTCTCTGCTCCATCAAACCGTTGTGTCAATACCTCATGGTTCACAGTATCGAACGCGGCAGATAGATCTAGCAAGATGAGGACGGCTCTTCCCCCCCCATCCATCACTCTCCGAATCTCTTCGGTGGCCATAATGAGTGCTGACTCAGTGGAATGTCGGGCTCTAAAACCATGTTGGGTATCATCAAGAATATGATTGCTGTCTAAATATTCTGTTAATTCAGAGTTGATAGCTTTTTCTAAAATTTTCGAGGGAAACGGGAGACAGGAGATAGGGCAGTAGTTTTTCACCTCAGTAGGGTCTAAGGTAGCTTTCTTCAGGATAGGTCTGATACAGGCCTTTTTCCAAGACTGAGGATATATCCCAGATTTGATAACCTCGTTAAGAAGAGGGGTGAGGTGGCCACTAATTTGCTCGGGAACCAAATGCAGAATATACGGAGGGCAAGGATCCAGAGGCGAGACGGATCTGGTTTGAATTAACAAATCTGCTACTCGCTCTGTATCAAGCCTGGAAAATTGCGCCAAGCTAGGTTGAAATTGAGTGTCCTCCGGCTGGGTGCTTATTTCCCCAATGGGGTCAGGCAATGTCTTCCGAAGATCGTTATAGACGTTCTGGACTTTGGTCTGAAAAAAAGAGGCGATCTTGTCCACAAAATTTTGATCTGGAGAAAATTTACTCTCTTGTGGACGTTTAGACAGATTTGTCACGACATTGAAGAGCTCCTTAGAGGAGTTTTTGGCCGTCTGAATTTTGATTGTAAAATATACAGTTTTAGCGTTAATAATTGCAGCCTTATATTCCTCTAACGCTAAATTATAATCCTTTTTTCGTTCCTGGCTGTAATCTATTCTCCACAGCCGTTCTTTACATCTACATTTAGATTTTATCAGCCTAAGCTCAGCTGAGTACCATGGGGAGGACACATGATTCATCCGGGATCGCCTGGTTGTTTCAGGTGCCAGATTATGTGTTGATGCCCTAATCCAATTATCATAATTAGTGGCTGCCAAGTTCGAATCAGGAACCAAATTAGGAGGATTAGATGCCAAAGCTGTTATCAGATCATTTTTTTGTATTGATTTCCATGGTCGTGATTTAACTAATGGAAGTCTGGTCTGATGTCGTTTGTTGGTGGACAGTATTGATATATTGAAAGCAATAAGGTTGTGGTCAGACCAAGACACTGGTGTCACACTCGATATGTCTATATGTGGATTGTTGGTGAAAATGCCATCCAGCATGTGACCTAGTTAGTGTGTTGGCTGCGATACAATCTGGCACAGCCCAAAACCTGCTAGAATATCGATCAGGTTGGTAGTGTCAAGGTTGGTATTTGCCTCCAAATGAAAGTTGAAATCCCCCAGTATGGTGAAGGTTTGAGTGTCCAAACAAGATTCCATAAAAGTTTGTAATGAGCTGATAAAAGCTGGCCTTCTCCCTGGAGGCCTATAAATAAGTAGTCCTGAAAAAAGCTCCATGTTATTAGCTTTTATGATAAATGTCATAGCCTCGGCTTCCAGTAATTGAACAGCCTCAGTCCTAATCTTAAACTGAGATCGATAGATAATAGCTCCATCACCCCCCAATAGGGATGGGGGGTGATGGGCACAATGCCACACATGCACAATGAGGTGTAACACACTGCACACCCACAATTACCCAGGGACATGTCCCCCATCCCCGTGGCACACTGCAGCACACACATAGCAATCACAGCACATACCATGACAATGTGGCACAAAGTGCAACACCCACACTGCAGAACAGGGAACACAACTGGGTCCAACCAGGCACAGTAACAGAACAATCACATCGGACAGAGCAGGGAACTGTGAGATGCACATCTACCCCTACAACCCCACATCAGCCATGTAGGCCAAATGTACACTGTCCCAACTCAAATAGCCACCACCGCCCAAACAGTCACAATGTACATCGTCACACAGTCTGCATGTCGACAAGAACAAGGCGCCAACACAATGCCAACATGCACCTCCCCTTCACAATGCAGAGGGACAAACAACACCTCCAGCAGGTCAGAACAGACAACCCATCAGTGATGCCCGAGACGAACACCACAGCCCAGACACCGACGCCATGCAACAGCCCATGGACATCCCACACAACCCACCACCAGGACCAGGGCAGACAAGCTACTCAGAGGAGAACCCAGCCCCTGCAACAGACCACACAGCATGAAGCATCCGCAATCACGGCTGCCTCACAACACTTCACCCACCCACACATGGCACCCCAATGCCAGGTGGCAGAACGCCAAAAGGAGGTGGCCCAACAGGTGAGGGTGTTGCCGAACCCATGGAATGCGAACTAGAACACATACGTGGGTGTCCAATACCCTTCAGGGACCCCCCACACCCCACAAAGGAGACCTACACTTCCACAGAGACACATGCACATATCATGTTGAACTGGCTACGGGCACGTGCGCCCGGCCCCTTTATTGGCAGGGCCACATGTACAGTGACGCCTGTGCTGGATGTGTGTGGGGTGAGTATAAGCCAGCCCGCACGGAGTGCTTGGTGCTGCCAACAACCTGAACAGTGGACACCAGTGCAATGGAAACAGAAAACACCAGCATAACAGAGTCAACTGCAGAGCAACATGGAGGGATCCGGAGTAAGGACAGAGGTCACCCAATATTCAGTCTAGACGTTCCTTGAGTTGCAGTGCACTGAGGTAGGGGCACTAGAGAAGAGCGTGCTCATGTGAAGAAATTGCTAGGATTGTGTCCCTTCGGGTCAGTCCTGATGCAGATGCAGTGGGGTGTGTTACACCTGCATCAACTTCCTCATCAACGTCCCAGGTCTCCCACACTGCCTGAGGTGACAGTTGCGTCCGCAGTCCACAGTGCAATACCCAGTAATAGATCCGGGTGTGTAGCTTGACTACCACCACCAGTCTGCATTCCTGCCTTGGGGCTGTTGCCTCCTGCCCTCCCATTGTCTGTGCCCTCTCCCTGCCGCACACTTGACACATCTTCCTCATCATAGTCCCAGGTCTTCCCCACTACATGAGGTGGCATTGCTGCGCAACCTCACAACAGCACAAAACACAATTAGTAACGGACAATGGCTTGCGGTGCACTGAGTCACTGGCACCTGGAGTGCTGAGCAGGGTATCAGGCCGATGATGGCATCCACGACAGGTCTGAGCAACTCCTTAGGTCTGTCAGGACCACCTTTTCGACTCTGGCAGATGGCGGTTGAAGGTGGTCCTTGCGGTGGTGGCGTGTGCCTCCTGCGGTGATGCGACGTCCGGGCCGGTCAAGACTCGATGCCATGTGTGGGCCCTGGTGGACCGCAGTTGGGGCCGGAGGAGACGGACAGCGCAGGGCCACAGACACATGGCGTTGATGACCCCAAGACCATCGCTACAGAGGCCATTCAATGTCTCAGGAGAAGGGGTACCAGGCCTGAGCAGCACAGAGTTAGTGACCCCGGATGCACTGCGGCCGGCACAGGCACCCAGCCACGGGACGGTGACTTGCGGTGCAGTCAGATGGGCCATGCGACCTGAGCGGGTCCCCATCAATGTCCGAGGTGTATGTTGCGCAGGGTTTTGGGGGACAGTGGAAGGTGTCCTCCAGGGCATGATGCGGAAGGTCTGATGTTATCTGGAAGCAGCAAATGGAGGAGTGGAAAGCGCAACCCTCGTTAGCACCAACAATTCGGGATCAGCTACATGAGGATGAAAACTAGCCCCTAGTCCATAGACTCAAACGCCACCAATGTACGACCAGTGAGTGTCCATGAATGTCGGGGAACAGACTTAGTGGCACAGGTGCTGTGAGGGCATGCAGTCTGCGATGATGCCGGTACACATATGTGAACTCCAAGAATGCCAAATCAAGGCTCTGTGACCTACTGGACCGCAGTGTACGCCTGAGGCAGCGGTCAGCATGACCCATTCACCGAGTGTCTCCGGGATAGGTTGGATGGCCCCACCGGCCTGCGTTGTTCAGGTTCAGTGGCATCACGTGTAGCTGGCTGGCATTGAACAGGGTTAGTGGCACCACGTGTAGCCGGCTGGCGTTGAACAGGGTTAGTAGCACCACGTGTAGCAGGCTGGCATTGAACAGGGTTAGTGGCACCACGTGTAGCAGGCTTGCGTTGAACAGAGTTAGTGGCACCACGTGTCACAAGATGCCCATATGGAACTATGCCTCACTGATCTGGGGGGGTCTGGTGCTGTGGCCGCTGGCCGGGATATGGGGTCACTGCCATTCATGACTCAAGACACAGTTCCACATGTGGGACCTACTGGTCCGAAGAGTAGGCCGGGGGCGGCAGTGGAGTATGTCAATGAAAAAGGAATAAAGCGGGCCGGTGTCGTGGCGGCCGTGATGGTCTGAGGTGGCTGCCAAGGTCTCGGGCCTCGGGCTAGTGGCTTGCGCCGGCACGTGGTGGGCCCTCCTTGACACACGCCGGTGTCGGAAGGTGATCAGTGTGGCCTGGCTGCGCAGGGGCTGGCCTGACGGGTTCGTGGACCAGCGTGTCCCGGGGTCCGGCAGGCGCACGGCATCTCAGGCAACTCCGCTCATGAGGATGGTGTCGGCCTCGTGGTGAGGTGGAAGATGCCGCCCTGGCAGAGACGTGGGTCTTTCCGGAAGTGGACCACGCCCAGGCCTATGTGGTTTTTATTCACACCCCTACGCTGGCGTGGCGTACGCCGGTCCATTGCACTCCGCTGACCCTTAGGGGGGGGCGTAACAGGCAACATTTCCACTAAGTCCCCCACTGGCTGGGGTGACATGGTGGCGTCCACTACACTCCATACGCAAGCGGTGTATGTCGCCATGGATATGGGTGTGTTCTGCATACTGCGAGGTGTCCAGCACATCTCCGGCACTGTTGGCATTGTGTACTTTCCCAATCATGGTTCTACTGCATCCTTCACACATGCCTGGTTGCCACCTCTCCCCACATTAGGCTATTATGTGGCTGAGGTGCCATGCCATTGCTGGCTCTTTTTCAGGGCTTGCCCATGTGGACATTGTAAGTTGTTCTGTCGTGTCTGGTGGGTGGGCATATTGTTGTGCCTGTTGTATGTGATTTTGTGACGTGTGCATTGCCAGAGTTGTGAGTTGCATGGTTGTGGAGTTGAGGTGTGTGGGGTGTTCATTTGTTTATTGGCAAGGGGCTGTGCATTTCCCTTGTTGCCATCCTGGGAACGCTGGTTGATGATGGACTGTCGGAGGATGAAGGTATCATGCACACTGGCTGTGTATTTGAAGGAGACATTGTTGGGTGTTCCATGGTGTTCTGTTGTTGCCTGCACATTGGTGTGAGACGTGTGCTTCCTGTTGTGGTGGTGTGTGCTGTGTCACCAGGGGGCACAGGTAGTACATGTGTGCTGTGTATTGCCCCCAACACGTGCGTGCATCCTGCTATGGCGTATGGTCCTTGCTTGGTCTCCAGTGGATCCTACGCATTGTGTTGTGCGTATGGGGACTGGGGTACCAGGGTGATGGTGATGTCCAGTACAGGTGTGGGGGACTTGGATGTGGCTGGCTGTGAGACTCCTCCGACTCTGGCGGGTGTTGGATGGGGGGTTCCAGGGGCCAACAGGTGCAGCCACGCCATCAGCTTTGTGTGGGGTGGGATGTTGGTTGTCCGCTGTGTTGTTGCCGTAGGCCTGTTAGGCGATGATGGTCAGGATGCAAAGGGTTGGTTGTCCCTTTCAGCCTGTGGTGGAGGGTGACATTGTCAGATGTTGGGTCTGTGCCGCTGGTACGTTTCCTGGGGTTCCGCTGTCTTTGTCTGCGCTGCGTCTGTGTTGGTCCGGGGGGGGGGGGTGTTCCGGGTGTGGGATGGGGTCCTCGGGTGGTGGAGGTGGGTGTTGTGGCCCTCTTGGGTATCCAGGCTGCATGATGAGTGGCTCCATGGCATCTGTTGCCCTTCGGATGTGGCCCTGGGCTGTGCTCCCTTTTGTGGTGCTGGCTGCCATCCGACTTTACACCAGGTCAGAGCAGGTGTAGATTTCCTGGTGCTAACGTGCCTTATCGCCTGTTTTGTGTTTTTATCGCGGATGTGGCTGTCGTTGGGAATGTTGAGGTGTGCTGTTGTCTCGGCATTTGTCACAGGAACGCCTACTCTGCATCTCATTAGCGATATTTGGGATGGTCCTCTGTGGCGATGTTTTTTGTGGCTGCTATCGCGGGTAAACTGGTGCTGTGGGCTGTTTACACCGGCTTGTGAATGGGGGGGTAAATTTATCACGACTTTGGCTGCGATAAAGTGCCGTTAATTCGGCGATAGCTCCTTGTGAATATGCCCCTGTGTATTTTGGTGAATGGTGACCCAGTATTCAAACAGGGGCCTCCTGGGCCCAATACCTTCTAGGCAACCCCTTATGCATAGGACAGTATCTCTTTACCAGTGGCACATGGGCAACATCACATCAAATGACTGTTGTTCTATGAAAAGTATGATGCAGAACTGCAAACGAGGAAGAAGGAAACACGTGTTTTAATCGAGGGATTATGGCACTTTTGTTTTCATTTATTTTCTCATGGATTTCACTTCTATCTGAACATCTCTCACAGACCATTTTTTAGAGGGTTGAATTGATTTATGTTTTTTGTGAGGCAAGCGGCACAGTTAGCCCCTCAGCCCCTATTTTCTAAGCTGCCCTTTGGTTTCCTCTTGTAATTCACCTATTGGTTTGCTCTGCTGTCACCCTGGGAATGTGCACTCATGAGCCCGTTAAACATGAGGCACGAGGGAGACTCAGATATCCATTCATTCTGTAATGGGATTTGTTGCGAACCTGTATCAACACATCCTAAATTAATTGTTCTGTATTAACTTTAATGTGATCACCTGTTGAAGGACCTGACTTCAGACACCATTTCCTAAATACAAAAAAAACAGATGTCCGAACAGCTCTCGCCAGCAGTTGTTATGTTATTTGATGTTAGTTTATGTTGATATACAATAGACATCCGTTAATAAACTAACTTACTCCCACAGTTCTTACATCTGCAAATGTATGTGTCTGCAGGTATGTGTTTGCCCACTGAAAGCCTTGCTTGTGGGTGTTCGAGGACATACCATGTCCAGTGAAGTGTGTGTGTGGTGGGGTAAATGTGGGGCTGCGACGAGGGCCTGAGTCTTCCTGAGACCTGCCAACTCACCCTTGTTTGTGTCCACAGGGTGCATTGTCCTGGGAGTGTCAGCTGTGTCACCTCAGTTTTGAAACAATCCCAAAACGAAACAGCAAGCCAAACATATACACAACAGTGTGCATGTGACGCACGTCCCTCAAAACAACAATCCCCCACAAAGAGTCCAGTATTTTAAGTATTTAGCTCATATGGTGTGCACCTCCACCGCTCCTGCTGTTTCCAGAGCAGTCACCAAGACCAATGTTAAGTTTATCACAACTGTGGATTGCACTACCAATTCCAAGAGTAATTACGTCCATCCATTGTTTGTATCACAAAATTTTCTTTATTCTTCTTTTCCAACAAAAAACAGCCAAACAGCTAATGCGTTTCGTCCAACTTCCGTGGACTTCCTCCGGGCTTAGTATCTAAGTGTGGTCTTCTATGGTTGTTGGTCTTTGCAAAAAAAGGGGGTCTCCGGTACGGTATGTGTCCTTCGTTAGAACTGTTCCCTACTGGATCCAGGGTCAGTCCAATATTACTCGGCTCCTGTGCCACGCTGAGCAGCAGTTGAGGCCGCCATATTCCACATCCTCGGCTCTGCGGCGGTCTGGCGCTCAACACCGCAAAGCAGAGGACGTGGAATATGGCAGCCTAAACTGCTGCTCAGCGTGGCACAGGAGCCAAGTAATATTGGACTGACCATGGATCCAGGAGGGAACAATTCTAACGAAGGACACATACCGTACCTGAGGCCCCCTTTTTTTGCAAAGACCAACAACCATAGAAGACCACACTTAGATACTAAGCCCTGAGGAAGTCCACGGAAGTTGGACGAAACGCATTGGCTGTTTGGCTGTTTTTTGTTGGAAAAGAAGAATAAAGAAAATTTTATGATACAAACAATGGATGGACGTAATTACTCTTGGAATTGGTGGTGCAATCCACAGTTGAGTTTGTGTTACACCTTGTATTGTAAAGGTTAATTGCTATACTTTCTTGTGTATTTGTGGGGTGTTTGTGAGGGTGAATGGGTGGAATGTAAGTTGCTGGTTAGCAGGTCTGTGTTGAACCAGGTTATTGAGCCTGTTGCTCAGGGTCAATCCTAAAGCATGGATGTAACTGGATTATTGATCATAGCTGTTGAGTGTTTCTACTGTTGTCAGTTTGACAGAACCATCTTGGAAAAGAGCCTCACGCCATGTCACCTGTTCTCTTGTCTCCCTCTTCCGGTGTTTCTCTCTGATTGCTGCAGAACATTTCCCTTAGTTTATCACGCTGCAGAGCATGCCTGGTGGCCATGAACTGTGCGCCCTGCTGCTTGTTTCTGGCAGGGAATGGACAATAAATGATGATGAAGGCCAGGCTGCCAAGCAGCATCATCAACCATGCAGTGTTCAGCCAGAGCACCACTCATTGCCATAACCAGCCTGTTTACCTACAGGTTCATCAGCTGCCAGGTCTTGGTTGGCAGGAGTGGGATAGCGGCAGGGTCTGTTGAGGCAGGGTGGCAGACAAGATTCGAGTGCCCTGCCAGGCGATGAGAGAGTCAGCCAAGATGGTGCAGCTGTCTCTTGACTCCTGGCTGCTGCTGTGTGAGGCTGAGGGTTTTGCAGTCTGTACTGAATGGCCACACGCTGGGGAGCAAGTAATGAGATATTCATCTACAATGTACACATATAAAATTGTGCAATGCACTATTATTTAACATACTCTAAAGGCAAACATAATCCATTCTAAGGGCCTCATCTACTACAAAATGACGCAGCGCAGTGCCGCAATCCATTTTGCTGCGCCGAGTCGCGTCATCTTAAAAGCAAAGGGATGAGTCCTATTAACAACAATACAACACATCCCTGTGCTTTCCCCTGTGCTGACGTGGGGACGCATTTATGAGCCCCTACTGGCACTTTTGCGCCACCACAACGTCACTTTTTTGATGTTCCAGTGGCGCAATGTGCCACGGCATATTTATAAGGCCACGTAAAGCCACTTTAAATGGCTTTTCATGGCCATATAAATATGTGCCTCTTTCACGCAGAAAACTGCGCGAAAGGGGCGTGCAATGGGTGTTGCTGGGGGCGTTCCCAGCAACATCCATGGCTTTAAGACACTGCCCAGATTTACGAGAAATTGTAAATCTGAGGCAGCGCCAAAAACTTGTGCCTCCCAGGGAGGCACAATGAGGAGAAAAATCTTTATTTCTCCTAGTTTTTCAATTTTTTATATTTGCTGAATTCTGCAGCATAGTGCAAAGGTGCCTGCGTTGGCGCACAGCAGCCCATTATGCGCACCGCAGGGTAAAAGGACAGGAATGTGCCATATCTGATAGATGCGGCGCATTCCTGCCCTTTTCTTTTGCCGTAGGGAAGCACAGCAGCAAGGCCTGCTGCGCTGCCCTACGGCAAAAAAACCATAAACAAGGCCTGTACAATTTACTGCCATGCGCCAGCGCTGGCACCCATGCGTCATTTTGCAAGGGTGCCTGTGTTGCAGGGATTATTGTGTTTGTGCAGGAAAGGACACCTTGCTGCACAAAAACAATCATTGATGCCATTTTCCTCTTTCTATGCGTGCTGTAGAATGTAGAATGCAGCACACATAGAAAGAGGAAAAAGCGAGAGAAAATAAAAGTATTTCTCCTCACTGCACGACAGATTCTGACGCATTCCCAGCTTTACAAAACATTGTAAATCTGTCAATGTGTCAGGTTCCATGGATGTTGCATGATAACACCCACAGCAACACCCATGGAACTCCCCTTTCACGCAGAGTAATGCGTAAAAGGGGCCCATATTTACAAGGCCTTGAAAAGTCAAGCAGGTTGACTTTAGTGGCCTTGTAAATATAGGCAAGAACATTGCGCCGCCAGTGCGTCAAAAAATGTGACTCACCGTCGACGCAATGGGCTTGTAAATGAACCCCTTGGTGTTTCTGGTAGAAATATTTCATTTCCCAAAAATGGTTTTCTAAAAAAAAGAGCTAACTTTCGAGTAACAATTAAATCATTAAGGAATGGAATTTAGGAATAGCAAAACACAGGATAGCTTCTCTTCCAAATATCCAAAAGAGAGCAGCCAGACCTCAATTTTAAACACCGAACTATAGCTGCTCGTCATTGACTTATTTCTCACTGATAAAATTGGTTTATGTGTAGTCTGCTTTCCTCTGTTTCTGATGCACAACGTTTCGAGTTATATTTACAGAAAATACATGCTAATAATAAACAGCCCACTGTAGGTAACAATTAAGGGCCTCATTTATGAAAACTGTTGTGTCGCTACGTGAAAACAGTGATGCGCCAATTTTCACTGCATCCTCCTTGCGACAGGATGGATGTGCCGTATTTAATGTACGGCGCTTCATGTGGCAAGCTGTTACAGATGCATCAGTATTCCTCACGTTTCTGTAGGCGCAAAAGTGGCGCATTGCTGGGGTGTGTCTGAAAACAGATGCAACTCCAGCAATGTGTCCTTTCACATGGGGCAAGCTCCATGTGAAAGGGCCTGCGTCAGTCTTATGCCTGCTGTGAGGCAGGCGTAAGATATTGCTGCAGTAGAGTCCTAGAAGTGGTGCAGTGAAATCTCATAGATTTCACTGCACTACTTCTATGACCCTTTATTGCAGGGGGAATGCCCACCGTGCATACATTATACCTGATGCAGGAATAATGTAGCGCAGGCCTTTACAAAGTGACACATCTGCTTAAATGGGTCACTTTGTAAATATGGCGCAACGTGGCACATTATTTACACTGCCGCAGCGTCACAAAAAGTGACGCACCAGCGGCGTAAAAGTGTCACAAGGGCTCATAAATAAGCCCCTAAATCTCTAAGTATGTATGTATAGTGATTTGTATCATGCAAACCAAGTTAAATGTGGTTAGAAATTACACGTGCAACAAGATTTAATTCCCCATACGTCCACTGGAGAGCAGCAATGTGCTTTTATTTCCATGTCTGGATCATTACCTTCTTGTCAGGCTTCAGCATCATGGGACTTAGGCACTGACAGCAGTTGACACATACAAGTGTTCAGGAATCACTTGTCTGAAGTGAAAGTGGTAGGTTGGATGACACATCTGTGTGCTACACAGCTTGTATGCAGAGAGCAAGTGCACATTTGTTGAATAACAAGGGAACTTTTCAACTATGTAAAACTAAACGTGTGGTGAAGCAGTTCAGACTATAAACTTTGGCCTTTTGGCTAGGCTCGTGTTATAGAAATACCACATACATCCCTAATGACAAGCGTCTGCAGAATAACTGGGAACTACCTTTGGTAATTCCCCTTTCATACTTCTCGGGTAATACCCGGGTTAACAGCGGCTTATGGCACAACTTCAGTTGTCGTTACTAAACAGCTGATTTGTTTCTGATCCGTAAAACCTGCAGTCTGTAATTCTGGTTTATTTGGGTGCCATGCCAAAGGGTCAGAAAATTATAGGCCCAGTATTACCAGCTTGCTGGTAATGCTGCAGGAATCTATTTTTAATGTGGTGTGTCCAGTGCTTAATTTGTAAAATCATAAGTGCCAGGGCTCTCCTCAGGAGCCCACTGCAGCTTGCATCATCCATTGCCCCTGCCAGCGCTGCTAATGAAAGTATCAACACAACCACTTAGCATCACACTTTTTTTAAAAAATTTTTAATCAGTTTCATCATGAAACAAAATACAAACAATTGCACACACAGTTACATCGCTTCATGGCAACTTAATACACATCAAGATTGTTGTTTAAGAACATGAATCGGACAATTAGGGAATACCGTCTTTTCAATGTCAGCTATGGAACAGATCTCAGATGGTGCAGGTAAAGTGCTCAATGCGGCCTGCCTGTGTCTCACATAAATCCCAGCACTTATCTAGTGGCACTGCCATAGGTGTTGTGTATGCGCCCGTGGCCTCCTCAGTCTACTATGTACCCACCACCTGTGATGATGTCTCGATGGGAGATGTCTGTGAGTCTGAGACTGTGTCGGCGGCTGTATTTGAAAGGTATGTTTGGTACGGTCCCCAATAATTCCTGGGGCGGCTTCTGGGAGGGAGCAACTCGTATGTATCGGCCTGAGTATTGCAATATAGCATGTCAGCGTGCCAGTCTTTTATCAGCGGGAGTGGGACTCCCATCCAGTGCAGTGCCACACGGCGTTTAGCTAGGAGAAGCCCAATGGCTAATAACGGCCTCACTGTCTTGCTAGCTGTAAGATCCCACCCCAGGAGGGCCATTTTTGGGTCCGGTTCCAGATCAGCGCTGATAATTGTTCCTAACTCCTGAAACACCTTATCCCAGAATACCCTAATCCCCGGACACTGCCAAGCTAGGTGCCAGAATCCGGCATTCTCCGCCCGCACCTCTGACAGCGGGAGTCTTCTCCTAGCCCACACCAAAACTGTTGCGCTGGGGTACAGTACGCTCTATGCAGGAATTTATAATGAATGAGTCTGTGCCTCCCGTTAAGAGAAACCGATCGGGTGCGGGAACAACAATACTGCCACTCTTTGTCGCTCAACGGGGTGCCCAGATCTTGTTGCCACTCCAATCTGACTCGGAGGACTTCAGACCCACAAGTGGCCTGTATACTAGAGTAAAATTTAGTAATCAACTTAAGGGGATCATCGGCTTTAATGATGTTAGTGAATGTCTCCATGGCTTGTGGTTCCTGTAAATCGTCACCCAGGAGATCGCGCCACGTGTGCCTAGCCCTGAAGTAGTGAAACAGCGCTGTACCTGTCGGTGTCACCTCCGGTCGTTGCAAAGCCTCCCAGGATGCCAGTGTACCATCTCGGAAGAAATCTCCCATTCTAGTGATGCCCATGGATTGTAGTGCCTGCCTTGCTCCCGCATCCCGACTCAGCGAGAACCACAATCCCCACTGAAGTGGCATTTCTGGGGAATACAGGAAGGCCCCTGCCTGCATGTGTAGAAGCTTCTGCCATGCATGTACCGTGACTGCCAGAGAATCAAAAACACACATTCGCCTAGAGGACGGATGGGTAAGCAATTGGGGCAATGAATGCGGATCCGCCGCATTCTTTTCCAAATATAAAAAGGGCACATCTTGTGGACCGTGAATCTAATAATGGGCGACTGTACTATTAGCCGCATTGTAATATTTTTCTAAATCCGGGGCACCCAGCCCGCCAAGTTCATAAGGAAGAGTGAGCGAGTCCCACCGTATTCGGGGCTGTTTACCGGCCCACGCGAGTCGTATCAGTTGTGTGCGCCAGATTTTAAATAAATGTTTGGGTAGGAGAATAGGTATATTCTGGAAGAGAAAAGAGGTATCGTGGTAGGATAACCATTTTCATGATAGCGATTCGTCCCATTAAGGAAAGTGGACGCCGTATCCATTTGTCTACATTTTCCACCAGCCTTTGTGTGGCCTTGCCGTAGTTTTCCTGAATCACTAGTGCGGGTCGGTATGAAATTGAATTCCTAAGTACCGTACAGCTTCATCAGTCCAGCGTAGCGGGAACTCCATGCTGGGTTCTGTAGTGATAGGGGTGAGGGGGGAAAATGATGGATTTAGTCCAGTTTACTCGAAGACCAGAATGCCCACCAAACTGGACAACCTCCTGCAGTATGGGGGACAAATTTACCTCTGGGTCGTAAACATATAGTAAAGTGTCATCCGCATAAGCGGAAATATTAAGGGTGTACCTGGGGAATCCCAGCCCTCTTCGAGTGTGATACTCATGAATGGCACAAGCCAAGGGCTCTGCAACTATTGCGTACAGGTGCAGGGACAAGGGGCACCCCTGCCGCGTACCGCGTGTAATGTGGAATGGCCGGGAGACTACATCTCCAATCCGCACTCTGGCTGTGGGCGAGGCATACTACCATCACACTCTTACAAGTGTGACAATTCAGACTATTCCAGGCCGCAACAACTATGAGAATGGCTTTGACAGCATTTATTAGTCATTTTTGATTTACACTGAATTCATAAACAACTGTTGGTGTGTCCAGCTCTAAATTGCACAAACAGCGCCACCATGCGGTAGACTGTCATAAGTTGACAAATACATGCTGGTGCTGAGCACCGGAAACCACCAGCTCAAATTAAGCACTGGGTGTGTCTTGAGGGAAAAAACAGCCCTGCAGGTTATTGGTCTAGAAGAGGGAATATTTAACTGAACATGGGGAGCCAGAAGATGGAGCAATAGATAATGTGTCTATAGCAGCTGGTAAGGGATTGAAAGAGGAGAAACAGCTGGTGGAATCAGAGAGAGAGAGAGATGGTGAGCTTCAGGAAGTCGTGAAATGTGTGATGGAGGGGTGGACAAATAGGAGCAGTGGACAAACAATATTTTGCCATTGGTTATGTGTTAACAGTTTGTGATTTAAGGGCTAAGAGAGAAAGACTGTTTTTTAACTTGCAAAAGAGTGGGATGCAAAATTCTATCGAGGGTCAAGAGGATACTTGGGAAGAAGTTTCAGTAAAAGGAGGTTACCAGAGCATTACTGTTTGGCAGAGCTGGAAAAGAAGGTACAACAAAAGGTTAAGGTTTTGTAGTGCAGGCAGAAATAGCAACCATATGTGCAGTACTAGGTTGCAGGTACAGATGGAAGACTTTCCTAAGTACGAATGGGAAAAATTAGCAATGGCGTTGGCAAGATAGATTAGTTGAGAGCAATAAGTTTGCCATTAAAGCAGTTGGTTATAGTTTGAGAAGGGCTGAAGTGAGTTAGTTCCGAGGATCACGACAAAGGTTATATTCCACTGAGGTATGCTACCTGGATTCCATATAGTGCACTTTCACCAATAACTTGCCCCCTTAGAGCGTTTTCTTGCAGATATATGTGGCTGTGGTTTTGACGTTGCCCATTGAGGGATGACTGAGGGTCTCTCCAAGGACAGGCTATGACCCTTGTAGAAAGACTGAAGTTGTGTTGGTGTCTCTACGTGGTTATCCTGTGTCTCTCTTTCAAGAGCAAGTGCAGCAATCACCAATTACTGGCCTCTTGGCTCAAACTTCACAGAAAGTCTCAAAAGAGAGGCAATGTGGCTAGAAAAGAGTGAATACTATGTGTAGATGTTGGGTGTCCTTCAAAGCCATGTGCTATTGCCACTAAATTCTCAACCTTAAAGGCCCTGAATATCTTCACCCTCTGATTACACCTTACTTTCCTAAAAGAAATCTGAGATCAGCTGATGCTTCTCTTGCGTGCATTCCTAGAATCAAGAGTCCGTATTGGAGGCCGCTCCTTTAACAACTTGGCAGCCAAGATGTGGAACTTTCTTCTCCTTTGGCTTAGGCAAGAAAAATCTGAAACAGCTTTTCGCAAGAATTTAAAAACATGGTTTTTCAGATCAACTTAGATTAGGGTTCTTACATTTTCGCTTTGCATCATAGGACTGATACCCTAGCGCTGGGACGCGCCAGTTGACGTAGCTATGTGCATTATAAAACTCATTATTATCATTATTATTATTATTATTAAATGCCCTGTGTTAAGTATTTATAAAATGGGCAAAACACTATTACCCATGAAAAAATCATAATTTGTCAAAAGCACAGAGGTCCATTGCAGCAGAGCTGTCCACTTGCCACACATCACGAGTCTTGGTTAGAGGCGTAGCGTAGTCAATAATGTTAGCAAGAGATGTGTGTTTCCTAAAAAGCAACGAGATGTACCCAACTAAAAAACATAGGGTGGGTTGTGGCTAATGGATAGTGTTAATGGACAGGGTGAAGGACATTCATTGTCAGCTATTTGTAGAAGTAAGGTCAGTCTGAAGTGAGATAGTCTGGACTATGCTGTCCACTCCAGTCCAGTTCCTCCTCATAGCAATGTAGCGCAGAGAGTCCCAGCAGAGCAGACTAGCATAATACCATCCCTAACATGAGGCGGCCAGGCTTAAGATGGGCAGCGAGAGCAGGACGTTTAGTAGCCCAGGACCAGCTGTAGACTTCACTAGGAAGAAGAGAGGAATCAGGAAAGCAGCTAATGTGAAAGCTGAAAAGTAGTAGAAGAAGCTACAGACTACCTAGCAGTGTGTAATAACCAAAGGCTGCTAGAACTCCAGGAGAGGAAGGTTTGTAACTACCTGGACCATAACACCGCTGTGCACTGTGGTGATCTACACAGCAAGGGACAGGCAATTCCTCTTCCTTTCTCCCTTTTAGTTGAAAATGTCAAAATGGTATAGCGGATATCACGATATTAATATTATGTGCATGGATTTGTGTGCTAAAGAGCATTGAAATGTGTTTTTTTCAATTGTCCATTTCTCTGCTTTGAGTAGTTATTAGGTTTTGAGCTACCTTTCCTAGTTATGTAGATTTGATGCCATTATAAGCTATAAGTGTTGGTGCATGTAGTAGGTTTAGTCTAAATTTTTCGCAATGGATATGTTGATTAATGATAAGATATAATCTGTCAGTATCACTTTAAAGGATGTATGACATAGGGAGCAAAGATTTAGACAACTGTGTGACTTTGTGCTCCATTATATATATGATGGTGATAGAAATTGTGTCTAATGCGTGCTGTTGTTGTAGGGTGATGTGCTAGTTTGGCATCTGATATCGCCAAAACTGACCCATCTGGAGGCTTGTAGCCAATTGATTGCCCCAGGAGTTGTCTCCTCATGCACTGGCATTGACAGGACACCATGATGTGATGACTTGAAGGGAGATAATGATAGAAGGGTAGATGAATGAGACTCAGGCAGGAAGAGGATGAGAGACAATGAGTCCAAATCAAAACCTCTCCCCCCCCGCCACCCCTATGCAGAAGATGAGGAGGGGACAGACACAGAAGAAGGGAGCAAGTGGGGTGAATATTACAAACGTTTTTCATTGCTAAGCTATCGTATGTGGCCTACAAGGGTGAGATCTAACATTACATGCAGTGCTCTGGTGCAGGTACTTTGATCATCCACGTTATTTTAAGACGGCTGGAACTTGGCCCATTAGTGTGACCAATATCTTCATGCCAAATCAGATTTTAAAAAAATATTGAAAATCACCATAAACCAGTATTTTCCCCTTTGAAATATAACATAAAGCACCAACTACAAGCTAAAAACATGTTAAAAGTATTTTGGAGCTGCCTAGCCTATTCCTACCTATTTTTAGTGCAAATAGAGGCACAATTGCTATGTCAAAAGAAAAAGAATATATCGTGTTTTACACAACCTTCTATTTAAGCACTATTTCCTGGCCCTTCTGTAACCTCAGGATCCATAGACATGTTTGGTATTCTTTTTGAGAAAGGTGGTGACTCATACTTGAAAGAAGACAGTGATATATACTGGATGCTCATAATTCTAGCTAGAACCCACAGCCAGATGCAGCCTTGTGGCGCCGACAAATAAGTACGCAACAGTGGGTGTGATTAACGCTTCCGAAAAATGAGAAAACAAGCTTCCCTCCCTCACAAAACAGGTACAGTACACCATTAGCAGTGGAGATGTCACTCACAGAACAGGCACAGATGGGCATTAGCAGTGCAAGCTTCCCTCTCTCACAAACTCGCAAAGCAGATACACCTGTGCATCATTTGACGAGCTTCCCATGTTCACAGAAAAAATACACCACAGAATCTCTCACACATTAGGAACAGCTGGAAATCACAATTGCTCATGGAACAAGTACTGCATGGGCAGAAGTGCAGGCTTCCTTCGTCATGGACCGGGTACAGCATAGTAACAGCAGTGGAAGCTTCCCTCCCTGCCAGTACAGCCGCAGCACATGCTTCCTACTGTCACTGAACAGGTAAAACACAGGATGCATCAGCGAAGCCTCCTCTCTCAGCAGCAGTGCAAACACCCTTGCCTATTTGATGAGTATGTTTCTTTATGGTTGTGTGGAGAGGTGAGTGAATGGATAGTCAAACACGTAAAACGGTTAAGTATGGGTGGTAGAGTATAAAGATGTGTTATTTCAGTGCCAAGATGTCCCTTGGGATGAATGTGTGCTTATAAATACATAGGTTATGTTATGTTACATGTGGAGGAGTGAATGGCTGTAATGATACATACGTGAATGGACGGAGAAGTGGATAGTGGTGTCAATTGGTGGACAATTGGGTGAGAGGGAGGCTGGATGGCTCACAAATTTGTTTTGATTAATGCAGAATTTGTGTGGACAAATGGGTGAGTAAATGAATGCAAATGGAAGGAAAATGTCGGTGGATTGGTGGGTGTTTGTGCATGGATATTTGATGTTAGTTTGTATGTATGAGTGGATTACAGATCACTTTGTATATGTGGTATATTGGTATTCCCTTGGTGTGTGTACAGATGTTTGTATATGTGGATGGGTCTGGTGTATGAATGTTCATATGTTCCCAGATGGATGCATAACTGGATGGATGTGTGAAAATGACCTCGATGCTGTTCTGTTTGGAGTTGCTCCCCTTGTGCACATGCTGAGATGTAAAAATGGGGCTAGTGGCATTAAAGGGTGTGTACATCTACATGCTGGGCAACAAAGCACGCTGAATCTCTGTGATGGGGAAAAACAGTTACCTAAACCCATGAAGAATCCTGATACAGCAGAGTGGCAGGGTTGCAGGTTACTATTTATCTGAACATTCATTATTTACAGCAGTTCAGAATGACACATGAAGCGCTATAAAAACAAATCACTGGGATGTTAATGACCGGTAAGTGAAGTGTACCTGTTTGTGCTGCTATTCTCAGAGTAGATATGGAACCACCTTAAACACTGTCCCCGTGACCCACTGTCACTCTGCAGAGAAATGTTGGGGGCAGTCCAGGCAGAGTCTAAGGAAAGTGGGTGGTGCAGTGCTAGGGAAATGGAAGACCTGACTTTTACATAGTGAAAGTGAACACCGCTGGGTTTTGTTAGGTCCTGACAGTGAAAGTGGATAAGTTCACTGGCAGGCAGATTGTACTTCTGTTACTTCTCATATACACCAGGGGAATCCCGTAGAGGAAACCAGACGAGGCAACGAGGAACACAGAATTTTATAGTCAACTTCAATTGCTGGAGAAATGTGTCTCAGATGTCCAAGCAAAGCACATAAGGGCTGAGAGGGGCATAAACCTCCAATGCAGCGCTCAATGGATCACTGTGGTCATTATCTCAGGGAGCCATTACTTTCAATGGGATGAAAAAGGTGGGGAGTCTCTAAAAGGGGTCTTGGCAAATTGGTATCACCTCGAATCCCTTCCAAGAGACTTGTCCTTTGTAATTAAGGGTGTGGCTGAATACATGAAAACTAAAATCCTGTGTTTTACCTAGCACGCCACCTTCCAGTATTTTGGTGCCTCTTTGTGAGTTTTATGGTTTTGCATCCAGACATTTACCACAACTGACACACACCTAAAAAGCAAGGCACACCTATTGTTTTTTTATGCTTGTTGGCAGCATCAAATAAATGTGTAACAGCAACCATTCTATTGTGGATAATTAGAACTGAAAATGTTTCAATTCTGAATATTTGAGAATGAATTAAACATTGCTAAGCTCTGTGGAAGTGGAGATGGTCTTCGGACTGTCTCTATTTCTTCTGTTGCCCATCCCCCCACTTTCTTCTGGTGTCTCTAATTCAGACATTTAGGGCATCATGTACAAAACGATATTAGCATTCACAAATCCTCTGATTCCATAAATCAGTGAGTTTGCGCATGCTAAAAACCTTTTTAAAATCACATTTGTTTCCGAACTGTTAGAAACCATTATGAATCAGTATTTGGAATGGACTTGTTAAGGGCATCCTTTACAAATACGGATTCCCTACGCCATGTATTAATGTTTTGTGACCGAAATACGGTCGCAAAACAGTAATATTTTACTACCACCTCAAAGGAGGTGGTAACCCATTGATAAATAGGTAAGGGTCGCCAGGGTACCCCTTCCCCATTGTGAAAGTTTAAAAAAACCTTTTTAAGGATTAGGCAGTGGTCCGAGGGACCACTGCTTACTAGTAAAACATGCTTTTAAAACCTTTCATTTTTCTTTTTAAATGCATCCCCTTATCCATTTAGGAAAATGGGCTGCATTTAAAACAAAAAAAAGACTGCTCTACTGAAAAGCAATCACAGACACACAGACATGGTGGTCTCTTGAGCCGAGAAGGCCATTGTACCTGTTATTGCAGCCAATCGTAGCAATTTGCGACTTACCTCATTAATATTATGAGGTAGGTCGAATTGCATTCCTCTACGATTCCGTATTTTATGACCGGATCTATTAATACATAGGTCGGTTCGCAAAATACAAATACATTCAGTAAAGGTTGGTGTACAAATTACAATCACTTTTACAGAGTGCATTTTAAGGCAACGAGGCCCTTAGTTCCTTTTTCTCCCCTCATCTTTCTGAAATTTTCCACCTGCATATCTCACACATCATCATTTTCCTCTTCATGCCGTCTTCCCACTCTCTTCTTCTGTAAGTACCGATGATTATCTCCTTTGTGCACACACAACCCCCCTGTGCTTAATTTGTTGAAACACACACCCACCCAGTGAATAATTTGATCTGGTGGTTGCCGGTGAGGGCCAACGGCACTCATTTTTAGGTCTCGCCTACGCAGCGCGCATGCGCTGCATAGGAAAAAGACCTTTTGAAATCGATCCGGTTTTGCAGGCAAAAACGTGCACGTGTTGCATTGCTTTGAATGGCAACGCGTGCACGTTTGGCGATTCCCTTGCGGGAGCGAGCTTTAAAACCATCTGTTTGTAATTAACAGATGGTTTCAAAGCTCGCTCCCGCAAGGGAAACAGGCGCAGGCCCCCTCCCCCTGCTGCCTCCTCCTCTCCTCTTCAAACTTGCGAGGCGCGCGCGCTTGTTTTATCTTTCTGAGGGAAAACACTACCTGCATCGCCGGTGGCGGGGCCTCCCTGCCTCTGCTTCCAGGGCAAGGCACAGACATACTGTCCTGGAAAATCCCCTTTGATCCAGAGGGAGATGTGAGATCTGCATAATTGCTTTAATTGCAGCCATTTCCACAATGAGTAGTCCTGCTGTCAGAAATAACTAGGGTGCAGGCATGAGGGTGGGGCAAACATATCTGACAGCAGGCATGAAAGGGATGAAGGGTCTCTTTTTCTCGCTGCCATTTAGTTAATGGCCAGATGTGTAACAGAGGAGAAAAAAAGCAATTATCATTGGGACAGAATTGGCCTCAGCCAACAGGAATTCAGCTCTGCGCACGCAGACGTGTCCTACACTTTCCATAGGGCTGGTGAATGCAAAGAAAATGGCAAATTTTCAGCGTTTCCACTCGTAGCTAGACCGAGCTCTCGTGTTGAGTTTCTCTGCAATTTGATGCCAGTGCGTGATTTATCGACGCTGATGTCTGTGAAAGAAAGTGTGTGTATTTGTTTACTAACTTATTAAAAGAAAAGCTCACTTAATATGTTTAAATATGTAATTATATGTCTCCAAGCTTACATATAGATGCATTAACAGCTTCTCCTGGGTTTAATGTTTCCTAATGTAATACATGCACTGGGAAAGACAATGTACGATGCCTAGAATAGACTACATTTTTAGATTGTCCCTTAAACTAACTGCTGCACACAAACACTATCATACATCTGTAATTACTTTGTTGAATTGCATTTTTCTTATCTAAACTATGTAATGTGAAATAAGGTTATCACCCACTGCCATACACCATAAAGATGGTATGAAAATCGAATGCTCAGAACAGTGTTTATTCATCAAATCAATCTTTTTTTTTTTGCAACTAATTTTATTCCACTGTCTTTTATATATTATTTAGAAGTGTCCTGAAGAAACTGTTCTTTCGCTATATTCAGCTTTTTTGCTCCTTTTCGTTTTGCTTTTGCGCTGTTAAATCACCTCAGTCGCATGAAGCATGCACCAAAATAAAAAAATAAAAAAATAAAAAAAAAAGTGATTATCCACTTAAGTACTAATGTTTGTCGTCCGCAGAGCTCTTTTCATAAAATACCCCGTTAATGTAAACTTCTGAAATTTTTTCAAACTCTCAGTTCATCTGACTCATTTGACCTTTTTCGCCATAAAATGCAGACAACGAAGTGCTGGCACTGCTAATGCAGCAAACGGTAGTATTACAGCTGTGCTCTTAATTACATTTGATGAAGTACAGTGCTCAATCTTAATGACCCACTTTGATAAGTGATCAATATTTCAAGTGCGGTATAAAAAACATTAATTATTCAGTTGAAAATAGAAAACCACATTTAAAGTTCGGACAATGGATATCCGAGGCAGTCCTCGTCCCTCAGATGCTCACAACGTTCTAGCAGTCCCCCAAACTCCTCCATTTATGGATTAACTTATTGGTAGACCAATGCAAAACATAGCATGTGTATTTTAAAGCGAATGTGAACTCAAGGGCATCTTGGTGCTGAATAACAGATGTTTATTGGAACCCAACTCATTTTATCGACCTCAGACGGATGAAAGGCTGAGTGGATCCGACAGGATTTGAATCTGTGCCCATGAGCTCGAGCACAGGCCCCCAACAGTGGATGCATTAGTCCACTAAGCCACCAGACCTGGCTTACCACAACCCCACTGCTAATATTTGCTCGTAGACGATTCACAAATAAATCCCTCAGTAGAATCACAAAATGCCTCTGTCAGAAAGGCCCCTCGGAGAGCATTTATGGACAAATAAAATGCTGCAGTTTAGCAGAGTTCCCACATTCATCAAAAGTGTCTGAGTGTGACAAAAATAGGCCCCATCATCAAAATAAAAGTGGCCCCACATAGTGAATAACATAGCTAAACAAGCACTGGCAAAGCCAATAGATCTGGCATCGTCCACCAGCCTTTTGGCAATTCTTGTTTTGTTTTTTCATGGCTTTTGCAAAACTTTATTATTTGGAAAGCTGCCAGGTGTTTGTCAATCTAAAAAACCATTGACTACAGGCCAAAATGTTTTTGGGACTAAAAAAAGCACATGTCATTGTAGTACTCCCAAGCACTGAAGGGAACTACTTTGTTTGTGGACGTGCTCCTTATGAAATGGCAGCATGCCGTAACTCATAGTGAAGTCAACCAATGGCTAAAGTAAGGTGACACGTTGCCCCTCGATGCATGCTTTAGTGGGATGTAAATGACACAGACAAATGGATGAAGTGTGGCTGAAGGAAACCCTACAAGTAACCAAGTCATACACATAATTTTACTAACATCAAAAGGTATTGGCTATCACAGACTTAAACAAGCATTGGCATAGCCAATAGGTCTCGCCTTTGGGACCTTATAAGTGTTTAGCCATGCAACAGTTGATGTTGATGCACCAAGGACATTGTGCTGCATAACTAAATACTTATAAGGTCCCAAAAGCGAGACCTATTGGCTATGCCAATGCTTGTTTTCCTAGGGGCTGTCCACAGCCTACCTTAGGGGTGACTCGTATGTATTAAAAAGGAAGTTTTGGGCCTGGCAAATGGTTTACTTTGCCAGATCGAATTGGCAATTAAAAACTATACATACACAAGCTGCAATGGCAGGCCTGAGACTTGTTTAAAGTGCTACCTAAATGGCACTTACTGACACTAATTATCGGCACTTATTTTCCCTCATCAGTCATTTCCTGAGAGTAAGAGAGGGAAAAACATACAAACAGGAAAGAAGGAGGAAGCAAAAAACAGCCACCAAGGGAGAAAGCAGGAACCTGGAAGAATGAGATAAAGGGTCAAGGAGTGACTGGCAGTGGACTACAAAGGCCAGAGGTGGGTTCAGGACTATGCAGACTTGGTATTCTGGCGTTGATATTTAATAGCACCAGCAGCTGGCTTCTCAGCAATGCTTTAGGCACCACCGGCAAAAGCACTGCATCCACCAGATCAGAAGTAAGCTGAACACCTTTATGACACACTGACTGGCATGTGAGAAATTCACAACACCTACAGACTCATCTCCAGAGCTCTCACTCGTGCCCATCTTGAACACTGAACCACAACAGGAACCTAGAGGGGTTTCAGTTCATATAAGAGTCATATGTTGCATAAAAAAACCATCAAAAACACAAGGTGTGGAAAAAATGCAAATACTCAACATTTTTAAAAAAATGAAATGTAAACAGGGATTGAATCGCTGTTATGAATTTTACCTCATGATTTTCTACAGACATCGTTGGGAATTTGAGTATTATTTTTGCCTGTAGAGGATATGATATTTGAATCCAGTAGTGACCCATTTCAAGACTGTTTTTAATTACTGCCACATCTGAGACCTGTCAGGGCCCGACCCACTTAAAGACCTGTGGATGCACACTGATGTGGAGTAAGGCACAGTAAGTGCTGAATCAGATCCGTGCCCTCGGCCCTGCCAACTTCGCAGGTCGCTCTGCCATCCCAGGTGCAGTCTTACAGGTGGGAGAGCTACTGAGAGTTGAGTTAGATGCCTGGCTCATCTCAAGGTCCTCTTAGACGCTGAAGCCCAAAATGAGCTGAGCTTTCATGTGACTTCTGCCTTCCCCTACATTCTAACCTAATGCGCCAAGAATTAACATTACAGCAGGGGCCTTTGGACGAGAGAAAGAGATGCCCAATCTAGTAGCCAAATTGCACAATATGAAACCAGAAAATCTGGGATCAACCCTTGCTTCTCCACTGGAACAAATTTTGTAATCCTAGGCAAATATTTTATTTCACAAAGGGCCAGATGTACGACCATGACAATTTGCGACTCACAAATTGCACTCGATTGCGAGCCGCAATTTGCGAGTCGCAAAATGCCATGTACAACAGTGTCTGAGACACTGTTTGCGCTTCCCAATGGGGTCGCAAATTGCATGCCTCATCAATATTCATGAGGCACTCGCAATTTGCGACCCCCTTGGGAATGGATGGCTCTCCCAGGGATGGTGGCCTGCTGGGCTCAGCAGACCTCCATGTCTGGGACTGCTTTTAAATAAAGCAGTGTTTTTCTTTTAAATGCAGCCCGTTTTCCTTAAAGGAAAACGGGCTGCATTAAAAAAAAAAAATGAAACATTTTCGTTTCAATTTTCAAGGGCAGGTAGTGGTCCCTGGGACCAATGCCTGCCCCTAAAAAATATTTTCCCCTGCATTTCCAAAGGGGAAGGGGTCCCCTGGGGACCCCTTCCCATTTGCGAGTGCATTACCACCCTCTTGAAGAGGGCGGTAAATTGCGAGTGTTTTGCGACCACAATTGCGGTCACAAAACATTCATACATGGGTTAGAGAGTCGCTATTAGGAAGGGACGCCCTTGAAACGCCCCTTCCTAATCGCGAGTCACAATTCCTATTTAGCGAGTGGCAAAAAAAATGTGACTCACTAAATCGGAATAGTACATGGCCCTATTCGTTTTTGCATGCGCAACCGGGTTGCTAACCCGTTTGCTCATGCAATTTAGGGTCGTACATCTGGCCCCAAGTCTTTTTCTCTTCATTATCACATTGGACAGTACCTTCAAATGTGTGAGTTCAGGAACTGCACTTTACAAGAACCTCTTCTATTTGATTTAACAGACTATAATGTTGCCTCATCTGTAAAAAGAATCTCAGCCACATATAGGTGCATATTTATCTAACAGTAACGGAGCGCAGTGCAGCAAGTCACCTTCCTGCACTGCGTTACAGGGAAAGGGCAGGAATGCACTGTATTTATCACAATACAGTGCATTCCAGTCTTTTCCCAGCATTAGCGCACAATGGACTGCCTAGCGCCATGGTGCAAGGGTGCCTGCGTTGCATGCAGGATTGTTTTTGTGCAGAAAGGGGGCACCTTCCTGCACAAAAACAATCCCCTGAGGCATTTTTCTCTATCTGTGTGTGCTGCAGAATGCAGCATACATAGAAAGAGAAAGTAACAAGGAGCAATAAAGATATTTCTCCTCATTACACTTCCTCTCAGAAGGCGTAGCATTTTGGCGCATTCCCAGGTCTACCAGTAATGGTAAATTTGGGAATGCATCAAAATCCATGGACGTTGGGTGGGAACACCCTTGAAATACCTCTCTGGGGCAGAGTAAAGCAATGCAATGATTTGCACTGCTTTGCGTTACTCCTGATGTATCAATCCACTCAGGGCCACGCAACTTGGCCTTGTGTGGCTTGATAAATCACATTTTGGGGTTGCGTCGTGCATGCAACAGGTTGCGTCATGCAAAAGCGATGCAACCGCCTTGATAAATAGGGCCCCCTAGGGTACACTTGACAACTGATTTGCCTCTGATATAATTAGTGTCATTGTCGTCAGGGCATGGGGAGGCATGAATATTTCTAAGATGATGTTTTACAACTATTACTTTTAACAAATATGAAGATCTAAGATGAAACGCTTCCACATGTTAAAGTTTTATCAAGCACTGCACTTGGGGCAGCTTCCCTGCTGAACTTGGCCCTTTCTGCGGGGTCAGCCAAAAACGTTTTGTCGTGTAGTTCCTATATATCCTATACAGGATCTGTGCGTTCGGATAACATAAACTGTGGGTTTGGTGGCGGACTGATTCCGTGCACCCCCACCGGATACGTTAGCCTGTCTGTATCAGTTAGCTCACAGTGCCACTATATTCTCCTCTTATCACAGAGAGAATAGATTCTGGCAACCGCAGAACATGACAACCCTGATCCCCCAGGATCGTGGAAACAATATACTACCTTTCGCTCAGTCCCTCGTGCTTACTTAGTTTGTCTCAGAGAGATACACAGAATAACCATACTGGGCGTTTGTCAATAAGGATTTATTGAACAGTTGTTATTCTAGTGTAGCATAGATGAGCGGCAACAACCATTAGAAAGTAGCAGAGATATATGATTAGCAATACTACGAAAGTAAAGGGATGGTATAGTTCTACCATCTTGCAGAAATCATGAATATATACAAGTACATAAAACACATGATAAAAGTGCGTACTCCTACAATGCCTCCCTAACCAGATGTACCTAAATGTACCTAGCATCTATGTAGGTGTTATGCCAAGAATCCCTCTAGGATCTAGTCAACCCCATTACCTTAGAATGAGAGAATATGGGACCCCATCCTGGTCTCGAGTTGGACACCCCGCGAGGGATGTTAGACCACTGCGAGCTGGAGCGTCTGCATGCAGGAACCTCAGCGTCTCTGGTCAGTGTGTCAGCCAGGAAGTCACGGTCTCCTCTATCTTCCTAAGCAAGATGTGCTGTATATATACCCATAGGTCTCCCCAGGGGTCCTACCTTGCTGTGTTACTGTGTCGGCCTAAAGGATGACGTTGGGCCTGAACTTTATACAGAGATATTATACAGGAGATGGTAATCCTACTGTTAGTCCTGCTGTGCTTCCAAGAAGCCTCATGCATAATGTATGAGAGTCAAACCAGGGAAAAACCCGCGTTCTGAATGCAGTGTCATATCTAGGTAAAAGGTCAGTGCCTAAGAACCGTTATGTATGTAATGTAGGGAAGAATACAGGTGAAAGGTTGCAATGTTACCTGCACCTATATAGGGTACCTATATGTAATATAACACCCACTCCTCTTCCGACTGGACAACATATGTAACCTATTACTGTACTACTAGCATAACTAGATAGCGGTACGCACAAAGTTTATAAAAACATCTCTTTAGCTAAATTTTTTTTTAAACTTCTAAAAAAAATGTAAAAAGAAAATATTTCGAGCCCTAGCTCTAAGTGTCCGTAATTATAGTCCGAACCACTATAAGCATTATAAAAGCCATGTATGCCCAAAAAATGAAAGGAATGTCAATTTTGTTTTTGAGTTCCCAAATTGAGCTTGTTTAAAAAAGGGCGAATTTCTTCCAGCACACGACGAGCCAAATGAGTCAATTGTTTATGTGTCCTGGCTGGTAGACGCAACATTTCCGTTGCTTGCTTCCACCGTAGACGGCCCCTGTAACACCTTGCAGAGTATGTCAATTGACCACAGATGATGTTCCACGCTGTCCGCAGCCGGTGCTGGGGCAGCCTGTGCACCGTCCAAAGCCTGGGTGTCAGTGGATGAGCCGGTATTCATACCAACAGGTGCAGTTACTACTTGCGGTGGCTGAAGGAATGCCGCCATCAACATTGGAATACGCTGAGGACACTGCAGAACATGGGCCGTTATCGGGTCCAGTAACGCATTCACGTCCGGTGGCGCACATGATGGGAGTGTCAAACACAGGTCTAACACTCATTCTTCTCCACAAAACAGGCATCGGAGGACAGGTAAGATGCAGTCCATCCAGACTGGTTGAAATGACAAGAACCAAGATGCACTTAGTTCTCTTAGGTGAGGCGTGCCTAGATGTTGTACCATGCGGTCACAGTATTTACGCTCCAGGAGTGCTTTTTCAATCTCCTTGGTGACTAGGACGTCCATTGGTAGCAAATAGAAAACAATCAGGATACCTGCTGCTAGGAACAGGATGAGCGGAAGTCCTCCAAAGATGCTTCCAAATACGGAGTTTAACAAGTTTGGGATAACTCCAAGTACCGTCTGAAAGGTGCTCAGAAGTTCCAAACCTATGGTCTTAAATAGGTGGACAATTCCTGTCGTATCAGACATGTTAAAGATACGATTTACCATTTCTGCGAAATGGAAAGGGCAGTTTGTATGAATGAGCGCCTGTATCTCTGCCGAAGACCTCGCGATCTGGAGATCAAAAGTCTCTCGATCGGAGGTTAATGGCACAGACTTCTGTAGAAGCATGGCTTTCATTCTGCTTAGAGTATCAAACCGTATTAAAGAAACAGTCAGTGAAGGCCATAACTGCGCCTCCCTGACTTTATGTGTCGGTGGAAACAATACTTGCATACAAGTAACCCTGGAGCTCACGGTTACCAGGTATGCGATGCCCGGAAGCATGCCACAGCAGCCTTGAATGTTCAGCATCAAGTAACTCCCATTCGAAAGTAGCCTAAATGCTGGAGTAATCACTGCAGCTGGGGCACCCCTCAGATGACAGGACAGGTTCGCCACAGAACCATTACAAGCCCCGTGCAGCATTATATCCTGGCATATGAGTGATCCACTTAAAGCGTTCTCACAGTTTGTACCGCTCAGAAACACTTCTCGATCCCCACTCCGGCATCAAAATCTGTATGGTAATACCCATGATTCCTTAATGTATTCCTTACCCATTTCTTCATATCTGCCTGCCTGCATTTGTTCAAGGCAATACTGAAACTGAAAAGTAGTGACCGGTAGAGTTATGTGGCCATGGATTAGCCATTCCGTGGGCGGTGATTCTGCCACTGTGAAAGGTAATCTATCCAGTTTTTCGATACGCAGCATTGTATATTTTGCTCCCCTTTGTGCCATTTCTATCTGTTTATCTGTTAGATTGTATTCAGAAAACAGAGACGTGCTGTTGATAAAACGCCAAGGCACATAGCCTGCATGCAAAGATTGTAGCATCCAACTTAACAACATAATAGAACGTAATTGAGATTGCCCGTGTTGTAATATGGCCAAATCTTGTTCTAGTATGTCTATCGCAGAAGATACAATGTTGCCTAAGGAATATATCCTGGAGGTCAATGTAGTTAACCCATTGTCTACCACTGCTAGAGATTTTTCTAGATTTATACGGTCTATCTCTCGTAGTCTCTCTGCGGCCTCTTGTTGGGATATTTTCCAAATTTCATTATAGACAGCATAATAGAAACGTTTCTGATGTGGCTTCCTGGGACCCATTAAAAAATCCCTAAGATCCACATCCTGTGACAGTAAGGATAAGTGTTGTTTCACCTGTGTGAGTGTTGAGGTTTTTAGCCAATCGAGGCACAACTTCCCAACACTGTAGGATGTCACTACCCCTGGATGTTGTCTTTGTACATAACGTTGATCTGTCCTATGGATACTAAGCCCTTCAGCTTTACCCATGAATCTTGCCTGACAACTATTAGTGTCTGCGGGCCAAATCAACCATTTTCTCCAATCGGGGTCTGATCTGTTGTATTGTATGATGTCATCTACTGTAATTTCTTCCTGTGATGTTATGTTGCCCTCGGTGTGTGATGGAGTCGGCGACCGAGGTGCGTTCAAGTCTTTGTTCTTGGCTAGTCCAAGGCAAGACGTCTGTTGCACTGTCTCGTTCAAAAACATAATTTGTTGAGGGATGAGGCATGCTCTAAACAAAGCTTCTGTTCCCTGAACTTGCCATTCTCTAGTACCCCAGACTGATTTTAAGTCTATGGTGTCTTTCCATAAGTCGAAACCTTGTTCAGACAACTGGGCAATAAAGGAAGCAGAGTAAATCTGTTTGGTGTTTGTTAACATATTTTTCTGTGCTGATGTTGGTGCAACCTTATAATAATATGAGGCTGGGTCAGACATATTAAACCCCGAAAAATATGGAAATTTCTGTGTAAATGTTTTTGAACTGCCTTTCGGCGGTGTTGGACAATGTTCCCACTGGTGGTATGTGAACACATTTCTAGGATTTGCATTTATGCAGAAAATGATGACCATATTGTTGATAACAAAACATACTTTAGAAATCTGATGTGCTTTCCAATGTTTCACTATTAGAACACGCAGCAGATTTTTCCAAATCAGATAACATGTTATTGACAGTTTCAAAATCCCAATCATCGGAAAATGTACTTGAGGTAATGATATCACTCAACGATATTTTAAATAAATGAGGAATTCTTAAAATTCAAGTCGGACCAAATATATCGAAATCAACCTTGTCCCAAACTATACCATCCGGTATAGGAACTGCTGTAATATTCACTGATGACAAGTCTCTTTGTTCTCGATGAGATGATTGATGTGGTTTTAAAAGTAAGTTCACTTTTTGGGCTGCAGAGCTTTGTCGAAGGTATCTTCCATTAACCAGCATACTAAAAACTATTACCAAGCCTACCCAGAAAAGAAAGAAAAGTATCCCGGTGATTACCCATAGTTCTACCCAGGAAGAGACCAGGTAAGTCTTTTTAGGAAAGTGCATAAAGTTTTTAATTTGCTGTTTGCGTGATTTTTTGGCTGGTGTTGTTTCCGGTTCGCTTGGATCCAAAGAAAACGTATCAAAGTTTATGAAGTAGCCAGAAGCAGTTCGATCAATTGTTAGTATTGCATCAGGATTTGTAGAAATCGTGGTTTGCTCTCTTTGAGGCATGTTGACGTAGACATCTGTATTTGGTCTAATAGCGAGTTGTCTCTCATTTTGAGTTTGATTTTGAATTTGAACTTCAGGTTCAAGAGGAACGAGTTCCATAGCATTGTTGCATAGTCCTTCATTCCGTGCAGGGGACTCTTCGAATGTGATGAGTCTTTCCGTTTGAAGTTCTTGGATTGTAGCGAGAGGAGGGCGTCTGCTACTTTGGAGTCCATGTGGCCTCCTACTCAGTATCGGCCACATATTGTGGTTTGATTAGGTCGATTGAGACAAATCTTTTCTCCTTTTTTCCGGCAAGAGGTGGTAGAAGTACAGTTCTTGTTCCTTCAATTGCTAGGACCGGTACAGGCTTTCTGTATGATGGCCCAAATTCTTTCTTGTCCGCTATCTTTTCTCTGACCAGATCCCCGACTTTTGGGATCCAGACAGGTCTTGCCGTGACTGATTTGACTTCCCCAGTGGTGGTCTGCTTCAGATGGACATTACTTTGTTGTGTCCTGGATTCATTTAGATCCTGTAAAACAGCCAAACGTTCATGGATGTCAAAAGGATTTTCATCCGCCACTGCGCCTTCACAATCAAGATCAGGTACCCACATTCTTGTCCCAAATAGGACCTCATATAGAGTGACCCCCCCCCAGAGAACTTCTTGGCATGTTGTTCAAAGCTCGCTGGACTCCATAAAGATGTTTTACCCAACTTTCACCCGTGCCTAATAGCTGTTAAAGATTGCCTTAAGTCCCGGTTTTTTCTCTCCGCTACCAAATTTCCCTCGGGATGGTACGGAGATGAGTACCGCAATGCTACACCCAATCCTCGCATGACCTCCATGTAAGCCCGAGAGCTAAACGCAGGGCCCTGGTCAGAATGTAATGTGCCAATTGCGTATGTCCCTATGAAGACTCGCAAATCTTTTATAACAGTTCGAGCGTCAGATGAGCGCTGGGGCCACACCCATAGGAATCTTGAGGAGGAATCCACTGCAACCATGATATACCTGTAAGCCCCATCACATTTTAAGGGGCCGCAGTGGTCCAGGTAAATGCACGCAAATGGACAGTCTGATGCTGTCTAAGAATGGGATTTGCGCTGGGCGAGCTATGGTGGAACCTTTCATCTGCTGGCAGATGTCGCATATTCAAGACATAGTCTTTAGTCTGCTTTGTTAATCCAGGCCACCAATAGCGTTGTTTCAACAAAGAAACAGTCGCCGTAACTCTCTGCATGTGCAGAACCTATCCCTTCATGTGCTGCTAGAATTAAACCTAACCTAAGATCCATGTTTGGAATTACTCTATCCCCCACTCCAGGAATCTGAGCAAATGGGATGTTATTGGCATCTAACTTGTAGGAGTACTTGAGTGGAAACTTTTTTGGTACTGCTCCGCTGTTTTTGCGACAAGCATTGATAGCTACCATAATCTCACCGTCTATTCTAGTTCGAGAACGAGTGATTGCAGCTACGGAAGCCGTGCGTACAGCCCCCTTTGCGGCTTCATCAGCCAATGAATTCCCTTCAATGTGAACGCCATCACGCTGATGACTCAGTGTATGTATCACGTGAGCCCTCGGTAGTTCTGTTTTCAACTCCACTACCTGTTCCCATAGCATTTTATGCTTAATTGTGCCACCTTTTGCATCTTTGAACACGTTTTGAACCCAGTACTGCAAATATTCATTGTAAGACTGCACACAGTAAAAGGAATTGCTCACAATTAGTGTGGGGAATTCTCGATCCGTATTCACCAGTGCCAGTACCAAAGCTTTTAACTCTGCCAGCTGTGCCGTGCAGTCTCCTAGAGATTGCGTTTTTGTGCAACTTGGATGGAATTCTCCATCCTGCATGCGACCTTTAACAATTGCACATGCTGCGCTATATTGTTGCTTACTTCCTATAGCTGGTTGAGCTGATCCATCAGTGTAAATTATATATTCATACTGATCTAGAGGCATTATTTCGTTTGGTAGAGGATATTCTTGTTCGTATTGCAGGAATGCTTGTGTCTTAAAATTTGGGTCGTACCAGTATTCTACATCTGTTGCAGTGAGAGAATTAGCCCATTGTATCCATCTCAGATGTAAAGCTTTAGCATTAGGAACGCTTGCCTTTGTCACAGCCTCTAAGGCTGGAACCGGAGTTACTACTATTATTCGTTTCCCCTGAGCCAGTGCTCTTTCTCTCACTACAGCGGTCTGTACTGCTGTCAGAATCTTTTCTGTAGATGCGAAGCGCATCTCAGCATTTGTGTACAAATGTGATTTGTATGCAATTGGTACTGTTTCACCTTCATTATATGTCAGATAGGTGTACCCAGATTGACCCGCAACTATACGGATCACCAGGTTGCGTACGTTTACGCGTGTCTGTAAGTGTTTGGAAGCTATCATGTCAGCTTGTAAGGAACGAAGTGTTTCTGTATGTTCCTGCGTCCATTGTTTTACAAAAAAATCAGGTTTTATTAAATCTTAGAAAGGTTTCACTCTTTCTGCGTAATCTAAAATGTATGTTCTATCAAAATTTAGGAATTCCAGAATTGACTGTAAATTTTTCAATGATTTTGGAGGTTGGAGCAGCGCGCATTTTTCAAAAAATTGGCTGCCAGGCTTTTTCCTTCACTTGAAAGCTCATATCCTAAAAACAGGACACTGAGGTGGGCAATTTTTGATTTGTTAAAGTTGAATTTGTAGCCCTCAGATGCAAATCCCAAAATTATGATATTCACTCTGTTCAAGTGTTCCTCTAGGTCATCGTCTGTTAGATAAATATCATCCACATAGGACGATGCCTCTTCATCCAAATTTTGAAGTAACTCTGTTACTCTGGCCGAAAATAACCCCGGGCTGGTCTTATACCCTTGGGGGAGTCGAGAAAATTGCCGCTGAGTCCCTAGCGCTGAGAAGGCTGTTAGATACCTGCTTTCAGGCGCTATATTTTGGCAGAAAAATCCATTTGAGATATCAAGTGTTGTTTTGTAT
The DNA here is from genome assembly GCA_963921515.1 of Calotriton arnoldi. Lineage (NCBI taxonomy): Eukaryota > Metazoa > Chordata > Amphibia > Caudata > Salamandridae > Calotriton > Calotriton arnoldi. Next base: position 1,708,997 of record CAWUFW010000959.1, on the reverse strand, counting down.
TTTTTCCGCACAATGTTATTCATTAATGTGGCACTGTGTGCATTTTGGACTGCAAATGTCTTAGTGCAAGTGTTAAAATGTCTATAATCTAAAACTAGACGATATGAATTGTCAGGTTTCATGACAGGAAGCAAAGGATTGTTCATTGGTGAGGTGCAATTTTCGATCACCCCTTGGTATTCAAGTTGATCTAAGATCTCCCTGACCTGTTTTTTAGCTTCTTGCTTTATTGGATACTGCCTCCGTGCAGTTGGAGTATTTTTTATAGGAATTATGTGGTGGGTTGAATCCACATCCCATCCAACATGGTTTTTATATAATGCCGGAGCCTGGGCTACCGCCCACTACTGCGCATATGAGTGTTGTAGATGCCTGGGAATATGGTCTGAGAAAGCCGGAAGAATTACTGTTTCTCCTTTAGAGCAATCCATGACGAATGCTGGCGGCCAATCTTGTTCAGCTAATAAAATATCATAGCCAACCGTCAGGTTCTCCCAAAAGAGACCCCTCACTGTTCTACATTTGTCCCCCTCCATTTGGAGCGTTATTTCATATACTTTATGTGGGACACTTACCCTAGTATCGGGTGTTTCTACCGTGATATAATCATTCAAGTCCGCTGTCACCAGAAATTCCATCAGGTTCTGGCGAGCTATTGTTATTTCTGCGACACTGTCTAGCATCGTCAGAGCCCATTCCCCGTTCAGTAGTCGAGTCCTCAGAATTCTGGGCATGTCTGATCTTTAGACCTGCAACTTTCTTCTTTTTGAACTGTGGCTTTTGCTTTGGTTTCTCTTCTTTTTTAGAAGTGTGATCTTGAGCGTGCTGCTTGTCTCTGGTTGTACCTCTTTTCGGAGGGCTCCTGTGGCGGAGATCTACCTCGGGATTGAGATCTGTTTCCTTTAAAGTTTTGTTGTTTTTTATTGTCCCACTTCTTCTTAGTTGAAGCAGGTGTCTGCTTGGAAGTGTCCTTTTCAGGACTGCCCATCAGTTGTGGTTTTAAAGCTTTCCCACCCAAACTGTCTCTGCCTAATTCTGCATATGCAGTTTCAATTATTTTTGGTAGTTCGTGTTCCTGTTCTAAAGGACTGAACTCCCTTAGGCGTTGGCGGATAGCCACTGAAGCTGCTTCCCCCTTAATGTTAGCTAGTATTATGGCTGATACCTGGGCATAGTTACCTAGTAACTTCATCCCTAAGTTTAGGGCAGGTTCTGCTCCATACTCGTTTTGTATTTGTCTCAATACATCAGGTACTACTGCTAATGACGGGATACCATGAGTTCTGGTATAAATGGCAGCAAAGACTGTTCCCCAAGTGGTACAATCCTCTAATTGTGGTGTTACCCCCATGGGCAAGCAGATTGTTAGCATTCTGTATTTTTCATACGGGGTAGTATTCGGGAATACTGCCTCTAGCTGTGTTATTATCTGAGCAAACCAGAATGGTATTTGTTCACGTTTTGTGGGCATTTTACCCATTACCACGTGTAATGTTTGTGGTGTAATTTTAGTTGCTGTACCCTGAATTTGAGTTCCATTTGTTGCAACTATTGCTGGTTGGACTGTAAATGTCCTCATGACGAATTTTAATTAAATCTTTATGTTGTATAAGTAAGTCTCCTGGTGGCATTGTGTCAATGTCAGGATGTGGTGTGTAGGTTGCTAATATCGGCCATGTTGCCCCTTCTCCTCCGAGCGGCCGAGTCTTACTCTTCTTCTTATGTGGAGTAGGGCGCCATAAACCAGTATAAGTGTTCCTGGTATGTGAGCGGAACCTTTATGTCCTCAAACGGACAGTATTCCGCTGGTGCATCTCCTTCCGTGTAGGAGTGAAATGTTTATGTTCTTGCATTTGCTGCTGGGAATGTAACCCACGAAAAAAATACCTCTGTTCTGTTAGATTTGTGTGCCTCAATCACGAAAACTACTATGCCACCCCTAGATTCTCTAGCAGTCTCAGGGTGACTGTATTTCCAAAATTTTGTGCAATTTGTATTGCGTCTGCATCTTCCTCGTCTGTGAGGGGCAGATTTTGTTGCAGAGGGTCTATTTCCTGGTTAGTCATTGTTTTTAGTACACTAAATACCTTTTCAAGGGAACCAAGATACAGTGTTATGCACAATTTTAGGAACAATGTGTCCTTCAAGCTTGATTAACCAACAGCCAATAAATAGGATTTTTTAGCCTACTCAGCTGTGGCGGAGTTTGTGCCCACCCACTCCAGACGTCTCTGGTGTTTTGTGAGTAGTGGTCTTTGAGAATAGCACGACTGAACTACTCAGATTCTACTGAAAAATAAGTACCCAACCAACGTTGGCGGCGCCATGTCGTGTAGTTCCTATATATCCTATACAGGATCTGCGTGTTCGGATAACATAAACTGTGGGTTTGGTGGCGTACTGATTCCGTGCACCCCCACCGGATACGTTAGCCTGTCTGTATCAGCTAGCTCACAGTGCCACTATAATCTCCTCTTATCACAGAGAGAATAGATTCTGGCAACCTCAGAACATGACAACCCTGATCCCCCAGGATCGTGGAAACAATATACTACCTTTCGCTCAGTCACTCGTGCTTACTTAGTTTGTCTCAGAGAGATACACAGAATAACCATACTGGGCGTTTGACAATAAGGATTTATTGAACAGTTGTTATTCTAGTGTAGCATAGATGAGCTGCAACAACTATTAGACAGTAGCAGAGATATATGATTAGCAATACTACGAAAGTAAAGGGATGGTATAGTTCTACCATCCTGCAGAAATCATGAATATATACAAGTACATAAAACACATGATAAAAGTGCGTACTCCTACGATTCCTCCCTAACTAGATGTACCTAAATGTACCTAGCATCTATGTAGGTGTTATGCCAAGAATCCCTCTAGGATCTAGTCAACCCCATTACCTTAGAATGAGAGAATATGGGACCCCGTCCTGGTCTCGAGTTGGACACCCCGCGAGGGATGTTAGACCACTGCGAGCTGGAGCGTCTGCATGCAGGAACCTCAGCGTCTCTGGTCAGTGTGTCAGCCGGGAAGTCACGGTCTCCTCTATCTTCCTAAGCAAGATGTGCTGTATATATACCCATAGGTCTCCCCAGGGGTCCTACCTTGCTGTGTTACTGTGTCGGCCTAAAGGATGACGTTGGGCCTGAACTTTATACAGAGATATTGTACAGGAGATTGTAATCCTACTGTTAGTCCTGCTGTGCTTCCAAGAAGCCTCATGCATAATGTATGAGAATCGAACCAGGGAAAAACCTGTGTTCTGAATGCAGTGTCATATCTAGGTAAAAGGTCAGTGCCTAAGAACCGTTATGTATGTAATGTAGGGAAGAATATAGGTGAAAGGTTGCAATGTTACCTGCACCTATATAGGGTACCTATATGGAATATAACAGTTTTGCCTTAACCCTCCGGTTTCCTGAACACGTTTTTGTTGGCTTTTAGGACTCTGCACACTTTACCACTGCTAACCAATGCTAAAGTGCTTGTGCTCTCTCCTCTAAGCATGGTAAATTTGGCTTAACCCAAATTGGCACATTTAATTTGCTTGTACATCCATAGTAAAGTGGTACTACATATACCCAGGGCTTGTAAATAAAATTTTACTAGTGGGCCAGCATTGTGCCACCCACTTAAGTAACCTTTTAAACATGTCTCAGGCCTGCTATTGCAGCCTGTGTGTGCAGTTTCAACTGCCATTTCGACCTGGCAAAATAAACCTTTTGCCAGACCTAAACCTCTCTTTTTAATACATATGTCACCCTAGAGTAGGCCCTAAACAGTCCATTGGGCAGGGTGGAGTGTATTTAAAAAGTTGGAGATGTACTTTAAGTTTTACATGTCCTGTTAGTAAAAACCTCCAAATGCGTTTTTACCACTGTGAGGTCTACCTCTACCATAGGATAAAATTGGGTTACCTTATTACATTTAATAAGTGATAACTTTCAATTGGGAGCAGGTAGGAATTTTGAGTGTGGTCTCTAAAGATTTCTAATTTAAAACCTTCTTTAATAGTAAAGTTGGATTTTAACTCACAATTCTGCAACTGTTACTTTTAGAAAGTTGGCATTTTCTTGTCCTAACCATTTGGTGCCTGCAGCATGTATCCTGGGTCTCATCACTAAGTGTAGCTTGCAGTTGGTCTTTGTGTATTTCTCCCTGACAGTGAGATAAAGGGGAAATAGATGTTGGCAGGATCGGCTATGTCTGACTTGATAGGGCAATGGTGTTATCACCTACCACATTTGCACATCACAAAGACTCTGCCTCAGCAGACTCACAAAGGGTTTCCCACTAGTCTTTTGTGCCCCTGGACAAGTGGGGCCACCACAGGGAGGCAGGAAATTCCAAACACCTCTGAGGGTGGAACTTTGTAGAAACCTCTCCTACTTCAAAGCTGGCACCAAGAATAATTAGTGGACCCTCACAACCAACTTTTCAGTACACCTCTAGACCTGTGGAAGACTCAGAAGGACTGCTGTGCTGCTGTGCTGCCCCACTGCAAGTAGGCCTGCAACTCTGCTACCCTTATGCCTGAGTGAGAAGGACTGGACCTGCATCTTGAACTCATGATCCCCAGAGTGACACCAAGGGCTAGTGAGCTGGCCTCCTGATCAGAGCCTCAGAGATGGAAAAGGCTGTAACGACCATAAACCCAGCACCTAGATTCTGTCTGCTGTGAGTCATTCCCCCAAGTGGTGTCACCCAGTCCTGGACCCTTGCCATTGGGCCTGAAGGTGCTCCGCCAGCCCTGCTGTGGTACAAGTAGAATCCACAGTGCAGGGCCTAGCAGCTCCTCAGAACTGCCGCTGCATGGCGTAACCTCTACACAGGACCTTGCATCGCAGCCCCGCAGCTCCTCGGAACAGCCTCTGTACGATGCATTCTTGATGCAAGACCTCACAATGCAGCCCCACAGATCCTCCGAACCGCTGCTGAATGACACAACCTCGATGCAGGACGTTGCTTCGTTGCCCCAAATCAGTGCTGCATGACTTATCCTCTACGTTGGATCTCGGAGCACTTTGCAACGAGAATTTAAGGTATTTTGTTCAGCGGGCCTAACTTAGTTCGTGCATCTGGCCCACGCTTCATCATGGTTGGCTTGAACTTGTAACTTTATCGTGGTCCGGCACGACCAGATGACCACAGTTGGCGCTTTGTGCTTTTAGCCACTATTTCTTTCTAAATCTTTAAAATTCCAGCTCTCTAGGTCTACTGGTCATTTGTTGTCAAATAATTCATTACATTTTATGTTATTTTTAGGTTGAGCCTAAACAGCGCTTGCGCTGTAGGCAATGTGTTGTATCTACTTTGTGGAGTCTGACTCCTCTTTTGCTTAGGATTGGCTTTTGTTTCTGTCATTAAAAAACGGTAGCTTGCAAATGGCTAACATTTGCTGCATGTCCCACCTTTTCTCTGTAGTTAACGCCCATGGAGTATTGGCTTGGGAACTAGCAGCGACGCGCACGCTGCAACAGCGAACGTGAAGACGGCCTTCACGCCGCCTGTCAGGAAAGCAGCGCTGGGCTAGCAGCTGCTGTGTGGCGCAGCCCCCGACCAGCACACGACTCTTCTTTCCCGACATGATGTCTCTTGTTCAATTTTATCAGCTCTGAGAGGAAGCGCGCACCAGTTGCTCCTTGACACGGCTCTTCAGAAGGCAGAACTTCCTGAACCACAACAATATGCTCCTGGTGCAACAAGGCCGCCGCTCTGATGAGAGATAATATGTTCAACTACAGCTCCCAGAACGATGTGTCCGACTAATGAGTTCACGTGCAAGACTGATGTGCGCAAGTGAGCGATTCTGTGGTGCTTTCACATACAAGTCTTCGTGGTGTGTGCCTGTGCCTGGTGCATCCTCCAATGCAGGTCTGTGAAGCGTCGTTAACATATCTGAACGGCGCACGTGGGTATTTCCGTGCCTCAGCGAGTCGCCCTATGTGTGTGCACAAAGTTCACTGGTGAGATGTAGGAAGCCTCTGGTGAAGCTAGCTGCCCGTGGTCACGCACATCCACTGGGGTTGGGCTGAAGCTGCTTGTGATCTGCAGAACTCTGCTGAAAATCGATCAGATGGAGTGACGATGGACAGGATTGTCACACAAACGCGCCAGTAATCCGCAGGAAGCCGCTTGTGATTGCACAGATTCACCTGCGGCCCCAAAAAGCTGCTGGTGACCACCACATTTACCGGTGATGTTTATGAAGCTGAAGGTGATATAAATAAAGTCAGTGGGATGAAACACATTTGCTGCTGGTCAACGGGAAGCTGTCGATGATTGCACAAGTTTGTTTGTGATGATAATGCGCCTTTCTTTATGACCCAAATCACTCGTCATTCCTCGGGCGCTGGCGGTGATCGTGCACGTTCCTTGGTGACTTCACTAGGCCTCCCGTGTTCGCACGAGGCTGCTGGTGATCTGAGGAAGGCTTGTCACGAGCTCTGGCACAGAGCACAGGAGCCTCCCAGCTCCCCAGTACGGGAAATACTAGGAGCGAGGGAAGTGTGTCGAAAAGTGAGTCACATGTGTCACTATCTGGCCCCTCCCCTTCATAGCTTATGTATAGAAAAGTACAATTGTAGGGCAAGCCGCTCCCTAGAACTGGGTCGAAAGGCAGACTTCTGCCGAGCACACCCACAGCCACTACACTGAAAATGCCAACACTTATCAGCAGGACAGTGCCAACACGCTGACAGAACCAAGTTTATTTTAGTAGGACAGTGACAGCACTCTAAAATCAGTTTAATTTTTAGTAGGACAGTGCCAGCACTTTGACAGATCAGATTTTCTTTTAGTAGGACAGGAATGCACTATAAACAGGGCCACTAGAATTATGCGATTTTGCGCTGATTATGACATAATTATAGATGTGTCGCGTTTGCCACATAATCCATCGTCTACTACATAATCTGCAGATATTAACAAAAACATTTTGTATCTAGCTCAAATGGTTAAGCAGTGCAGCGACGCGTGTTGCCGCTCAGTGGCAGTCCTTTTGCAAAGCTGGACTGGTCACCTTTCTGTTGCTTATTGCTATATTTGGGTTTCAACCTGGTACTAATGAGGTGCAACCAATGCCCAGGCAGAGTTAATAAGTGTAACAAGCATTTGCAATGCAATCGGTCTCGCCGTTGGGACCTTATATGTATTTAGCTATGCAGCACATTAGCCTGTGTGCTGAAACATCTACTGTTCTTTAACATGGAGGGAAAGTAAGCACCAAACTGCGTAACATGCCAGGTATGGGAACACATGGAGAGAAATATTGCCTTTCAGCGGGAAATGGTATAGTCCAAAGCTCTGTTTTTAATATCAAATCAGAGCCTTCGGTGGTGATTTCACTGAAAATACAAGATTTGAAAAAAATATTATTGTCTATGGGTGCTCGTTGAAGACAATTTCTATTGACTGGAATCTAGAGAATGCTAAAGTGATTCTGGTATTTTACTGACCTCTGCTGGTCGTTTTCTATCAAGAAAGTTAAATAGAGGCAGTTGCCAGAAAAATTAAAAAAAGAAAGTCCCTCAGCAGAGAGCAATTCTGGTATTTTACTGGTTGTTTTCTATCAAGACAGTTACATAGAGGTAGTTGAACAGAAAAAAAGTCCCTAAGTGGAAGCAGACATGTCCTAGGGCTGATCTCCAGAGCCCACAAACTACATACACATATAGGTATACTAAAGTATATACAAGAGTTCTCGAATGCTCGACCTAAAAAATGAACAAGCTTCTTAGCTACATGATCATACTTGGGAGCACGACATAAAATGAACGCATCTGGAAAATAACATGCGAAATAGGCTGGCCATTTTGAAGCATGTTTTCCTTTCCCCGTCACTCGTGCTATGTGTGGACAAGGACTGCTTTGTAAAAGGAAACTGACCCAGAGTCACAGGGGTCAAGGAGTCATTTTCCCTGGGGAGCAGGGCTGGGTGGTCTGTCAGGAAGGCAGGGGGCACAGAGGTCTCTTCTTTTATTTCTTAAATATACAAATATGCTCTAATGGAACTGCAGCCTTCACACCAACTTACGAGGAAATAACAGACACTGCCAGACACAAGAGGTGGGAAGTTCAAGAAGATGAAGCAGATCTTCATTCTTATTTTTAAAGCAGAGAAACCTGCGCTCTAGAAGCTGTAATTGTTCACTTCTAAACACGGGGAGGTGAATCAGCAGCGCCATGCAGGCTGTACGGGAGAAAAGAACCCTGGAAGTAGGAGGTAAATGCAGCCGGAGAGGGAGCGACGAGCAGCTGTTCAGAATGAAAACAAGGGGTGGGAGGTGTTCTGGGAAGACAGGGGAGATTAAATGACTGGGAACAGCAGCGAGGACAGAGCGAAAGACTTCTGTAGTGCACTGAAGGAAAACATGGCCCATAGTGGAAGGATTCATGTAGCATGGGCAGTGTGCAGGGAGAACAAAACAGCCCAAAGGCGGGACAAATGTATGCAACCGAAACGAAAACGAAGGAATTTGTAAAGGTGGAGGAAAGAACCAATGGAAAGTGATGGGCGCGTTTAAAAGCCCATAGACTGAATACCACATGTCTCGAAAAAACAGTGCAAGCACTGCCTAGGCAAGACCTAAAAAGAGGAAAGTGTATGTGAGATAAAACTAACTCCAAGCTACGCCGTTATCTTTATTAGGACGTTCTTATGCCAGCATTAAAAGCAAACTATGACAGGAGGGAATTCAACCATATTTTTTTTTTACTCTTCTGTATTCTATACAAGAACTTATTTCTAGGATAAACAGGTTTATTTAGTTTAGCAGAGTGTAGCTGGGGTTCATGGAAAGGTTAGTTGAATTACGTGCCTAAGAAAAAGCTTCGACTGCAGAACATTTCCTTCCTGTTCAAAGATCCCTAAAGGAAAGCATTGTCTCTCACTTAGTCTTGTAAACTGTAGCTAGGGCCTGGGAGCTGGTAATGAAGCTGATGCTGCACAGATGTACTCATAAGATTTAGTTATACATACTACAAACTCCCCATTGTGTTGTCAATATTGGTGAATAATCGTTTGTTTAAAGCGTAACCAGCCATTGTGAGAAAGGAAGAAAACCCATTAGCTGTTAATGATACACAGGAAGCTGTCTTAAATCTTCCTGCTAGGGCTGCATTTCTCAAGGACCTTTGTGTTTCAAGATATATTTTTTCTTGGGATCATTGTTTTCCACTGTTTCCTATCTGACTACAAATGTATATAAGTGGAGTAGTTTGTAAGCTGAAGTACACTTTCTGGCGAATGCTCAGACTCAGCTGCAGAAGCAGAATAAAAGGATACTGGAGATCACCCCATGACTGACTCTTCCGGTATTTGAAGACTTCTTCATTTCAGCTTTAACAGGACACAGCTATCAGTGCAGCAGCGAGGTTTAGGAGTGCAAGGAGCTCACAGAACCCCAATTACAGGGAGTAGTGTTTTTGGTCAGTTTTGTTTGATATATTTGCTCTTTTATAAGTTTTCAATTTAGTGTGGACTATGATCTACACAGATGCACCCCTGAAATGAATGAGCTCATACTTCCCACCACATGTGATCGGCCATGCCCCTCCCACGCCCCAATGTTTGCCATAATGTTTGGAGGTGGGGGGGGAGGGATGGGGGCTCGACTTGAAAACATTTTGCTTGGGAGGAGGCAGCTCAGTGCAAAAATGTTTGAAGATCACTGGCCTAGAGTGACTAGGTCTTCAGGATAGGTTTAATCCTCCCTACATACATCAAGAAAAACCAAACAGGCCATAGTATTTATACAATTAAATTATGGGTGTTTCAATATGTTAGGGCCTGATTGAGCTGCGGTCCATACTCTTCTTCGAATTACCCTACAAAGTAGGTAAGCATTCTCTTCTGAATTTTCCAATCCGCAGACTTCACTCATCACACTAGTTTCATATTAAAAATACATTTAAAAAAATAGTCTAGCATCTCATCTCTCCCATCCACTTAACTATACACGGCACGCACTACTCCAACTATCATCATCTTTCTTACGAACACTCATAAATATTCTCAGTCCAAAGTCATGTAACAGACATCACTGACCTTATCATCCAAAACAAGCTAAATACACTGTTCACAGACATTTGACTCACTCCCACATCGCTCTCGGTCTTCAATTAACGCATTCCTTCCAGTTACACAATTATCCACCGACTAGGATTGGCCCGACCATTCCTAGCAGGCTTTCCAACTAGGTAATGAGTTTCAATTGATCTCCCTCCATATTTCAGCATCTTTCTTTTTTTTTTTTTAAACAGATTTTATTAGGGTATTACATCTTGTGCAATAGCATTCCAAGCATCAAGTCCGCCGTGAGCGACAATACATATAACAATTACACTCTCATTCGCCCTTGTTGTTTATTGATCAACTTCCCTTACACCCCTCCCTCTCCCGGAGTCAGCACTGCATCAGCAACATAGTACCCTAAATGAGCGTGCAGGCTAGATGTAGTATACTGTATGGGGGGGTGGGGGGACAGCGCACCACCAGGGAGGGACTGACACATTCCATCCAGAAAGGGGGGTGGGGGAATGCCTATGCCCTCTCCAGGGAACCCAGTGGAGATTCTGCCTCTGGATTGACCAAGCCGTCTACCAGCCCCTCCCAGGCCCTCGCTGCCTCCAATGTGCCTATTCCTCGTTTAGCCCTCTAAGTAGTATCCGCCCTTCATAGTCCAGGGCACAAAAAAAATCAATTCGCATTGTCGAGCAAGATTTATTCAGGACGGGCTATTTTTAGGGACTACTCGCCCTTTCTGGGGAGTTGAAAATCCTCCAACTTCCGGCAAGACAAACTGACTTTTGACCTCCGTCTCTGAAAGCAGAGAAAATGTGACAAGATAGCAAGATTTAAAGGCATCTTTATTGCTCACAAAGTGAAAGAGCAATAAAAATGCCTTTAAAACTGGTTATCTTGTAACATTTGCTGGCTTTCAGAGACAGGTCAAAAGTCAGTTTGTCTTTTTACATTTATTTTTCTTTCTTTGACTTAAGTTAGAGGATTTTGTAAAGTGAACTGTGTGACAATTAAACTGTGCAAAGCATGTTAAATGAAAGGCTGTAAGATGTCAGACTTTTTTCTAACATATTACTGAAATAGCTAAGTGAACTGTTCAAACTTTTCAAATATATTTCACTAGTTATGAAGACCAATTTTTGTAATTCTGTGGTGACAAAAATATTTTTATAGAATCAAAACAAATTAGAAAACTACTTGGCAAACTTTAAATATTTTTGCTGAAAACCAATTTCCAAAAATAGTTTATGCGCTATTATCAGTAAAACTATGTTAGTGGGAATGCTTTGTGGCCATTTCAATAGAAAATATGTTATCTGTAAATAACAATGCATTACCACATCATGCTTTGGTAATATATTTATAAAACGTGAGTTTTTAAACATGAACTGGGAATTTTTACTGCTCTTGCCCAGATGACAATGCTAATAGTGAACTAAGAGGTAAGCCAGTAATCATGACCCTATACATGGGCGTGATTCTTGTTACCTATTCTGGGTCCTTTGGGCGATTTCCAAAAACGCTCAATTTCACGCTTACCTAGAATTAATTATAAGTCTTGAAACCTGCTAGTAATTTTTGTTTTGGACGTATGTAGGAGCCACCCAAATAAGCAATGACCTGGGGAGCAGGGAACCTCTGTTCCTATAACTGCTGCTACTATGCTCGTGATCACCAGAATGGGCGTATCTCAGGGCACTCCCAAAACATATGTAAGATGTACACTCCTTCTCCGCATCTAGAGCAAGCAGCCTCTGCTACGTTAAAGTATCGCCTTATCTTTGCGGGGGTGAGATAGGACCCGTGTAACACATAATTTGTAAGCCTGAAACGTGCATTCCAAATTACCTTCGGCGCCCTTTCCAGTATCAGCTCCCAGTCTCTCTCTCAGGAATAGGTATACCAAAGTCCTCCTCCCAATGCGCCTTCAGGCGCTCCAGTGGGCGCTGATAATCAGCTTGGATGGCCTTGTAGAGACAGGCTGGGTTCAAACTGGAATGGCATGGTGAGCAAAAAAACGATGGATTTAGGCCCAGATCTCTGTACTGGGGTGAATGTATGATATTGTTCTGCATTCTGTCCATCAATTGTTGTTTTTGCATTTGTCACCCCGAGTGGGACGGGTATGCCCAGACGTGTGTCCCGTGCTCTCCATGCCACTGGAGTCAAGCTATCCTGGCTGATGAGGGGTGAAACCCCGAAACCGATCCTAGGATGCTTGTTTCGAGTCCAGGGAGGACATGGCCTGGCAGTTCGGGCTGTACTGTTCCCATTGGGTACAGGGTCAAGACTGATTTGCATATGGCTGGGTTCAAACTGAAATGGCATGGTGAGCAAAAAAACAATGGATTTAGGCCCAGATCTCTGTACTGGGGTGAATGTATGACATTGTTCTGCATTCTGTCCATCAATTGTTGTTTTTACTGTTTTTATTGTGCCACATAGTAGCAGCACTGAAGAACACGCGGCTCCCAAGTGCCGTGCCCCAATGTTTCCTGTCGCCATAGTGAGTGCTCTGTGTAAGAGGAAGTGGCCCTGTGGCAAGTTAAATTCTTCTTGGAATTCCACGAATGGTAGCAGACCATAGTCTTTGAAAAGATCCCCCAATCACGTCACCCCACCTCCTCCCACACGTCTATGTCTCTCCAGCAGCCTCCATGCTGCAAATGTTTTAACGGAGAGAGCGGTAGGTCTGTGGAATAGGAATTCAGGCACCCACCTTCTGCAAACATCTGCGCAAACAATGAGGGATTACTCTGAACTCTCGCGCATCTCCTATCGAGGGCCGTTGGATTCTTAGCAACACCTTGGAAAGGGCAGTAGAGGTTCGTGCCCTTGCCAGGTTTCTCCTGGCCACAAGCCACTGGATCAACCAATTGAGTTAGGCGGCTATATAATACATTTTAAAGTCGAGGACCCCCAGTCCTCCCACCTCCGTGGGATGTCGCAGTGTGTCCATTGCCACTCGCCTTCACCCGCCCCCAGATGAAAGCAACAATTAGGAGTCTAGCTCCGAAACATTGCTTGCGGAACCCAGATCGGGAGCGTTCCTAAGAAATACAAAAGGCGCCGCAGGGCCACCATCTTTAGGAGCGCAACACGGCCCACCACCAACAATGGTAACATCTTCCAAAAGTCTATGGAAGCTCGCAGGGCTCTGAGTGCCCGACCTACCTTGCCCTCCAAGAGATCTGACAGTGGCAACGTGAGCAAATGACCCACGTCTGGGCATACCCTGCTCACTTTGTCACTGGATTCAAGCTAGCCTAGCTGATGAGGGGTGGTACCCAGAAACCGGTACCAGGATGCTTGTTTCCGGTACAGGGAAGACCTGGCTTGGCAGTTCGGGCTGGACTGTTCCCATGTGGAACAGGGTCAAGACTGATTTTCATATGGCTGGGTCTGAACTGGGGTGGCGAAGTGAGCCAAGGAACGATGTTGGATTCAACCCAGATCTGTGACTGGGGGTGAGTGTCTGAAAAGTTTCAGCACTCCGTCCATCATCTCCTTGTGTTTGCTTTGCAACTACTCTATGTCTGCATTTACTTACATGAGAAATGTACACTCTCAAGTGAAGTTTTGAAGGTTTTCAATGCAATTACTCTGCACCAATAAACTCATGACAAAATATGAGCAGTGTTGTACAAATGTGCACATATGCAGCAATTAAAACTTCACAAGGAAACCTTCTCTCTTTTTTATTAACTCTCCAATGTGTTAATCTGCCCAGTTATGAGCCTGGTAGTCATGACAGACGCATTGAAAGTCAGAGGGGAAAAAAAAAAGTTACAAAAAATAAACCACACACCTTACTTTTTCTTTTTTATCCACATTTGAGTACATACCGAGAATTACATGGTTCTACCTGTAGTTACCAGTCAAATTCAGTACAAAATTGAAAACTGGAAGCCTTAATTATAGCTCTCAAGAAGTCTCTCGTCACATTCCACAGAGATCTATTCTCAATCCAATGATGCTCAACTTACACATGGAGCCAATGGGGCATCTAACAAGACATTGCTTTGCACCAATAGGTTGACGGCACCCAATTATGCAGTAACAGGTCATCGGTCCGACTACATCCCAAAATTAAGAGGAGACCTGGGTGTATTTTAAACCTGTATGTCTGCAGAGCATCTGAAATTGAAACCAACAAAAACTGAGGCTGCTGCCATAAAGAGAGTAACACTCAAACACCCAGCAAATCCAGAGGTACTCAACAATATGAACTTAGATTGCTTCTTCCTTTACCTCATTCGCCCTTAAGTCACTAGGTTTTCCCGTGAATCTATCCCTTAAACAGCAGATTAAGACAAACACTGGTAAAGTCAATAGGTCTGGATTTAAAGTTGCATCCATTGAACAATGCCAAAATAGATCACAAAACCCAAGCAGACTTCATCAAATAAAGGGAAATTCTGGAATGCTTATTGTTTGTGTCGTGTCGTGCACCTGAAGACCACCACGCAGGACACAGGTAGGGATTCTCAATATCTTTATTGATTCTTGGCAGTATACATATCGTGGAGCTCTGCCCTCGTCCGTCCGCCCACGATCCCCTTGATCTAGTGTGTGTGTGTTCCCACCCCCTTGACCGGATGTGGTGTCCGGTTCACTCATGATGTTCAGGGTCCACTGCAGGGTCCTAGTGCCCCGCCTTAGGTCACTACATCTCCCCCTTTGTCACGAATGAATTGAATGAATGACTTAGTTACATTTCTTCTATCAGTCTCTTTGGCCGTCGGCATGTTCTTCTGTGGCGGGCCTCCGTTTGTTGTTCTTCTGCTGCTCCCTCTCCATTTTCTCTTTCGTTGCTGCCGTGCTCCTGCTCTTCTTGTCCTGCTGTTTCCGTGCCTTGATCTTCTTCTTTCATTCCTTTCAGCTCTCTGAAGTGTGAGCTGTTTCCTGTTATCCTCTGATGATCTGACTCGGCCGTGACCATTGAGCCCTTCATTTTTGTTACTACTAACGGGTCTTTGGAGAACGTGCTGTCCGACTTTCTTTGCTGTCGTTGACGCACTATTACCATGTCTCCTTCCTTCAGATCTGACGGGCTGGCATGTCGTCTTGCGTCTGCATATCGTTTCATTTTTTCTTTCTCCTCTCTGTCTTTTTCTGCGACACTGCTGCGATCTGACGCTGTCATTGCCTCTATTTGCGGCAGCCTTGTTCTGCTTGTCCTCCCCAGCACGAGCTCCGATGGGCATCTTACTGTGGAGTTGTGCGGTGTATTTCTGTAGTCCCGCAATACCTGGCATAGAGCTTAGCCTAATGATATCTGTGCCAGCCTCGCCCTTTGAACTGCTTTTTTGATGTTCCCCATGAATCTCTCCACCATTCCATTAGCTTGAGGCCACAGTGGAGTTATCTTCCTGTGATTTATTCCTAGATAAGTCATGAATCTCCGGAATTCTTCCCCTGAAAATGGGGGACCATTGTCCGTCTTTAGAGTTTCTGGTGAGCCCCATGCAGCGAAGATGTCATCTAAAATCGGTAGTGTTGCTGATGCTGATGTCGACGGGACGTGTCGCACTATTGGAAATCTTGAGTACTCATCAATGACCACCAGCAAATAGTTTCCGGTGTCCAGTGGGCCAAAGAAATCAGCTGCCAGTGTTGTCCATACTGCTCTTGGAAGCTCTGACATTTGTAGTGGTGTCTGTCTGGCTGGTGCTCCAGTCACTTGGCATAGGTGGCACGTCGATACTGTGTCTTCGACCATGCGATCCAGTCTAGGAAACCACACTTTCTCTCTTAGTAGCTTCTTTGTTGATACAACGCCTCGGTATGACTCGTGAGCTAAGTCTATTTCTTGTCTTCTGAGTGATCTTGGTATCACAATTCTTGTCCCTCTCATTAGTTTTCCGCTTTCTGTCTCTGACAGTTCTTCATTTATCTTTTGCAGAGCTAGCACTTCTTCTTTCCATATTCCTGCTTCCCAGGTGCAGTTGTTGTTGATGTGCCTCCATTTTTGTTTCCTTGTTATTTCCATTGCCAGTTGTAGCGTGCCATCTTCTCTGGTCTCCCTTTCTAATTCCGCTAGTGTTATTGGTGCTGGTGTGCTTTGCTTGAGCACAAAGTTCAGGTATTCCTCTGCTATCGATGTCGTCTTGTGAGCCTGTGGTAACGGGTGTCTTGACATGTAGTCTGCAGGATTATGTTCTTTCCCTGGTTTGTGCACAATTGTGAAGTCATAGTCCATCAGTCTGATGCCCCAGCGTTCAATCCTGGGTGGCATTTTGGCCGATGGGCTGCCGTAGATTGTCACCAGCGCTTGGTGGTCTGTTATGATGGTGAACGGCTTCCCATAGATAAACATGTGGAAATGCTCGCACGCCCACACCACGGCCAGGCTCTCCTTTTCTGGTTGCGAGTATGCCTTTTCAATGTCTGTCAAGCTTTTGCTTGTGTAAGCGACAATCTTCCTTTGTGACTCTCTTCCTGGCAGATGCTGTGCTAGTATTGCACCCAGTCCCACTGGGCTGGCATCCACAGTCAATTCAGTGCAGAGCAGAGGGTCGAAGTAGGCCAGATGTCCCGACTTCACCACTTCTTCTCTTATGTCCTCAAATGCCTTGTTGCATTCATGAGACCAGATGAATTTCTGACCCTGTTTGGTCAGTTCCCTCAGTGGTGTGCTTACTGTAGCGAAATCCTGTATGTATCTCGCACAGTAGCTGGCGAGTCCTAGAAATGATCGTACTTCCGCAACATCCGTCGGTGGCTTTGCATTTTGTAGAGTTTCAACTTTGCTGGGGTCTGGCCTCATCCCTTGTTTCGAGAAGATGTGTCCAAAAACACTAGTTCCTTTCTTCCCAGCTCGCATTTGTCTCCATTTAATGTGAGGCCTGCTTTCTCCAGTTGTGTGCACACTTGACGTAACGCCGTGTCATGCTCCTTGTCTGTTTTTCCAAATACTAAAATGTCATCACTGTAGTTTAAGCTGTTCGGGACCGGCCTGATCACTTGTCGTATGGTCTCCTGAAATATTTCCGCGGCCGATGATATTCCGAAACTCAGTCGCTTATATCGGAACAGGCCCAGATGAGTGGAGAATGTCGTGATGTACCTAGATTGATGGTCCAACTCTAACTGGTGATACCCTTTGCATAAGTCGAGCTTTGAGAATCGGCACGCTCCAGTGAGGCAACTGATCATGTCGTTCAGGTGCGGTCCCGGGTGGCGTTCCCTTGTTATTGCGGTGTTTGGGATCCTCATGTCCACGCATATGCGGATTTTGGAGGTGTTCTTCTTCGGCACCGCCACGATCGGAGACACCCACGGTGTTGGGCCGTCTGCTGCTTCTATTATATCCTGTGCCAGTAAGCTATTGATCTCTTCTGCCACCTGCGGTTGTAGGTGAATTGGCACCCGTCTGTGGTGTTGTGCTACTGGCTTGATTGCTTCATTTATGTGCAGTGTTATTTGTTTCCCTTTTAGCTTGCCAAGCCCTTTCAGTATGGCTGGGTATTCTTGCAGAATGTTCCCCGTTTCCGACATGTGATAGGTCATTGCCAGTAGTCCCATCAATTGTGCCGTCACATTGCTTAGTAGGCATGGCGCTGGGATGTCACCCTTGAGTACATGTATTTCTTCATGATACGATCTACCTTTGTACGTTAGTGTCTCTGTGAATTTTCCCATGTTTTCTACCGGGCTCTTGGAGCCCCAGGTGAATACATCCACGGTCGATGGCAGTAGTTGTGGCTTTACTCTCATCTTTTGTATTCGGACATGCACATGATGTTACATGTTGCTCCGCTGTCAAGTACGAAGCTTGTCTGGTGGTCTCCTACATTGATGTCCACTGTGGCTGTCTTCTTTATTTCTCTCTTGTCTACCAGATGAACATGCTCTGCCCCATCGCTTTCTCTGGGCGCGTCCGACATTAGGTAGAGTCGCGCCGCACTCGCGGGTGCTGCCGTTTCATCTGACTCGTCAGACGAGCTGCGATTTGCCGTCTCCATGTGTCGGGCGTACCTGTTGCTTGTTATCCGCGGTCTTGTCACTCGGCCTCTCTCACCTCTGAATTGCCTGGTCATGCACACGCTTGAGAAGTGGTTGTCCCTGTTGCATTTTCTGCACTTCTGGCCCATTGCTGGGCAGGCGCCAGCGTGGGGAAACTCGAGGCCACATCTGTAACATGTTTGTTCGCCCCTTCGTGGCGCGATCGGCGCCTGGAATTCCTTCTTGTTTGCGTTCCCCGTGATGCGATGTGCTAGCGCCACTCTCTTCTCCTTCCCAACTTCCATCTGTTTTGCCTGTTCCGTTGCTCGTGCTTCTGTGCGAGCCATTGTTAATATCTTTTCTAGCGTTGTTGGTTCCTTCAGTACTCGTGCTCGGAACTCCACTGATTTACAGCCCTCAATGATTCGCAGTCTTATTGCCTGCTCATTGTCAAATTTGTCGAATTCGCAGTACGTGACCAGTTTTCTCAGTCTCGTTGCAAAGTCATCTAGGCTTTCCTCGCCTTGCTGGCACGCCGTGTTGAACGTGTATCTTTCAAAATCAACATTGCGTTGGGGGTCGAACTTTTGTGTGAGACACTTTATCACTCCCTTGTAGTTCTCTGTTTGTCCAGCGGGAAACGTTAGCAATAGGTCTTCTATCTCATCCCCTGCTAAATTCAAAAGCAGGTGCAGTTGCTTGCTCTCGGGGACGTCTGTGGCGCTCATGTAGCGCTCAAATTTTCTGATCCATCTTTCCCACCGAATGCCTGCTTGTGGTTCCGACAGGCTGAATGGTAGAGGCCTGCGGAAGATTGCTTGCGTGCTGTCACTCATTTTCTTTCTGGCGCTTCTCACCACGGACTTTGCTTTTGTATTGCTAAAAAGTCACTCTCCCTCCTTTATTTCTTTTGTTTTGTCCTTTATTTGCTTCCTTTCCACTTTATTTTCTGTCTTGTTGCTTCTTTTCCTCTTTATTCTCTTTATTTTGCTTTATTTTTTGATTGCCTGACTTCAAAATGGCCGTCGCTTCTGTTTGGCCACTGATTGGCCCGTTTTGCCTGACCTTGTGATGGCCGCCGCTCTCGCGATACTTCCTTTCCTATGATGCCCAATGGCCGCCTGATTTCAAAATGGCCGCCGCTTCTATT
The DNA here is from genome assembly GCA_963921515.1 of Calotriton arnoldi. NCBI lineage: Eukaryota > Metazoa > Chordata > Amphibia > Caudata > Salamandridae > Calotriton > Calotriton arnoldi. Next base: position 1,689,867 of record CAWUFW010000959.1, on the reverse strand, counting down.
CGGCCACCGATTGGCCCGTTTTGCCTGGCCTTCCAATGGCCGCTCTCGCGAGAGTTTGCGTTTTATTTCACGCGCGTCTCTCTTTCACTTTGGTTTCCTTCTCGGCTCGCGCTCCTTACCGCTCGTTTGGCGGCCGGGGTGGGCTCCCGTGTCGTCGCTGCTCCCTGCTGCTGGCTGCTTGTTTTTTTTTCACTCGGACCAGGGTGGGCTCCTGGCTCCGTTTCGCTTCTCCCGCTGCTGCGATGGTCGTTGCGCTGGTCAGCGGACCGGGGTGGACTCCTGGTGGCTTCTGCTGTCGTCGCGGTGTCCACTATCCCACCTCTCGTCGCCAGTTGTCGTGTCGTGCACCTGAAGACCACCACGCAGGACACAGGTAGGGATTCTCAATATCTTTATTGATTCTTGGCAGTATACATATCGTGGAGCTCTGCCCTCGTCCGTCCGCCCACGATCCCCTTGATCTAGTGTGTGTGTGTTCCCACCCCCTTGACCGGATGTGGTGTCCGGTTCACTCATGATGTTCAGGGTCCACTGCAGGGTCCTAGTGCCCCGCCTTAGGTCACTACAGTTTGTGGTGGTTAGAGAAGCAGGAATGGGTAAGAATTGTTTTTTCACTACATTGGATGGCTATTTAACAACCTGACGCATGCAGAGTAAGCACACTAGAGGCAGACAAATGTAAGAAAAGAAAGGAGTTTAATATTTAAAGCACCTTTGTATAGAATAACGTTCTGGTTTATTCCTATGTTGAATTAAGGTTGGATGGCCAGAAAGCCTTCAATATCACCCTCCGTTAATAAGAAGCAAAATTGAAATGAAGGCTCCCTTGCCATCAGACCGTTATTTGACATAGAAACAAAAAGAGGACTGAACTAAAGGCAATGGAACCTTTAATATTGTTAGGTTTTCTTTTCTAGGCAAGTAAATATAAAAAACACCATCACAGCAACAAGAAGAAGCCACTACGAGCGAAAGTACAGGCGAGGGGGAATGAGGATGACACGAAGGGAAAAGGTGGAGGAGTGAGAGGGCGGAACGAGATGGTATGGGGGCAGAACAAACAGCAAGACACATTATAAAGAGGGAGGGTGGTGCAGGCCTGGGACTGAGAAGATCACAAAGGGATCCAGAGGATGGAGAAGGGGTGGCAGGTGGGAGAAGGAACAACATATATGGGGAAGAGAAAGGGCGTGAGAAACCTATGTGCAGATAAAAGTGGGGGAAACGGAATGGAAGGTGGATCTTGACTGATGCTGTGCAGCTGAAAAAGTGGTGTACCAGAGTCAAGGCTCCCCACGGAATTGGGATAAGGTCTGAGGGCCAATGGGAGGAATACAGGGTCTATTGAGGACTCTATTGGACAGATAAGGTGGGTGGGTTGGGAACCAGAGGGGCTAACCGTGCTAGGTAATGACACGGATGCTGGAAATAACTACACTCCTTTTGTACCTGAAATTATTGTACTGTGTGAGCATGAAGAGACGGGATCTCTCAAGATTTATGTCGAACAGTTTCCTTATGCAAACATTTCTGTGTTGCTAAGCATTTGTTTAACAAAAGATTTTTTTTAAAGTGGGGAAAATAGAGCAGTGGGAACAAGCATTGACGAGCTGACAGAGGCTATATATTATTATAAAATAGCCTCTCGTATAGTTTAATGCAAGCACTCTGTTAGAAGAAAACGATGGGACCCAACTGCCAAAAGCACAAGGTGAGAAAGTAATACTCCTCTGGGCTGTGCCAAAACGTAATTGACAGTTTGACGCCAATGACTGAAAGGAGGTTAGTGTGGTATCCTTAGTTTCTTGCCTTCAGCTGCACCCTCATGGCAGCACTTAGTACATTACAACATTTCAACCATTTTTCTAAATAGCTGTGGATTTTATAACCTTAATCAAATTATTTGAGGACTATAGTTAGAATAGTAAATAAGCCTCCAAGACTATTTTGGTGAAAACTGCACCTCCTCCGAATATTCTATGACTTGCATTAGACTACTAAAAGAGTTTTTCCAGCACGCACTAAAGTCTCTGCTGTCCTGAGGGGCCTCTCCCAACATGACTACCCAGAGTGTGCACACCAACTCAGATGCGATTTTTTTTAACTTAATTCTTAATTTACTATACCGAAATGGTTGTTGTCAATGTCAGATAAATAAATTTAGAAAAGGATCCACAAAGATATTGCACAATGGTGGGAATAGCGATTCAACTATGAACAGTGTACAGATGCTCGGCCTTCAAAACAAATGTAAAAAATAAAAAATAAAACCCAGGTAGCAGGGACACAAATGGACTGAAAGTTAGCAGTTTGATAGTTTGCAGCTGCCAGGTTCTTGCCAAAAAACAGTAAAGAAAAAAGGTGGATGGAAGATGTTGAGGAAGCATGGGGCAGCAACAAAATGGCAAAAAGAGTGGCCGAATCAGTAGCAGTGCACAGATGCCAGGACCATGCTTAAAAAAAAAAAATTAAAAAAAATAAGGTGGGGAGGACAAGGAAGAGTGCGAGGAACGCAACGTACACCATAATGTGGGTAAGACGCAAGTCGAAATATAGGCCACTCATATCAGCAATGGAAGGATACAATTAATCCTATCAGAAAAAATGGAAAGCAGCAATGCTCTAAAGTGAGAAAAACAAGAAGAAAGCCAGGGAATAAGGAGCAGGGACAGGACAAGAACGACATGTGATCAAGAGCAAGGGGCTGGCTCAAATACCATTCTAGGTATACCATATTATAAGAAAAACTGGTCTTCAGCAATATACTATATGTTAAGAACTAAAACGTCCTAACACTTACTGGTCAGCCACAGCCCGACTGACACTATTCAAAGTCAGACACAATCAGACGCTCTGGTAATCAACAAAAGCCAGTCACATCTCCAATACCTTGAAAGAATGGCATTAGCTCCCCAGCAGAATCCACTTCGTTTGCATTATGATCTATAAGGCACTCTATCTGAGTGAACACGACAATCTTGTCTCTCAACAGGGCGGGTGGCACTACTAGGATGCCCCCCTGGCCACTCTAAATCCAAAGGACTTGAAGTTAACCAAGTAGACTTTGTATGCATATTGACCAAGACTCAGGAACTGCATCCCCTTGTTCTTTAGACTCGCTACTTAGATGGTGCATTTCAGGAAAGATCTCCAACCCCACCGCATCACAATGTTTCTACCAATCGGGACAGAACCTTTTACCTATTCCACTTTACCCCACTTTTATGTTGTGTATCTAATACACTGAGTTCTCATTTTAAAGGTACCTGCATGCATCTAACCTCATGGAGCAACATACATTGTTGTATGTGTAGCACTTTGTTGCCCACTGGATCATGCTTCATATACGCAATTACAATAAATGCATAAAAGGAAGTACATCACACGAAAACTCCCTGGAGGGGAGCCTTTGGGTTGGGAAGATTTCTATAGGGAAAAGAAGTAGAGAATCCCATAGGATTCACTGTGGGAAGAAAGTAACTAGACCCTACTGAGGGGATAAGGCTAGCACGTGTTCGCTCTGTGAGTCTGTGAATGGGATTTTAACTGGTAAAAAATAATTCTTAGGAGACCGGATTAGTGAGATTTAACAGAGAAAAGAATCAATATTGTACCTGGGAAAAGATGGTGTACTACAGGAACTGTGGAAGTGAAAAGAGGGTTGGGATCAAAAGAGTTGCTCTAGGAAAGATAATAGACAAGAGCATGAATGACTCTGAAAAGGTACGGCCACATCTGAAAATTATCTCTCAAGAGAGACAGGGATGGTAAAAGCCAATCGAAGGTGGTGAAATGAAGAAACATCTAATAAAATCAACTTTTGGGAACATCAGAGGTGAAAGGTAAAAACATGGCAACTTTATAGACAAGAAGGCGTCGCGTGGGACTCTCGGGCTAAAAAGGGTGGCTACTGGGTTGAAAGGGAGGGCAATGCGTGAGAACCTACGAGATGAGAGGATGATGTAGGACAGATAGCCTTTGGGGGGTAAATACCTGGGATAGGGTATGTATATGGTTCACAGATGTTCTTAAAGCGGCTACTTTTAATTTCTTATTCAAGTGCATTTGGGGCTAGCTTGAAATGCCATGGAGAATGTTAGTTATTTTTTTTGTAAACAAAACTTAAAAGGAAACAGATAGCAAACAATTTACCTCAGAGTTAGCCACATATATGGCCTCTACAAAAAAAAGGAGGTAAGTGAAGTTTCCGGGGTTGCAGGTAAAGCTACTCTGGAAGCACATGTACACTATATTGAGCGTGTGCAAGTGTACAAACATTCCATGTAACTGACGCCGAGCTACTGTTGCCGACTGATGATTAAAGAAAAGCACTCTCCCCTACCCCGTCGCAGTTCCCTGCTACATTCAGTACACTGTCCACTGCTTGAAAGGTCTGTACTTACAAATCAGTTTTGCCAGATTTCTCCCAGTTCTTAATCTAATCGGCAGGAAGCGCCACCACCGCCATCTTCCCCTCTCTCTAGCCCTCGCTCCGGCCTATGCAGAGAGCCCGGATGTTTGGTTGCACGTCACTTAGGGTCAGAGGGAAAAATGTACCACGCGCAGACTGCCGGGACAGGTAGGTTTCCGTCTCTAGGGCGCACGGCACATTCGGGTATGAAACACTCTCTCAAAAAGACTAGAGAGGCTCAGTTTGTGCTTGATCATTCTGCTCTTTTATCCGTAGCTTCCTATGGCGTTTGCCTGCGAAATTCTAAAATTGGAGCTGCGTTTTTTTGTTTGCCATGTACAAGTTTTTAACATTAAAGTCATTACGCACGATATAAATTCTTTGTTTACTACTTGACCCTCATATCTATGGTTACGTGGAGATGACGTCCTTTACCCAGTGGTCGAAGTAGGGGGAAAACAAGCATTTGCAATGCAAGAGGACTCGCATTTAAGCGAGACCTAATGCATTGCAGACGAGTGGGCGGGAGTGATTAAGGCATGAAAAACGGGAGTGGGTGGGGCGGGAGAGAAGGCACGTACAGCGGGAGGGGTGGCACGGGTATAAAGTAGTGCTCAGGAAACACGCAGTAAAGGGGCCAATAGCCGTGGAAGGAGACATGGCCGTCATAAGGTGGGACTAGCAGCCTCTAAACCAATCAGAAGGCAGCATTTAGAAACAACAAAGCCACAAGCCAATGAAAAAGTGGGCGGGGCAGTGGGCGGGGCTTCCCTCACCTATAGTGTATACTGCATGCCTCGCAAAGCGAGCAGCGCATGCGCTGCACCGCTAGGCGAGACCTAAAAATGACAAAATAAGGATGTAGTACTGTTAAAAAATGTGCTGCATTATGCTGCATAGATTGGCTTTTCTTGCCATATAATTTACTCTACCCTGTTTATAATTTGGTCCTCTCCTGCCGCATAATTCCAGTGGCCCTGACTATAAGATCAGCTTTACTTTTAGGAGGAAAGTCAAGTGCCTGCACTAACAGACCAACTTTACTTTTGGTAGACAGGTCAGCACTCTTAACATATCAGCTTTGAATTTAGTAGGACAGGACAGCACTCTAAAATCAGCTTACTTTAGTAGGACAGTGCAGCACTTGTGCAGGCTGATATACTTTGATTGGGACAGTACCAGTTTGTTCACTGTTCTTTGTGCGTGGCTGCTATATCACTGACATGAACTTTTCGCCTGGGCTGTTACACATTCAACAGGACAGTGTCTGCACTTCTGTGCAAGGCTGCTACAATTTTATATAGGAAGGCACTGTGCTTCTCAGCTGGTCTGCTGCACTTGGGCTGGGCAGTACTGACACTCATCAGCAAGGATATAGTACTTGTAATGGGAAGGTATCAGCACTTCTGAGCACTGGTGCTTCATTTTTAATGGAACTGTACTGGCACTTCTCAGAAGCACTTCTGTACTTTGAATAGGGCACAAGTGACGCTGCTCTGCAAGGCTGCAATGCTTGTAACGGGAAGGTACCACCACTTCCCCACGAGGCAGCAAAACCTTTAAAATGGGATAGTAACGGTACTTCCGAGCAAGGCAGCTTCGTAATAGGACAGTACTGCCACTTCTCATGGCTACTAAACTCTACATTCAAAATCCTGGCAGTTCTGAGCCGGACTTTGGATTGGTCAGTGGTGACGCTTCTCAACAAGGCTAACATGCTTCCAGTAGGAAAGTGCCTGCACTTCTCACCTGCACTGCTAAGTGTTTAATGGGGTAGCTTTGCAACTCCAGAGAAAGGATGCAGTACTTGTAGTGTGATGGTACCTGCACTCCTCGGCAAGACAGCTAAGCTACACCTGTAATGGGACAGAGCTCGCACTTCGCAAAATAATTATGACTACAAAAGGACAGTCCTCGCTGCTACACTTTTGCTCCAGAGGCATGCAAATCTCACTTTTGGAAGGGGGCGTTGTGACGCTCAAGAGGGAGTTTATTGTAGGAGAGATAGAGGAATACCTGTATTTACATTTTGACTCAGTATTGTAACGTGAGACCTTAAAAGATATTGTATTGAATTGCAACATTTATATAGCGTTTACTACCCCTACGTGGGGTGCTGAAGTGCTTGCCTACATGAGTAGCACGCCACACTGTGTAGGGTGTGTGGGTGGAAGAATGTAGTCTTTGTTTTGATCTTATGTGGGAAGTGTTTCCATGTAGTGCGTGATGACCACTGAGGTGTGGTGATCGTGATATGGCACACAGGGTTTAGCAGTGTGATGGATGCAGAAGTGTGAGAGACAGGTGCACAGTTTATTGTTTACAGTAAGATGGCGGCTTTGAGCAGCTATTCAGGTAACTTGTGGTATTTATTTTTATAGTCCAGTGAGCTGGTTACTGCACTGTGTTGGCCCAGTGTTTAATTAGTAAAAAAACGTAAGTACCATGGCCCTTCTCTGCCTTACCCATTGCCCCTGCCAGCGCTGCCAATGAAAGTACCAACACAACTACTAACCATCGGACTCTTACAAGTGATACAATCCAAACTATTTTTATGTATTTTGACTTATTAAACACACTTGTGCTCATCTCAAACTTAAAGACAGCGCCACCATGTGGTGGACTGTCACTAGAGCCAGTGCTGACAATTTAGTGCACTGCCAAGCACCGGAAACCATCAGCTCAAGTTAAGCACTGGGTTGTCCATTCTGAAACATATTGTTTAAAGTTATGGTCCTGAGCAGGCATACATTGGAGGGAGACACGAATCAGAGATCTGCTGGGATGGACTTTGGTAATATCATCCCATATCTGATTGCCTTTGTAAGATGTCAAGAAGTGGTCATAGTATGTAGCTAGTTGAGACCCGCAATGGTGCGCTAAATAAAAGTCCTCCATTGACCAGCGGCATGTGGCAGGTTGCATCAGTTATTCCATGCCTGTTCTGTCGGTGATGGGTGGTTTAATGCTGTGGGCTGGTACGGTAGTGGGTGATGGACATGACCCATAGCAGTTTTTTAGGTCTCGCCTCAGCCAGCGCATGCGCTGGTCTGGCGAGACATTTAGTGAGTGGGCTTTAGAAATGCCACCACAAGCTTTTGCTGGCCTAGAGCGTGCGGTTACGCGCACAGTAACGCGCATTCCTCGCATCGCTCAGGCGCCATCTGGCTTTCCTCTCACTTGCTCTCCCGCTCCTCCCCCTCCCTCACCACAGAGCGCGTCTCGCGGCCGCGCGTCTTTTTGGCTTTTTTTTTTACTTTTAGCGCGAGGCGCGCGCGCTTCTTGTCATCTCTTATCTCTCTCTTTCTGCTTTCTGGCCATCACCCAGTTCCCTCTTCTCACACGATTTACTCTCCCTGCTACCGTCCTCTCCCTTTGTCCCCCATTTCCTCTCTGTTGTTCGTTTTTTTTTTCTACTATCATCTCTTCCCTTGTTCTTCTTTCACTTCCCATCATCTCCATACCTCCACTTCTTTTCCCCTGTTTACTTTTGCCCTCCATTTTCTCTGTACACTCTGTCTCCTATCTCACTTTCTCTTCCTGCTCCAGAGCTCCTTCCTCCAACTATCGCTTTATTTCTCTTTTTCGAAAAAATCTTTCTGCCTTTCCTCTCTTCCCGTTCCAATGCTTCTCTTTTTTTCATTCCCTAGCCTTCCAATCACCTTTCCCATTTCCTCTGTTCTGCACTTCTTCTTGCACTACAGAGCCCCATGTGTCTACTTGACTCCGGAGCAAGTGTAAACAGACAGAGATCTATCGAGGCTCTCAGGCAGACATTCCAAAAAAGAAAACATAGAGCGAGCCTTTAAAACAAAAAATCATATAATGCTAGTTTGGCAATGTCATCATTTATGTACACTTAACTGCACATTCTTTAATTGTATCCAAACCATTACTGAAATTAATGCACATTTCAAATAATTGATGGCTCTTCTTTTATGTGGCTCAGTCTACTCCTTTTTTTGTTTCTGTAAAGCGCTTTGTCATCCCTTGAGCCATGAACACACTATAAAAAACTGCTAATGAATGTGTTGATAAATAAAAATAGTGGTCTCGCATTTGGGACATTATAAGTGTTTAGCCATGCAACAGTTGTGCTGCATAACTAAATACTTATAAGGTCCCAAAGGCGAGACCTATTGGCTATGCCAATGCTTGTTTATGTGAGTGTCAAGCTGTATAAAGAAATTGTTATGCAATCTGTACGAACCACAATAGACTGCAAAACTGCTGAGTGTTATGGAATTAGTATTAGTACGAGGCAGGAGGGTTATATATTGTACGGTAACTGCATTTATATGGCACTGACTAACCTTGATGAGGCATGTTTGCGCTTTAAGCCGGCCAGCACGCAGCGCCAGAACCCAGTTAGTAGTTTTGTTTTTGGTTACTGTTGATTATTGGGATTAGTCTTGTAGTGTTGAAGAAACCATGCCATGAATTTATTCCAGTATGTATGTGGTAGATGAAAGTAATAGGATTTAGGTGTGATCTGGGGTATGTGAATCCATGCATTGGTTGGCGATATTAATAGATGAGCCACTGGAGATTAGGTATTGTTAGGCTGCAGGGGTATGACTTTTAAAGGAGAAGTGATCATTGAAATGAGATGTGGGCAATTTGTGATGAAGAAATAACAGGGATGAAGACAAACGTGAAAGGTGACTTAGACTAGGCTGTGCTCAGAGAGATGCGGTACGCAGAGAATAGTAGTAACATAGGCTCTGTGGCTCAGATAAATCTGGTGTCTCCTTCGTAAATGACGAGAGGCTGCATGTATGAAGATCGAACAAGCATTACTATGGTATACCAATGGAGAATGTGCGCTCTGGACACCTCTAACATAACACAGTGTTTGTCAAGCTTATCTGCACAAGATGCAGGGTTCTCTCTTCGGTGTCTTTTGAAGTGTCATGGTGAATTGATGTGGGATCAAACACCCTCTAGTGAAATAAAGGGGAACTGCACCAACTACCTTGGCATTCTTCATAAACCCTGCAAAGTTAAATGTTATTGCAACTGTATTGTATTTGCATTTATATAGCGCGTGCTACCCTTTACAAGGAGTTGAAGTGTCCTGGGTGCAGAAGCGGTCAGAGATGGTTAGAACATTTGGGCCCAGATTTACGAAACGTTTGTCTCATGCTTGCATTTCTTTTTTAATGCAGCCTGACGCTGGAATTTACAAACCAGTACAGATCACAAATTTCATTGGTTTGTAACCCAAAATATTGCATGACAGCACAATATGCTGCCTTGCTTTGCTCTGCGTCAAGCGGCGTTCCCTGGTTGGTGCATCGGTGTTCCCATGCAACCACCCATGGGATTTGACGCAAAAAAGAGAATTGTGGACAGAGATTGCACAAAAATTCTGCGCAAAAAAAAGAATTGTAGACATGGGTTTGCGCCAAAATCCTGCGCCTTCCTGAGGCAAATGTAAAGAGGAGAAATGTTTTCATTTCTCCTCGTTTTTTCCTCTTTATCTGTAAGGACAATGCCTTAAAGCATAGTTTTTGTGCAGGAAAGGACACTTTCCTACACAAAAACTTTACTGAGTACAATGCATACACCAGACCCTTTGGAGCAAGGGTGCCTGCGTTGACGTATGGCAGCCACAAGTGTGCCATCGCAGGGAGAGAGCAGAACTGAGCCACAGAAGTGAAACTTGGTTGGTGCGGTGGAGAATAGTGACTTGCGTATGTTTTGTTCTATGAGGTCAGTCTGTGATAGAAAGCACTGTGACTATGTAAGTCATTATTTTAAACCTGCATTGCACACATTATAAGATAGACAGCTACAAAATGCGCAAAAAGGTTTGAGATAAAAAGTGCTTCAAAATATAGATTTTAGTAATAACTACAATGCATGTATTGCCATTTTTTTCTTTAATCTGTCTTTTAAAGGCACACGCTTCATAGCTCAGGTGGTAACTCCCTTGCAGTACCACTCACAAAGAATACATCTGTGTCATTAGGAAGCTTGAAGTGATTCTGTTAATTAAAGCCAATACTGCTTTCCAAGTACTCATTACATTTGCAGATTGACCGGTTGTGCACATTTAAATTTCTTTCAGGCAGCATACACCCTGGCAAGAAGGCTTGTTTAGCTGTCTGACCCTTCTTTGGTTTCACAGCGCAGGAGACTCCCTGCCTCACACTTCAGCTGAAGCATTTCAACTCTCTGCATTAACCAGCCTGAGATGGTTGTCTTTTCACAAAAAGTAGGCAAACTGTTTTTATTAAAATAAAAAAAAGTATGGGTACATCATGCCCCTCAGATCCTGCCCATTTCGACCACTGTTAGTAACCAAAAGTAATGCAAGGGAGTACACTGCGCTGCCTTGGGTTACTTTGCATCAAAGAGGATTTCCATACGTGGTGTATGGGCCTTCCTATGCAACCACCCATGGATCTTGATGCAAATCCATACCTACAAAGACTTGTAGACATGGATTTGTGCCAGAATCTTGCGCCTCCCTAAGGCTGTCATAATGAGGAGAAATGTTATAATTTCCCTTATTTTTACCCCTTTGTATGTGTGCTACATTCTGCAGCATACATGCAAGGAGTCCTCCTGCTGCCCGGGTCTTCTCCTGTCGGCAGGGGGAGCTCGCCTCGCTTATTCCTACAGGCTGTACAGGTTCTGTGTGTGCAAGAGTCTGCCAGTACCGCTGCTTCTGACATATCAGCTCTGTGTTTGTGAAAGAAGCTTGCACTTCTGGCCAACTGCTGTGTGCGAGGGAAGCTTGCCCTGCTCATTTCGGGGCCGGAGGGGTAAGGTTATTCTACCTGGGCTTTTACAAAAGATTCTGGCACAGCTACTGACCTCGAATGTGACATTGAACAACGGGCAGTGGCTGAGACATTTCCAAGCATTCCATCCAGTATGTATTGTGGTTTCCTCTTCTGTCCCTGTACCTTGCATCCCTGAGGGAAGCTTGGTCTGTTCATTCCTGGAGTTATACTGGTTCTGGGTGTAGGAGGGAAGCTTGCACTGCTGCTGGATGTGTTGTACCTTTACTATGTGTGACCAAAACATTTGCACCTCTGTTGCCTGTGACATTGCCTTGTTGTGCTGGTTCTCTGTCTCTCTCTTTGTGCTTGTGCATGCATGAAGCTTGCACTGCTGCTGCCTGCACTGTAACTGTTGTGTGGGCTCCCACACCTGCACTTTGTGAGGGATACTGGCCCTGCTGCTGCCATTTGTTGCACCTTATATTAGTCATGAGGGAAGTTTGCATTGTTCCAGCTAGTGCACGCGCATAGGAACCTTGCATGCTGCCAACTGCTCAATACATGTTCGGAGTCGAGAAGGGAGGTTTGCCCTGCCGTCACTTATGTAGGGAGAGAAGCTTGCACTGCCGTCACTAGTGTAGGGAAGGAAGCTCGCACTGCCGTCACTCGTGTAGGAGTAGAAAAGCTTACACTGCCATCACTAGTGTAGGGGGCTCGTACTTCAGCTCTGAGCGCTGTGCGCTCACCGTGTATGAGGGAAGATTGCACGTCCATTGTGGTCACTGTGCCTCAGGGAACTTTGAACTACTGCTTTGGGCACTCAGTGCTCACTGCGTATGAGGGAAGCTTGCACTTCCGCTCTGGGCTCCGTGCCTCATTGTGTCTGAGGCAAGCTTGCACTACCGCTCTGGCTCATTGCACTCCCGCTGTGGACACTGTGCCTCACTGTGTCTGAGCGAACCTTGCACTTTCGCTCTGGGCACTCTGAGCTCACTGCGTATAAAGAAAGCTTGCACTTCCGTTGTGGGCACTGTGCCTCACTGTGTGTGAGGGAAGCTTGTGCTTCTATTGTCCACGATGTACACTTTTTTGTGAGTGATGAACACATGCAATGCTGCAGAATGTGAAGGAGGCACTCTGAACTGCCGACTTAAGAGATTTCTTTCGGTATCTTAAAAGTTCAGCCATGCGAGGTTGCACCGCTAACAGTCGTATGTGTGTACCCTGCGAATCACAGCTTCTGACTCGGGAGGTCACTTTGTACGTGAGTAGCGACTTATATTTATGTTTTTAGTCTCCCCTACTCACCGCTTGCGCTGTCTCTTCAAGACATGATGTATTCAGGATATGAAAGACACACAATTGATGGACGGAATGCAGAACAAATCAAAACAGTCACCCCCAGTCAAGAGATCTGGGTTAAATCCATCATTCTTTTGCTCACCAAGCCACCCCAGTTTAGACCTCGCCATATACAAATCAGTCTTGACCCTGTGCCTCATGGGAACAGTCCAGCCCGAACTGCCAAGCCAGGTCCTCCCTAGACCGGAAACAAGAATCCTAGGACCGGTTTCGGGGTTTCACCCCTCATCAGCCAGGATAGCTTGATTCCAGTGGCACAATGAGCCAAGGTACCCACATCTGGGCATATCCGGCGCATTTAGGGCGAGAAAGCAAAAGAAACACAATTGATGGACAGAATGCAGAACAAATCAAAATATTCACCCTCAGTCAAGAGATCTGGGTTAAATCCATCATTCTTTTGTTCATCATGCCACCCCAGTTTAGACCTGGCCATATGCAAATCAGTCTTGACCCTGTGTCATGGGCACAGGGTCAAGACTGATTTGCATATGGCTGGGCTCAAACTGGAATGGCATGGTGAGCAAAAAACGATGGATTTAGGCCCAGATCTCTGTACTGGGGTGAATGTATGACATTGTTCTGCATTCTGTCCAACAATTGTTCTTTTTGCATTTGTCACCCCGAGTGGGACGGGTATGCCCAGACGTGGGTCCCGTGCTCTCCATGTCACTGGAGTCAAGCTATCCTGGCTGACGAGGGGTGAAACCCCGAAACCTGTCCTAGGATGCTTGTTTCCAGTCCAGGGATGACCTGGCCAGGCAGTTTGGGCTGGACTATTCCCATGAGGCACAGGGTCAAGACTGATTTGCATATTGCTGGGTTCAAACTGGAATGGCATGGTGAGCAAAAAAACAATGGATTTAGGCCCAGATCTCTGTACTAGGGTGAATGTATGACATTGTTCTGCATTCTGTCCATCAATTGTTCTTTTTGCATGTATTCAGGATATGGGTATTAAGCTCCGCCCATGTTCCGCCCATCTTTACAATTGGCTCCTCTTCCTGTCCTTTGTAAATGATGGCTTTTGATTTGTCAATAGGCTTAGTAGTCCCTTCTTAGTACCTCCTTCTCTCCTGTTGTTACCTCCCATAAGGACAGCCCCTGTTACATGTGTCCTTACTCTGCAGCTTTCATTAACAGTTAGGGAGAACTATTTACTTAATTAATGTCTTGCAGAAGCAGGCACAACTTACTGTGTGAGCGCCTAGCAATGGCGGCCGCTTCTTTAATATCTAGCCCGACACAGCACTTACTTTTTAAAGCAGCGCATTAGCATGGGGTCCACCCCTCACCCTCTTGGATTTTAAATAATCATGTTTTTTTCCAAGCAGCCGGGCACCCCGCACTTCAGCAGTGGCGGCTGCACACACCACTTATGGGACGCTGCTTGAGCAATAGCGGACGCTTGTTGTTTCATATTTCAGGCAAGCATTTTTCTCTTAGTGCAGCACCCATTTCACGGCCGCAGCGCTGTTCAGTATCTTGTTTTAACATTTCAGGTGAGCATTTCTCTCTCAGCGCAGCACCTATCTAACAACACTGACTCATGGCCACCAGGCTTCATCGCACTTCTCCCAAGGACTGCTACTTTGTGTCATCAGATGCCCCACGCAGTGCACTGCGCACATAATTTTTATATACAGGGGCGCCCTGCTTCATGTTTGAGCACTGCTCCCGCTTTTATGTTTCTTGCACTTGCAAAGTTTCAGTCCTAGGAGTAGGGGCGGGGCGCTCCAGGTCAACACCATGCTCACGTGCAGTAACAGCAAGCAAGGAGCATTGGGTAGTCCATCTTGTCAGTCTAGCTACCAGTCCTCCCAGAGCAGTTGTGCTGGGAACAGTAACTAGACCATGAGCTATGGCCTCGAGAGGCCCCGCCAAACCTTGGGCGACCCGGCGGGGTCCGCCTGCATCCAGCACCTTTCAGTGAGTACAAGCACAACAGCTTCTGCAGCTTATCTACCTATTGCCATCTAAACTCTAGCGCTTATGGCCCCTGTTGAGGTGCCTTCCAGAGGGCGTGCTTCTCTGGCCATTGTTCTGGTGTGTTTTATATGGAAACATGCTCTAATCATAATCCACAGGCTCCCAGCTAGTAAATGACCCCCTGGGAGGTTCACATTTGGGACATACACTTGCATTTCACACTCCTCATACTAGCGTTGGTCACGTTGTCTGCCTCTACGAGAGGTTAGTGTAATCGCTTAAGGCTAACGCAAACATGGTTCACTAAAATTAACAGTAGGCATTCATTTACAAATATACCTTCTGCACCTGTGATTATGTCATGCGCTACCAGTTCTGTGTTTTTTTTAGCTAATATCGCTCACCATTCTGAATCTTTGGAGCTCATGGGGAAGAGCGATACTACAACTCCCAGAATGCAGAGCGCTGGTTCCTCCAACCTGGATTAGCGCAGGGTGTGTGATACATTGCATGAGGTAACTTGGTAGCACTGCCCAAACACACTTTTGCCAGTGTTCAGCTATTGTTGTTTTTAAACACCTATTAATTTGTTAAAACATCCAAATGTTTTGTCCACTGCACATTCCCTCAAGCTCTTATGATGTGGGAGCAGCGTGTTATCGTGTTTGTAGCACAAGTGCTCATTCAATTTATCTGCTTGTTGGAAGTCACCTTGTAACGGTTTCTTGCTGTGGTACACATTTGCACATGGTAGGGCTTTACAGTCGCGATTGCAAATTGCATCAGATTTCTTATCACCAGTGAGCTGAGGGCGGGTGCCGCGCCAGCAGCTTTCTTTTCGGCGTTGCAAGGTTTCTTAACCGAGTCTGCACAGTATCAATGTTAAAATTATGACTACAAGGGGCAGGTGTCCAAAGTTGGTGCAGGGAGGCTGGATAGGCGCCGTGGCTATCATTAGTGCAGCAGATGCAGTTGCACCAGGGATGATAGCTGTAACGTGCACCGGCACTGGAATCGTGTTTTTTAATATGCAACGAGTGGGCAAGAGAAACCCAATTTACTTGCTTGTATTAGGGCCTTGACTCCCTCATACGCCTCAGGGCTGGATCCATGCCAGATTTTAAGGATAGCCGCATAGGATGCATTTATGCACAGTTAGTGCCAAAAGTAATTATTTACATAGAGGATGGTAATCTAAGAATGTGGCATTTGCTCTTCTCCTCAATCTCTGTCCTTCTGCTTCGCGCTACTCTTCGCCTCACTCTCCATCCTTGTGCCTCACGCTGCTCTTCTCACTCTCCGTCCTTGTGCCTCACGCTGCTCTTCTCACTCTCCTTCCTTCTGCCTCACATTGCTCTTCTCACTCTCCGTCCTTGTGCCTCATGATACTCTTCTCCTTACTCTCCATCCTTGTGCCTCACGCTGCTCTTCTCACTCTCCGTACTTGTGCCTCACGCTGCTCTTCTCACTCTCCGTACTTGTGCCTCACGCTGCTCTTCTCACTCTCCGTACTTGTACCTCACGCTGCTCTTCTCACTCTCCGTCCTTGTACCTCACGCTGCTCTTCTCACTCTCCGTCCTTGTGCCTCATGATGCTCTTCTCACTCTCCGTCCTTGTGCCTCACGATACTCTTCTCCTCACTCTCCGTCCTCGTGCCTCATGCTTCTTTTCTCCTCACTCTCCTTCCTTGTGCCTCATGCTGCTCTTCTCACTCTCCTTCCTTGTGCCTCATGCTGCTCTTCTCACTCTCCGTCCTTGTGCCTCACGATACTCTTCTCCTCACTCTCACTCTCCGTCCTTGTGCTTCATGCTGCTCTTCTCCTCCTCACTCTGTCCTTGTGCCTAATGCTGCTCTTCTCCTCTTCGCTATTCGTCCTTGTGCCTCACGCTGCTCTTCTCCTCCTCACTCTCCATCCTTGTGCCTCACGCTGCTCTTCTCCTCCTCACTCTCCGTCCTTGTGCCTCGTGCCGCTCTTCTCCTCACTCCTTCCTTCTTCTTCATGCTGCTCTTCTCCTCACTCCTTCCAACTTCTTCATGCTGCTCTTCTCCTCACTCCTTCCTTCTTCTTCACGCTGCTCTTCTCCTCACTGTCCTTACTTATGCTGCTCCACAATTAACAATTACAATCCAATCCACATAATTCCACTACATATACATACATACACTCCATAACACAAGGGTAAAAGACATATCCATTTACAACGCCAAAAGCTCTAACTCAAACAAATGCGAGACCTATTGCATTTCCGATGCTTGTTCTAAAGTGGTGTGTAATTTTTTTTGTGTTCTGTTCTCACTTTATGACTGTTTATTTGTTTGTGCTGCATAAATACTTAACACATTTCCTCCAAATTAAGCCTGCCTGCCTTTGTGCCAAGCTATCAGATGGTTAAGCACAGATAATTTGGAGTTTGCTTGTGTTTTACCTTGACAAGAATTGTGGTTGCAGCTTGAGAATGGTTTCACCCCCCCAAATCAAAAATGCAATTTCTACACCCCCCTTCCATGATCTTCATATAAAATAAAGCAGTCCTACTTGCCCATTACAGCTTATGTTGTTCACAACAATGGTTGCATTGTCGCTGTGTTAGATGAGGAATCCTGTGTTAACCATGTGTCCACTATCTTCTTCTTACAATAAAAGATCAGGACATCTGCCTGAACTTTGTCAGGATTCTAACTCACATTAGCCCATGACACCAAATCACACATGCAAGCTTCATGCACTATTGTACCCCACAAGTACATTGTTACCATGCATGTAGCTCTTGGCACACATCCTGCACAATATGTTGTGTAATGCCATAAAGAGAACGAATACTGCTACATCATATTTAGATGGAACCTATGAAGCCAATATAAAAACCAAACGACAGATTTACTAAGGGCTTGTATTGCCCTTCCATCACTCAGGGCGACTCAAGACAATGCAAGCTCTTAAGTGGGATTTACTAAGCCACGCAAAGCCACTTTGAGTGGCTCTACGGGGTTTAGTAAATCCAGGGTACTGTAAGGCAGCGCATATCGCTGCCTTGCATTATTCTGCATCAAGAAGGCGTTCCATGGGCGGAGTATGGCATACCCATGCATCCACCCATGGATTTTGACACAATCCCAGATTTACTAAGGTCAGTAAACCTGGTATGGCGTCAAAATGGTACGCCTTCCCAAATGAGGCGTAACGAGGAGAAATATTTTTATTTCTCCTTGTTATTTCCTCTATGGATTGTTTTTGTGCAGAAAGGTGGCAAAAAGCTGCTAAAATCAATCCTGCATGTAAAGCAGGCACTCTTTCACCATGGCGTAAGGATGACCACATTGGTGCTAGGCAGCACATACTGCACCAGGGCAGGGAGAGAGAGAGTAGAAATGTGTCATATATGGTGCATTTCTGCTCTCTCCCTGTCCGGCAACGCTGCACAGCAAGTTGTCTTGCAGTGTTACATCGCAATACTTCTTAGTAAATCTGCCCCAATGAATTACATGCTCAGTGTACACTTCATCATGCACTGCACATACATATGTATCCATCAAACTGGGTAGTTCCTGTCCTCAAGTACAATCTAGGCATATGAATTCTGATTTCAGCATTATCATAGGCTAATTCGCTCTGTGTACATGCTCTAGGCAACATCCTGCAAAAATACACATTTTTTGTGCATTAGTCGTGCCTAAGGAAAATACAATGTGATGTCACTTTCCCTTGGCGGTTGTATGACGGAACAACGCATTCCATTGCAACGCATGCCTTTACCACATGCATTAACTTTAAAGCCATACGTGGTAAAGGCATATGCTTGTAAAAAAATGTGTGGTAAGGGCGATGCATGATAACTTTGCATGTGTTGTAACGCATAAATGGAAAGGCTTTGCGTGGTAACAGCTGCGTTGTAATGGCTGTTTCCCGCCCTGGGCAATCTGCTTTATGAGATCAATTTTTACTTGATAAGAAACTTTTGCTGTTTTCATTTATGCCCCAATAAGCTCCCTCATCACCCGGACAATGAAATAACCCTATTCACTTTAAATATTTCATCCTGTCTTGCATTTCTCAAAGCCTTCGGTCCATTCTGCTCGATTGACATTAGGGCCCGGAATTACTAAGGACTTATGCTGTCCTTGCGTAATGCAAGTCATCGCAATGCAAGTCCCTAACTAGGATTCACAAAGCCACGCAAGGGGTGATTTGCTCTGCCTTGCATGGCTTTGTAAAAAAAATAAGTGACCCCATGCATCACATAGCGCTGTCTTGCATTACTTTGCGCCAAGGAGGCATTCAATGGGGGAGTATGGATTTTCCCATTCATCCACCTATGGACTTTAGCGCAATTCCAGATTTAATCAAACAACATGAGAGGGTCCCTGAGCCACCTTATGTAAGGAGAGGAAGGCAGGGTACAAATGAACAATAACAACAAAAACCTCTCCTTAACATTCAATTAATAATCAGGTGATACATCCATCATCAAAAAATACATTGTCCCAGTACTGCATTGATTATTCATCTTTTTATTTATAAAAAATATTTTTTTTCTTTTATTTTTTGCATAAGTATAAAAATTATGGGGCATATTAGCAAGAACCTGCGATAATTATCGCAAAGCTTGCTTAGCGCGCGTTTTTCTATCGCCGGCTATCGCTGGATATTACCGCGGAGATAACATGCTATTAGCAAGGTTTATCTCCAATGCGATAAAATATCCAGCGATAGCGGCGAAACCCAGCAATAACGCGAGAAATCCAGCGATAGATTCCTCGCGCTAATGCTGGGGACTTAACCTTGCAATCCACCTCCCATTGACTATTATTGTTAAGTCATGCTTTTACCAGTTCTAAAAAACCAGCGACAGCTTGCTAATAGGGCGTTAAAAATATCGCCGATTTAGCGGCAAAAAGTGCCGCTAAATCGGCGATAAAGCCCTTGATAATATGCCCCAATATGTTACTTTACGTGTTAATAAATTACATGATCTTAACAAAGTTTGAGCCCCAAGAGCATGTTACATGAACATCTCAAGAGACACAGTCAAACACCACCAGACACACAACTAACACTCATACACGACACAATCATACTACATGACTGAACAACTCAATACATATCATAATCATTTCATGATTACATGATGAGACAAAAGAAGAACAAGAGCGCAGACGCGCGTTTCGGAGTGGAATCTGAACCCACAATTCCTTCGTCAGGGCGCAGCAAGTAAGTAGTTCATTAAGTGGTCAATCGACATCCAAATGATAAGACGCTAAAAGGACGCTGTGGTATTCTTTTAAGTAAGCGGACGGGATATAACCTCCAAGTCTTCAAGCCGCGCCTTGAAGACTTGGAGGTTATATCCCGTCCGCTTACTTAAAAGAATACCACAGCGTCCTTTTAGCGTCTTATCATTTGGACCCGTAATTTACTTATTCAAGCGGAGCGGGACCGCAGCCTATACCAGATGAAATGTTTATGAAAACTTAGGAGGTCGTACCATAACCGTTTTGTGGACCCCAACTTATAGATTATTTCATTTCGATACCTGCACAGTTTTTTCATGCCTCACTCATATACCTTGAGACTGATTGTTTTTAAAATTTAAAGTGATTGTGATTTAGAGCCCTCTGCACCACATATAAGAAACTTCCCTGATTGTTTGGATGTCGATTGACCACTTAATGAACTACTTACTTGCTGCGCCCTCCGAAATGCGCGTCGGCGCTCTTGTTCTTCTTTTGTCTCATCATGTATCTATGAAATGATTATGATATGTATTGAGTTGTTCAGTCATGTAGTATGATTGTGTCGTGTATGAGTGTTAGTTGTGTGTCTGGTGGTGTTTGACTGTGTCTTGAGATGTTCATGTAACATGCTCTTGGGGCTCAAACTTTGTTAAGATCATGTAATTTATTAACACATAAAGTAACATATTATTTTTATACTTAAGCAATTCCAGATTTACAAAGACCTGGTAATGCGTCAAAATGGTGCGCCTTCCAGACGTATCTATATTTCTCCTTGTTACTTCCTTTTTCTATGTGTGATGCATTCCAGGTCACACATAGTAAAGGAAAATACCTTTAAGTTGTCCCTTCCTTCACAAAAAACAACCTTGCTCATAGTACAGGCACCTTGCACCATGGTGCAAGGCTGCCTGCATTGTCCCTAGGTTGCTACCAGTGCACCGGTGCTAAGAGTCAGTAGAAGTGCACTATATCATAGTAGATATGGTGCATTTCTGCTCTGTCTCTTTCACACAAAGCAGCGCAGCATATTCCCTTGCTGCGTTGCGTTTCATTAAAGATTGGTAAATTCGGACCCCTGTGTCTAGTGACCTTGTAAGGTGGTTGTGCTCTGAAAAGTTAGCACAGTGCCTGGCCACACAGACATTTGGTGGTCATGTTTGAAGTCATGTAATTAATAAATTGTTTCCTCGGCAACCGATGTAGAGCTTGTATGGCTAAAAAGAGATGACCTCTTTCAGCTGAAGATGAGGCAGATAGTAATTGGGTGTGGCCAATTATGGGTCTACAAGTCAACCAATGACATGGCCATTGTGGGCAGGAGACAGGAGGTAGTGGTGATGCAGTGACCTCAAAGTTTGAGCCACTCACCGCAGATCTGGCTTATGAAAACACTTCTAGGCCAAGGCAAAGGAATTGAAGCAGACAAAGATGGGCAATATATTCTAAGGAAGATAAGTCTAATCAGCCAGTCCATGGTTTGGGTGTAACGCAGGAGGGGGGAGGACAGACTTAGAGTTGCCACCACTGGTGATGGCTACTACAGAGCTCCACAACTGAGCGCCAGGCATGCCTTAAAGCAGAATGGCCCCAAGGCTTTGAGACATGCAAGACAGGATAAATTTCCAAGCTACATCAGGGGGCAAGTGTAGCTCGAGGTGGGAAGCTATCACCAGCAAACAGTCACTCGAGCTGCAGTGTTGTAGATGAGGCCTCTTTTCTCTCTGTGCCTGGTTGGGTTGCTGCCTGGGCACAAGTTGATACTCTGAGTTGAGATGCCTATGTCTTATTAGCTAGACAATCCACCTTCAATGGTATCAATGTGAGTAGTACCTTCTAGACGGCTGCCTTATTGTCTTATGGTTGGTTAGATCATTCACTAATCTAATGGCGGATAAATGGCAAAACATGGATAGATCAAACCTTTTTGATAGGTAGATTCAAAGAAAGTGGGAAGATGGGGAAATTGGAAAAGGAGAATAACATGCCCTCCCTCTAACTTTCAAAAGTACTAAGAAATGAAGGACTACACACAATTTTATATCAGGTCCTTTTTGTGATATACATATTGATTGAAGTCACCCTGGCTACACTCAGGTGGAAAAATTCTGGTTGGGCTCTATCACAGTTCTGAGAGACAACTAAGTAGTCATATACCTCTTGTGACTTTGTTTTTTATTTATTTTTTCGTTTTTATATAGCACGAATTTGACCCTAGGCCATTATAGCTTTATAAATGAGCACCATATTTCTTTGCAGATTTTTATTTAGACACAGGGAGATTTAGTGATGTACCCAGAATCAGAGAATGTTGAGAGAAACATTCAAATCTGGTTGTCCATGTTCCAAGGTCAGTCCCTCTGGTTGGTAGAATACATCTTCTCCAGATTTTAACATGAACGTTAGCCATCTTATACACCACACAGTTCCTTGAGGACATTGGATTACAACAAGACAGCGAACTCAAGGATGAAGCATGCGTGGGTGTGGGTTCAATGCCCAGGATGGGTCTATGGATGTTGCGCAGCTGGAAAAATAGTATTGTTGTTATTTTTAAGGTTTTCATGCGGAATGCTTTTCGATAATGTTTTTTCGGAGGAGGGAAGGACAATAATAACTGTCATGATAGCCACCATAAAGCTCTATGATTCGTACCTGTGCAGGCTGTTGCTCCTTATGTATATAGACGCTACTTATAACAAAATGGCGCATTACTGGGGTTTGTCTGAAAACAGATGCAACTCCAGCAATGTGTCCTTTCACATGGGGCATCCTAGAAGTGTCACAGTGAAATCTCATAGATTTTACTGCAACACTTCTACGAGCCTTTTTTGTGGTGGGGGAACACCCACCCTGCATACATTATTCCTGACGCAGGTATAATGTAACGCAGGGGGTTACAAAGTGACGCATCTGCTTAGATGCGTCACTTTGTAAATATGTTGCAGTGTGGCGCATATTTTACGCTACCAGTGCGTCACAAAAAGTGAGGCACCGGCAATGCAAGGGGCTCACAAATAAGCCCCTAGGTGTTCTTTTCTCGCAAATCTTTTCCTTCTCTATAATGAAAATTCTTTCTCATTTTCTATAGACCCTTGTATGTCAACCCTCATCTTAGATTTCTCTTGCCTTATCCCCAATTCTTTCTCCTCTCTTCTTCATCCACCTCTTGATGACTCATTCTAAGAGCCGGACTGAGAACCCAAAGCAGCCCTGGCAAATTTTGTCAGACCAGCCCCACGTACAGTGCGTTGCGAGTGAAGCCACTACAAGGAGGGTTTGGGGGGTTCTCCCCCAAAGAAAATTTGTGAAAAAGAGGCAAACAATGGTCATTCTACAGCACATATTTCATTTTATATTCAATTTTATTAGCTTTTAATTCTTAGTAAATGATAACCTTAGAGTGCACCAGGATACCCAGCCACTTAAACAATTATAATTAGCCATTTTTCACGTGTGGCTTATAGATCCAATTAGGAAGTCTGCATATACTAAGTCAAAGTGTAGTTAAGACTCCCTTTCAATGAGTCACGCTATCATTGTGCAAAAAAAAGACACTTTAGGCATATCGAAAAGCAATTTCTCTATTGATGTATTAATAAGAAATATAAAGTTTGTTAATCATGTCATCCTCTAATCACACCACAAATTGTACTGCTGTGTATAACAATACATATATTCCTCAATTACTGAATCACTAGGCGATTAACACAGGACAGCCTGAAAAGGCAATTTAATCCTTCTCGCTGGCCATTTATTGCTCCCAGAGCCTCTATGGTCTGATCTGGAAAATGAGGTCACCTCGTGACTTCTTGCTGAGGGAGGGTCAGGGCATGGCTGACAGTGCAACAATCTTTGTTGGGGCCCTTTAATGATTCCCTCACTATCATTTTTGACAACAAAAAAGAGAGGCAACGGACACATGTTACACTAGAATAGAACAAAAGCTGGTGGAACTTGATCAACAGTAGACTCTTTTCTTTTTATTGTATGTTTCCAAAAACAGCGCAGCCAACGTGTTTCACCTACGAAGTCTTCATCAGGGCACAGAATTTGATCCTCTGACGGTCACAGGGATCTTCCAAAATTGGGGTCAAGTAGAAAAGAAAATACGATCTCAATAAAGTCAGACTTTAGATTCTAAACACAGTGATATTAGTCCAGCGTATAAAGGGAAAAAGAGGTATGTCTCAATCCCGGGGTCCACACAAGAAATAGTACTAAGTATTTACTATCCGGTACGAATATGGCAAATCCGTTGCCAGTACTTAAGTCAAACATCACATGTCATTGACGGGTCCCTGATTTTTTGCCGTATTCGCACCGGACAGTAAATACTTAGTTCTATTTCTTGTGTGGACCCAGTCACTTACTTTCACCACCTAGGCCCGATCCGGGCGATACTACCTGGCAAGACAAAATCATCGGGCCGGGTGAGGAGAGGACAGTTGATTCTCCGCACTGACGGAACATTCGGTTAATGGGGGTTGCAGCTGTCCCCGTACTCCACGGGATGTGATACAAAACGTCTGGTGCACACTGATCCGAGTCGCACCAGACAATCCTTCCACAATGAACCACAAGTCAGGTTCTCTGTGCCTCCCAGGAAATGAGGCACAATGTTTGGCGCGCGATGATACGAGTCGCACCAGACAATCTGGTCACAATGAACCAAAAGTTTGGTTCGCTGTACCTCCCTGGAAATACGGCAGAACGTCTGGTGCATGATAAGAGTTGCACAAGACAATCCAGTCACAATCAATCCATGGTCGGGTTCGCCGTACCTCCCTTGAATGTGGCACAACGTCTGGTGCATGATGATACAAGTCGCACCAGAAAATCCGGTTACAATTAACACACAGTCGGGTTTGCAGTACCTCCCTGGAATGAGGCACAACGTCTGATGTGCGATGATATGAGTCGCACCAGACAATCCAGTCCACACACACAGTCACAAGTTCAGTAGTACCGCACGAGGTAGAATGAGATACTACTACGGATATGCCTTCCCTCTGAGAATCAGACACCTCCACGCAATGAGCATGCAGTCGGCATGTCTCACAAGGGAAATGCGGCACGGACACTGAAGCGGGCCATGCTGAGTCCCGCAACCGGTGAAACCAACTTACCACCAATGAGATGCTTGTGTGTTCTGAGTCCCCAGGATGCAGGGGCCACACTCCTTAGATATGGGCACGGTTTGGTGCTACGCACAAGGCAGTCCGGTCTCCAGGCACAATACTTAGTTCCACGCTCACATCGCTCTGCAGTCAGGATCCAGCAGACGATATAGGCACTTGAGAGGACATCGCTCTCCAGATAAAAACACATAGACAGTTGTAGGTCCCTCACGGGAGGTCTTTGATGTCCCTGAGACTTCCACAAAGAACAGGGGGCAAGACAACAAGCCCTTGGAGAGCACACGTCAGGGTGGCACACAGCAGCAAGTAGTCAGCCCAGGCCAGCCACTATTCAGGCAGGGTGCATGGTCCCTTCCAATGGCAGTCTCTTCCTTGTGCACAACAGATTCCTCTGGCAGTGTGCACCACGTAGTCCAGGATGTCTGGTGTCATGTCCCCGCAAGTTTATCTCTGCCCTGCTGAAGTATGTCACCAGTAGTTATACTGTAGTGAGCCTTTGAAGTTAGGGGTGGTTCACAGGGTTCCCCTTTGAATCACAGATGTTTCCATTAAATGTCAGTCCTGTCTGCCATGAGGCCTTGGAATGCAGATCTTAATCTTTAGTGGGGCCATGATCTGGCTTCCCAGAGGCCAAGTGTCAGCAGATCTTCCCCCAAAACCACCTTCATAACCCTTGACAAGATTGGCACACTGAATCTTTTGACCTCCTTGAAATATTCTAACCATTTCATTGATCCCCTCCCTCTAAATTTCTTAATGAGTCAATACACCTGCTACTCCTTCTGTGGACTAAGATAATCAATACCTCCCTCTCCCAGAGCTTCCTACCTGATTGCTTCAAAATGTGTCAAGTTACCCCTATCCTAAAGAAACCAAACTCCAATCAATCTGGTCCTAACAACTACCGCCCCATATCCAACATCCCAAACTCCTAGAAAAACGTGTACACTTACAGCTCCTCAACAGCTAGACACATTACATAAAAGGGTCAGTTTTCAGTGGAAAAATGTGATATGTCCACGTTGTGTTTTGGGCCATTTCCTGCCGCGGGTACTTGGCCCACCTACACAAGTAAGGTATCATTTTTATCGGGAGACTTGGAGGATTTCTGGGTGGGCGGAAGTTTGTGGCTCCACGCAGATTCCATAACTTTCCATCACAGAAATATAAGTAAAATGTGTTTTGTTTTTTTTCTTACAAAGTTTGAGGTTTGCAAGGGATTCTGGGTAACACAACCTGGTGAGAGCCACACAAGTCACCCCATCCAGGTTTCCCCTGCGTATCTAGTTTTAAAAAAATGTACAGGTTTGCTAGGTTTCCCTAGGTGCCAGCTGAGCGAGGGTCCCAAATCCACAGCTAGGCACATTGCAAAAAAAGGGTCAGTTTTCTGTGGAAAAATTGTGTGTCCAAGTTAGGTTTTAGGCTGTTTCCTGTCGCAGGCACTTTGCCTACCCCCACAAGTGAGGTACCATTTTTATCAGTAGACTTAGGGAAACAGAGAATAGCAGATCAAGTGTTATTGCCAATTGACTTTCTTTGCATTTCTGCCTTCCAAATGTAAGACAATGTGTAAAAAGAAGTCATTTTGAAAAATGTCCTCTAATTCACATGCTTGTATGGGTACCCACAATTTTGGAGATGTGCAAATAACCACTGCTTCTAAACTCTATATTTTGTTCTAATTTCAGAAATATATAGGTTTCCTTGATGCCTATTTTTCACTCTTTATATTTTACCAAATGTATTGCATATATACCCGGTACACAATGAAAAACCATTGCAAGACACAGCTCAGTTTTTGGCTCTGGGTTCCTCGGGTTCTTGGTGAATCTACAAGTCCTATATATCCCCACAACCAGAAGGGTCCAGCGGACGTAACTGTATATTGCTTTCAAACATCTGTCATACTTAGAAGAAGTTACTGGTGAAAATGTTGGCACAAATGGCTGTTTTTGTTCAATTCAATTTCAATATTTTAAATTTTTTAACTGTTAGTTTCTATAAAAAAACCTTGAAGGATCTACTCAAATGACCCCTTGCTGAATTCATAATTTTATCTACTTTCCAGATATATATAGTTTTCCAGGGTCCGTTATTGCTTTTACATCAATTTCTGCCACTAACTGGAAGGAGGTTGAAAGCACGAAAAATAGGCTATGTCCCAGTAAAATGCTAAAACTGTGTAGAAAATGTTGGTTTTCTGACAAAAGTCTACCTGTTCCTGAAAGCTGGGAAGATGGTGATTTTAGCACCACAAACCCTTTGTTGATACCTTTTGCAGGGAAAAAACCAGATGCTTTCTTCTGCAGCACTTGTTTTCCACATTTTTCTGAAAAAACCCCATAAATTAGCTGTATTTTGACCAATTTCTCTGTCTCCTCCAGGGTAATCCACAAATCCTGGGTACCATCATCAAGATGTTGGAAGAAAAGGACGCAAATGTGGTATGGATACCTTATGTGGACAAAAAGTTACAGGGGCCTAAGCGTAAACTAGCCCAAATAGCTAAAAAAAAGGCTTAGCATGAGGGGGTGGGGGAGGGGGAATGCCTAGCAGCAAAGGGTTTAAATTAATCTCAGCCATACCCCCATGTTAACCAATGGGGAGAGCAAACCTCAAAGGTAGTGAAAACACACATGAGGGTTCTTCACTACCTGGGCATGGAACACAAATGTGTACCTGCCCTGCCTTTCACCCTTTGCTTGCTCCATCTCTCCCAGAGCTCACCCTGGGGGTGCTCTAGTGTTAGCGAAAGCCACCCTCAGCATTGGCCAATGATTTAGCAAGGCCAACCTGAGCATAAGGCAAATGCGCACACCCAGGCCTGCAATGGAAGGCTTAAGACATGGTTAAAAACACCATGAGGCTACTCCCTGCTGTAAGCTAAAACTGCAGTTTAAAAGCCATTCATCAATTCCCCCATGTTGAACCATGGGAAGAGCAGACCTCTTAGGTAGGGAAAACCCACATGTGGATTATTCACTCCCCGGGCAAGGAACACATGTGTACTTGCCCTGCCTTTCCCCTACTTCTTGCCCCACCCCTCAGGGCTAACCCTACGGGTGTCCTAGTGGTAGTAAACAGCCCAATCAGCATTAGCTAATGGTTTAGCAATGGCAACCTGAGCATAAGTGCAACTGCGCACACACAGGCCTGCAATGGCAGGCTTGAGACATTTTTGAAAAGCTATTCTTGTGGGTGGCACAATCAGTGCTGCGGCCCACTAGTAGCCAGTGCAGTACCTGCCCTGGGTATGTTGCATACCTCTTTAGAGGGTACTCACAGGTACAGCACCTAAACCAATCAGGTAAGCACCACTTCTTAGCATGCGCAGGCGCGCTTTCACACTGCATTACAGTGAGAAAGTGCACAGATTCTTAAGGCCACGAAAAGAGAATCAGCAAAAACCAGGAGGACAAAAGCAAAAAGCTTCATGGAAATCTCCTAGGAAGGGTGTAGCAGTAGGAACGGCATGCTTTTGAGGTAAAATACGAGACAATACTTTATTTAAGCATAATTCAATCACCCCAACCAGCTTGTCATCCTTTCTCTAACGAGTCGGCTCATCAACTGCAGACAGTTCTCTCCACATATTCTAAGAACCCCTGACTTGCCAAGCAGGTTGCCAGGCATCAGCAGCCACAGGATTCTGAAGTTCCACAATACCACAAATGGCCATGTCCAACACCCACACAAATGCAAGTAATGATGTGCTAAGGTGACACTAAATTTTATTTATCATTGTACCATGGTGCCCAGGCTATTGAAAAGTATATTACATTACTTTTGCAGTTGGAGATAGCTCTCGAATACAATTGTTTTCACGCCGATGACCACCAGAGTTAGCTGAGATTGAAAGATATGTCAGGCCTGGGATGATCTCCAAGAAACTGCCGCCATTAAGGACTCAAGGGCATTCTGGGAAGTTGTTAATAGACCTTACTATTCTGATGATAGTGAACTTAAATTAGAATGCCTTATCCAGCCTGATGAATGGGTTGTGCATTTCTCTAAAATCTTTAGTGATGAGTATATTTTTCAACACACAGCAGCAGCCTCAACTCCATCCAGTACAGACACACTTGTTTTAAGTAACGCTATTGATACCAATGCAGTCTCCAGAGCCATTTTACAGTCATCTTCAGGGAAGGCTCCAGGCCCGGATGGGGTTCCTGCGGATGTCTTCAGACAGAACCCTTTGCTTTGGGTGTCCCTGTTGACTAACGTTTTCCAAAAAGCGGTAGGTGGAGTTCTCCCAAGCACTTGGAAGGAATCAATATTGGCACCTTTTTTTAAGAAAGGGAGTAGGAACCAACCCTCCTGCTACAGTTCCATTTCTCTCCTAGTTTCTCGATTAAGATCTTAGGTTAGGACATTCTCCAATTCCTAGAGCAGCAGCATAGAAGCAGCAAATTACCTATGATTGTTTATGTGCAGGAAGGTACCCCTTCCTGCACATAAAGAATAATTTTTAAAATATGCTGTTTTGCAACTTTGATGTGTGCTGCATTAAGCCCTGGCTAAGACTAGAGGCCCTAGCTAAGACTAGAGGAATTCGTTCTATGAAATAATTTGTACCCATTTGGGAGGCCATGGAAAAGGGTGGTCAATAAGATCTAGCTCTGACCCTTTAGTCCTTCACTTATTTTTACTTTTCTGTGCTCAGGGGCCTTTCTTTGATTTGATTCTTATGTATTGTGGTGATGATTGTAATAATGGCTCTATCTATTTATCTATATATACACTGTTCCGTATTGTTAAGTAATTCAGCGATTACATTGCCATATGCCTGTATTTGATGTTTTTTTCCTAAGATGATATTAATAAAAAAGTATTTAAAAAAAATAAAAATAAGCAACACACATAGAAGTTACAAAACATCATTTAAAAATTGTTTATGTGTAGGAAGGGTTACCTTCCTGCACATAAACAATCTTCCCCTCAACACAGGCACCCTTGCACTATGTTGCAAGGGTGCCTGCGTTGGCGCTAGGCAGCTAAAGTTAGCGCCAGCGCAGGGCGAAACATTCCTCTTCCCTCCGCTATGTGCTGTCTTGTTACTACAAGCTGTGCAGTTTTCTGTTTTCAGCGCCGGGACGCCCCTTCGCTGGGGCAGCCGTGCGCTTTATAAGTCACCATAACATAACATAACAGGGCTGCACCATATGGTGCAGCCCTGCATTTCTAAAGTGACGAAACGTGTCGTTAGCCTTCTTAGCTTAATGACACACTTCGCGACTTTACAGTAAATATACCCCTTAATTCTGATGAGACAGGAGCTGGGTGCGAAACTGCTGCTTATGATTCACCAAGAGGGGGCTTACTTGTGGGATGTCAAATGTAGGTACATTCACGCACATTGACACCATAAGTACATATGTTGAAATTTGCATACTTTGATTTTTGCAAAATGGGTATTTTCGTTGCTCTGTAGCAAAAAGAGTTTACTCTTACTGGAAATGCCTGCTTTGATGTTGTGGTTTTGACGTGTTTTCTAAAAACTAAACATACCACCGTGTATCTGCATATCCTGTTACACCTCTGTGATCTGCTCGTGGGGCTCCAGGCTTTGACTTTCTCTGGGGGTCACACAGATACCTGATGCACTGGTTGGCAAAAAATGACTATTTGCTTCCAGGAAGTAAGGCTGTGCACCAATAGCATCCATTCATTACTGGAAATTTTAGAAATACTATTCCTCAATCTGAGTTAAGGGTACGGTACTGGATTATCGAGTTTTAAATATCGGGCTACCAAAATGTAGACAACAAAAACATCGACATGTTACGTATCATAGGTCTATTGTACTTAACTCCACACTCGTACCGTGACCAGATATATGTGTTCATGGTACAAAGATGTGGAGTTAAGAATAATAAATCTATACTTACCAATAGAAACTTACCTCTACAGTATTTTGGTTGTCAATTTTTTTAATACAATATTCTTGTAGCACGTTCTTTCTGTAGTCAATATTCTGACATACAAATGAGTTAAGCCGCAGGAATCAATTTCCTCCTAGTGTATTGTATGTATGTAGTGTTTCCCTAGCGCACACCACGGCAAAAGGCAGTGGAGAGCTGTACCGAGTGAAAGAGTAGCACAAAGTCAATGAGTGACAGGAGAGGTAGCTGGTTTGTGGGCAGCAAATGCAATGTGTGTTAGTGATATCTTATTTCTCTTAGAGATACCACTCTCTGGCACTCCAGAGGGTGAAAGGGTGACAGTACGTTATTAGTTTGACTAAAAACAGAAATACATATAATTGCATCATCTTGCTGATGGTACTAAATAACAAGCTCTTTGGCAATTTTCCCTTTATCAATCAATCAATCACAGAATTTGTAGAGTGCACTACTTACCCGCGAGGGTCTCAAGGCGCTGGGGAGAGGGAAGGGGGTGCGGCTACTGGTCGAACAGCCAGGTCTTGAGTAGCCTCCTGAAGGTCAGCAGGTCTTGGGTCTGTCGTAGGCTTAGTGGAAGGGTGTTCCAGGTCTTGGCGGCGAGGTGTGAGAAGGATCTGCCGCCGGTGGTTGTTCTTCGAATGCGAGGGACGGTGGCGAGGGAGAGGTCGGCGGAGCGGAGCTGGCGGTTGGGGACGTAGAAGAAGAGTCGTCTGTTGAGGTAGGCTGGGCCAGTTTTGTGGAGTGCCTTGTGTGCGTGGATGAGGAGTTTGAAGGTGATCCTCCTGTCGACGGGGAGCCAGTGCAGGTTCCTCAAGTGGGGGTGATGTGGCTGTGGCGTGGTACGTCGAGGATCAGGCGTGCGGAGGCGTTTTGTATGCGTTGCAGTCGCTTGATGAGCTTGACCGGGGCTCCCGCGTAGAGGGCGTTCCCATAGTCAAGTCTGCTACTGACGAGGGCCTGGGTGACTGTTCTTCTTGTGTCTGTCGGGATCCACCTGTAGATCTTGCGAAGCATGCGGAGGGTGTTGAAGCAGGAGGAGGAGACTGCGTTGACTTGCTTGGCCATGGAGAGCGTTGAGTCGAGGATGACTCCCAGGTTGCGTGCGTGGTCGGTGGGTGTCGGGCTGCTCCCAGCATCATTGGCCACCAGGAGTTGGAGCCGAGGATGAGGACCTCCGGTTTGTCCGTGTTCAGCTTTAGTCGGCTGATCTTCATCCAATCGGCGACGGCCTTCATTCCTTGGAAGTTTCTTGATGTCCTCTCATGCGTAGATTCAGGTTGTTTCAGAGTCTGTACTTCTAGGGATCAGCCTCTGCCATTTCAATATATTATGAAAGGATGTTGTTGGACCTGGCCCTCTCTGCAGCGTCACCCCAAACATTTTGCCTTCCTGCTCCTAAATTTGCTGAATTCGTTTTTGTTGGCCTTAGGAATCTGCACTTTACCACTGCCAACCAGTGCTGAAGTGCTTGTGCTCTCTACCTAAAACATGGTAGAATTGGCTTATACCTAATTGGCATATTTAATTTACTTATAAATCCCTAGTAAAGTGGTTCTATATGTTCCCAGGGCCTGTAAATTAAATGCTACAAGCGGGCCTGCAGCACTGATTGTGCCACCCACTTAAGTAGCCCTTTAAACATGTCTCGGGCCTGCCATTGCAAAGCCTGTGTGTTTAGTTTGAACTTCCATTTCAACCTGGCAAAAAAAAACTTTTGCCAGGCCGAAACCTTTCTTCTGATACATATAAGTCACTCTGAGGGCAGGCCTTGAACATCCCAGAGGGCAGGGTGCAATCAATTTAAAAACTATAACATGTACCATGTTGGGTTAGTCCGTCAGTACCCCATGCGCAGAATGGCTGATGACACAGAACATGGCAGGCGTGTTGGGTTAACTAATGGGGTATAGTAGGAGCGCATGGTGGACCCTACTTGAGGTTTTTGTTCTCTCTCTATCTCCCCTTCATGACCCTCTTAGTTGCAGCTTCTTCTCTTAACTCTGTAATGGCGCACTGAAATCTGACTTCGTTCCGTAAGCATGGATATCTGATGCATTAACTGAGGTGCTTTTCCTGAACCCCAAAAGTCCATTGTGCACTTTTTAAACTGTTTTTAATTTATGATCATTTTTAAACTCTTATGTGTGATTACAACTATGTGCAATGTTTCTATGTACTTTTATGGCCTATTGTGTTTAGACCGAATAAAGTTTTTTAATTGAATTGAATTGTATAACATGTACTTTTAAGTTTTACATGTCCTGGTAGTGAAAAACTCTCAAATTCATTTTTCACTACTGCAAGGCCTATCTCTCCCGTAGGATAGCATTGGAGTTGCCTTATTACATTTTATAAGTGTAATTTCCAAATGGGAAGTGATGGCCAGTTCATGTTTGGGGTCTCTGGAATCCTAATTGTAAATCTTAACTTATGGTAAAGCCGGATTTTAAATTACAATTCTGAAAATGTCACTTTTATAAAGTTGGCGTTGTCTTGCCCTAGCCATTTGGTGCCTACAGCCTGTCTCTGGTCAGATGACTGGGTGTAGTTGGCAGTTGATTTGTGTATTCCTCCTAGACAGCCACAGGCAATGGGAGCCTAAGTGTGACTGGATGAACCAGCACTGGCAGGATGGAAGGGAGGAGCTGGGCCCAGCCTCACACCTGAATAGGCTATGTCCTGTCTCGCCACAAAGGGCCTAACAACCCTGCATTGTCACCTCAGCCAGCTTGGAGCCAGGGGAGGGGAGGAGTTGGGAATTCTCTGCACTTCAAAGACACCATCTACAAGCTTCTCCTACCTTTCAGAACTAGGACACCTGGGTATAAAAAGGGGGCCTCAGACACCAACTCTTCAGTACACTTCTGGACCTTTAAATACTATGCCAGGAAGAAGGACTGTTGTGCTGTCTAAAGCACTGCCACTCTGCTGGACCGCTACTCTGAAGGAGATGCTTCCCAGCTGTGCTGACTTGCTGCCTGCTGCCCTCTACCCTGGGAGGAAGAACTGGACCTGCAGCCTATCTTGAACCTAGGGTCCCAGAGTGACTCAAAAGGCTAGTCTGCTGGCCTCCTGATCTGAGCCTCAGGGACATAAAAGGCTCTCCAACAGCTCCTGGACCCATCTTCAGCAAGTTCCTGACCTGCAAGAGGTGCTCTCAGGTCCTGGACCCTTGGTGTGGCTCTCAAGCTCTTGAAATCAAGCTTTTGGACTATTCATGACCGCAAATGAGCCCGTCTGCACCAGAACCGTGCCGTTTGCACTGGAAATCAGCGTGAGCCGCTGCCAGCTCGCATATTTCCATAGTAAGCATTGATCTTCACGAGGCTCCAGCCCACCCATCCGTGACACCTGGCCTGCCCCTCATACCACGACGACCACCGCCAGCAATGGCCTTTTTGCTACTTCTGGCCCTCCCCAACTCGAACAGGACTCTTGGCTTAAAAGCTGAGAAGATAAACCTTCAGCGGGACTAATCTGGGACTGTATCCAACCCGCACTCCATCGCAGTCAGCCTGAACATGTGATTTTGACCCGGTCCAGCATTACAAGATATCAGTGGTTGGCGCTTTATGCTTTTAGGTGCTATATAGCAGTTTATTCTTTACAAATTCATTACTCCGGTCCTACTAATTGGATTGTTGTCGTTGTTGTCTTATTTCATTTATTAAATCAAGCTTTATTGTCCTAACCTGGGGGTCCATTACGATGTCGGGCGGAAGCACGACCGCCGTGCTGACGGAGGCAAAAACCGCTAATTACCGTCCGCCAGCAACGGGCCACACGCCCGCCAAATTAGGATGTGATAAGTCAGGCAAACACCGCCCGCAAGCCAGCGGCGCCGCCCGCCATCAAAGTGCGCCAGTCTACGTAGCGGCGCAAGCTAATGGAGACACACCGTCCGATGAAATGACGTACCACCCGGCGTACAAATTACGATGCCACAACCAAACAGCTCCACCGGCTAAGAGACACCGCACGAGATACCAAGGCGGAAACTCGACTGTCCTGGACGGAGAGTAAAAAGGCGGACCACCCAGAGATGAATCCTGCACTCCAGGCCTTCCCCTTGCTCTACCTGATGCACCACCTAGGAGTGAACGCACCACGATGACGCAGGTAGGCAGACACACAACAAGGGTACGAAAACAATGCACACAGTTCAAGTGCGGGAAAACTGTACATGGCTCCCCCAGACACCCCTGTGTGGACAGGACACATCCACCACTGTACCCACACATGTCCCACCTGACAAAAATAAACAACTCGCAACATCCTGGGCACCCACCACCCGGGCCCAGGAAGTGACGTCCCTGTCACGGCACCTCAGCTTAGCGGCGATGACGCAGGTACACATGCGCACAACACAGTGGCCAACGACTGCGCCATAATTGGGCTGCACACAAACACCACAGGGCCACAACTACACACCCCACACACCAGCCCCACCCTGAAGGCACATGTCACGTGGCCTTCATGCATCACTCATGTCCCCAACCGACAACTCACAGTTGTCAACTTGACGTCACACAAGTGTCCCGAACAGGGGAGTAACGTGAATGCAAAATAGGACACACCCTTGTGTGGAAAACATGGATAATCACACGGCGGCTACCACATAACAGCGCAGAATATCGACAATGTCCGGAAAAGGCACGCCAGTCTCAACAAGAAATACCAATCCCATCCTGCTCGCAATAACAACACATGAAATGTACAAAATAGAAAAACACTGCTGCCTGAGAACAGGTGTGCACAATCACTACACCCACACAGAAGCCGCAATGTACATCGGCAACGGAGTGTTCACGCCCACACACGGGAGAGCAGATAGCACTGAATGGCCTTCCATTCCTGCTCCGAAATAACATTGCAACAAATTATGCTGGAGAATGGAGCCATTGTACCAACAAGAAGAAAAACATAGCCATGCAGAGTAAAACGTCCACTGGCAGATAGCGCACAACATGAAAGCAAGATAACACCACAAAATGCAATAATACCACCCCTCCATGAGGAACAAATGAAAGTAATGTGGAAAGAGTCACACACCACTGGCCTTGACTATTCATAGAAGCAAGTGGGAAGAGGGACTGTGTCCTCCGCCCAAGCTATACCCCAAGTCCATCCGCCGTACATCCATTCCACAATTCCCAGCATCGTCGGAGGCTGCACTCTGCTGACTGCTCAGGCAGACGGAGCACGCCATCACACCACCCTGTAGCAAAATGGCTGTTGCACCACTGACCCTCAGCTACGACGGACAGATCAAGCTGTACAGTGACAGCATGCTACACATAGTGGGCTGCTCAAATCTGGCAATGCTGAATGTAAGTTACCGACTAACTTACCGCATTGCAATGTTCAGCTGCGTCATCCCCGTATTCTACTGTCGGAGGTGTCCGTTCCACTGGCCTGTGGATTTATGTCTCTCCAACCCGGCATGTCCAAAGGCGGACTTGGTACACTTGTTTGCACCCCTGGACGACCACGACAGGATCTGTTCAGTGTATGGGGGCATGGCGTTTGTGGCTGCAATCGGGGACACACTGCAATGGGACCAGTGTGCCTCCACACAACGTCTTCTGGATCACAGTTTCATCGAATGTCATCCAACATGTCCCATCAGGATTCTACAAGGGACAACTTACGACGAACACCTTGCCACCCACCATCCGCTTCATTGGATGACATCCATGTTCACCATCAAATGGATGGATACCCTGCTGGAAGGTATCGCATACACGTCAACTTGTCAATTCATGGGTCCCCGACTCAATATCCCCAATTGAACATAGATGTACAACACCGTACCCATGCTTGGCTTTCGCACGGAGTGGGCAGGTAGCTGTACAAGAACTAAACCATATCATCTGCAACTAACCCCTTACCATCAACTCCACTGCCATGACAACTGACATTTCCGGGTCATGCACCCTGTTCCTCACCACATCCCGTGTCTCTGCATGAACAGGGGGAGGCAGAGGTATGGGACTTGTGTACAGTAACCACATGGGCAATACAGCACGAACAACTATGCCATAATATGTATTCTGCGCACCTGGACACATGCACCTGTCAGTGCACACTTACCTGTCTGCTGTAGTACGTGCGAACTGTCACCTCACCTTCGTCTGTACACCCGTGCCAGGACTCATGCATGGACAACAAATGCAAGCCCCTACAACATGGCCCTAGCAACAGTGTCATGTTCAGTAGCCACCACATTGCAACAACTGGTGAGACGCTGCTGCATGCAGGTGGGCACATGCCCTGATGTCACCTCTGACGCAGGTGTGTCGGAGTCACTATTATATTAAACCGGTACCATGGAACTGAGATGAACTGTCCCTATGATGTCAAGCTGTCTGGTAGGCTGAATGCATACTGTCTGTGTCAAAGCCCAGAGAACATCAGTAATCAGCAAATGTACTGTAGCATAGAAAGGGCAAGGCAGCTGTAACCCTGAAGCCTCCATTCCACAGTCAACAACTAATTACATCTACCTGTACCCCCTTTCGTATGTGTAATCATGTTAAGTATATCCTCCACATGCATTTTGCTTCCAGTAGTGTCCACTATTCTGCATCCCAGAGGAAGTAAGTCCAAATACATGCCACGAAGCAAATATGCGACTCTGTAGAATTATTTCCAGAAGACAAGTACGAATGATAGAGGATGAGAGTGTGTGAAGTACATGAGAGCCGTGAGATGACCATGTAGTCCAGTGACATTGGATGTCAATGCATATGAGTTGCCGCCACAGTGGACCTAGTGAAATACTACCGGTCGTGGGCCTTTTATTGTCAGACTCTGACGTGGCCCAACAGATCATCACATTAACACTGACGGGCTGGTCACTTCAAAGCACAGTCCTACATATGTGTATAATTACCTTCGCAGTTGGACATCACACTCATCAAGCAAAATTGGGACCCACGCAAGAAGCATGCTACAGCAATGCATGTCAAAACACACACAGGAAATCAGTGTGGGTGGGCAGGTCCGCACAGTGAGTACGAACTGCTGAAACTCACATACATGCTTAATTAAACCAGGCACAATCTTGACAGTCACACACCCTGCAGACCCACAATGGCCAAAACATATTAAGTAGGAGCCATCCTGAACTGCAAGGACACACCCACACACTGCACACTGTGCAACATACAATACACACCTGCGCTCACATCCACAGACCTGAACACGGATACAAACACCCACCATGCCCCTGGGTAACACATGTCTGTAATCGACATTCCCACAGTGCACACACACACACCAACACTACCCCAAAGTCGCACACTTCACACCACACACACATACACCTCCCAAATGCACACTTTGAAAGTAACCCGTGTGCCCAGGCTCAATGTTCATCACAAAATTAACATACACCTACACTGCTGGCCACACAGAAAGTAAGCTCACACATACCCGCACACTATGCACATGCTACCTGTCATCCTGTGGCCAGACTCACACCCCGTGCTTTGCTTGCACGCAAACACGACACGTAGACATTTACCATGGAAATCAAGCAAATACATGCAGACAATCCGTGTCACTAAAAACTTCTTCATCACACACACAAGTGGCAGAGTCCGAAAGAAGTGAAGTCCCAGCCACGTGTAAAACACATAGGAATGTGAGACCAGACATTGCAATTGTTGGGGTACCATACAAGGCATGTGCCTCACTCAACTATGCACACACAGTAACAACTGCAATCAGCAACTACACAGGCACAACAGACTACAGGAACAACAGCATCCAGTCACAGATTACATAGACAGGTGGCAAAATTGTTCAACACCAGGGACAGTGGCCAGTCCGATGTGCAGAGTAGTGACACGAAAAGCTGCGTATGCAATGTGTGTGAGTGTACCCTGACATGGCCACCAACACTGCCATGGCAGGCACAATAGCCATCACAGCCACCACTGTGTCACAGGTAGATGTGTGTGTGTCCCTACCATTCAAACAGGATGGCCCGTTCAACTCGGTCCTGTCCATGTGCTACGGGACAGTCGGAGGTCCGCCCCTGAGTGAGAAGCACAACTGTGGAAGGCACACATGTGGCATGTGAAGCAGGAGTTCCGCTTGGGCCAGGTGGGTGGGTGGCACGGGTAGGTGCACACATGCATTGTTGAAACAGACTGTGTGGGGAGGATTCCGGAGGGCTATATTTCCACTGTGTTGGGTATTTGGAAAGCACACCTGTCTGGAGATGAATGTGAACTCGTGTGGGCACAACAGGCGGGCACACGATCAATGCTGCATCAGGTGTAGACGTTATCCCTCCCTCTGGGGACATGCTGGATACTGCTGTGCGTCTGCCAGGCCCTTGCCAAGGCACTCACATCCCCTGTCCACCAGGTGTACCCCCTACATTGTCCGCCTGCACAGGCTACCCAGGACACGGGATGGCAGTGGAGCTTGGTGGGTGGGAGCTCATGGCGCCCTTCTCCTGGTCACATCTCGCAGGCAACACATTCTCAGTGAGCAGCAGGGCACAAGTCCTAAATATGTAGTGGGGGGACGCAGACGTCATGACAGGAAGTGACGTCACGAAAGGTGGCTTGCACCATCAGACTTTTTGCCTCCCTTTGCCCACCCCTTACATGCAATTGCTACAGAGAAGCCAGCGCATGCACAAGCAGCACCGAGCTCGCCGCAGAAGGGCCAAAGAGTGAATGTGTGTGTCCATTTGCACCAGTTCCCTGGCTCGCGGTAAAATCAGTGGTGGGACGCCGTCCACCCGCGTGGTACCCTGACTCGAGACCTGGTGTGCAGGCATAGTGTCCTATTGGCTTTGCGATATGTGTGAGATGCATGACACTCGTTGGCGGGGGATGGCTCGGAGGCCCGTCACCCTGAGGCCCATGTCCCACCACATGGGTCCCTTGTCAATGGCAGCGGTTATAATGTCTATGCGCGCAGGGGTGGGTCAACCTTACGTGTGGGATTGTGTTTGCGGCCTGGCCCGCTAGGGCAGCCACAGCCTCTGTGTGTTGCATGTGGTGTATCCGGACTCCGGAGGCTGTCATGCATTGTCACTGTTGTCCAGGTATCGAGTCGGGGTACCACGCGGGTGGACGGCGTCCCACCACTAATATCACCGCGAGACAGATAATTGGGGCAAATGGACCCACACATTCACTCTTTGGCCTCTCTGGGGCGAGATCGGAGCTGCTTGTGCACGCGCTGGCTTCTACGATGCAACCGCATATAAGGGGTGAGCGAGGGGAGGCAATGAGTCAGACGGTGCAAGCCACCTTCCGTGATGTCACTTCCTGTCATGACGTCAGCGTCCCCCCACCCCTTATATTAGGACTCGTGCCCTGCTGTTGTCAGATGTGCCACTGCCCAGGGGGGTGGAGAAAGGGTCAGGAATGTCAGCCTGATATTGGCCTAGTTGAAGGATCACCTTGACTGGGGGGGACAACCATTGGACAGTCCGGCGTAGCCCACCCACGCGTACATGTGGGCCCTCCATGTACTGTGTCACCTGCGGCAAAGTGATGTCATGGGCAATGACGTCATTGAGGAGAGCTCTCTGCCCCACGCAGAGATGGCGCATGAGCTCAACAGACCCAGCACTGAGGGCAGCAGGGGTCACATGTGCAGGGGCAGCTGTGCCTGGTGTGAAGGAAACTCTACCCTTCATCCCTGTGCCGACACGTGTTGCACCTGTGGAAGTAGATGGGAGTGTGGGCACTGGCCTCCGCATGGCTGAAGAGGAGCCAGAGTCCACGTCCCCTGTGTTAGCAAACATGGATGCATCACCTCGGTCCTCAGATGACTCAGAAATTGCCGTCTCGGCCTGTAATTCATCCAGCACATGTCTGGCCCCTCCGAGGCGCTGGTCACATCTGACACACTCAGCACCTGTGCAGCTGCTACATCCGATGCCACACCACTGTTGACCGTCCCCTGTCCCTCAGCACCCACGGGAGATGCCACATGAGAGAGAGCGAGGTGGCCTCACTCATCCGGCATCAATTAAACAGAAATGTGCAAGGGAAGTAGCACAGAACACATGTTGCACGATACCTGTGCAATTGCATACAGCCACCACAATCAACACGTAATGGCTGGCGTACAGTAACTGAAGCCGCCAATAAGTGGCACATGTGTTGTGCACATAGCACTACACCCGGCCTGTGTCACCCTGCGACCATTGTCCCAAATCGCGGTGTGCACACCCACTGTCCTGATGGGGCAAGGATGAGCACTACGTAATTAGGCCTAAGACATACCTGCATGGAGCAAAATGGGAAACCACTCACACAGACTGCAACATGACGGGCCACAATGGCCATGAGCCCATGCCATCCACCTGTCGTTCACACGAGCATTACTGCTGTAGCACAGTGTGCCGGATGTGTAAGCACCAGAGATATGAGCTGAGGCATCGCAAACATATGACCGAACGAAATCAGAGTAGGCACAGTGCCTCAAACATACATGTGAATTGCCAATCCAGGACACTACAGGTTGTTCCTGAGGGCTACGACTCTGAGTGCATTGAGAATGCAGAGTGCTCAAATTACATCTTGACCCTCAGGAATCGCATATGCATGTCAGGTGCACACAGCACAGAGTACACCTACAACCCACTGCATACACAACATACGTCGCATCACCCAGAGTATGGTTAGGCTGTGGTGACATGCTGCCTCTCACCGCAGAAGACACCATCCCACATTACTGTACACTTGCTTGCTGCTGATGCCCCTACAAACATGCATCCGGCACAGGCTGTGTGACTGTCAAGATGCAGACCATTACTGGTGAAATGCAGCGCCGTGCTGACCTGACAATACGAGGGGGCATCCCCCGATCCGTTATCGCCACGTAGTAGCTCATCAGGCCGATGACGTCACACCCTTTGTGGAATTGGCTGCACTGTCGGTCACACATACACAGAGGCATCAACTTGGATGCAATGCCTCATCACACGCCCTTGGGCTGGAGGACTTCAAACTGCAGGGATGGTACACAAGAGCCTTGGAATGTCACTCATACACTTCTCAACATCACCCACATCCACCAATCACAGTGGCATGCTGCTGACCCATCCCAAATACTCAGAGACGTGCAACAGAGCCAGGAAGTAATCGGACATGGCCCAACAGCATGTGTACAACACACATGAATGCATGCTGCTGGGAGTGTGTACACAGTACCTGTCCATCCCATTCACATGCAGGTTGCCAGCACATTGAGCAATGTGTAGTCTGCCAACATCTACTGTCCATTGTCAGGTGGACCAACAAATAGATCACAAGGCAACACATCTTTGTGGGTGGACTCACCGTGTCCAACACTGCGCAGCCCTCAACGTACTCGCCCTGTGAATGGCTCACCACGCAATGGAGGTCACATTCAGTGCCACTATCTCTCACACACATCCCTATCACAAGGCATGGTGTGTCCAATCGAAAGGGCTGAGTTTGTGCATTTCAGGAGAGACCTGAACAAAAGACACATGTAACCCACTGTACAGTCAGTGTTGGCTCCTTCTAGGATTGTGCAGTCAATGTGCAGCCCAGGTCTGCTGCCACTGAGGAGGCCAGCAGGGACCCAGGCAGCCATTCACACAAGCAATGACTGCCCTGAGTCCTGCATTGCCAAGTGGCTGCGTGACTGGATGTCTGAAATGGAAATGCCATGTACCACCAATCGTGAGGGACATGCATGGGAAAGCGCCATAGAGCCTACATACCCCTTACACCTGTAGTTAGCATGGTAAGCAGTGCATGTTGGAACCCCACAGGCTCAGAATCATAGTGCTGCGGATCAACGACATGTGTGTCCCCCACATGCACTCCCACACACACTGTAGTTGTCTTACACACACAAGTTTTGCTATGAATAGCCTTGGGCAGTGTGCGTGGAGCTCGGAATTCATGATCTCCAGCTCCTCGCTGATGAGTGGACCTGGACATATCTTCAGAGTCGTCGACATGTAGGTGGACATGTGGCAGCAGCGGCAGGTGTTGTTGAGG
The DNA here is from genome assembly GCA_963921515.1 of Calotriton arnoldi. NCBI lineage: Eukaryota > Metazoa > Chordata > Amphibia > Caudata > Salamandridae > Calotriton > Calotriton arnoldi. The sequence goes on along the minus strand of CAWUFW010000959.1, from coordinate 1,647,136 downwards.
GATGCCAGGCAGCAGTCCCTGTAAGCTGTGGTAATGCCTGTCTCCCTCCTACACTCATATAGCCCCCTGGGGCTGTTCCAGTGGGTCCAAGTTGCTGCAATTGGTGGACCATGTCTGCCTGCTTCAAATGCACACAATGGCCTGCACGGAGCTGTCCCGGTACGCTTACCTCTATCGTTGAGCACGCAGGATGCAGTCGCGAGGGCCATTGGAGTTGGTCTCAAAGGCCTGGTCCATGGCGGGTACAGTCCGCTGGTGCCATGTGGAATCCACAGTTGAAGGTGCGCCATGCATTTGCAGGTGTGGCCATGATTTGTGTGTGGGAGCATGTCCACACTGGACAGGGCCACTTCATGCTGTGTGCATTGGCATTGACGGCCAGTGCTCAGCCTCCACATGTCTGTTGGCACATCATCATGTACACATTAGCATGGGTGCATGGGATGTGCATATGCACACACATGCCATATTTCTCTATGTACATCTCCCACTTGGCACGTGCAACGTTACGTGTCACTTGTGATGTGTGTTTGCATTAACACAGCTGTGTTGTCATGGAGTTGTCAATGTGTACACCTGTCAATGTGTGTTGGAGGTGTGATGCGTACAGTGCTGGACATTGGGTGGACTAGGGACATCATTGACTGTCTCATATCCCATTGTGCAACAGGACCCACTTGTTTTGGCCGCTCAGCCTGTGTACAGTGTGCTGTTGGTGTGTGCCATACTCACCCGGCCTCGGAGGCTGTGTGTGGCACAGCAGCTAGGTATATTGCCGTGGTGTTGTCGCCTCCCACCTATGCAGTCTGAAACCATCATGATGCCTTTCAGGCTATTAGGGCCTAAATCCCCATGTGCATGCTCATGGCAATGGTATGTGTCAGTAGCCATTGCTATTGGTAAGGGGACCTGTAACAGAACTTGTAAGAGTATTGTGGCTGTGCTGTCCCTACTTGTCAGCTGTTCTGTGATTCTATAGCTTCGCCAGAAATTTGTGGTATGTGTATGTGTAAGTGCCATGTGGTGTGTTGCATTGACATGTGTCCACTTCCATCTGTCCTAGGAGGAGACCAAACATACATCGCCCCTACCAATTGCTGTCAGACAAGGAGGATGTGGAGGTCATTCGTAAATTCCGGCTGGACCGACCCACCCTGCATCACCTATGTGCCATGTTGGAACCCCACCTTCGTCCTCGCAGGGTGTATCCAACAGCATTCACCCCCACGGCTAAGGTGATGGCTGCACTGCATTTTTTCGCTACCGGATCTTTCCAACACACGGTAGGCAGTGGAGGTGGAATGTCCCAACCCATGTTCAGCATGGTGCTACGGGATGTCCTGGCAGCTATGATGCTGTACAGGAACCGGTACATCCGATTCCCCAGTGCTCGTGATTTGGCGGCAGTGAAGGGTGCTTTCTATGCACTTGGACGCATCCCCCACGTTGTTGGTGCAATTGATTGCACACGTTGGCCTTGTTGCACCACAGGCCATGGAGCACATCTTTAGGAACCGGAAACATTTCCACTCCCTGAATGTGCAAGTGGTGTGCCTGGCGGACATGATCATCACGCACGTGTGTGCGAAGTTTCCCGGTTCCACCCATGACTCGCACATCATGCGCCACAGCATCCTCCCACGACTGGTGTCTAATCTTCAACCGGACCGTGCATGGATTGTTGGTGAGTATGCATACTTGTGTAGCGTGCTGGGTGTGACATGCTGTCTTGTATCCTGTTGGAATTGCAAGGATTCTCTGTGTTTCTCACACCCAGGTGACTCTGCATATCCTAATGGGCCTTGGCTGTTGAGCCCACTCCGTAATCCCAGGACACCAGCTGATGTCAGATACAATGAGGCACATGGGAGGACCAGAAGGGTGGTGGAGCGGACTTTTGGACTCCTGAAGTCTAGATTCAGGTCCCTGGACCGCACCGGGGGTGCACTGGCATACTCCCCACAGAAGGTGTGCCAGATAGTAGTGGCATGCTGCATGCTGCACAATCTGGCTATTCGCAGGCAGATCCCCCGGATAGTGGATGACGGTGATCAGCCAGGACCCCCGCCTGCAGACCAGGACGTGTCCAGTGACGAGGACAGTGGAGAGGAGGAAGCAGTGAATGAGCGTCAGCAGCTCATCGCATGCTACTTCACTTGACGGTGAGTGACCATGTACGTCGGCTGATGTTGCTGTAGCTGTGTATGTGTATGTGTGCATTGTCACGCTGGCCTATTGTTCACTGAGTGCTGTGTGGCAATGGTCCATGTCCAGGGTAGTATGCCACTGACAGTGGCTGTGGCATTGTGCCCTGTTGCTCTGTGAGATGTGTGTACATTGCTTGAACTTGATGACAAGTACTGTGTGATGAGTGTGTGACACACACATTCAATGGACTCTTGTTCTGTTTTTCCCCCCTAGGTCCCTACAGCCTCTCCTGGCCTATCGACATACCACACTACAGATGCATTTCTGATCTTGGGCACGGTTGCACATCTTTGATTAAACACAGAGCAGATAAGACAGAATGTGATCCAGGTGAATTTATTTAAAGCAGTGACATGTGAATGTGGGCAAGGTGATCACACAAGTGGTGCATGCTGGAACAATGAGTTGACGGACATGTCCGCGTGATGGTCAAGGTGTAGCCATGTTGTTCTGGGTCCACAGTCCGACAGACACATGCCATTCACATGGCAGTGTGGGGTAGGATAGTAGTCCAAGTGAATGCAGTAGATGGCTACCGTGGCTGGCTGACTCACTGGCGTTTGGAGCGTGCGAAGTCTTCTCTGGACACCTGTTTCCTCTTCGGACGACCCCTTCCACGTTTGGGAGGGGGGGGTGTTGTTGTGGGCTGCTTGTGGGGGCTGAGGATTGCCCACTCGCTGTGGACGCAGGGGAACTGGATGTTGCACGACCCTGCGCCCCACCAGGTGGTGTTGGAGGTGGTGTGGTTGGCCTTGATTAGGCCCTCACCGCCACCACTAGCTGGCCCATGAGGTCGACTAGTTGGCCCATACGGGTCACGAATTGGCCCATATGGGCGTCCATGGACCTCAACACTAACCCTGGGCGTAGTTCGCGAAGTAGCGCTACGCGAAGCTACGTGAAGTGCACCTCGCACTACGCGAGCTACGCGTAGCTACGTGAACTGCGTAGTGCACTGTGCAAAATGCTGTTCGCACTGATTGCACAGTGCCGGATGCTTGTCCGCACTGTGCAGTCATTGAAAACGGCATCTTGCACAGTGCGAGCTGTCTTTACTGCCGCTCGAGTAGATTTTTACTCGAGCGGCAGCTTCTCAACGCGGACTGGTAGTTTCTCATCGCGAGCGGTCGCGAGCATACGCGACCACTCGCAATGAGAAACCTGACCTCCCCGCTTTGAGAATCTCGCCGGGAGGTTTATTTTCCACGCTTGCGATCGGCAACTCGATGTTGCTGATCGCGAACGAGGAAAAAGTCTCGCCGGGATGTCATTTTGCTTGCTCGCGGCCGCCAACTTGACGTTGAGGACCGCGAGCAAGCAAAAAATGACCGCTACGCGTGTTTGCACTGTGCTACGTGCAATTCTCGTAGTGCGAAGTAGCGCAAACTTCACAAACTACGCGAGCGTTGCATAGTGCTTTGCCCAGGCTTACTCAACACCTCAAGGACTTCCCACGTATCGGCAGTTGAACGGGCCCATTGTCCCTGGGCCTCTTCATAGGCCCCAAGGACCTTGGCGATTTGCGGTAGGGCTTGGCTCCCAGGCTCGGATGGCGTTGGCCTGACCCTGCTCCTACCACCTGGACTGCTGCCACCGACCTGCCCACTTGGCACAGTGGTCACCCGGGGCCTCGTTGCCACTCCCAGGGTCGATGTCGAGGTGCGTACAACACCTTGTGCAGGGTGAGTGGTCAGGGAGGCCCTGGTGGTGGTGGTGGTGGTTGCGGAGGTGGTGGTGGCCGCAATGACCATGGCAGCAGGGGCCTGGGACTGGTCACCAGCCCTGGGAGATGGGTTGGTGGGTAGGAGGGGTCCTGGGGAGCGGTTGCGCCCTGCCACACCAGATGTGCCTGGTCGGGTGTCCTCGTCCGAAGAGGTGTCCAGGTCTTCCACATCCGTGAGTCCGTGTGGAGGGCTTGTGGACTGGCTGTGATGGCTGCTGTCTCCCTCTCCAGCATCATGCAGTTCGTCACCTGTGGGGCGGAGACGAAAGGTTATTGTGTTGCACCTTGCAAGGTTTGTGTTAGATGTCTGACATTCACAGTTTGTGCACAGTTGTGCACTGATTTCCCAGATGCGTGTGTATGGCTCTGCAATGTGGGTGCGTGATCAAGGCAATGGAATAGTGTGATGGGTGCATATGGCATGGGACGGATTTGGAATGCCATTCGGTGTGTGTTGCAGTACCCCTACATTTTGTGGCTTTGGTGGAAACGGGGTACAGCCCCATGAACGCTTTTGAGATGAAATATGTTTTTGGGGTTCTTTTGAGACGCTTAGAAACGCAGATGGCAAAAGGGGTACAGCCCCATGAACGCTTTTGAGATGAAATATGTTTTTGGGGTTCATTTGAAACGCTTAGAAACGCAGATGGCAAACGGGGTACAGCCCCATGAACGCTTTTGAGATGAAATATGTTTTTGGGGTTCTTTTGAGACGCTTAGAAATGCAGATGGCAAAAGGGGTACAGCCCCATGAACGCTTTTGAGATGAAATATGTTTTTGGGGTACATACTGTGACATATGGGTGCAGGAGGGGACATGTGTTTTGGCCACACGACACTGCAGGGACAAAGGTGTGTGTATGTCTGACGTACCAAGCATATCTGCTCACTGTTATCATTTAGGGACATTACACTGCAAGCATTGTAGTGAGTGAGTGAGGGTTATTTGCCACACGACTGATTGCAGATGGGACAATTCCTTTGTGTGCGTGCTACCCTCAGCCATGTGCAGCAATGCGGTGCTCTTGGTGTGTTGACTATATTAGGTATGTTGTGAATCACAGTGTGACGTGCGCTTCAGACACTACAGACACATTATTGGTCATCGGCGAGAATCTTTGCTGAACTACTGTATATGGGACAACTGATTAGATGATATACCTTTCATGTCACTGGGGCTGTTAAGATGTGATGGATGAGACATTGAATGTGCATTGTGTAGCTGTGTGGTTCATGGGTCCAGTGGTGTATGTGACATTACTGTGGTTCCACTCAGTTACATTGAGACGGGATAGACTTACATGGGTGATGTTGTAGGATGTCAACGGAACAAGCAGACACGACTACATGGACAAGACTTCGATGGTGTTGCTGATGTGTGTGATGACTGGCACAGTGCACGGCATGTGGGTCAGTACTCCAGTGAGACTTGTGCATGCAGACGTGACTACTTACGTGTTGGTGTATTTGTGTTGGCTCATGTGGGCTATGACTCTGTAATTCATGTCCGTGTGCACATTAGTCACATGATTATGACAGGGAGCAGTGCTACCTGTTTCTCTGCTACGTGACATGTCCCAAATGTTAGTCGTAGTACAGTCCTCATGCCTACAGACACCCCGCCCTGTACAGTAGTCTACCTACTTGTTGGTTTGTAGGGAGCAATGCAATGGCTGTCACATGGTCATGAGAGGGAGGGGTGCTCCATCTTGCTGGTCTGTGGCAGTGGGGGCCGAGTTGTGGTGAAGGCTTACCATCCACAGACACCCCTCCATGTAGGGGAATATATCTACCTGTCGGGTGAAGGTGTGCACTGCAATGGCTGTCACACGGGTGTGGGGAGTGCTCCATCTTGCTGCGCTGTGGGACTAGGGGCCTGGTGGTGGTTGTACTTCTGCAGTCCCCCCTCTGATACTCGGAGTTCGTGGTAAGGCTACTTCCCTGTTACTTGTTGGTTAGTGCAGCTATGGCTGACACATGGGTGTGGGTGTGGGGAGTGCTCCTTTCGGCACATCTGGGGTACAGAGGGACCTGGTGTGAGTTGTGGTGCTGGCTGCCTGTACACATTCCCCCATGGTTTTGTTTGTTGGTACCTTTGGGCTGAGTGTGTGGGAGTGTCTGTTGCATGTGTGAGAGATGTCTTGTGTATTGTGTACTGGACATGGGGGTGTTTGTCCCTCGGTGCTATGGCATTCTGGTAGTGCATGACAGTACATAGCGGTGTGCTGGTATACATTTGTTTGTACTTACCAGCCTCCACTCCCCCTGGTATTCCGCTGAGACTCTCCGGATGCAGAATGCCTCGCACCTTCTCCTCCCACGCCTTGAAGGTCTTGAATAGCGCGGGATTTCCGCCGCCAGTCGTGGCAGCCAGCTCACGATTCTTGGCCTCCTTCTTCCTGACCACGCTTTTCAGGTCGTGCCACCTCTTTGTCATTTTGCCCCGGTTGCGTGGCACGTTCCCAACTGCATTCACCTGGTCTACTATCCTTCTCCACATTCTGTTTCTGGTGGCTACTGGTGTCTGTTGGACCTGGTTCCCATTGATTTGTGGGTGCACCTTGATGATCTCATCGACCATGACCGTCAACTCAGTGGCAGTGTACTTTGGCATCCTATGGCTTGCCATGGTGTGTGGTCTGCTATTTGTTGGGCTGGTGTGGTGGTTGTGTGGTGTGTGGTGTGTGATGTGCAGGGGGTTCGTGGTGCCGTTGTTTCAGTGGTGATGTGTGTGATGTGTGCGTGCGTGTGGTGTGCTGCTTTCCTTTGTGTCTCTCTGTGTTGTCTGATGGCGTCTTCGCTTTGTCCTCGTGCAAGGTATTGTGGTCTGTGAGGAGGCTGCTTTTGTACTGACTTATGTGGGTGTGTCATGATGGTCTGTCGTTTTCAGGTGTGTTGTGTCTGTTGTCCTGGGATTTGTAGTTTTTTAGTTATGTCAGGGGGCATGTGTCATTGGGATGTGTTCTGTGTTTGTGTATTTTGGCGTAGTTTGCTGTGTGCACTTGTTGGCCATGTTGTGTGTATTTCTTTGTCCCGCCAATGGTTTCCGTGCACGGACATGTCCGCCAGGCCTTCCGCCGTGTCAGTTATTCATCGCTGTTGTTGACCGTTGCGGGCGGGGAAAATGTGGATTTTCCGCGCTCATGTCGGGGAGATCATAATTTCACGGTCGTTGTCTCGTTCGTCAGGGCGGGCGGTTTGGGTTTTCTGGCGGGATTGCGTCCGTGGCGGACGGTTAATCTTCTACTCGGACATGAACGGGCGGAAATTTTGTGTGTTTTTTCTGCCGCGGGCGGGGGTTGCTTCGCAACATCATAATTGCTCGGTCGGTATTCCCATGGTGCAGGCGGGCGGTTTTTTCATGCTATAGTAGATGGCAGATTTTTTACCGCCGGTTATCGTAATGGGCCCCCTGGTGTGGAATCTTTTTGTGTGGTGTTTTCACTGTTTTACTGTTTGAAGTGTTGCACAGATACTATACACATTTCCTCTAAGTTAGGCCTGACTGCTCTGTGCCAAGCTACCTGAGGGTTGAGCACAGGTTAATTTTGGGCTTGCTTGTGCCTTACCCTGACAAGTATTGTGGTTGCTTCTTGACCAGGGCTCACACCCCAGTGAACCGGTACCCCAATTTCTAACAGATGTCCACTATTACAATCCACAGCTGTCTCCATGCTCCAGGCCACCAACAGTCAACAAGAACAGTAAGCAGGAAACATCTTTGGGCCACCAACCATCTGGGCAAGTTAGGGCACTTCAGGAGCCTTCTATTACATTCTGAAATGAGTGCCATCCTAGGGCTGGTGGACCCACTACTTTAGCTAGGACTCACAATTAGGGATGAAATGGATAGTTTCCTGTTAGGTTACAAACAGGATCAGACACAGGCCCAAGATGTTGCCCTCTCACTTCAAGGGTAAGCCAGCAAACCAGCTAATCAGAGTTTTGGCTGCTGATGATGTTAACGTTACGCTGAAGCTCAAACGTGCCCACTGAGGTCTAGGACCCTTCATTAGGTGAGGAGGCTAGTTGTCCTCACTATCTGTGAGGTATGGAGCCATTAGAAAATATGTTTGACTTCCATCCCCTTATGAATTTGCCCGATAAATTCACATGCTGCTTTCCTGCTTGGAGCCCATGTGGGTTGTGAATATCAATCATGATCAATAATGTCCTTTAAGATGCGCTTGGACACTGAAGCCACTGTGTGTTTGTGCTTTTTGTGTTGTTTCAATAATTTGCTCTTACAAAAAAGCAGAGGCACTGTAGTAGTCATATTTGCATTGGCAGGGGAATATTATTGGGTGCCACTCATCTCTGCGGATTATTCTACAAGAGTCCTCCAAGTCCGGTACTGAAATAGCCTCTGCTGTCATTATCAGAAGTAGGTTAATTTATTTGTTTGTTTAGTTATTTATTTTCTTTCTATAACACACAGTCTGTCTCAGGGGCTGTCCGAGCATTATCCATAGTGGAAGAGTATCAAAGACTCCTCATACAGAGAGAAAATAAACAATTTTAAGGAGTCCATACAACCACTGAACATCAGAAAGAAGATAAGAATACAGCATGATAACAATATGGAAGAACATCACGATCCTACAAGTAGAGAAAACCATAAATTGGAAGAAAGAAGAAACATAATCATGGTGTAGGTGCCAGCTCTGCCTGTTTCATAGGAAGATACACCCAATCTTGTGGGTGGCATTGACATTTAGGGCTATTGTGGGCTGCGCAGTCAAACATTTATTTGAGAAATATAGGGCCATATTATCAAGAACGGCGATAACATTGCCGCTAAAACGGCGATAAGGGGCTTGATAATATGCCCTATAGAATTCCAATAGAAGCCCAGGTTTGATGTCCTTCACACCAGAACCTGGGCTTCTATTGGAATTCTATAGGGCATATTATCAAGCCCCTTATCGCCGCTTTAGCTGCAGTTTCTTGCCGCTAAAGCGGCGATAATGTTGTCGCCGTTCTTGATAATATGGCCCATAGTTCCATATCTTAGGGCTGGCTTTCTCAGGACATGATAATTCCTCCTGATTTCTATCTTGCACCCTAGTTTCAAGAACAGGCTCATGGATTTCAAGATCAGGAGCCGCTCTCAGGGCCATATTATCAAGAACGGCGCAAACATTATTGCCGCTTTAGCGACAGGAAACTGCCGCTAAAGCGGTGATAAGGGGCTTGATAATATTCCCTAGAGAATTCCAATAGAAGCCCAGGTTCTGGTGTCAAGGACATCAAACCTGGGCTTCTATTGGAATTCTCTAGGGCATATTATCAAGCCCCTTATCGCCGCTTTAGCGGTAGTTTCCTGCCGCTAAAGCGGCGATAATGTTTGCGCCGTTCTTGATAATATGGCCCACAGTGTCATGTACGTTTATGATCACTCATGCCGACTTTACTAAGACAGACGTCTTAAGCTTTCCGTCTTCTGCTGCTCTTGTTTTTTTTAACACTATTAATCAACTTCTCTCCTGACATCCTGACATTTTCATGAAATTTTAGCGTTGTCTCAATCCTACCATCCCACGGGGATCGTACCAAGTACGGAACGCATGTAGAATCCAGCCTTTCGTCTCATTACAGCCAGCCCAATCATTGATCAATTCTCTTGTTCTCAGCGAATTTTAGTTACTGCACCAGTCTGCTCATGGGCTACTGTAACAACTCCTTTTCCAGAATGGACAAGTTCATAAACTTTGCCAGGACAACAATTTACAATCATCCCAATCCCTATCCCACTTCATCCTAGCACCAGACTAACTGGCTTTCTGCAAAAACAGACCCTACTACAATTGTCTAACACTTGCCTTTAAAGTTACTCATGCCTGATCTCCCAGCTACTTTCCTTCGGCCACTACACACTATAACCCTAGTAACAACAGCTGATCTAGCAACCAGTACCTTCTGGTCGCAGGCCAACAGATCTCTTGGAGGGATCTGATTGGCTGCCACCACATCAACAACGATGTGGCGGCAGCCATCTTAGGACTCAGGACTCAGCAGCAGGAGGTTGACTGACTGCGGGGGGTTTCCAGAAAGGGCCTGGCATGGGGTTGGCTGCCTGAGCCAACTCCCTGCTGCATACGGTCGAAGGACTGATAAGGGGGTTGGCCACAGAGCCTGGCAGCAGGCCAGGCCTGCAGCCAAACCCCCACTGAGAATACCAGAGCGTTAGCTTTAAATATGGTACCAAAATATTACTTTACGCTAAAATAAAACCATAGAAATTCACTGAAAAAAACTAAATTTAAAGTAACGTTATAGTAAGGTGAGAATTTGAGTGACAATGTAATGTTTTAAACATACCCACTTCCACACTGATACAGACAGTCACACAGCCACTCAGATGACATATGTTAGAAACAGTATCATTCATTAGTAGTACAAAAAGAATAGTAATCTAGCTTATGCAGTAGCTTAGTATATATCTTTAAGTCTCAGAAACGTTTACCAAACACTTACACTCTCTGAAAGATGTCATCAGTGATGTCATTTGCGATGTCATCAGTGATGTCACTTACCATGTCATGAGTGATGTAATATGTGAGGTCATAAGCAGTGCATTGCAGGGGCGTAAGTTATATTTGCTCAGGTAACTATCACAGCTGGATTTCAATGGTTTTGTACGAGTGAAATCAGAGCCTAACTATAATGTCCCAGTAACCTTTGGTTTTTTCAATGAATTTCTAAGGTTTTTTAATTATATTTCCTAATTAAAAGAACCTTATAACCTTTGTTTTTTTTCAGTGAATTTCTAAGGTTTTTTTATTCTATTTCCTAACTGTAAAAATCGCTGTAACCTTTGGTTTTCAGTAAATTTTTCAAATTGCATTTCTAAAATATTATGTCTTTCTAATGTTTACTTTTGTAGTTAATTTGCAGGGTTTATTTTACTAAGTGTATTACAAATTATTTAAAAAATTTTTTATTAATCAAGTTTTTTTAAACTGTACATATTCTTTTTTTACAAATAAACTTTTTTATTTTTTTAAATCTAAACATCACATATTACTTAATGTGAAATAAAATAAATTTTTAATGTAAATTAAACACGTTTTATTTAAAAAAAAATATTTTTGAGGTACCACGGTACCTTCGCAGGTACAAAAATATAGACGGGCTGCTACTCTATGGTTTTTACTCCCGATCACATGTTCGGAATGAACCCGCGAGACGAATCTGCAGATTCTTTGAAAATTTTAGAAATTACTGAGCATTTGTACAGCCCTACATTGTCATTAATAACATCAGTGTGAACGTATTAACAAGTATATATAAACCATCTTATATCTGTTTTTGTTTTAAATATACCCATTTTACCAGTTTGGCAAATCCCCGAATTTTTGGGCCAGGTTCACAAAGTCAACCGAAAACACACCCAAACCTTGCCTTCTGATCGGATACATTAGGACCCAACCCTTCCATGTGGAAAAACACACCCAAAAGCAGTTACTTCTCCAGTGAAGTCTCTGGAAGGAGGATTGAGAAGCAGCAGTGCTGTGCTTTTAGACAATGGCTGAAGCTACATCATCCGTCCAAGATGAGGATCCACAACCTCTAGAGGATGAAGAAGAAGGCACATCAACTCTCAGAAAAGAAAGTGATGTATGGAAGCACTTTACTATACCTTCTGGTTAGATTCCATGACCAAAGAGTGGATGAGTGCATGAATGTGTGGATGCGCGATTGAGCGATTTGTGGATTTTTGTTTTGCACCGTGAGGCATTTGCTTACTCTAAATATTTTTTCGTTCTAGAGTTAATCTATGTTATGGCCACTTTGTTTTCCTCCTTCCTTTCCTTGCTTTTAATGGCTATCGACTTATAAACCGTCGGTGTGTGCCCTGAAGAAGTTGGGTGGTTGGCTGATCACCAACACCGAAACGTATGTCGGCACCAGTGCTTGAGCCATTGGGAAACCATCAAATTTAAAAAACAAATATATGATTTATATCAGTCAATCAAATGGTCTTTATTCGACTAAATAAGGTCATAAAAAAACACAGAATAAACACAGTACAATTTAAATAACACATTAAAAAGTTCTTTAACAATAAAAACACACTTAATGAGACAGCTCATATATCAATTCATTGTTTTACCCCTGCTAAAAGCTCACTTCCATAGATTTTCTAGTTCTGATAGCAGATTTAAAAAAAGAAGACATGCTAAAACATTCATCAGGGCAGCACAGTGCCTGCAGGTAAAGCAGAGCTTCTCTACACTGGCGGTGCCCTGACTTTATTAGTTGGGGCTTTAAAAAGTGCTTCTTTGAAAATTTGGTGGTACAACATTTGCCTGTGTGTTAAATGTGTTTTTAAAACACAATAGCCAGTGTATACGATTTATACAAAATGTACTTTACATGTGTGTAACATGTGGAGAAAATAAGATATACTATATATGTTAGGACACTGGAATAGATGAGCTTATGAGAAAGTATTGTAATCTGCCTATGTTGTATAAATAAGTCCTTCTGACTTTTTGTGATAATATAGAATAAGGATGTTCCTTTCTATGGCTGTATACACTAGATGGTTTAAAAATATGTATGAAAGACTGTAATGTTGTGGTATGGATGGTGTGTTTGATATGTGAATGAGGTGAAACACATTGTTTGAAGGGTGGGAGGTTGAATAATGTCTTACCATAAATTGATTTACTATCCTTGTATGTGAAGTATATGGGAAAAGAAAGGAAAAAAGAAAGAAACAAAGAAAGAAAAAAGATAGTAATAAAATTAATCTAAAATGTAAATAAAATACATTTGAGAATGTTTCTTATGCTTTGAAATCTTTTTCTGTTGCCTGTATATATATTGCCGACTCTATTGTAGAGCATAACTTGGAGGTGGGTTTTCATGCTTGTTGTTTTAAGCACCTAAAAACAAATCATGAGAGGGTCTACAACTAGATGATGCGAGAAAAATCAGGTGCAATAGGACAATCGACCTCTACAGCAGCCTTGGAAGAACCATCTTCAGCTGCACTCCTTACAGTACCAGCTGCCTTCGGTATGCCTGGGCGTGTCAGTGTCTGTATTGCTATGTCCCTAGGTGTGTCAGTGTGTCAGTGTGTTTTTGGATGCAGTAATGTTTGGCTGGTGTGAGAAGTTGGCCTGGCATATGCTGTCCACTAATTATAGTGGGCACCTTGCACCAGTCCAAATCGACTCTTATGGTAGGTAGGTTAAAGACAACCTTATTGAAAGCTATCCTAGTGGTAGCTGTGGAGAGCAGCCTTCAGGCTAAGTCTTGAAGGAATGTAAAGCAGCTTGTTTTACCAGTCTATAATCTCTTGAGTGACCAAATGAAAGAGCACCACACCAGGTATATATTCAAAATATATGTATTTATTACTAAACACACCCCTCTAGTCTCTTTATGAGGCTAGAGTTCGAAATACATAGGTTATAAGATCTTAAATCACAGTAATAGCACAAATACACGTTTGGGCCCTAGGGGCGTACCAAACCATATACCAATAAAATGGTATGCGAACCACGACTGAACTAGACACTAGGCCTAGAGCCTCTAGAAGTGCTTGGACCACAAGGAACCACCCAAGGTAGTGACACAGGGGACCCACGGGAGACGCGTGCAGTGTAAATACACAACCGCGATACGCCGTTAACTTCTATGGAGAAAGTCGGGATCGGGAAAATAGAGGAAAGGGACACTTAAAAGAGGACTAGGACAAAACCCTTTGAGATCTAGGACTTTGAAGAGTCTCTACCCACGGGAGCACCGGAGTACTCGTGTTACCTCACCCAGGGAAGCCGGGTGCATAGGTGCCTTTCGGGGTCGGGTTTCGTCGTCGTTTCTTATGGCGATCTGCTGCAAAGTGCTGCTGGCGACCAGGAGAAAAGTGTCTGGGTGGATCCAAGAGTGGATCGGAGTTCTGAAGAACCTGAAAGCAGAGGGGACAGAGTCTGGGTCACTAGCCAGTGACCAGGAGGGCGATGGACAGATGCCCACCGATGTCGAGTGCTTCAAGTTCGTTGACGGTCGTCTTGACTCTTCAGCCACGAGGTCCGGGAGGCGTTGTCGGCGACCAGGAGCAGGATTCGGGCTGTTGCTCGATGTCTGTCGAGTGCAGAGGTGTCGGCGACCAGATTGGACCCAACAGGCCTTGGCAACGGCAAGTCTCGAGTAAGATGTAGATCGTCGATGATGCAGACCAGCAAGGTCTGGGGAACTCACCCAGCAAGGGTAAGTGAGGGCAGGCCTGGAGCAACCAGACTGCCAAGTAAAGAAAAGATTGGCCTTCGGTAAGGGCTACTAGCCAACGGGCTAGCGACCGCGAAGGAGCCTCGTGACGCCGCACGTGGAGCTGGCTTACGTGGAGTGGGGGCCAGTGATCTTCGGTGCAGGTGGTGCTGGAGGCTAGGGCTACTCGGAGCCCAAAGCACGACTTCTTGGGAGACCCAGAAGATGGTGCACTTGCAAGTGTGCTCGGTGTCCAGGGGTCACGGTCTCACGTTACCCACGATAGCCACGGGCCTCAGCTTTGCTGGGGACTCAGGGTAGCCTCGGGAAGTCTGAGAATCCACCTCTGGTGATGCGATGACTTCGGCGTCCGACGGGAGCTTCAGTGATGCGAACCGGACAGATGCTTCTTTGGTGCCTGCCAAGCAGGGGAGTCACTCCTTGACCCCAAGGGAGATTCTTCAGTCCTCTAATCGTGAGTAGAGCGTCGAAGGTCCAGGATTCTGTTTCAGAGTTTCGTCCAGGTATAATCTAAAGTCCTAAGGACTGGGTTCCTACCTTTATTCCAAAAATAGGGGATGGACTACTCTGTGGCCCCACCTATGGGTGGGTCAGGGCAGAGGGTGGCTACACCCCTTTCCCTTTGTCCAGTTCGCGCCAAAGCAGGGGCTGCAAGCCCCTGATCCGGTTTGAACTGGGGTATGCACAGGGACACCAAATGTGCCCCCAGTGCAGGACTTCAAAGCACCCGAAAGTGCTCCCGCCCAGCCCCAATACACATTGTCCTGTCTGGGGAGGTGGTCACACCTCCCTGGGACAGGAAACCTATTGTCCAGGCCTCCCCTGCCGGAGTTTCGTCCAGCAGCAGGAGGCCAGACTCGTGTCTGTGGCAGCAGCATCCATTTTGTGATGCCAGGGCTCTGGAAAGAAGTTACCGGACTCGTCAGAGTTAACATGCCTTTCCCTCTAGAAGGGTGGAATGCTACCCCCGCCGCCAGGATTGGCGGGGGGTAGTATTCCAAGATGTTTGACACCAAACACGACATGTTTTGGTGCAGCCATTCCATAGTTAGCATTTTACCGCGAGGATATAATGCGTTTAAGAGTATATGGTCAGGCTGCACTACAAACAGCATCAGAGATGGTCTCCGAACGCTGCAGAGGGGCCCTGCTCATGCAGGGGCACCCTCTCACATAAGAACCATGCACTCTGCCTTTAGGATTGATAAGGCCTGCCTTAGGAGTGACTTATAGGTTTATATGTGTGTATGCTTTTAGTGATATAGGTAACCTATACCACAGCAAGGGGTGCATGCACCACCTTACCCAGGCTGCAGTAGCAGACCTGTGGTGTCAGTTTGGATGGCCTACCAGGGGTGGCATAATACATGCTGCAGCCCCTGGCAGGCCTCTGAGGTACCTATGCCCTTGGTACATAGTATACCATATACTAGGGACTTACAAGGGCACTCCAGATCCTAATCAGTGATGTGCCTAAGGCACATGGAGACCCTTTTAAAGAGGAAACAGCTAGGCTGGGGTTCTGAATAGCAGGGCCCCAGCCAGACTAATGTCGAAAACCAGTGAAGTATCAGCAAAAAGTGGGGGTACCCCTGTGAAGCAGATCCTACTCTCCTACACAACCCCCCCAAACGTAGGGACATTAAACTAACCTTGCCCAGTTAAGTCTTCATGTTCTAAGTGAAAATACCTAGAGAGTCCATCTGCATTCGCATGGTTACTCCCAGGCCTATGTTCCACTGTAAAGTCCATCCCCTGTAGGAAATGGACCACCTAAGCAGTTTGGGGTTTTCACCCTTCATTTGTTTTAGCCATAAGAGGGGCTTATGGTCTGTCTGAACCAGGAAGTGTGTACCAAACAAGTATGGCCTCAACTTCTTCAGAGCCCAGACCACAGCAAAGGCCTCCCTCTCTATGGCTGACCAACGTTTCTCTCTAGGGGTCAGCCTTCTGCTAATAAAAGCTACTGGCTGATCCTGACCTTCTTCATTCAATTGTGACAGTACAGCCCCTACCCCCAATTCAGATGCATCTGTTTGGACAATGAACTTCTTGGAGTAATCAGGACTCTGCAGAATTGGAGCAGTGCACATGGCCTGCTTGAGGTCATCAAATGCCTTTTGACAGCTAACTGTCCACTGAACCTTTTGGGCATTTTCTTAGAAGTTAAGTCATTCAAGGGTGTCACTATTGATCCATACCCCTTGACAAATCTCCTATAGTACCCAGTCAGGCCTAAGAAGGCTCTCACCTGAGTCTGGGTAGTTGGAGCAGTCCAGTCCATGATGGTCTGGATCTTGCTCTGCAAAGGTTGAACCTGGCCTCCACCCACAAGGTGGCCCAGGTACACAACCTGACTCTGCCCTATCTGGCACTTAGTGGCCTTGATAGTCAGGCCTGCCTTTTGCAGGGCCTGTAAAACATTCCTGAGGTGGACCAGGTGATCCTCCCAGGTGGAGCTAAAGACAGCAATATCATCTAGATAAGCTGCACTATAGGCCTCCAGTCCTGTGAGAACTGTGTTCACCAACCTCTGGAAAGTGGCAGGTGCATTTTTCAGACCAAAGGGCATCACCACAAATTGATAATGCCCACTAGGGGTTGAAAATGCTGTTTTGGGCTTTGCAGCATCAGCTAGTCTGATCTGCCAGTAGCCAGCTGTTAGGTCAAATGTGCTGAGATATTTGGCAGAGGCCAAAGTATCTATGAGCTCATCTGCCCTGGGTATTGGATGGGCATCAGTCCTAGTGACTGCATTGAGGCCCCTGTAGTCTACACAAAACCTCATCTCTCTTTTCCCACCACTGGTGTGAGGTTTAGGTACTAGGACTACTGGACTAGCCCAAGGGCTATCTGAGGGCTCAATCACTCCCAATTCCAACATCTTCTGGACTTCAGTCCTGATACAGTCCCTGACATGGTCAGGTTGCCTATAAATCTTGTTTTTAATAGGCAGACTGTCCCCAGTGTCCACTTCATGAGTGCACCAGGTGGTCTGACTGGGTGTCAGAGAAAACATATGTCTAAACTGATTGAGGACTTGCCTGCAATCAGTTTGTTGCTGGGTAGTGAGGCTGCCTGCCAAGGCTACACCATCAACTGACCCATCGTCAGGGTTCTGTGAGAGCAGGTCAGGGAGTGGGTCACTCTCTTCCTCCTGCCCTTCATCAGTAGCCATGAGCAAGCCCATGTCTGCCCTGTCCACATATGGCTTAAGTCTGTTGACATGGAGAACCCTGTGGGGACTCCTGGGTGTTCCCAGGTCTACTAAGTAAGTGACCTCACCCTTCTGCTCAACAATAGTGTGGGGTCCACTCCATTTGTCTTGGAGAGCTGCTGGGGCCACTGGCTCCAACACCCACACCTTCTGTCCTGGCTGGTAAACAGTTAGGACAGCCTTTTGGTCATGCCAGGCCTTTTGAAGTTCCTGGCTAGCCTCAAGGTTTTTGGTTGCCTTTTTCATGTACTCAGCCATCCTGGAGCGGAGACCAAGTACATAGTCCACTATATCTTGCTTTGGGGGCTTGAGAGGTAACTCCCATCCTTCCTTCACCAAGCACAGTGGACCCCTCACAGGGTGGCCAAACAGAAGTTCAAAAGGGCTGTAACCAACCCCTTCTGAGGCACCTCCCTATATGCGAATAAAAGGCAGGGCAAGAGTATGTCCCATCTACGCCTAAGCTTTTCTGGGAGCCCTTTAATCATGCCCTTCAAGGTTTTGTTGAATCTCTCAACTAAACCATTGCATTGTGGGTGATAGGGTGTGGTGAACTTATAAGTAACTCCACACTCCTTCCACATTGCCTTTAAGTACCCAGACATGAAGTTTGCACCCCTGTCTGATACCACCTCCTTAGGAAAGCCCACTCTTGAGAAAATTCCCAGGAGGGCCCTTGCCACCACAGGTGCTGTAGTGGTCCTAAGGGGTATAGCCTCTGGATACCTGGTGGCATGATCCACTACCACCAGTATAAATCTGTGCCCAGATGCTGTTTGGGGATCCATGGGACCAACAATGTCAATCCCCACCCTCTCAAAGGGCACCCCCACCACAGGTAGTGGTATCAGGGGGCCTTTGTAGTGCCACCTGCTTTGCCACTGGCTTGGCAGGTTACACAGGAGCGACAAAACTCCTTACTGTCTTCAGACATGTGGGGCCAGTGAAAGTGAGGGACAATTCTGTCCCAAGTCTTGTTCTGGCCCAGGTGTCCTGCTAAGGGAATATCATGGGCTAGGGTCAATAGGAAGCCCCTGAACTTCAAAGGTATTACCAACCTCCTGGTAGCACCAGGCTTGGGGTCTCTACTCTCTGAGTACAGGAGTCCATCATCCCAATACACTGTATGGGGACCACTAGCTTTCCCAGCAGCCTCAGCAGCAGCTTGCTGTCTGAGGGGTTCAAGGGAGGGGCAGCTCTGCTGCTCCTGGCTCAGATCTGCCCTAGAAGGTCCCCCTGTCCCCAAGAACTCAACCTGGTCAGGCTCAAGTTCCTCTGGGACAGTTCCTTCTTCAGGGCTGAGATCATCCCCCTCAAGGGACTGATCTTCCTCCTGAGCCAAGGGGAAGGCACTGCCTTAACCCTACTACTCCTCCTCTTGGAAGGCACTTGGTCCATTCTTCCAGAATCCAAGGCCTGTTCAGTTTTAGACAGTTTAGCTTGTGACCTGGTCACAGCAAACACATCTGCAGGGATCCCCAGCATTTCTGCATGGGTCCTGAGCTCCACTTCTGCCCAAGCAGAAGTCTCTAAGTCATTGCCAAGCAAGCATTCGACTGGTAGGTTTGCACTTACCACAACCTTCTTAAGGCCAGTTACCCCTCCCCAGGAGAAGTTAACAACTGCCAGAGTATGGTCTGTTCTGACATTGCTAGCATTGGTCACTTGGTACATTTCACCAAGTATAACTTGCCCAGGTAGCACAAGGTCTTGTGTCACCATTGTGACACTTGCCCCTGTGTCCCTAAATGCCAAAGCCTCTCGTCCATTGATTAAAGGCTGTTGTCTGTACTTGCCCAGATTACTGGGACTCACAGTGGAGGTCACATCCATGCCTCCATCACAGACTAACACAGCCTGAGTCAGCTCCCTGACTAAGTCAGAGCCCAACTCAGTTCCCAGGGTGAACCCTACTAAACCCTTTGCTGGAGCACTTCCACCAACTGTACTAGGGGGAACAGGTGCCTTAGGGGCATTGGTGGATGCTGGACTGGAGTCTTTGGACTTGGTGCAATCACTGGTCCAGTGGGTCTTTTGCTTACAGACCTTGCACCATGGTTTTCTTTGGCCTTTACCCTTGGTAAACTGGGAATCCCCACCAGAAGAAGATTTTTGGGGGCCTGATGAAGACTTTTGATCTTTACCCTTCTCCCCACCCTTGTCAGAGTTCTTAGCATCTTGCTTCTTGGTTTCCCCACCTTGGTTCTGTACCTTCTGCTTCACCCTGGTTCTGACCCATTTGTCTGCCTTCTTTCCCAATTCTTGGGGAGAGGTCAGATCAGAGTCAACCAGGTACTGATGCAACAGCTGGTTTTGACAGTTATTAAGAATCTGCTCCCTCATTATCAGATTATACAATCCTGAGAAGTCACACACCTTACTGCCCATCAACCAGCCTTCCAGAGCCTTGGCAGAACAATCCACATAGTCTACCCAGTCTTGAGTCTGTGCTTTTTGGGTGTCTCTGAACTTCAACCTGTACTGTTCAGTGGTTAGGCCAAACCCATCAATAAGAGCACTCTTCAAGACCTTGTAATTGTCAGCATCCTCCTCTCTAACAGTGAGGAGCTTGTCTCTACCTTTGTCAGCAAAGGAGAGCCACAAGATTGCTGCCCACTGCTCCTGAGGGACCTTCTGTACTTTACAGGCCCTCTCTAAAGCAGTTATCCATTTGTGGATATCATCCCCACTCTGGTAGGGAGGGACAATCTTGCTCAGGTTCCTATGGTCATAGGACCTTTCCCTATCTCTAGGGACATGGCTGCCACCATGGGACTCTAGTCCCAACTTTCTTCTCTCCCTAAGGAGATCTAGGGATTCTCTATCTAAAGCCAATTGCTTCTTCCTGATCTCCAGTTGAGTTTCCTCATACTGGACCAGTCTCTTTCTTCTCTCATGAGAGGATTCCCTCCTGTGAGAAGAAACAGAGCTCCCTATTGAGGTGCCAGAGTGGTTAGACTCCTGAGAAGGAGACCTAGACTTTCTGAGCACACTCATAATCCTTCCTGGGGGGACAAAGGTGTGGTTCTCCAGATCCTCATCTTCATCTTCCCCAGAAGGGATTGGGTTTTCCAGGTCAGGGTCATTGTCACCCTCCTGGTCAGTTTCAGAGGGGGCTGGGGGTAGTAGTACCCCTGGCCCCTTCCTCATCTGCTGGCCCACCCTCTGCTCCTACCCCTTCAGTCTCTGAGGACTTACTAAGATCATAAGCCACCAACATCTCCTGGAGGTGTTGGGTGGTGGGACTTTGGCCTGTCCTTAATTTCCTCACGTTACACAAAGCTCTCAGTTCCAAGAATGGGAGTGTGTCATACTTGGAGGGGGAAGCTCAATGGCTTCCTGCAGGGCATCTCTAGATCCTGCTTTTAAAGACATCACTAGTGTGGTGTGGTGTATGCACTACCTACTCTAGTGTGGCCTACTAAACTCTCTTGAGTTGTAGAAAGGGTTGTGCTATCCCTTGACACACAACTCTAAGTTCAGTAGAACTTACTGATATTCTAAGCTTAAATTATATGTACCTTAGGTACCTTTAGTGGTTTTCAGTTGATCAATTCAATTGAGATTATCTGGTAAAACAATAGCAAGCTGGAATCCCACACGCTGCACACCAATGTGAGAAGTTGGCCTGGCATATGCTGTCCACTAATTATAGTGGGCACCTTGCACCAGTCCAAATCGACTCTTATGGTAGGTAGGTTAAAGACAACCTTATTGAAAGCTATCCTAGTGGTAGCTGTGGAGAGCAGCCTTCAGGCTAAGTCTTGAAGGAATGTAAAGCAGCTTGTTTTACCAGTCTATAATCTCTTGAGTGACCAAATGAAAGAGCACCACACCAGGTATATATTCAAAATATATGTATTTATTACTAAACACACCCCTCTAGTCTCTTTATGAGGCTAGAGTTCGAAATACATAGGTTATAAGATCTTAAATCACAGTAATAGCACAAATACACGTTTGGGCCCTAGGGGCGTACCAAACCATATACCAATAAAATGGTATGCGAACCACGACTGAACTAGACACTAGGTCTAGAGCCTCTAGAAGTGCTTGGACCACAAGGAACCACCCAAGGTAGTGACACAGGGGACCCACGGGAGACGCGTGCAGTGTAAATACACAACCGCGATACGCCGTTAACTTCTATGGAGAAAGTCAGGATCGGGAAAATAGAGGAAAGGGACACTTAAAGAGGACTAGGACAAAACCCTTTGAGATCTAGGACTTTGAAGAGTCTCTACCCATGGGAGCACCGGAGTACTCGTGTTACCTCACCCAGGGAAGCCGGGTGCATAGGTGCCTTTCGGGGTCGGGTTTCGTCGTCGTTTCTTATGGCGATCTGCTGCAAAGTGCTGCTGGCGACCAGGAGAAAAGTGTCCGGGTGGATCCAAGAGTGGATTGGAGTTCTGAAGAACCTGAAAGCAGAGGGGACAGAGTCTGGGTCACTAGCCAGTGACCAGGAGGGCGATGGACAGATGCCCACCGATGTCGAGTGCTTCAAGTTCGTTGACGGTCGTCTTGACTCTTCAGCCACGAGGTCCGGGAGGCGTTGTCGGCGACCAGGAGCAGGATTCGGGCTGTTGCTCGATGTCTGTCGAGTGCAGAGGTGTCGGCGACCACATTGGACCCAACAGGCCTTGGCAACGGCAAGTCTCGAGTAAGATGTAGATCGTCGATGATGCAGACCAGCAAGGTCTGGGGAACTCACCCAGCAAGGGTAAGTGAGGGCAGGCCTGGAGCAACCAGACTGCCAAGTAAAGAAAAGATTGGCCTTCGGTAAGGGCTACTAGCCAACGGGCTAGCGACCGCGAAGGAGCCTCGTGACGCCGCACGTGGAGCTGGCTTACAGGACACTCGTGGAGTGGGGGCCAGTGATCTTCGGTGCAGGTGGTGCTGGAGGCTAGGGCTACTCGGAGCCCAAAGCACGACTTCTTGGGAGACCCAGAAGATGGTGCACTTGCAAGTGTGCTCGGTGTCCAGGGGTCACGGTCTCACGTTACCCACGATAGCCACGGGCCTCAGCTTTGCTGGGGACTCAGGGTAGCCTCGGGAAGTCTGAGAATCCACCTCTGGTGATGCGATGACTTCGGCGTCCGACGGGAGCTTCAGTGATGCGAACCGGACAGATGCTTCTTTGGTGCCTGCCAAGCAGGGAGTCACTCCTTGACCCCAAGGGAGATTCTTCAGTCCTCTAATCGTGAGTAGAGCGTCGAAGGTCCAGGATTCTGTTTCAGAGTTTCGTCCAGGTATAATCTAAAGTCCTAAGGACTGGGTTCCTACCTTTATTCCAAAAATAGGGGATGGACTACTCTGTGGCCCCACCTATGGGTGGGTCAGGGCAGAGGGGTGGCTACACCCCTTTCCCTTTGTCCAGTTCGCGCCAAAGCAGGGGCTGCAAGCCCCTGATCCGGTTTGAACTGGGGTATGCACAGGGACACCAAATGTGCCCCCAGTGCAGGACTTCAAAGCACCCGAAAGTGCTCCCGCCCAGCCCCAATACACATTGTCCTGTCTGGGGAGGTGGTCACACCTCCCTGGGACAGGAAACCTATTGTCCAGGCCTCCCCTGCCGGAGTTTCGTCCAGCAGCAGGAGGCCAGACTCGTGTCTGTGGCAGCAGCATCCATTTTGTGATGCCAGGGCTCTGGAAAGAAGTTACCGGACTCGTCAGAGTTAACATGCCTTTCCCTCTAGAAGGGTGGAATGCTACCCCCGCCGCCAGGATTGGCGGGGGGTAGTATTCCAAGATGTTTGACACCAAACACGACATGTTTTGGTGCAGCCATTCCATAGTTAGCATTTTACCGCGAGGATATAATGCGTTTAAGAGTATATGGTCAGGCTGCACTACAAACAGCATCAGAGATGGTCTCCGAACGCTGCAGAGGGGCCCTGCTCATGCAGGGGCACCCTCTCACATAAGAACCATGCACTCTGCCTTTAGGATTGATAAGGCCTGCCTTAGGAGTGACTTATAGGTTTATATGTGTGTATGCTTTTAGTGATATAGGTAACCTATACCACAGCAAGGGGTGCATGCACCACCTTACCCAGGCTGCAGTAGCAGACCTGTGGTGTCAGTTTGGATGGCCTACCAAGGGTGGCATAATACATGCTGCAGCCCCTGGCAGGCCTCTGAGGTACCTATGCCCTTGGTACATAGTATACCATATACTAGGGACTTACAAGGGCACTCCAGATCCCAATCAGTGATGTGCCTAAGGCACATGGAGACCCTTTTAAAGAGGAAACAGCTAGGCTGGGGTTCTGAATAGCAGGGCCCCAGCCAGACTAATGTCGAAAACCAGTGAAGTATCAGCAAAAAGTGGGGGTACCCCTGTGAAGCAGATCCTACTCTCCTACAGCTGGCTGTGTCAGTGTCTGCAGTGTGGTTTGCATGGGTGTGTCAGTGTCTGTAATGGTATGTCCCTGGGTGTGTCAGTGTATGCCTGGGTGTGTTATTGGATCCATTAATGTTTAGCTGGCTGTGTCAGTTTCTGCATTGCTGTATGACTGGGTGTGTCAGTGTTTGCATTGGTAAGTCTCTGGGTGTGTTATTGGATGCATAAATGTTTGGCTGGCTGTGTAAGTGTCTGCATTGCTGTATGCCTAGGTGTGTCTGTGTCTGCACTGGTAAGTCTCTGGGTGTATTAGTGTATACATCAGTGTATGCCTAGGTGTCTTACTGGATGCATTAGTGTTTGGATGGTGTATCAGTGTCTGCATTGCTGTATGCCTGGGTGTGTCATTGTCTGCATTTGTAAATCTCTGGGTGTGTCAGTGCATGTGTGATGTATGCCTGGGTGTCTTATTGGATGCATTAGTGTTTGGCTGGCTGTGTTGGTGTCTGCATTGCTGTATACCTTGGTGTGTGAGTGTCTCGATTGGTAAGTCCCTGGGTGTGTCCGTGTTTGTCTGGGTGTGTTATTGGATGCATTAGTGTTTGGCTGGATGTGTCAGTGGCTGTAACAGTGTGTAGTTGGGTGTGTCAGCGACTGTATTGATGTGTGTCTAGGTGTGTCAGTGGCTCTATCAGTATGAGCCTGTGTCTGTTAGTACCGCTGTCTGTATGTAACTGGGTGTGTGAGTTGCTGTAATAATGTGTGCCTTGGTGTGTTAGTAACTGTAGCAATCTTTCCTTGGGTGTGCATCCTCAAAATCTAAAGTTATGGAACAATACTGCAAGAACTAATTAGCAAACTACATTACCCCAATAGATGGTGCCATTGATCTGCATACAAAAGCACAGAAATATTTATTAGTTTTACAATTAATAGAATTCCAAAAGTAACGTACAATTTCAACAATGTATAAAGACATAATTCTAAGCAATAACTAGACATTTCCCATACTGTAAAGGTATCTATTTATATAAATAGGCATAACAAAACATAACACGGGCACGTTAGCGTTCTGATGCAGCCTCTGAAGCATGCAGTGCTTAACATTAAAATAATGTCAGCTTTCACATATAGCTTTCTGCCAAGTATTATAGAGTAAGTTACATGAGGTGCCAGTATTTGATTTAACTTGATAGTACCCTAAGCAGGATGAAGTGCTGATTAGGAACTGGTGGGATTTGTACCCGGGTTACACAAAGATCACACAGGGTGGTTTAAGCTACTGAGGTATTTAACCAGCTGTTTAAAATAAATAAACTTACAAAATAAATGATAAAATAAAAAAATTTCAGTGCAGGCCCTTATGTATTGAGCAGACGAGGGTTTCTGACTCTCTGGCCAGTCATGCGTGGAATGCGATTGTTCTCTTCTGATCCATGACATTTTGAAAGTACTTTACAAAATACGGAATATAGATATCTCTATGTCGCCATCGTATATGCTGTATGTCGTGGCTTTGAAAGTAGTGGCTTTCACAGGTAGAGCGCTGGCTAACAGAACAGAAAGCCCATGGTACGTTTCCAAATGGGTTAAGCAAACCAAGGATAGGATGAAAAGAAACACTTAGGGCCTGATTCCGATCTCGGCCGGAAAGCATCCTGACCGAATCGGATTGGGAATGCTTTCCATACAACTCGGTCGCTGTCACGTGGCTGATAGGGACATTGTCAACATCGCTAAGTTAGCATGAGCCCAGCAACCATGAGGCTGCTTTTGCGCGTGTTACAACATGGCTTTATTTTTGCAAGAATCTGTTTATGCCTTTCACATGAGGACCGTCTGCTTGGTTCGTTCTCTGCCTGTTCCTGGAGTTTAGTCTGAACACTGTGAGCAAGGTCGATAAACAATGCCCCTTGTTATTCTGTTCTGGTCAGTCCTTAGCACCTAGATAAAACATGCTAACACAGCTGCTGCTGAAAGCTCGTGCTTTGATAATATGGGGATGCATGTTTAGGTAACACACACTTGGAGAGGGAGCTTTCCAGGGAGAAGAGCCATGCGGTTCCTATGATGTAGATGTACCATCTGGGCACTAAGGTATGGGGTCTGCTGAAAAAGCCCAGAGATCTTCTATTATATAATAAAGCTTCTTCTTACCAAGGGGAGGGTGGTTAGGCCTTATAGTCCTTTATCAACTGTCTTTTTTTTTTTTAAATTAAGTTTAAAATGCTTTATTGAAAAAACAAAATAAGGAAAGTGTGCAATTACATCAAACAGAAGTAATCATCTGAAGGACAATCCAAGTGAATATATGAACAAGCAAAATGAATAATTTAACATTCTGATAAAAGAAGGAAGATAATAAACGTATAAGAATTTAACAAATTAAACATCCTATATTAAGAAAATATGAACATAAGAAACTTGAATTGAAATGCATAACTGTAATGCTAAAACAAATGCATTTTAATCATTTTATAAGGGTGAAAGGAAAGCAAGTGAAGAAAGAAAAGGAAAGAGAGAGACAAAGCAAAGACAGAGGAAAAAGAAAGGAAGGAGAGGTCAAAATAGAATGTACTGAAGGTTGAATAAGCAAATATCTAACAACTATGTAGCACTATAAATGGATAATAAATAAACCATTGTATTTTAAGGAGGTTCGTAATTACAAACTTTAGAAACGGATCGAGTCGTGCATCTAGATAAAAATGAAGTAAGGGGTGACCATAGTAAATCTTTTTTAATTTTTGAAGGAAGAGAGGTGGCATGGGCTCGATCTAAACGATGATGATGACACAACATGTTCCACCATGCCATATAGGAAATTGTAGTTGTATCTTTCCAATTGGAGGTGATTATTTGAGGAGCTAAGGCAAACAACAAGTCAACAAATTTCCCAACCAAACGTTGAGAAGTCCAAAGGGGGAGGCACCACCTAAAAAGATGTGTATAAGGTCAAAAGGGAAAGACACGGATAAAATGTAATTCAGTTTATGCCAAACTTGTAACCAGAACATTTTAACAAGAGGGCAGTCGAAAAACATATGTAAATGACCATTCTTATCATGAGTACAGGACCAACTATTAGTATTAGGTAAAATTTTAAATTTATATAAGCTTGTGGGGGTGATATATAATCTGTTATAAAAATAATATAATGTTTGTGGTGTGCTTGCTGAGGAAGACGAGGTATGAATCTTGGCCCATATCGATTTCCAAGTATGGACTGAAAATTCTTGATGTAATTCTGATTCCAATACGAGCTCTACTTTAGGCTTTGAAATCAATTTAGAGGAAACAAGCAATAATTTGTATATGTTGGAGGCCTTCAGTTGTGTGGAAAAAAAATCTATTGAGGAAGAAGGGGGCTGCATGCCTGGAGCTGTAAGAGTTTGTTGAGAGGTGTAGGGGAGAATAAGAGGTTTAAGGAGTTGAAATTGAGAGGATTATTTGTTAGATATGTGGTATTTTCCTTGTATCTCAGAAAAATCTATCAAAGAGCCTTTAGAGAATAACTGTCCGGTGACAATAATGCCCTTGTTAATCCATTCTTTCCACCCAAGAACCCTATTATTTAATTTAATGTTTGTATTATACCACATTGGGGTTTGTAAAACATTTTCAGAGGTGGAATTTGAAGAAATGACCAAAGGTTTGCTTATAGCTATAGAATGGGTAAGTATTGGGGAATCAACTGTCTTTATATGATGACATCTCCCTTTATGATATATGGCCTTGCTGCAATGCAAACTGTGTTAGGTTTGTGCATTTTGCTGCTGGTTGTGGCTTGTATACTGCATTTTAGAGCACGATAGTTAAAATAAACATTTTGAACTATATTCGTGTCTCGGTCTGTTCTTATTGTGAACATGTACGAGAGAGTGTGAGAAAAGGTGTGTCTTGTTACCGCGATTCCTGAGAGATCCGAGAGTGTTGTGTTCTGGGGTGTCTAATCATTGGCTTCTTCATGAGTGTGCAGGAGAGCGAGCGAGACACTATAACTAGTCGATCCTGAGGTCGTGGGCACTAAGGTGGTGGGAAGGCTTAGCCCCTATACACCGAGGTCCCATATTCCTGCGTATAGTTCTGTGTATGTGCAGAATCCCTGCAACACCGCGAGCCCTCCGAGTTCAGAGTACGATGCATCCCATGTTAAACACAACCAAGTCGTACAGAACGCTATCATTATGAACAAAGCCTCCGTAAACCGCACCGATGCGACTGACTCGTTTGCAAACGCTCAAGGATAGCATGCTGGTCACGAATCCGACTCGTATCAACACTTCGAGCAGATAATGTTGCATGAGACTCGTTACAGAACCGTGTCGGTCTGTGTATTAAATATCAAGGGAGGGAGTCAAAACAACCATTGGCTACTGCAAAAAAAAATAAACCACACCCACAAATCCACCTATATAACGGGCCAACACCATGACCATGATCCTTTGCCACAACTGCTAATAAGTCCAAGGAGCTACCACCACACATTCCCTGCTCTCTGACTCTGCCTCACACACTCACACACCACACACCTTGCACAGATTTCATTTCATACAAAACCACACAAACACACACCTTTTTTCATATTCACACTCACATCCACACTCACACTCACCCTCACCTTCACATTGACCCTCACCATGGCCAAAAGGAAGCAGCCACGTTTTAGAGATAAGGAGTTGGAGGTGCTTGTAGATGAGATTGTTAGAGTAGAGCCACAGTTATTTGGAAACCTAGTCCAACAGACCCCCCTTTCCCAGAGAAATAAGATGTGGGAGAGGCTAGTTAACAAGGTGAATGCTCAAGCACATTGCCTCCGCACAATGGATGATATCAGGACCAGGTACTATGATGTGCGAAGGAGGGTCAAGAAGCTGATGGCCAGGGAACACTTCCAAAACCAGCAGACTGGCGGTGGCCTTCTTGCACAACCTGTCCACCTCACCTCCTGGGAGGAGAAGGTGTATGACATCCTTCCGCCGGAGGGCGTCTATGGAATACCAGGAGCAACAGAGTCTGGTGAGTACACAATACACATTCAAATAAAGTTATATATTACACCCCTAGAGACATCACTGTAAAGGATACAGTTAAACAAAGGACAGTACAAATCTAAAAAATTAACTAGATTCTAAGAGCAAGTGATGTGTATGTCAGATTGTTAACAAAAATACCTCTAATTAAATTGAAAATGCACTAAACTATAACCATGTACATACTTCTCACAAACTCACACCAAGGCCTTGTGCTCCAAACAACATGCACCAGTGTCAGACATCTTAGCCCTGTACTTTTCCACTCACTCACAGGAAAGCCCAGTCACAGGTAGGCTGTTTGGGATGGCTGGGAAGGTGGGTGTGGCCACAGGCACCATGGGACTTGTAGTCACTGCAAACACTCCTCCTCACACACAGGCCACACACCCACACAGACACACTGGGACTATGCAAGCCTCACAGTCAGTGCAAATGTACTAGCAAGATGGCTGACACTGCTGCATGGTGTCAGGAGCACAAGGCCTGAGGGGTAGTCATGTCAAACAACATGCACCAGCGGCAGACATCTTGGCCTTGTACTTTTCCGCTCACTCACAGGAAAGCTCAGACACAGGTAGGCTGTTTGGGATGGCTGAGAAGATGGGTGTGGGCACAGGCCCCATGGGACTTGTAGTCACTGCAAACACTCCTCCAAACACACACAGGCCACACAGACACACTGGGACTATGCGAGCCTCACAGTCAGTGGAAATGTACTAGCAAGATGGCTGACACTGCTGCATGGTGTCAGGAGCACAAGGCCTGAGGGGTAGTCATGTCAAACAACATGCACCAGCGGCAGACATCTTGGCCCTGTACTTTCCCACTCACTCACAGGAAAGCTCAGACACAGGTAGGCTGTTTGGGATGGCTGGGAAGGTGGGTGTGGGCATCAGTGTCAGACAACTTGCAAGTACATTCACACTCACTGTCAGGGAAGCTGAGTTACAGGTAGGCTTTTGCTGCTGGGTGGGAAGGTGTGTGTGGGACAAGGCCTGATGTGACTTATAGACATTGCATAATCCTCATCCTCACATCCAGCCTTGCTAACTACTCTGGGCCTATGCTTACCTCACAATGAGGGGAAGTGGACTAGCAAGGTGGCTGACACTGTTGTGTGGTGTCTGGAGCACAAGGCCTTGTTGTGTGTTGCAGCCAAAGTCAAACAGGCACCAGTGTCAGTCAGTTAGAAAGTATATTTACACTCACTGTCAGGTATGCATGGTTCCTTGTGGGCTGTTTAGGATGGGTGGGAGGAGGAGTGTGAGCACTGACTACATCTCCCAGCAGGCCCTGTTCTACACACACTCTATCCACTCAGCACAAACAGCCCCCCTGTAACTAAGCTTAACTGGCAGTGAGTGGATATGTACTGGTAGGATAGATGGCACTGGGGACTGCTGTGTGGACCACAAGGCACTGTTGGGATGTGTGGCCAAATCAGACACCAGACACAAGTGTCACACGTCTTGATAATGCATTACAAATCACTCTCACAAAACCATTCAGACATGTTGTGAGTTGTCTCTGGGTGGGAAGAGTGTGTGAAGGACAGAGCCTGGTGTGAGCCGGACTAATGGTAAACACTACTACACCCACAGCAAACAACCACTTCATCTGGGCCTACGCCTACCTGACAGTGAATGGAAGTGCAATAGCAAGATGCATGACACTGGTGCATGGTATTTTGGCCACAAGGCCTTGCTGTGATTTGGATTCAAGTTTAACAACAGGCACCAGTGTCAGCCATCTTTGTCAGTACATATCCACTCACTCGCAGGAAAACATAGTTCCAGGGATGCTGATTTTGCACGAAACAAAGAGTGTGTGTAGTACAGGGCCTGATGGGATGTCTGGCCATTGCAAACACTCCTCCTCACACACAGCTATACAAGACCACTAAGACCCATGATTACCTGACGGTGAGTGGACATCCAACTATAAAATGGCAGAGACTGGGGCCTGGTGTATGGAGCAGAAGGCCATGAGGGGAGTTGTCTTCAAGTCAGACACCATTTCCCAGTGCCAGTCAGCCGGCAGGGACATTCTGACACACTGTGAGATAAGCTTATGTCCTGTTGGCCTGTTTGCGCTGGGCAGGAAGGTGTATGTAGGACTGTCCCTGATGGGAGTCAGAAGAACAGCAAACACTCCTACACACACAGCACAACCACTTCATCGTGGGCTATGTCTATCTCACAGTGAGTTCATGTGTACCAGCAAGATGGCAGGCCCTGGGGAATGCTGTCTGAACTTATCACAACTGCCACATTTGCCTATGTGCTACAAAGACCAGCCAACATAGACAAATATCTTTCAAATACACTTACAAACATTGTCTGGACAGCACTCTTCCTGGTGGCCTGGTGGGGCTGGGTGGGAGGAGTTGTGTAAGTTTCACAAATAGAGAGCAAGCACTCAAACAACAGTTTACTATAGTTCTTTGTCACAAAATGGCACAAAGCTGAGTTTGTGAAATCATTTGACCAGGAAGTCAATGTACAACGTACATGGAACAGTGTAGCCACAAAGTTAAACAGTCACATAAATTTGCTACTCACAGCCATTGACATGTGTAGAATGAGACGATAACAAGAAGCATCTCCCTCACTCAATTCCCACCACTTCATAGCTAAGTTAACAGAATGTGAGTGTGCAGGTAGCCACACCAATGTGACTGGTAAAGACATGCACTAAGACCAGTAGACAGGCGAAAAAAAGTACCCACATAGGGAGAGAAAATGTATGTATCTCACTATGAAAGTAAAGATGTGAACAACCTAAACACAATTCTTGGTCTTTATCTAAGTTATAGATTAGCACAACACTGTTTTAATATAGTATTGTTTTTAATTTTTCTTTCCTAAGTGGATACCTTGCATGTATGATTCTATGCGAACATTTTCTTGATGATTTATGCTTCCTTTGCACAGTGCGTAATTGCACAGTATATGGATTAGTAAGAAAATCATCAGATTATGATATCTGTACCCCAAAGTGGATGTGCTAATCTATAACTTAGATAAAGACCAAGAATTGTGCTTTAGAGGAAATAGCAACTATAAAAAAAGAAGAATTGCACCCTCTAAGAATTGCTTTTTAATGCTTTTTATGAAATGATCTGTTTTTTAAAATTATTTGTATGATTATTTTGTAAAATAAATGAGGCAATATTTTTACTAAAAACAAGGCCTAAAGTCTGTATGTATCATATGTATGAATAGGTATGAGATATAGAATTGGTAGTTAACTCAGAAAGAATTACATAGGGAACGTCTTTTTGTTATTGGTGAATCTGACCCAGTTCCCTTTGTACCTGAAGGGTTTCTCTCTTATTTTGTTTTTGGAACAACCTAAACACACCTGTGTCATTCACAGGGTGTCAGGAACCAGTCAATTTCTTCCGACATGTAATGTTAACTAAACACAACAGGCCCATTAATGCACATAGCTGCACATGTCCATCAATCCCCTCTTGTCCCAAAAACATAGTCATCTCAAAAAATAGGCCTGCATCATGGATGAATGAGTCCAATCTATCTACAGTAACTCATCATGAACTTCTGTAGCCTATGTAATGTGTATGATTTGAGGGGCAGTGGACATTCTTAGCAGTTATTGTCTTAGCTACAGGGCCAGCTGAGGACACCACTGGAACCATCTAGGGCAGCCAGGCCCAGACTCCAGTCGAACAGGAGCCCTCCGGTGTTGATTACTCTCATCATTCTTTGGACGACGGCAACAGACCTGGCCCTTCAGGTATGGGTCACCCCACAGCACCAGTGGCTGCAACATCGGGATCCTCTATGAGCACGCCTGCCTCAGCTGCCAACACCCAGCTGACCCCTACAACATCAACAGCACAGCAACACGGGGCACTCTTGAGTTGCCCAACAACACCATCAATACCATAGATGAAGGAGGCTCCGTGTCTACTGTGCCAGCACCAACTGGTCCTGCTCAGGGTGGGTCGGGTGGTGGGAGGGGTCGTGGGGACCTGCACCATCATGCAGCTGGTGCTGCTGATGCGGAGACTCAAAACCTCTCCAGAATCCTTTATGCATATGAGGATTCACAAGGAGAGATGGGCCAGGTCATAGGGATCCTCAGGACCATGCAACAGCAGCAGGCAGAGCAAAACGTAAAAATGGACCGGTTTATGGACAGAATGGATGAACAGACTGCGGTGTACAGGGACATTGTCACCTGCCTCTGCCAGATTGCCACCAACATCTCCACACCTCCCTGTGAGCCTAGCACATCCAGTGCAACAACATCTGCACCAGACACACTGAGGAATGTGGACTCTTGCGGAGAGCACCCTGCACCGTCGCTGCCTGCACCTGAGGGTCCCCCGGAAAAATGTAGAGTCGGTCATCCAAAGAAGAAACGGTGAGAGACAGATGGCTACACATCACCCCCAGGAAGTGACTACCTGCTCCTGATATCCTCCA
Source organism: Calotriton arnoldi (assembly GCA_963921515.1). Taxonomy (NCBI): domain Eukaryota; kingdom Metazoa; phylum Chordata; class Amphibia; order Caudata; family Salamandridae; genus Calotriton; species Calotriton arnoldi. The sequence continues at coordinate 1,613,913 of CAWUFW010000959.1, read as the reverse complement.
TTGTGTGCCAAGCATTCACTTTGTTGACTGTGACTGAACTCTCCCACATTGCCTGGAGTGTGTAAGTTGGACTATGGACTCAAATAACTATGGGTCTACTTTGGAATACCTCATCTACAAACACTACCAACTCCTATCTGCACTTATCTAAATGTTGTTTTTTTGTTAAGTACACCACCATGATGTGTACTGATATCATCACATTATGTACCAAAATAAATCACTCTGCACCAAAAATGTGGTCATGTCGTTACTTTGAATAACAAATGTAATAACTGTAATGATGTAGAAAAAGTCAAAGAAGAAAGTGTCCTCAACAATGGTAACACATCACTTTGAAAAAGTACATTACTGGCTTGTGAGTATATAAACATTGTCACAGCATGATAGATAGACACAACCACGTCATGGCACAACCCATAGGACATGTTACAGATGCAATGCAAGTCTATTGCTTCTAATACAAGCACCATTTTCAAGCACAATAAACAAACATTTTTAGCAAATCAGTGCATCATGGAGCATGTTTAGTTTTAAATTAACCTTTGGATGTGTGAAAACAGACAAAGCACAAGTCATTGTGTAGCCTCGGTTTATTTTCCTGATAAAACCTGGTGCATTACCCCAATTTCAAAGGACATCACACAGTAAGAAAATGCTCTAAAGTGAAGAAACATGTCCATCAGTCCAAAAGGAATGCGTGCCATGGATTTACGAACAAGTCCAATGTTGGATTAGGTCACAGAATCAGGTCCTGGTGAGGTCACAACTTGCATGGTTAAGATGGCAAAGTACCCTGGTAAGGAGAAACATAGAACAGAGTTAGGCACACAGGACTAAGCCTCTTCAATTTAGCAAACAATGTCAGCTGAAGCACAAGATTTTCAGAGTGGACACTACCTATGATTCACGGTAACACTGTACATCTCAACTTTTCCATCTCACAAAAACTTATCATACAACTAACAACATGCCAATTTTCATACACTCACAAACATACATACACATTGTGCACCAGCAACACAACAACAAACACTTGGTGCTAGTCCCCTACTTTCATTGCATACCTACACTCATGTGAAGAAGTTGTTGATGAGCTGTTGTCTCAAATCCACGCCATCATCATCATCCCCACTATCGTCATGTGCCAGTCCAGGATCCTCCCTCGCTGGCGGATGATGGTCTCCATCGTCCTGTATAAGTGGAATTTCCCTCCGTATAGCCAGGTTGTGGAGCATGCAGCAAGCGGTGATAATGTTGCAAACCTTCAATGGTGCATATTGTAGGGCTCCTCCCGTCCGATCAAGACAGCGGAATCTTGTCTTCATGAGGCCAAAAGTCAGCTCAATGACTCGACAGCTCCTATGATGTGCCTCATTATACCGCATTTCGACAGGGGTGACTGGGTTACGGAGTGGTGTCAGTAACCAAGGTTGGCTGGGGTACCCAGAGTCTCCTACATTGAAAACAGAAAATAGATTCAGTTTTTGGTTGACAGAGCATTATCTAACATACAATCTACACAAAACACAGCACACATATGCCACATCACCTACCAACAAGCCAGGCCCGGTCAAGTTGTAGCTGGGATATCAAACGGGGATGGCACTGTTCCTCATGATGTACGCATCATGTGCAGATCCAGGGAAACGTGCACAGACGTGGGAGATGGACATGTCAGCCAAACATACCACCTGGACATTAATCGAGTGGTAATGTTTGCGATTGCGATACACAACCTCATTAGCCTGTGGTGGCACCAATACAACGTGGGTGCCATCAATGCAGCCAATTATATGGGTTATCCGTCCCAATGCATAGAATTCCCCCTTGATGTCTGCCAATTCTCCAGTTGTTGGGAACTTAATGTATTGGCACAGATAACGCAGCAATGCCCCCAAAACATCTCGCAGAACACGGCTGAACATGGTTTGTGACATCCCACGAGATGTTGCCACTGTGTATTGAAATGTACCGGTGGCAAAGAAATGTAAAGCTGCCATAACCTCCACTTTGGGCGTCAGTGCAGTTGGATATGGCCGACCAGGCTGCAGATGAGGTGACAACTGCGCAATCAACTGTTCAATGATTGGCCTTGTGAAGCGGTACTTCCTGATGGTGTCACGTTCTTCCATGATTGCCAGGTCTGGAAAGGGCCTGTGGACTGCAGATTGTCTGCGATACCTATGTGTAGAGTGTAAAAACAATTGGTGTCAGGTCACAATGTACAAAGCAACATGCTTAGTGACAAACAGAACATGAAATCAATCAATCAATCAATCAGGGAATTGTAAGCGCGCTACTCACCCATGAGGGTCTCAAGGCGCTGAGGGGGGGTACGCCACTCCATTCAGCCGAAGAGCCAGGTCTTGAGGGTCTTCCTGAAGGCGTTCAGGGAGGGGGTGCGTCTGATGTCTGTCGGTAGCTCGTTCCAGGTTTTGGCTGCGATGTGAGAGAACAATCTTCCGCCTGAACTGGCTTTGTGGATGCGCGGGGTTTCAGCCAGATCGAGGTTGGAAGATCGCAGGTTTCTTTTGGGTACGTGGAAGTTTATTCTGTCGTTGAGGTATTTGGGTCCGTTGTTGTGCAGGCATTTGTAGGCGTGAGTGAGGATTTTGAAGGTGACTCTCTTCTCCACGGGGAGCCAGTGGAGTCGCCGCAGGTGTTGGCTGATATGTTCGTGTCGGGGGATGTCGAGGACGAGTCTGGCCGCGGTGTTCTGTATTGTTTGCAGTTTGTGGAGTAGGGACTTGTTGATGCCGGCGTAGAGTGCATTGCCATAGTCGAGTTTGCTGGTGATGAGTGCGTGGGTGACTGTTTTCCTCGACTCGGGGGGGGGATCCATTTGAAGGTCTTTCGGAGGATGCGGAGGGTGTTGAAGCAGCTGGAAGTGACGGCGTTGACCTGTCGGTTCATGGCGAGTGATGAGTCGAGTACGATGCTGAGGTTCTTGGCGTGGTCTGAGGGGATAGGGGGGCTTCCGAGGGCGGTGGGCCACTAGGTGTTGTCCCATGCTGAAGGGGTGGTTCCGAGGACGAGGACTTCTGTCTTCTCCGCGTTGAGCTTTAGGCAGCTGTTGGTCATCCAGACTGCGACTTCTTGCATTCCTCTCTGGAAGTTGAGTTTTGCGGTGGTGGGGTCTTTGGTGAGGGAGCACAACTGAAGCTACAGATCATTTCAAAGACAGATTTCAATTTAAAAGTATGCCCTTAGATACATCTCACAGCATCAGTGCCCTACACAAACATGTTACCAAGGTATGGTGACACAGCAATTATAGTGGTGTAGTGTACAAATCACTAGTGTCTGACATCATAAATGTCAGCAAGCATCACATATTCAAAGGATCCACAGAAAAATATGGTACTTTAATGTTTCTGTGACCAATTACATGTGCAATAGGTAGACAGAATAGGAACATGTAATGCAAGAGATGTGTTACACCTGATATACACATCATCTCACATACTCAGCTATGCCCACCATTGTCACAGGTTGGACACTGTCATGTAGTTATGTCTACATTATACATACAATCACATACACAGCCTTTTTTCAATGTTGAGGATGCTAAAATATGTAATAACACAATACACTGCAGTTTGGGCACACAGATAGACAGGTAATAGATCATTTCACAAACAAGCTGAAGATGCAGAATGATTTCACTGTCTACTCATCCAATGGTAAAAGCCTTAGCCATTACTTACACAACAGACATCTACAGTCTGAAATGACACAATTGTTCAATGGGTCATACAGTACACAAATGCAGTGACAGTGCAAGAATGCACATGTACATTCACACAAAAAATAATGGGCACTGTGACCAATACAGTGCGGATAACTGGATTTCTCGCCTGCCAATAGAACAGTGTGTCATGTGCCCCTTAAGGTTAGCTCCTCATGGGAGTGCGTCTTATCCATTTAAAGGTCACTTTTCTCATTTAAAAAGTGCATCCACACTTGTAATGAACAAAAATACATCAATCACAGCAGTGTGTGCTCTGACAACCGATTATTCATAGGACGCGTTAGCCGCATCCAAAACTATTCGGTCACAGCCATTGGTTGTCATGGTGAAAGACGCGGGTGAGTATTCAAAGGACGCGGTAGCCGCATCCGAAAAAATTCGGTCACAGCCATTGGTTGTCATGGTGAAAGACGCGGGTGAGTATTCAAAGGACGCTGTAGCCGCATCTGAAAAGATTCGGTCACAGCCATTGGTTGTCATGGTGAAAGACGCGGGTGAGTATTCGAAGGACGTGGTAGCCACATCAGAAACCATTCGGTCACAGCCATTGGCTGTTGGTTGTTATGGTGAGCGACGCGCGTTTGTGCTCATGTCTTCAGCGCGTGGAAACCGAATCGGTTACCTCCCATCACCAATGTATCAAAGTCAATCGCGGTCAGATGAAGCGTGTTTGAACATCGCAGTAGTCATGTCATTTGCAAGCAATGTTATGCATTGGACCGATTTGTACAATGCGACCGATGCGAACCTATCACTTTTGATGCATGGATTTGATACCACCTCTGCTGTAGAGATATAAGTCTGTCTGATCCCTAGAGACTGCACTTGCCTGCACTACCTGCTTCATTCCTGCACCTCCCCATCTCTCTGCTGCTGTGACAACATCCTCTGGTAGCCACAATGGCAAGGACACAGCCCAGGGCCCCAGCTTTCACTGAGGTGGAGAACCAGGCCCTACTGGACACACTTCTGCCACTACACAGCCAGATGTATGGCAAACCAGAGGAGCAGGTGAGTGAGGATAACAGTGCATTTCCCTTGGACATGTGCAAAAACGGTGCATCACTGGCAGTAGGAATCTCAATCATAGATATTCCTTTAGGCTTTTTGCAAGCTTCACTGGGTGTAGGGAACTTATTTGGGCAGGCACACTGCTGTAGAAGTGTGTGTACTGTGGCAAACATGTCATCACTGTTCTCATGGAACAGAGATCTCATTGAACACAGCACTGATGCACATGATGCCACATGCATTCCCCTTCGTTATTTTTGCAAAACTGACCATGACCTATGTATAGTAGGGTATGACTCAGAAACATGACGCATGTAAACTAAGGGACTATCACCATGTCATCCTTACAGGTCAACTCCCATGAGAAGTCAAGGATGTGGCTGACCATCGCCAAGAAGGTGCGTGACGTGGGAGTAGCATATCGTTGCGTCTGTCTTTGCTGCAAGAGGTGGCAGGACCTTCATGGTTGGGCCAAGAGGATTGCTGAGCTGGGCATGTCACAACCGGGCAAGCGAGGTGGCCGGCGAACCTTGACCCCACATGCTCCGCATCCTAGCGATGGTCTTCCCTGACCTGGATGGGCAGTTGAAGGCCAAACAGCAGCAAGGAGGGGGTGAGTCAGTTACTTGTTGCACTTCTATCTTTATTCATGCCTGTTTTGAGATCTGAGCCTGATGGCACTTTTACAGGTCGTAAGTCTGCCAAACATGCACTTATTTTCACAAGATGAAAATGCAGAAGGATCAATAGATGACAGGTAATGCCCCATTCATAAGGGAGATGTGAGTGAGTCATGTTCAGGGTAGGAACAGTAGTGACATGCACATGTGTGCATCCAAAATTTCCAAAGACGTGTGTATGAGTTTCAGCATGAATCCCATAGCTTGACATGTGTCTGCACATTCACTGATGTGTAATCCTGTTCTCAGAGTGGTTTGAACAAATCATTGAAGTATGTTGTGATTGGAGCACTCAATTATGGCAATCCCATGCTAAACATTTTTGCAGAATGATTTGTCTATGTTCAGGCCTAAATTGGTTTGGCTTGGTCCGTGTGCAAATGTTTTTTCCCAGACGTGCTGCTAATTGTAATCACATGTATCCCATGGGACAGTCACAGTTAGGGTAACTCTGGTCACATGTCACAATTACCTTACCCATGATGTTGTTGAAAATTCCATAACCAACATTCTGAAGAGTGAGTCCATGTGTAGGAGTTTGTGAGGGTGAAAACACAAGCCATTCAGTGTCAAACACAGGTTATCACTGATCGCAACATGGCAGCATTTGTGACGTATGATGTGAAGTACACAGTCACAACTCTTGACATGTGTGTTAATGGTCTTGAATACTCCAACTTGATGACTTGCTAAACAATGTTTTCGTTGCATCACTGTCTGATTCTGAGATGTCAAATATGCATCAAATTTAAGGTTGTTACCCACATGAGATGTTAGACATGAGCAATATCAGCAGTACAAAGTGTGCATACTGTGTAATCAAAGTGAGGGACAGTCAGACTTTGTCCATACAAATGTGGACTTGTTCAGTGTAGCCAAGGTTGTTCCACAGTGTTGACTGTACTCATGATGGAAATGGGTTCAGTTACTAGAGTCCCTACAGTCATTGCACCCAGATGTGCCAGTGGAAGGGTGTTCCGCCTGAGGCATTGCGAAGCTGCAGTTATCAGACTTGGAAGTTTGTAGACCATTTATTACATCTATGAAACTTGATTTGTTTTTTATATTCGAATCTGTAGGATTCTGCTACATGACCCCATGCATAGATGACACAGGACAGTGAGCCACATGCCTGTCAACCTTGCTAATTGTACTGCCTTGGTGTCTCCAGGATGACACTCATATGTGTGAACTGACAGTAGAGAAGCAAAGCTACTGAACACGTTATCAATCACTGTGAACTGTGTAACATGACTCATGCAAAGAGTATGCATTGTGCATGTTTGACAAGGTAGACATGTGAGCTGTGACATATGAGCCAATGGTTCCACATTTGATGACTAAGGATTGCAGAATGTGTACCATGTCTCAATGAAATCTGATATTCCTATTCCCATTTTTATGGCTATACTCACTTGCAGGAGAGGAGACAGAAATGTCAGGACACAAGACCGTCATGAGCACAAGACAAAACATTCCCTGCCACAAACTCCATCAGTCAACCTTGTGGTTATGTACTTTGATGTTGATACACGCAATGTTGCTGATCACATCATGAGCAATGGTAAACTGGCAGACAAACAAGTGCCATTTATGTTAATGTAGCATGCGCTAACAGCACAACTCAATGTGATGTCTGATATCTGTGAACATCTGTGATGTTAACTATGTGTCAAGTAGATATGGGTGACTCATGAAAATCTTTGTCTTTCTTGGCCACAGCATCATCTGCGGCCATAGGAGGAGACAGTGCCACGGATGTGATGGGAGCAGAACGTCATACTGGGTCCAGTGAAGAGTTGTCGGAGGGGGGACCCAGTGATGGAGAGGGTGAGGGGAGTCTCATAGGGAGCAGATCTGCAACACCATCAGCATGGTCTGAATCTGGTTACAGCTCCGGTGACGACTCCCATGTGGTGGTGGGGGACACAGTGACTGCATCAACAACATCAGAGTCTACCATCACCATCACTACCATCTCCACCCTCCTAGCTGCTCCCAGTACCAGTGTCCGTGGCTGCTCCTGTGGCAGGGGCAAACTCTCTGTTGGGCCAGGTACCTCACCCCCTGCCCCTGTCTCCCCTGCTGCCCTCAGTGTGGAGACCAATGACCTCCTGAGGCAGATCTCTGTGGGGCAGACATCCATGCTGAGTGTCCTCCATTCACTCACATCTCTTTTGACAGATATGTCATCGTACATGGAGGGCATTCACTCTAACATGTCTGCCCTACAGAGATCAAATCAGGCTATGGCCTCAACACTGACGCAGCACTGTCTCTCCTCCAGCAGTACTTCCCCCCTCCTACCTCTTCCTCATCCACTGTCCCAACTACCCTACCTGACCCAAGCACATGCAAACACACATATTCACACACTGCAACATCCACACGCAGCACACAAACACACAGACAGAAGTTGCAAACCACACACACTCATGCTACAGACAGCACACTCTCTCCCAGGGACGTGACAGCACACGGCACACATGCATCCAGTGACACTCTGCATACCTCACAACCCTCTGCCTCCACAACCCCTACCTTTCCTCTCCTGCTCCCCCCTCAGCCCAGGCACACCACCTTGTTTCCATTGAATTCTTCCCTCCCCGATCATACACAACCACTCCTAAGAAGAGGAAGTACCTCCAAGCTGACCCACCATTAGCATCTGCACCCCACCCCTCCCCTGAGAAGGAACAGAAGAGAACTCCCCCGCAGAAAATCTCTCAGGTACAAAGCTAAAACATCCACTCCTACAACCCATAGCTCCCCAGAGAAGCCCAGTACCTCTAAATCCACAAAACCCACCACAAAAAGACCTCTCCCAACCCCATTTCCGACACACCCCTCAAAAAATGTTAAATCACAAAATTAGTTCTGGTCACCCCATCCCCAGCTCCAACTGCCCATCCCACTACAGCTGCCCCCTTTCACAATTCACTGCAGTGGAGTCTCACCCCCGCCATCAGACCCTACCACTGCTGTGGACCCTGACACCCCTCCTGATCCCATGCCTCCCAAAACACAACCCAGTCCCCATTAGTTTGTCCCCTTTGGTGCCTGGTATGCCCCCAATAGTCAATGGTTCATGTTGCATGTGCTGAGCTTGCTTGACCAAGGGGTGGCAGGACACATTTAGTGGTTGTCAGAGAGTGTGAGGTATGAGTTGAGTGCATAGGCAGATCTTGTGTAGGAGACGTGAGGTATCCACAGTCCCCCTATGTGAGTTTTTAAAGATAGAATTATGTGATTCAGAGTATGCAACTGTTTGAATATTGTGCAAGGTATGGGATGAATGGGTAGATGAGATAGGTGTTGAAGCACTTAGACAAGGTTGTATTCTGGCAGGTGGTGAGCTGTAGTCTGTGTGTCTACAGTGAGGGATGACTGTAACCAGGCATTTTCAAATGAGTGAGGATAGTTGTTGATGTGCAATAGTCAATGGTGTTATTGAGCATGTAAGTCATATGTGGATGTGACAGTGCCACAGTGAGACAAGGTTCAACTTGTCCTTTGTGACAAAGTGGATAAGTGTATGTGAAGTGTATACGTCAGTTGTGTGCTTTAGTGTGCAGAAAGGTGAAATGGGTAGTGTCATATAGTTGATGTATGTTGTTATTGCATCTGTGTATGCATGTGTTTCAGAAATGTCAATCTGTGTAACTTAAGCAGAGTAGGGTGGGTGTGTGATGATATGTGACTGACTGGGGACATATCCATTGAGCAATGTAAGTGTCTTGTTGTGAGGTGAGGTTATGTATTAATTTTGCATGTCAGAGTGGGCAGTGATGCTGCACGTTGTGATATGAGTGCATTCTAAATACATTGCTGAGGGTGCTGATTTTGATGAGCGTGGTCATTTTTACATGTAAAGGTTGTCATCTGCTGAGGAGGTGATGAGTACAGTACATAGTGTGCATGTCATGTATGTGCGAGTTGTTGTGTACATAGTGATGAAGAGTGGTGCTGTGCATGTAGATGTGCATGTGAGAAGGGCAGCGCATGAGTGAGCTTGTGATAATTGTGTTTGAACATTTTGAGTACAAGGCTGCAGCTTGCGGGGCAAACATGTTTTTCCAACTAGCTGCAGCAGAGGTGGCTTATGACATGCTTGTGTTTGCTAGTTTTGAAATTTGAGCATGTACGTTGGGGTGGATGTGAGAGGGGTCATACCTGCACAAGTATAGTTCATGCAGGCCATGAGGTAATGCTGATTTGTACATATGTGTAGATTTTGTGTATGTAAGTAGTCAAATACAGTTGCCAGAGTAGATATGAAGATGTGGAATGTGTTGTCTGCAGCTTGCTGTCTGCCAATGGATTTTCATGACTGATTGTGTGAATGTCCACTTTGAGTACACTGTCATATGCAAGACCTATTGGCATCGCTGGAAAAGTTGCCTCAACCTAGACTTGCCTTGTCTGAGTTGTGTGTTGGCATATGTGGCATTTCACCCTTTGTAGGTATTTGTACTCATTATTTGGTCATTATTGGCCTTGGAAAGTGCCCAGGGATGGATGTGGTGATTGCTACATTTGCAATGTCATGAATCTGGAACAATGGATGGCAGTCTACTCCTTTGAGGGGTACAGCCCCATCAATGTCCAAATAATGAATGTGTGTTGTTGCTCTACCTGGGGTAAGACTACCCCAAGTACACATGCCCACACTTGCCAGTACACTACACACGCATGGTTATTGCTGGCATTCTGACCGAATGTCTGAGGTATGGTGACACCAAGGGAGATGGTGTCATTGTGATGATGTCTTTGGTTGTGCTGAGGAAAACACATTGCACTGTGAACAAACACTCATTTGACACTGGAACAGTACACCTATTTCCATAAGATTTCCCATTCTCAAAACTTTTGTTACCTCTGATCTGGTTTAGCAAGGGTCTCCCTTGTGTGTGTCCATGAGGGCTCCCAATTGCACATTAAATACTGACTTATGGCCTGATGGAAATATGTGTTTGTTGAAAGTCTCCTTGATGTTTCAATAGAATTTTGGACATTGTTTTAGTGCCAAATGTGGACAAAGCAGACTTAAGTCTGCACATGTCTTTCATCCTCACAATATGTACCCATATTTCCTTGTTTCAGGATGACTATGTCACTTGTGTTTTTGAGCCACAAATTGAGCCACCACCCCAGCATCCTCAGCTGGGGCTGGCAGCTTATCTTACACAATGAGCTGTGCACTAGTCACCAACACTGTTTGTGGATCCTATGTCCTGTGACTCATGCGTACTACTACTATGCAGGACACAATTTGCACATTCAAAATGGGTTTATTATTTTCCGGCATACACTGCAGATTGAGGGGCTAGATGGAGATTGGCTGCGAATGACATTCTCAAAAGATGGCCGTAGACACATGCAGATTGGTATTTGTGTACAGCGGCACCAGTCCACACATGGGGACTGTATCCTACATTGTTGTTGGCCCATGCTTCTTTCAAAACCAATATTGTTTTTGACTAGAAATATTTCCATGACAACTGTGACACAATCACTTCTGTGTTGTTGTAGTTGGAGACACTGAACGCAGTACTGAGTGTCTGTGTCTGTGGACATGTGTGTTGTCTGTACTGATATCCTCTGTGCTTTACTGTACACAGATGCATCACAATGTCATACTTTTGTTAGTACATTGAAGTTGTACTGTCCAGCAATGTTTCTGTGTGTGTTGTGGTGGACTTATGCATTCACTTTGTGATACACACACATGTGTGGTTATTGTAATTCCTGGTCCAGAGTCAAATGTGTGATTCCCCTAGTATTTGGCGTGCTAACTGTACCTACCTGATGATGACATTCCCTCATTATACATACACTACCAGCTATTGACTCATGTTTGGATTGTGATCACAATGATGCTCAGGGCCTCAGAAAGTAATTGGCACACAATCTGTGATCATCTCTTGAACCTGGCCTCTGTGCTTTTACCGGTCAAATGTTTTGTAGTAAAATGAACACTGCTACTGATCAAGGGAGTGGTATGTGGTATATGGCATGCGCTCTCAGAGCAAGGGGGCCTGGCGGCCCGATCAGCGGTACAGAGAGCCTGCCACCTTTGCACCAGACAAGGTGCCTCACCAACACCTGCCCACCCCCCGTTTCGCTGAGGGGATTATTGGGGTCTGCCAAAACAGGCCGGGATCTTGCTCTGCCCGACTGCTCTCATCTCCGTCTGTGACCAGCACCCAGTAACATCAACTGGGAGGACCTGGCTCCGGTCGGATCGGCTGGAAGTTGGTCGTGGTCTCGAGTCCATTTTGCCTTTCTTTTCCACTTGTCTTAGAGCTACTCTGAATCAAGATAGCGACCATTTCCTGCTCTTAGGAACACATAACAAAAAATAAAAAGAAATCACAGGAGGATAGGCACAACCTGCCATAGACATCAAAAGAGGACTTGGATCAACTCTAATTAAAGGAAGGTAGGACTATTCTATTCTTTATGCAATCCAACACCTCTATGAGGAAAACTTGTAAAACTTTTCATCAGGCCCATCCCTTGCATCAAGCATATGATAAAGGGGATATCTCTCTAATCTGTTTGCAATCTAACACTTCTAAGAGGAAAACTTGTAGGTCCCAAGGATAGTCCATATTATAAAGGGGCTCTTTCTATGCTTCTCCGGCCTGGCTGATTCCCTCTGTCCCCTACAGATTAGTTTTGGCACATAGGTCAATCGCTAACTGGTCTAATCCTTAAATATAAAAAAAAAATGGCTACTAATCTTATCCCTGCTGGTCCCAACTCCTCACTGTTATTTACCCACACAACCTCTCCAAAAACGCAGCCAAAAAACACAAACACCATTTACTCAAATGCCGACCCGAAACCTTAATCTCAGATGTTTATTTTTGTATCAATAAGTGTAAACTATCAAATGACCTCATCTTCTACTCCAGAAAATGCGCACGCTGAAGGTCGGTCTTCTATTCCATGCTTCATATATCGCATACCAGAAAAACCCCACATGGCCTCAAACTATGAACCTTTGATCTCGCCCTTCTTCAATGCTAATGCCACCATCCCCCTCTACAACAATGGCATTATCCTTATTCAAGCCTCCAATGACAATTTAGCTAAGATGGATAATATCTTCCCTACCCTCAAAAATGCGGCAATCTCCAACCCCAATCACCCCTGCCTTAACCATCCTACTACCCGACATCACCCTCACTCCCACCACTACACAAAGGATGCCTCCTACCCCTCATAACCCTCCGCACCCATCAAATGCTCTCGGAAACACACAAACCCCTGTGTTTGTCTCGCCAGATCCCCCACGCTCCACTCATCCACCAACTCTGATGGCTAGTGGTGTTACATCGCCATTTTCTTCCCGGATCTCTAAGCGATTACAACACGATTCCCATGGCAGGTTATCCTCTCACACTCCACCGCCCTATCTCTCTTATGGTGAACTCCCTTGCACGTTCTCGCCTAACATGCCACCATCTCAATCGAAGTCCAGGCTCCTGCCCTCCACGGATTCTATCCAACCTATCCCATCCCACCTCCCCTCACCCACCGGCCATCAGCTACACCTGTGTCTCCACACAACCCCCCATCCCTGGCGCCTAACTCCACGCAATTTGGTACTACACAACACACCATTGATTCAAGAACTCCTCAGTGCCACCTTAGACCCACCAGATTTCCCTAGAGACACCACCTCTCTGTCAAAACTTTCCACACAACCACTATCCGTTACCCAACACTCAGATCTGGCTGCTCGCCTTGATGAGATTTCACTCCAGCTGCGCTTACTCACGGATGAATTTCATGAACTGAAAGCCCTCGCTATCAATCATCTCCCCCTGCTCAGAACGTTATGTGCACTAGGGAACCCGCCTTTGATCCCCACAGGCACAGCCCCTCTCCCAGACAAGCGTTCCTCTCACCCTACCATGAAAACCTCACCCCTCCCTAACGCCCCCTCCCGCCCCAGAAGAATAAAGACTGAGCTATCGACCACTGAAATTGATACTCTTCTCCTCTCTTATGCCCTCCCATTAAATACTGACAAGATCTCTCTGGACTCACACACGGCCCCTATGGGTTTAATCCAAGCCATCCATGCCAACCCGAACAGGGAACCTTCCCACAACCTCAGAGCTATAAACAACGACAACCTCAAGTGTGTGAAAATTATTCAGACTCAGACCGCCGACACACCTCTACAATTGAAATGCATACTACTCAACTGCAGATCAGCGATGAAACACGCATCCAATATCTTTGACCTCATTCTAAACAATGAGCTTGATATCATAATCCTCACGGAAACCTGGCTAAATTGCTTGTCCACCCCTATCCTGGACCTTCTAGTCCCGCCTAGCCACTACCTAATTCGTTTGGACAGACCTATAAAACAGAGCGGAGGATTAGTGTGTATACACCGAAATACACTCTCGGTCTCACAATCTGATTCCTCCACTCTGACCTCCAGTGAGAACCTATGCTTCAACATCTCAAGCAATCACCGCCCTGTTTGCAAATTACACACTTTCTATCACACCCCTGGAGACAATCTCTCCTTCATTGAACAATTAATGGAAATCATCTCCTCCAATGATGACACCCTTGTTTCCCAAATCTTCCTGGGAGACTTCAACCTACACTGGTCTAACCCAAATGATCAAGCAGTAAATTGCCTTAAATCCTTCCTAATGGAACATGAGCTGACACAATACTGTGAGAGCCCAACTTATAACAGAGGTGAAACTCTGGACCTCATCATTTCCAAATGAAAAACCATCTCAATTGATTCCATTATCCCTTGCGATTGGTCTGACCATTATTGCATCTTCTTCCTAATTAACAAAGAGGTGGCCCCGAAGAGGGCCCAGCCAAAGAAAACGAAGCAATGGAAGAGGAACCTTAGGAATATTAATTCTAAGGATCTAGCAATGCGCTGTAGAAAGGCCTTGACTCCCCAATTGGACATGTCTGATGTTCATGTCCTCACGGATTTCTATAATTCCACCATCTCTGGCATCCTAGACGAAATAGCCCCTTGACAACAGAAAAATGCCTCCTCCAAAATCTCCAAACACTGACAACCTAAACTCGGAACATCACAACCTAAGGATAGCGGAAAGATCCTGGAGAACGGTACCCTCCACTGAACATCTAATTCATCTTAGATCTGTCAGGAAAACCTACAACAGAAAAATCAAGAATGCAAAGGCTGACTTCTTTAGATCCCAACTTAATCAAGCCAGAAACTGCCCGAAGAAACAGTTTGAAATTGTTAAACAACAATCGGGCAAGACACCAAACAGCTCGGACCTCGGCGACGGCCTTCCGTCATGCAACGACCTGGCTGCGTTCTTCACTGAAAAAACAAAAAGCACCAGTCTCGACCCTGAAGCAAAGAGGGTGCTTCTCCCAACCCCCGGGAGGGCTGCGCATCCAGCTCACCATGAGCGGCTCATTCCCTCCAGAGTTAGCACCAAGAACAACGCCTCCTGGAACTGCTTCACTCCCCTCAGTGAAAGAGATATTTACAACACCCTACTGGTGATCAACCCTTCTAATCATTTCATGGATCCGCTACCACCGCTCATTTTCAAAGATATCAAGGAGACCATCATCCCACTATGGACAAGGATCGTCAACACCTCGCTGTTACAAGGCACGATCCCCAATTGCCTAAAAGTAGTGCAGGTCTCCCCCATCCTAAAATAACCTAACGCAGACAGCTTTGACCTCAATAACTTCAGGCCAATCTCCACCATCCCCACGCTGGCTAAACTGTTTGAAAAATGCATGCAAACGCAACTTTGTGCATACATGGAGCAGTTCCAACTCCTGGACCAACATCAATCAGGAATCCGAAGAGGTCCCAGCATGGAATCTGCTCTCACTCACATTACGGATGACATTCTAAAAATGCTAGACCAAAACGCATCATGCCTCCTGATTCTCCTTGACCCATATTCAGCTTTTGACACTGTTAACCACAACATTCTCTTATCCACCCTAGAACACAGGATGGGCTTTTCAGGACTGGTATTACAATGGTTTACTTCCTTCCTCCACAATAGATCACAAAAAGTCAAGGTAAATCAATCCCTTTCCCAACCCTCCTCAGTTACTATGTGGGTTCCACAGGGGTCTGCATTATCACCGATGCTCTTCAATTTATTTCTGGAACCGTTGGCAAATACTCTGAATTCCGCGAACATTCTCTTCCATATGTATGCAGATGACACTCAACTTTATCTGAAAATCACCTCCCCTGAAGACTTCATCTCACTCAACTCTACCCTTATGAATACTCAAAACTGGCTAACTGATAACTACCTTATGCTCAACACATCCAAAATAGAATTCCTTCTCATTACTCCGCCTAATCACACACCTAAGATTGACCACTGGCTGAAACATCTTACGGCCTTCAACTGCACTCCCCACATTATCGATTCTGCAAAATCCCTTGGAATCACACTAGATAAGCACTCGAACACGCAGATTCATATCAGCAATGGAAGCAAGGGTGCTAAACACCAGATGAACATACGAAGGAACCTCAAACCATTCCTTCCACAGGAGGATTTCAAGATGGCGGTACAAGCTCTGGTACTGCCCAGGCTAGACTATGGTAGCTCCACGCTATGTGGACTTCCCAAATATAACTTGGCCCCACTAAGAGCCTCCATTAATGCCGCAACCAGACTGATCACAGGTACAAAAAGAAACAACCACATCTCCCCAGCCCTCAAACCCCTAAACTGGCTGCTATATGAAGCAAGAATACAGCTAAAGATAGCATGCATGACGCACAAAGCCATACATCTCAAGACTCCTATTTATCTTGCTCAAAAATTAGAACTATCTGGAGTTTGCAGACATTCAAGAAGTGCAAGCTCATTGCTCCTAAAACCACAGATCTTCCACAAAACGAGAACGAGTCACAGAGCCTTCTCAGGCACTGCACCAAAGATTTGGAACTCTGTTCCACCGAAAGTCCGACGAATTTCTTCAAATGCTTCCTTCAAAAAGGAAGTAAAAAAAATCCTAATGACTAAGTTCTTACCTTAAACGGCCCAGGCCCCATTGCTTATTGTCTGCCTACTGATTGACTACCAGATTATTGTGCACCTTTGATTCGCAGCATTCGCCTGCTTTGCTCACTTATGTATTGAATGTTCTTCTCCATGTACCGTATCCATCCTACCCTTATTGTGATGTACTCCTATCGTGCTCGTTTTATGTATACTCTAGTTATGCTTGTCCTTCTCACCTCCTTACCCCACTTATCCTAACTGTAAAGCGCTCTGATACCTGCCTGGGTCACGTTCGCACTATATAAAACTTTCTAAATAAATAAAATAAATATATAAGTATGTAGGTCAGACTGTCCAGTTGTGACTTGCCTCCCCGCAAGGACCCTACATTCAAAGCAAACTCCCTGCACCTGCCATGACCTGAATGTGATGTTCGTGTGGTCAAGATGACACAACCTCTGTCAAGGCATGTAAGGCAGTGCACCATGGTGGTTATGCACCAAAGGCTGTCCCTCAGCCTCTATTTACAGAACAGCTGGTGATCCATGAAAATCGTGGCCTAATGTTGCAGTGGCCTGGTGGGACTGTGTAAGTGGGTAAGTCCATTGGTGTGGCATAGGAAGGCCCACCAAAAAAGGCCCACAGGTGACCCTGGGGCACCTGCCCCTCGACCAATGCGCAAATGCCATCATGGCAATTCCAAGGGTTTGCTGAACACTTTCTGATTGGATGTCAACACCCATGGGGGTCTATGGGCTTCAGCCCCCCATCATGTGTGTCATCCCAGGCTAAGACAGCTTCCCCACACACACATACAGTTCTTGATCTGTGGTAGCTGGTTTGTCTGTCTTGTTTGCAAATCAGTCCCCAGTATTACACAGGTTTGTAAGAGACCATTTAGTAGATGATGAGTCTTTGTTTGTTTGTTAAGGGTCCCTGGAGCACTTGCATCTCCACTCTACCCATTCCTCAACGTTGCCAGTTACTTTTGCTGCAAAAGTGTGTGAATGCCTTTCATTGAAAAAGACCTTTGTGATTGTTTATGTAGACATTCCTGCAGCATGTACTCCACATGTAGTGATTTAGGGACAGGGTTTGATCATAAGTTACTTCCCACCAAACCCCAGATATGCATCTACACGTATGGGGGTATTTCCCCCAACCCCAGATAGGCATCTACATGTATGGGGGTATTTCCCACAACCCCAGATACGCATCTAAACGTATGGGGGTATTTTCCCACAACCCCAGATATGCATCTACATGTATGGTGGTATTACCCCCAACCCCAGATATGCATCTATACGTATGGGGGTATTTCCCCCAACCCCAGATATGCATCTACACGTATGGAGGTATTTCCCCCAACCCCAGATATGCATCTACACATATGGGGATATTTTCCCCCAACCCCAGATATGCATCTATATGTATGGGGGTATTTCTCCCAACCCCAGATATGCATCTACACGTATGGAGGTATTTCCCCCAACCCCAGATATGCATCTACACGTATGGGGGTATTTCACCGCAACACCAGATATGCATCTACACATATAGTATATTTCCCCCCAAACCACAGATTTGCTTCTACATTGCTGTGTCTATTTGCCCAACCCACTGTCAGGATCCATCGGACTGCCCACCACCTTCCGCACTCCAGCAGTAGTGGGGGAACTATTCAGGGTGAACCCCAGGGCGCTAGGTGCATTTCACTCACTTACATCCTACCTAGGAAGACTGCCTGTCGGGTGGGGGCTCCTAGCAGGTTCTCAACACATGCCTCTCGCCCTCGGCTCATCCCCTCTTTTACTCCCTGTGTACCCTGAGGAAGAAAAGCTGACTTATATTTCTTTAATTCTCTGCTCCGGTAAGTAGTGGTGTTTTCCTTATCTTTGTTTCCAGGCCACGCCAGAGCTCGACTCAGCAACCTCCATGACTCAGCAGCCTCCGTGACTCAACAAACCTCCGTGACTCAACAAGCCTCCATGACTCAGCAACCCCCATGAATCAGCAGCCTCCATGACTCAGCAACCTCCATGACTCAGCAGCCTCCGTGACTCAACAAACCTCCATGATTCAGCAGCCTCCGTGACTCAGCAACCTCCATGACTCAGCAGCCTCCTTGACTCAACAAGTCTCCATGACTCAGCAACCTCCATGACTCATCAGCCTGGCAAAAGGTATTTAACTCTCACCCAGGCTCATCTTCAGTGCTTCGCATTGAGTTTCCTGTTGAAGATCCTGCGGCGTGACGGCTCTTCTCTGCAGGTGCTGGTCGGACGAGTCCTGTTCCATCCTTGCTGCTGCTACTCGCAGATAAGTCTAAATCCTTTTTAGGCTACATTTAACTCTTGTGCTCAGTGGAATTCCATTGTTTTGACTCTCGGCTCATTTCTGGTTATCGGGGAGATCTTGGGCAACTGCGCACGAAACTCTTCGCAGTCTGAGACTTCCTGACTTCGTTTCCTATATCACAGTTCCCTCTTGTTCCCACTCAGCTTACTTTACCCTACTTGCCTGGATTTTGGTCATTTCCTCTTCATATCATTTATGTAATTTGTGCATAGTCCTTGTTGATAGAAGTGTATATTATTATTGCAGTGTTTATTGTTATCCTGTTACGTCTCTGTTTTTTCTCGCTGAAAGAAGTTCTTGGTAATGCTCTCAAGCCTTGGACATACTTCAGCTGAAAGATACAGATTATGTCTTATCTCATTGAAATAAGAATGTATGGTGTGCTTATGTGTAATCTTCGTTGGCACAATATTGTGTGAGTGTGTATTTATCTTTGGCGCAATTTTGTGTGAGTGTGTATTTATCTTTGGCGCCATATGGTGTGAGTGCAGTTCCGATTTATTCTATTCATTCTTTTATCGTGACCCAATGAAGAAGTTTATGCATGATATATGTCATTGATTATTTGTGTTCTTATTGATGTCTTTTACTACTGCTGCAGGAGCTGGTCTCCATACTCATTCCTAGCTTTAGGACAGATGTCCCAGATTGTTCTGTTACCCAGAGTTTGCTTCTCTACCGGCACGAACGCGCACCAGTTGTTTTTTTATTTTAGGTTTTTGTTTTAACTCATTATTTTAGTTTATTGTTTGTTCCCAAACCCCCTTCCCTTGAGATTATTGGATGAGCACTGGTGTATCTGGTTCAGTGTTCGTCGGATGATTTCTGGGGATTGTTGGGGTCCAGCTGCTTCTGCGTGTCCAGCAGAGAGAAGAACGCGTTCCAACGTTCATCTTCCCAGATTGGTTCCTGATACCCAGATATTGACTCTACATTGCTGTGGGTATTTGCTACCCCCCCCCCCATATTGACTCTACATTACTGTGGGTATTTGCCCAACCCACATATTGACTCTACATTGCTGTGTGTATTTGCCACCCCCCATGTTGACTCTACATTGCTGTGGGTATTTGCCCAGCCCACATATTGACTCCACATTGATGTGGGTATTTGCCCAACCCACATATTGACTCTACATTTATGTGGGTATTTGCCCAACCCACATATTGACTCTACATTGATGTGGGTATTTGCCACCCCCCTATTGACTCTACAGTGCTGTGGGTATTTGCCCAACACACATATTGACTCTACATTGCTGTGGGTATTTGCCACCCCCCATGTTGACTCTACATTACTGTGGGTATTTGCCCAACCCACATATTGACTCTACATTGCTGTGGGTATTTGCCATCCCCCATGTTGACTCTACATTGCTGTGGGTAGTTGCCCAAGCCACATATTGACTCTACATTGATGTGGGTATTTGCCCAACCCACATATTGACTCTACATTAATGTGGGTATTTACCACCCCCCATATTGACTCTACATTGCTGTGGGTATTTGCCACCCCCCATATTGACTCTACATTGCTGTGGGTATTTGCCCAGCCCACATATTGACCCTACATTGATGTGGGTATTTGCCACCCCCCATATTGACTCTACATTGCTGTGGGTATTTGCCCAGTCCACATATTGACTCTACATTGCTGTGGGTATTTGCCCAACACACATATTGACTCTACATTGCTGTTGGTATTTGCCACCCCCATATAGACTCTACATTGCTGTGGGTATTTGCCCAACCCATATATTGACTCTACATTGCTGTGGGTATTTGCCACCCCCCATGTTGACTCTACATTGCTGTGGGTATTTGCCCAACCCACATTTGCCACCCCAACCACCAATTTGACACTACAATGCATGTAATATCCCTCCCCTTTCTGGCTGTGCTTGCGACCTTGCTTTCTGTTGTATTGTATTTCGCGTGGTATTTACGTTATTCTGTATGTGTAGGTGTTGGACTTACCTTCTGCGACGAACGCGTCAGTTGCGGTTGTAGTAGTGCTCAAAGAGGTAGAGTATGGGGATGTCACGCAAGATCGGATTCATGGATGCACCGTCTCATTCGCAGGAATCGTGTTGTGGCGCGAGTCGGAGCTGAAATACTCCCCTTCTGGCTGCTCTGACGTGTTGGTTGTAGCGACGGATTCGGCGCATGGAAAGTACGCATTGTACTTCGGCGTTCGGAATCGGACTTGGAAATGCCTCCGGACGACTCCTTTCTGCGTTTCCAGGGGCTTTTCGTTTGGACAATGAGGACGGAATCGGAGTGACCGTGTCCTCCGGTAAGTAAAGGGTTTTGTGCATCGTACTGCGTCGTTTGGTTTAACCGGCTCCCAATACGAGTCGGTTGTACTGTTCGCCTCCCGACGCATCTGGGAGGCCCTTCCGCACGACATCGGAATCGGGCCCTTAGTAGTTAATCATCTGAAAGTTAGCCAGTTTATTTTCCTCAGCATATTATAGCATGTATAATAATACTTTTGTTTGCTGTTCTTCCAGTGAATGATTGAGATTTGTCTCACTTCACTTCCCACCAAGCCCCTGCCCATGTAGTACCATTTTCTGCGCTTAATTAGTTCTACCTAGCTGTATGGCTCTGGCTAATGTTGAATGCCTAAACTCTCACTTAATCGGCGGGCTCAGGTGTGGAAGTGCTGCCTCTCAGATGAACTTGTGATTAAAGGCTACTGCAGTGCAATTCCCAGGCCTGCCCTTTCGAGACAGCGTCTTAAACAGTGACTGTGCATTTCTGCATTCTGTGTCCTAGTCCAAAAACCGTACTGCTTTTAGGTGGTCAATGCTGCAGTGTTTGGGCACCCATCCTATCTTCCCCTCATGAGGGTGATGTTTTTTTCCCAGGCAGCCTAGTTGGTAATGCAAAAAAAAAATTAAAATGTAGCAGGGCAACCTTTGGTATTCATGCTTCGCCATCATATGCTAGTCTGGAACCAGCAAAAGTTGTAACACTAAAAGAAAATTATGAAATTAAACAAAACTTCTTTCCAAGAAACAGAAGCTTCTGGGAAGTCTGGGATTCCATCTGGAACGCAGTTTCCTTACAGTAACTTCCCAGCACTTTCCCCACGCATCATGGTCACAGCTGTAAGGGATGTCCCTTTGCATCCGTACACCAGCCTCAGCAATCCACAAGAGGCAAGAGCCACCCGAACGAGTCCACCCGTGACCCCCTGAAGCCCACAGGACAGCAGCCTGGATGTGTAAGTACATTTATCGCCTTCTATGCTATCAGGCAAAAACGTCTGCATCTTCTTTTCATGTATGTTAAGGGATGAGCGGAATTTTTATGTGACTCCACAGAATTCCGAGTAGTAGAACTCCGTGAGTTCCGCCCACCCCTTGTTTTCTTCACCTGGGATTTAGAGCTGCAACACCTCACAAAATTACCTTTCTTTTCACATCTGTTACAATTATCTTTTTGAGCAGGACAATCCTTATGATTCGCCATATCCCAAACTGGCCACATCTGAAACATGTACCCTTAAATTTTGAAATAGTTTCTTTACTTCCTTTCTTTCTCTTTACAGTTCTTACCCGAATTGGCTTGGGTTTGTGTTTTTCCTTTGGTGTCTTTTCGAATCTCGGACAGACACTAACATATGCTCCACTCCCTTGGCTGTCAATAATTCTTTTGCCAATGGAGGTTCGCCTTTCAACCATAGTCCTTCCTTACCCTATCATCTTTACAGTTCAACAGAAACTGATCAAAATCCACTCTTCACTCTGTAATCCAAATTTGCAAGTAGACCCCAATTTTCGTACAGCTGTAACATATTCCCTCAACACTCTACTCTTTTCCTTGGGCACACTTGCCAAAACAAAACCTCTCCAAAATTGTACTTATTTTTGGCAAATAATGAATGTCAAGTTTCTTAGTGAAAATCTCAAGATCGTTCAAATTATGTGCCACTTCCACTTCTAGTTCAGGCAGACCCTCATAAACTTTTTCACCTTCTACCCCCAAGCAATGAATAAGCAGGAGAACCTTCTTTCCTATGGGCATACTACTAGGACAAACTTTAATATAGTTCAAGAAAACATTTTTCCATTTAGACCATTTCCATTTTTGTAGAAAGTACGGTGGAGCAGTAATATTTTGCATTTAAAACAAAATATGTTCAACTATGGGCCTCATTACGATGTCGCGTGGACTCACGTCCGCACGACACGTTGCAGTCTCGGGCCGACCGACCTCAGATCAGCAGTCCTGACACTGCTATTACAATGCAGTCACATACTCCAAATTCTCTATGGGAGCTTGTGCTGCGGCCGTAAACTGGCCGAAGCACAAGCTCCCATAGAGAAATGGGAGTTTCTGTTAATCCCTGCGCCGAGTTGGAGGCACCTTATGGTGCTTGCCACGCGGTGCACCTATGGTACCCCCTCGGCCCCAACCAGAGGCCGCAGGGAGAAGGGGGCCTCCAAAGTCGCTTTCCGACAGGCCTTCCATGTCAGAAAGCCTGACAAGGAAAGCCTGTGGGAAACCGACATCGTAATCCTGACTGCGGAAATGCCGTCCTTAAGGGATTACGTGCCAGTTCCGACTGGCCGACGGGGTCATTGAGCCCGTCGGAAGCCAGCTGGAATGACTGGACGGTTTCACTTCCAACCGCCGTCATTGTAATACGGCAATCAAAAGTGAAACCGGAGATGTCAGTCAGAAAGCGTCTGACCCAAGGTCGGAGGCTATCCAACCAACATCAAAATAGGGCCTTATATGTTATTTCTGATGAAAGAAGGTAACAGTTCTAAAAATGGTTACCAGTACATTAAAAAATGTCTTAGATCTAAACAGTCAAATTGTCACAGTATTTAGATTCATAGTGTGCATAGGTATTTAGATTGAATTAAGTGGATTTTAACACCAAAATGATGTATCCTTCCAGATGCAACTTGTATCTATTCTTCATAAACCAATGGTTACACTTAAATACCTTTATGCACCAACTCCACTTCAATATAGGATTACTTACTGCAGTGTGACATGCAAAAATATTTTTTTACAGGCGTGCCTAACAATGCTTCCACAGCTAATTGTTTTTGCAACTTGCAATTCTTTGTTGTGATAAAGAACAACATATATCCAATTTTATCCACTGGAATCTTTCCTAATCACCATAAACAGCCACCATGCAGATGTTAAGATGTGTTTTCTCTAGGAATTCAACCACGTTTTCCAAAATCTTTCTAAAGCTGAAAGTGCTTGTTTCTCTTTTTGTTCCCAACCTCTTAAAATGCAACCTCTTAAAATGGCTGCTGGTTTACTTGTTCTTTCACAGGACAGTTGGACTTACTAACTCATGCAGGTATGCTCCTGAGTGGCTGTTTCTGTACTTGAATGCCTCGTATTTTCATTCACTATACATGAGCCTAGATAAATGTACCACCTCTCCAACGTCTTCACTGGTCTCCCACCTGCATCTGACGAACTCCGGTGCCTCCAGCTTGCTGAGTTATAAGCGTCTCGTTACTATAGAGTGATCCATGTCAGGGAAATCATCCGCCCATGTTGAGGTCAGCCAACACCTTCCTTTCTAATGTGAAGTTCCCAAAATAATGTAGACAAGTAAGTCTCAGGATACTTTGAGTTAGTGCTTTATAAACCAACCTCATCCACCGGTTCCTTCCAGTAACTGCCCAGTACAGAATACTTCTGGTAGCCATCCAGCATAAACTTTCACTCCTCTCCTTCATTCAACTTGCAACTTACTGAATCAGTGATTTTGTCATCGCCTACCTTTGACTCGATCTCTCAGGATCCCTCGAAGCTCTAGGCAGGACTGGAACCACGGAATCCTCAACGGCCCTTCGTTGTCCTCTCATCCTCAGAGGGGTTTCCGAGACGCTCCGAAGACTCTGCCGGGCCTTGGCAGCATTGAGGTGCCTCCTGGGCGGCACTTCCTCAAATCAACGTTTCCGAATATTCAGCCGGGCATTTGCAGCACCGTGGTGCCCCCTTGGTGACTCGTACCCAAATCACGGGCCGGGAATGTTCCCTGCTGGACCGAGACATGAGGAGTGACGGCCCCTACTGTGACGGATCTGTCCCTCCTTCCTCTGCCGATGGTCTCCGTCGACTCCTGTGAGCTGTTGTTTTAATGGTACGCCCTCACGATCTGGACCCCCGTCCCTTGTCGCGGCCGACTTCCAGCCTTTGAGCAGCTGTTCCAGGGGGACTCTGGCCAGTGCCTGAGCTTTTGGCCGCGCTGTGTGCAGACCGCACTGGGACCGGAGCGGGAGCCGGCGCGATCAGGGCTCACTGCCTTGGGTAGTGTCGGTGCTCATCTTGCCCCGGGAGACCCTCTGTGGAAATTGACTCTCCGGCTGCCCTCCATCTTTCTTGGGCTGGCTCCGGGTCGCCCATCACGGAATTGGCACATTGATAGATTTGCTGCTGGCCTCACTGGTGGTAGCGACTTCACTCCCTCCGGTGCCACCTCATCATCTACACCCTTATGTTCCCTCGTCACCTACTCCACAGGGAACCTTCACCTCGGCTTCCCTCACAGTCTGGTTCGTCGACCTGCCTTTACGACAATGGTGAGTGGGAACCCTCCAAAAGGCCCCTCTTGCTGTCTAGTTCTTTGCTGTTGCATCGCATCTCCCTGCGCGCACTGCCTGGGGTGATTTCTTTCACTTTCAGTCCCGACTCGTTGCTCCCATTGAGAGACGCTTTTGGGAGATCCCCGGGCCCTCCTACACTTTGAGCCTGCTGACATCTTATAGGGAGCGTGTTGCTTGAGCCTCGATGTATCGGCTTCTGTGCCTGTTAGTCTCCTGATTGCTGGGCCCACTGAGCACTCTGAGCACTCTACTTCGGTACCCATGTCCACGCTCCCCTCAATAGTGCAGATCCCTGGGGGAGTGATGATCGCACTGGCCTGACTATTTGACTTTGCTCGGGGGACTCTTTAGTTGGCCTTCATGCCTGATCCCTGAGGCCTACATCGAGGGCACCCATTTTGTTTGCTCATTTTCCGGGACTGCTCCCTGGCATCCATCTTGTGTCCTCCGGACTTGAAGCCCCCTACCCGATCACTATGCACGACTGGGCATAGAAATAGAAATGGGCTGCTACACTTTCTTCCCTGGTGGCCATCTTGGATTGGGTTTGTGTTCATTCTCTCACATCTGTTCAGACCATAGAATCTGATAAGGGCTGACTGCCTACACTCCCTGCTTATGGGAATTTTACTGAAGTTGGCTTGTGGACATTGTCTCCTCCCAATATGGCAGGCATTGAAAAGTGCTGATACACCCCCCTGCGTTTGGAGTGTCCTCATGGATTTTTTTTTTTTCCCCCTACCTTGTTGTATACTTGGAGGAACACCCATTTTGTTTAATTTGTTTTTGCTATTTTGGCTACTGATAATGTCATTACTATTGGCCAATAGGAATATTTCAGCCTAGCACATGTACCTCCCAGGAGATCATACACCTTTGGCATCTGTTTGTTCCCTCATGATCATGCACTAAACGCCTGGCGCTCATTACCTACTGGAATCATATTAATTTCTCCACAGCTGGAGGGGCCTGGCTTAGTCGGCCCTTTTTGTCCTCATATCTTGAGGTAGTTACTTCATTTAGACCGCGAAAGGTTTGCCTCAACTTCATCCCATATAATAGATGTATTCCCTTCTAAAGCTCTACCTCCAAGTAATCGCGACCTAACTTCCTGTCTTTTAGCCCGGGATAGTCAGGTCGCGTGGGTCTTGATATCCCCCAATGAATCAGAGGTCGCGTTGCTAGCTAAATTGATTCTGCTACTCACCCTTACCTCACACCAGGATCATCTCCGTCTGATTTTACACTGTACTCCCCCGACAAATACCCTACCTCTGTCCTAACTCCTGGCATTGCTTTCGTCCCCTGTGCCCGAGCCTGCTCCTGACTTGAAGTCGGGCTTACTTACGCTTTCATACGCCTCCCTTGCTTGAAAATCAGGACATGTGTAGTTCATTAAACCTAAAGCTCCACGTGCTCCTTAATTGCCCTACCACATCACGACGTCATATGGTATTGAATTTTTACTTTGGATGCATACTCCTGTTATTGTTAGCTGAGCTGTTTAAAGACTTTTTATCCTTATTGCACTTAATACACTGTTAACTGTCCTGCCTCTTTGTGATGATCTAAAATATACTATTCGACATTACCCACAGCAAGACAATATGCGTTATAGCACATTGCATGTCCGTCTCTTTGTGCACTAGGGAACTGCTCGGGCGTGTAGTTTATTTATCTACCATTCTCTCTGCCTCTTTATGTCCCCTCCCCCCACCGTTTTGTCTTTTTAACAGGTTTAACGCTCCCTCACACCATTTATGACTTCTTACTAGCACAGACCTCTCCGGGGTTTACTCTAGTCACTTCCTTCCCGGCCTTTAACGGAATAACAATGCCCCCCCTCACTCACCCCCTCACTACACTGGATGCACCTATCACTAGACACGGCCCAAACTCTTGGACCATCCTTTATCCCCCCAACCTCTCCAAAAATGCTAAGAAAAACTTTAAACACAAACTACTAATTCGTCATCAAGAAACGCTATTTGTAGATAACTACCGAAGTCTCACCTCGATTGTAAAAACCAACTACATCTTCTACTCCAAGCGCCCTCTAAATGGAAAAGCACCTTCCTCCACCACCTCCCTATCACAAAGTCATGCAAAATCCCATATGGCTTGAAACTATCTACCACCCCTTCCCCTACTTTTCTTGGTGAAATAGACATCTCCATTTTCAAATCTGGAAACATCCTCATTCAAGCCTCTGAAAAACATCTCACCATCTTTGAACACCATTTCAGCACCTTATCCTACCTACTCGATACCTTACTCTGACCCATCAGCCTCCCAATCACAATCTGACCCTACACCTCCTCTTTCACCTACTCTAACCCCTCCTCATACAGACAGTGAAAACACCTTGGAAGTCTCACAAGCACATATTCTCAATCTCTCCCCCGCCTTAACAACTCTCCCTCCTACTGATTCACCAACGGCCGACTCAACCACCCGAACTCTCTCTCCTCCTCTTGAGGCTCCAATAACTCGCATCAGTTCCTCCCTTCTATCTTTTTCTTCCTCCCAGCCCTCCCAATTTGACCTCACTACGACTCAATCACTTACTCTAACTTCTTCCCCCCCAATTGTCCTTCCCCTCTCTAACCAGGATACCAACCCTCCTCACTCTCCCCGAGCACCCTTTCCTTCTCCCGACTCGCTTCAGTCTCCAGTGACTGCCCAGTCTCACCTCACCTCCCTCCCTTCGGCCATCAATCGGATCTCCCCTCTCCACCCCCACCTGGGCTCCCTCTCCTCCCTCACCCCAGACCTCTCGTCTTGACTAATGCAGAACATCCTCCATGTCCCCATGAACTCCCAACCTCCATCCCCTTCTCCCTTATTCCCCAGACGCTTTTTAATATAGAACTCCATCTCGCTAACCTATCGTTTGAACTCGCCTCTCTCAGAAATGATGTCAACTCCCTCTCTTCACATAACCGCCCCAATCATTCTATTGCCCGGTGTACTGAACAAAACAACACCACATTCCCCCAGCAATGGGATACTACCCCCTCGGTAACGATACACCCAGAACATTCCACGCCTCAAACCTCCTCCCCGCCTCTGAACTCCCTGACCTCTGTAATCCTTACCCCCCCTGCTCTTTGACTACTGACCCTCTGACCGCTCAGGCACCTATCCCAGTGATCCTTGGGACTAGCAGAATTCCAACTTCCCCACCTTCTCCAAGACTTCCTCCGCAATTTACCACTATCCACTCTTACCCCCCCCCCTACAACCAACCCTATACCCCTGACTTGCATGCTGGTTAACTGTCGCTCTGCTGTCCAACATGCAACTGAAATTTCGGAAACCATCCTTAGTGAATCCATTGACATTGCCTTTCTTACTGAAACTTGGCTTAAAGATCACTCTTCTTCCATTCTTGATATGCTCTCTCCCCCTGGCTACTCCATCCTCAGAAAAGATAGACCTATCCAAATTGGAGGCGGTCTAGCAATAATCTTTAAAAACGAACTCCAACTCTCCCCTGTGCCAAACTCCGATCATTCTACTTTTGAATACCTCGGAGCGGAACTTAAAGTGCTGGGCTCCCCTCCAATTCGACTACACAATATCTATCATCCTCCCAGCGACCCTCTTCCTTTTGTAGAAGAACTGTCTGACCTTCTTACCCAATCCTCATTTTCCAACTCTAAAAACCTCTTCCTCGGAGATTTTAACCTTCATTGGAACAAAAGGACGATCCTATGGTTAACCTCCTCACCGATCTACTTGACATCAATGACCTAAAACAGCTATGCCACTCTCCTACTCACTCCAAAGGAGCCACTCTGGACGCTATCATTACTAGCAATGAGCTGGCCTCCCTTTCCTCCATCGTTCCCATCGACTGGTCCGACCACCACCTCATCCTTTTCACGATCACTAACACCGTACTACCCCCTCCACACAAAACCATCAATCAGATGAAACTGACCAGGAATCTTCATCTTATCCCCCCAAGCGAACTTGAGACCAAAGTCAAAGCTCAACTTCGACTCTCTACTCCCTCCCAAAATGCCAATGACCTCACCGAACACTTTAATAAATCCATCGTTGAGGTCCTTGACCAAATTGCCCCAGCCAGACTAAAACGACAGAAAAACTCCTCCTCCAAATCCTGGTTCAATCCTGATCTCAACAATGAGAGACACACACTTAGATCGACTGAACGCATATGGAGGCAAAACCCTTCCCCCTTTAATCTCTCTCTCCTCAGATCCGCTAGATCCAACTATAAAAAACACATCGTCAATGCTAAGACTTCCTTCTTCCGCTCCCAACTCGACCGGGCCAAAAACAGACCTAGGGAACTCTTCAACATTGTTAAAAACCAAACATCCTCTGCACCCCCCAAGGTGATTGCCACCACCGAGAGATGCGAAGAAATTGCCAACTACTTCTCAGAAAAAATCTCCAAAATTGATCAATCCTTCGCCCTTACTTCCCTCCCTCTTAACCTACTTCCCTCGCTGGACATTTCCTCCAATTCTCCTTCACTCTCTATGCTTCCTCATGATTCCTCACCGTTCCCCCCCTTTCGTCACGATTCCTGAACCCGGCCCCATCTTACTTGAGCAAAAAAACAATGCTTCTTGGCTTGACTTCCAACCAGTCACTGAACTTGATGTCCTTAACGTCATCTCTAGACTTAAACCGTCATCGCACACTAAAGACCCTCTCCCTTCCAACCTTGTCCAAGATCTAAAACATATCATTGCCCCCTATTGGACCTCTATCATCAACTCCTCCTTTACCTCGGGTTGTGTCCCTGCTTCCCTCCAATTGGGACAAATCACTCCCATCCTCAAAAATCCTGCTGGTGACCCTAATGACCTAAATAACCTTCGCTCTATCTCTAACCTTCCTCTTCTCTCAAAAGCCCTTGAAAAATGCGCCCTGCTCCAACTAGATAGACACATTGATTCATTCAATCTTCTTGACTCTTTCCAATCAGGCTTCAGAAAGGGCTGCAGTACAGAAACTGCAATGCTAAACATAATTGATGACATCCATCACGCCCTCGACAAAGGCGAATCCTCGATTCTCATTCTCCTTGATCTCTCCGCTGCTTTCGACACTGTTAACCACTCTACTCTACTTAACAAACTTGAAGATCGTTTTGGCCTCAACGGTTCAGTCCTCAAACGGTTCACCTCCTTTTTCCAACACAGAACCCAGCAAATTAAAATCCGTGACTGCCTTTCCAAACCTCTGCCCATCTCCCTAGGGGTCCCACAGGGCTCTATCCTCTCCCCCTCTCTATTTAATCTCTTCATGGAACCCCTCACCCTTATCCTTAAACAAGCGGAAATCAATTACCACCTATACGCCGATGACACCCAACTTTACTATAAGATTCAATCCCGCTCGGATGTTCTTCACCTCAATGATGCCTTGAGTAAGATCCAATCCTGGTTCCACTACAACCACCTCAAACTCAACCCAAAAAAGACCGAAATCATTCTTTTCTCCCCTAAGAACAACTCGCTCCCCATTCTATCCTGGATCTCTGACCTTACCGCACTCAACTGCTCCCTCACTATATCAAACTCAGTTAAATCCCTCGGTTTTAACATTGACCAAAACCTTACTCTTATCCCCCACATAAAAAATTCTGCCAAAAGCGCCTTCTTCACACTCCATCACCTCAAGAAAATAAAACCTTTCATTCCTGCAGACGACTTTAAGTTAGTCGTCCAATCGCTGGTCCTGTCGAAAATCGACTATGGTAACGCCATCCTCGATGGAACCCCTAAAGCCCACCTAGCCCCAATCAAATCTGTTCTGAACCTGGCCGCTAGGCTCATTACCGACCTCAAATGGGTCGATCACATCTCCCCTGCCCTTAAAGCCCTCAAGTGGCTTCCCGTTGAAGGAAGAACTTCCTACAAGACAGCTTGCATTACGCACAAAGCCCTGCATCAACGCTCCCCGCAGTACCTCTCAGACAAACTTCACAAAGCTGGCTGCTCTAGATCTTTGAGGAGCTCCAACACCCTTGCTCTTGTCCCTCCTCTGTTAAACAAGAAAACCACACAATCTCGCTCCTTTTCCGGGAACGCGCCTAACATCTGGAGCGCCCTCCCTAAAGATCTTCGTTGCAACCCCTCTTACGTCAGCTTCAAAAAAGACCTCAAACTTCTCCTGCTCAACAAATACTGGGGTCCTTAACCCCTCCCCTGGGCACTCATCCCACCCCGACCTCCTACTGCTATCCTCCCCCTCTCTCATCTTCCTTCGCCCACTAACTCCTCCCACTAGCCTTCCCCATAGGACCTGCTTCGTCACACTTGGTATTGCCTTATCCTCCCCCCCTCTTCAGCCTCTCCCCATTCCCATACCCTACCCCCCTCTTCTCCATCCTTTCCTTCCCACACTAGGCTAATCGCTCTGGACTTGCTGTAGCCCATTGCAATACATGTAATTTGATGGTGTAAAACTGGAGTTGCTTTTACTGTCTGGATGGGTTTTGAGTACTACCTCATTGTAAGTCTGTTACATTACAATTAATTATCCATGTATAGCGGTAGGATATTGCCTTAACCTACCCCCCTCCCTATCCTCTCCCCATTCCTATCCCCACCTCCCCCTTTTCCATCCTTTCCCACTCTCACTAGCCTAATCTCTCAGGATTTGCTGTAGCCCATTGCAACTTGTGTATCTAGATTGTGTAATATTTTAGCTGCTTTATACCGTTTGTATTGGTTTCTGAATTCTACCTCATTGTAAATTTTGCTATATTGCAATGAATACCCATGTAAAGCGCTCTGATACCCTCGGGTCCAGCCAGCGCTATATAAAACATTTTTAAATAAAAAATAAAAAAAATAGTTACTGGATCTTTTGTTCCACAGAATTCCAATACATCACACACATCCCTCCCAAAAGTAATCTATTAAGGAACTAAAGAAACCAAAGCCAAATTGTGCTGTGCCACAAGGAAATGGCGTTAAATTCTACAAGCAACAGATACAGAGGGAATTTTTGCACTGACCCTATTGAGGTGAAATAGAATCCGGTAAATGTTGAGTTTAATTCCAGGGTTATGTAGGCTGGAAAGTGTACCAGGGATTTTTTAAAGATTTTACAAGAGCTAACAGGTCAGAATAATCCTTACTGAGTCCTCAGGGTGGTCCTCAGGGTGAGGGATAGAAGAGGGCAACTGTTCCTGTGCAAAGTATTCAAGATCATTTTGTAAATAAGATGACAGCCATTCATGATCATGTTAATCCGATAAAATTTGCATTAGGTGGCATCATCATTTGTGATATCCCTTCTGATATTCTGATGTTTCACCTGACCACAGCGAGTAGCTTAGAAATTGATAGGAGAGTAAAAAGTTGAATATCACCCAGATCCCTAGCAATACCTGCACTTCAGTCCTCATCAAGGAAATGTGAAAGAATAAATGAATGAATGAACTAATTTCTAAAGCGCAAGCAAATGCCCGGAGGCGTGTGGCGCAGGTTGCCTAAGGAAGGTGAATATTAGTCTCTTGACTCTGAAAGAGTCATCGGAAAGTGTTATGATCTACTATATCGGAGTAAAAAGCCAGGTTTTTGAGGACTTCCTGAACATAGTCAGGGATGGGGCTGTTTTAAGATCAAGGGGCATACTATTCCACAGAAGAGCTTTTGATCTGAAGAAGCTTTTGCCTCCCCATGTGGTCTTCTGAAAGGCAGGAACCACAACATTTTTTGTGGAACCAGATCGGAGTGTCCTGTTGGGGATGAACCATATCAGCTGTTTCCTAAAGTTGAGGGGGCCCTGTCCAAGAAGGGTCTTGTAGACCATACAGAGAGCCTTGAAGGCAATCCGTTGTTTGACCGGTAGCCAGTGCAGTTTTTTTTAAAGGATCTTTTGTTGACTGGGACTTGGGAATCTTTAACAAGAAACGTGCAGCAGCATTTTGCTGCGTCTGCAGTTTCTTAAGTGAGGTGGACAGGAGATTAGAGTAGAGGCTATTACAGGAGTCAAGTCTCCCCAGTACCAGCGAGATGACCACCGTCTTGAGAAGCTCAAAAGGTAGATATTTCTCAATCTTTTTAACTAATCTTAAGGATTAGAAGGAGGCTGACGTCACCTAATAACTTGTTCTTTGAGCTTCAGTTTGCAGTCTATCATTATTACCAAATTCTTAACAGTTGCCATGGGAGTGGGTCCATTTTGGGAGGCCAATATGATGGTGACCAGAAGGACGGGTTGTTTCCAAATAATATCACCTCAGTCTTAGATGAGTTAGGCTTCAAACAATTTCCGTCCATCCATTAGCTAACCTCATTCATACAGTTCCTGAAGGCATTACCGGAATTAACCTCGTTCTTGGTGAGTGTCACCACAATTTGGGTGTCATCAGCATATGATGCTAGGGACAAGCCAAACAATTTTATAAGTATGACTAGTGGGGTTACATAGAGATGAAACATTGTTGGGCTCAATGACAATCTCTGTGGGACTCCACAAGGCAGGGAGTATGGTTTTGAGTTAAACTCTCCCATTGCCACCATTTGTTGTCTATTGGATAAAAAAGATTGGAGCCGTGCGAGCACTGAGTCCTCGATCCCCAGCCCTCTCAAACGGTCAAGCAGCATGTCATGATTGACAGTGTTGAAGGCCGCGGATAGGTTCAACAGGACAAGGCCAGAGTTACCCCCCTGTCCAAGGTTGCTCCGATCTCCTCCGTTTCCACAACCAAGGCAGATTCGGTGCTGTGACCTTTTCTGAACCCAAATTGGGTGTCATCCAGAAGGTGGTTGTTTTCAATATAGGAGGCAAGCTGCTCATTCATGACCTTCTCTGCTAGTTTGGCAGGAAAGGGGAGTCTCGCTATAGGTTGGTAGTTATTCGAATCCAGTGCATTAAGATTTGCTTTTTTACAAGGGGTAGAACAGAGGCGTATTTTCACTGAGAAGAAAATACCCCAGACCTAAACATAGCTGCTACTGGTTCACAAGCCATATGCATAATTTTTGGTGGACATGGGTCAAGAGGAGATCCCGATTTGATTTTGGGGATGAGAATTCCTAGTTGTTCTACTGTAGGCGTTTCGAAAGTTTCGAGGGTAGGGCAATCTAGTTTTAAGCTGAGTGGCTGGCTTATATGATTGCTAGAGGCCAATTTGCAAAATATTTTGCCACGTCTTTAAAGAAACAGGC
Organism: Calotriton arnoldi; assembly: GCA_963921515.1. Taxonomy (NCBI): domain Eukaryota; kingdom Metazoa; phylum Chordata; class Amphibia; order Caudata; family Salamandridae; genus Calotriton; species Calotriton arnoldi. Next base: position 1,579,318 of record CAWUFW010000959.1, on the reverse strand, counting down.
TAGAGAGTCACAGAACTGTTGATTGTTTGCTGCCGAATTGCTATTTGAGGGTACAGTCAGTTTTTTGATAGTTTGAAAGAGGGTTTTATTTGAGACGTTCGTGGATCTAATTTGTGCTGAGACAAATTCTGCTTTTGCAGCTGTCATCAATCTTTTATGTTTGCCCAGCTTGATTTTGTAACTAGTCTTTTCAGAAGTCTCATAACTGTCACGCCAATTTCATTCTTGCCCATGGGATATTTGCCTAGAGGATCTAAGGGTATCATTATACCAGGGTTGCGAGATTCTTTTCTTAGTTAAATCCTTTTTTTAAGGGGGGCCATGCCGTCCAGGGCATTTACAATCCAGTCATTATAGCTGTCCACTATCTGCTCTACACTATCTGTGGCCTTAGGTAGTGTCCTCATGAGTGCTGAGGTGTAATCTGAAGGTTGAATTTTCGGCAAGTCTCTATAGAACAAGTTATGGTCTACTGATGCTCCCAGTCATTTCCCCAGAATCTCTATATGCCAATTTACTGCGAAATGATCCATCTAATGTTAAAGGCAGAGTTGTTGGGTCATTAAAATGAGGGTTATTAGAAAATATACCATCCAGCTTGTGACCAGCGCGATGGGTAGAACCATTGGTTCTTAGAGAAAGCCTGTAACCTGTCATGGTATCTATTAGTCTTCCGGAATCAGTGTCCAACTGAATGTCATCTTTAAGGGCCCTGGTTGTCAATGAAAGTTTAGACTGCTGTTTGCAGAAGGACATATTCACAACACACCAGGGTCCCATCACTTCTTAAAAAGCCCAGGCTGTATCCAGCCAGCCTACCCAATGATAGGCTGATTGCAAGGATCCATTTTTAACTAAAATCCTGAAACCAACTTGGACCACACTTAAAATCCTATGGGTATTTTGGTTTTTCAGCTGCATCGACACTGAAATTGCTGTGCTGGAGACACTGAAATTGCTGTGCTGGACATCAGAGAGAGACTCTTGGAGTTGGGAACAAATGGTTGACTGTACTGTTGATGCTTTTGGACCTTTCAGCTGCTTTTGAAGCATCGTCCACGTGGCTTGCCCAACCCGATTTCAGCAGGGTGCAGGGATAGCTATAGCCTCCCTTTGGTGATTTGAGGACTTTATTTAAATCTGTTCCGGAGTGAATATACCAGCTGTTGCATCTTGCTTTCGAATACGACAAGGCTCCTCTTTGTTCCTTAGTTTTGCTATGAAAGCCTTGCGTGATCTGCTGGAGACACACGCTGTCAGTCTTACACATGTAGAAGACACACAGCTGGTGCTTCCCCTAAGGTCCTCATTAACAATGGTATTTCCATAGACAAAGGTCCCTTATATCATAAATGAAAACCATAATTATAACCAAATGTCAATTTAATTTTTAAGTACAGTAAAAAATAGTGATGCAGTGGGTGTCAGTGAAACAACATGATTTTTGCCCTCAAGTGTGATACACACGTGTGATAATGGTGTACACGTTGGCAGCCCCTTTAGTGTTAGGAAATTTTCTCCCACCCATCCTTCCCTCTTTTTTAGGGATTTCGGGGCATGTCAGTCTGTATTTATAAAATACCCTTGGCTGGTTGGTTGCAGCAGGTGCGCAGGGGCAAGAAGATGTGTTGGTTGTGGCTGTGAGCCAGGTGCCAGAGGGGGCAGCTGGCCCACAAGTTTGCAGGCCTTTTCTTAATGTTATTTTGGTTAACATACGCTAATCAGGCTGGAAGAAAGGGGGGCGTCAACAAGATCACACCAAAAGTCCTGGAGTTAAAAGTTATGTCATAGGAAGGTCAGGTTGAACACATGTTAATTGTTTCACTGTTAAGGATGGAAGTATAATATGTCATTGATGTATTATTTGAGGGGCGGTTATGGGGGGTTAAGGGATGGGGGTAAGGATGGTAGGTTATTACATGTACAGTGAGTCCTTACTTATGTAAGGCATTTGGCCTAGGTTGTTTGATGTTATACGCACCTGTTTCAATAGAGCGGCCTTTTCCACACTTACATAATGTCAGTGGTCTGTGGTGTGCCCCATTTCGCCCAAATGAAACCTAACTTAGGGCCAGATGTATCAAGCAAAATTGCGATCGCAAACGCTGAAATTCACAGAATTTCAGCGTTTGCGATTGCAAAAACGCTTTGTGCAATGTAGGTAGGAAACCCACTCGCAAATTAAGGAATAGCAAAATTTGCGAGTCCCTATTTTGCGCACGCATTTAGAGGATCGCACTTTGCGATTCCCTAAATGCTATTCTAGTAGCCATCGCAAATTGCGATATTGCTGTAAGGACTCGCAAATTACCACCAACTTCAAGTTGGTGGTAATTAGCGATTACCTTGAAAAATTCACTTTTTAGCATTTTTCAAAGTGCCCCTAAGGGCATGTATGTGCGCCACATGTGCACACATGCACAATTCAGGGGTGCAACAGGGTGTCCTTTAGGAACCCTTGCATCCTTGAAATTGCGTGCGCAATTTGCGAGTACCTATTGGGTACTCGCAAATGGCGCACGCAATTCCCATTCATTCCTATGGGCCTCTTGGCCCATAGAAATGAATGGGAAGCCATTCCTTATTTGCGACTCGCAATTTGCGAGTCGCAAATAAAGAATGTGTAGGAATCGCAAAATATTAGCAGATTCCTACGTACATTGCATTCTAGAGTCTATAATAGCGAATCGGTAAAATTCGCTATTATAGACTCGCAAAATGTTATGTTGATACATCTGGCCCTTAGTCTCCTGTAATGTCTAAGGTACTTGCTTTACATGTCTCAAAAGGCCATAGCATGTCTTTTTTCTTCTTTACATCATAGGAAACCATCATTTCAATCAATATGTCCTTTCTTCAGCTGCTCATAGCGCTACGAATGCAATTTATAATCATGCCTGGCACACCCGGAGTCTTACTTCAGAGGAATATTTCTTATTACGTGCCAGTTAGGAAACTATGGGGCATATTTAAAGCAGAATGGAGAAGCGTGGCGTTAAGCAAACATTGCTAACACCTTACTTCTCCATTCTGAAAATGCAGGGATGTGCCGTATTCACAAGAATTCGGGGCACCCCTGCAATTCCCCTACCGCTGGCGGTGAGTTCAGCTGCCTAGCGACAACGCAGGCACCCTTGCACCATAGTGCAAGGGTGTCTGCATTGGGCCAAAGATTGTTTATGTGCAGGAAGGTGTCCCTTCCTGCACATAAACAATCATAGGCAATTTGCTGTTTCTATGTGTGCTGCACAAGGGAGCACACATGGAAACAACAAAAACCAGGAGAAATAAAGCATTTCTCCTCGTTTCGCCTGTTTAAGACCAGGTATTCCCTGGGCTTAATTTTGGCGCTGCCTCCTATTTATGCTGCCCTTGTAAATAGGGGGCAGTGTCAAAATCAATGGGTGTTGCGGTGGAACGCCCACCACAACACCCATTGCCCTCCCCTTTCACTCTAATGGAGCGGGGTTTTCGCAAAATAACTACTGTTTTCTAAAACAAATCAGATTGTAATCAGATTTTAGGATTTTTGATGGCTTAAGCAGCCATCAAAGGGGGGATTGATGGAGCGGGGTTTTCGCAAAATAAACCTGCTCGGATTAAACCTCCCACTATGTGTGAATTATTAACAAAAGTTGTGAAATAATCCTGAGAAAATAATAATCCGGGGTATTTAGAAAGAGAATCGTGAAAACGTGCAGGAGAAAATGACAAATGATTCTGGTAGGCTGCAAATGATTTCTGCACAAAGAAAGTAGCTGAGAAATTAATGTTAGTAACGTGAGTTTTTATGTTTTAACTAGAATAGGGTTTGTTTTAATAAAACTGCATTAAAAATAAAATAATAAAGAGCAAAGTAACCAGAATGTGCTAACAAGTAAAGAGCTTTATGTAAATGGTATTAATTTCATGAAACCTTTGAGAGAAAATATTTGCGTTTATGAACAATAGAAGTGAAACATTTATGTGAACCAATAATTAAAAACCTTATTCTGTTTTTCCTAGAGAAATGGCACGTTTTGCAGAAAAGGCCTTAAATCCACTGTTAGGGTTAATTTGCTTTTCTTTTTAACCAGGCTGCAAAAAGTATTGTATTTCGTTTTTATAATAAGAGTTTATTATTCCTTGTCGATGCAATATGTGCGGAAGATAAATTGTGGAACTTCCTTCTAGACCGGGGAAATGTTTACTCTTGGGGATAACAGTCCTAATAAATTTTGGGACTGCCGTGAAGAAGAGCGAGAATACATGGAAGAAAGATGTTATGGTTTCCTCTGCTGAAGGATGGTGATGACAGCATGTTTCTAACAATGGACTTTTGAAAGTCAGGTGCAATGGAAGTGGTGTGACTGAACACCCTACATCTCTGGACCAATGAGAACTGTGAATGATCGAGGTTTGCTACAAAGTTAGGGATGGGCTTTTTGAAATAGGGTATAATTACTAGTGTTAGATGCTAGGCAGTGGGTGCGTGACGATTGAAGTTAGGCGAGGTGATGAGGAGAGAGCTGTGGTGCTTTTTCCCTTATTCAGCTGGCTGTATCTGTCTGATTTACTCCTGACTCTTTAACTTTGCTCCTCATATCTTCGTGAGGTTGCCGCGCTTTCCCTTCCGGCCGGAGGGTTAGCTTTCAGACTATTGGCACGCTGTGCTATAGTTTTCTAGGTTCGAATGAAAATCTGTATTTGCATTGATATTTGCAAATGTCTTTTGTCTCTTCTCCTATTCACTCACTCATGCTCGTTAAATGAGATGTTATTGTGAATTGCTTGTTCTCTCTCTTGTGAAAATCTGTGATTCAAAACTGTATCGTTTGATTGATCATTCATATACTAAAGAAATAGATAAAGGCAGATTGATAAGTAATAAGAGTCTGTCATTATTGATGAATATGATTAATGTGATTTTATTTTAGTTTGTTTGAAGAATATTCCCTTTGTTGTAGGTCCTCATAAGGGGGGGTATTATCCGTCTTAATAATAGTCAGTCCCTAACAACTCATTCAAGGTTCATCAGAGGACCAAGTTGTTGAAGGTATCGACCACATTTTATTTAGTAGGAAAGTTAGGTGGGTTTGAATTTGGTCATTAATATAGAGTAAAATGTACTCACACGCTTTCCGCTGCATCAGTTTTTGGTAGCAGAGTTTGATGGTCAGATTATACTGGCAATTGATTAAGACGGAAATCATTTTTCTTGTTACTGGTTATTGTCTATGTATCTTTTTGTTATATGTTGTGAGCTAAAGAATGATGATGGATTAAACCCAGATCAGTTGACTGGGGGTGAGTGTTTGATTGGCTCAAACGTTCCGTCCATCATCCCCTTTTGTATCGCTTTGTTCGCCCTAAGTTGGCGGGGGTATGCCCAGACGTGGATCCCTTGCTCACTTTGCCACTGGATTCAAGCAAGCCTGGCTGATGACGGCTGGAATGCCAGAAACCGGTCCTAGGATGCTTGTTTCCGGTCCAGGGAAGACATGGCTTGGCAGTTCGGGCTGGACTGTTCCCATGAGGCACAGGGTCAGACTGATTTGCATATGGCCATGTCTGAACTGGGGTGGTGGAGTGAGCTAAAGAATGATGATGGATTAAACCCAGATCAGTTGACTGGGGGTGAGTGTTTGATTGGCTCAAACGTTCCGTCCATCATCCCTTTTGTATCGCTTTGTTCGCCCTAAGTTGGCGGGGGTATGCCCAGACGTGGGTCCCTTGCTCACTTTGCCACTGGATTCAAGCAAGCCTGGCTGATGACGGCTGGAATGCCAGAAACCGGTCCTAGGATGCTTGTTTCCGGTCCAGGGAAGACATGGCTTGGCAGTTCGGGCTGGACTGTTCCCATGAGGCACAGGGTCAGACTGATTTGCATATGGCCATGTCTGAACTGGGGTGGTGGAGTGAGCTAAAGAATGATGATGGATTAAACCCAGATCAGTTGACTGGGGGTGAGTGTTTGATTGGCTCAAACGTTCCGTCCATCATCCCCTTTTGTATCGCTTTGTTTGCCCTAAGTTGGCGGGGGTATGCCCAGACGTGGGTCCCTTGCTCACTTTGCTACTGGATTCAAGCAAGCCTGGCTGATGACGGCTGGAATGCCAGAAACCGGTCCTAGGATGCTTGTTTCCGGTCCAGGGAAGACATGGCTTGGCAGTTCGGGCTGGACTGTTCCCATGAGGCACAGGGTCAGACTGATTTGCATATGGCCATGTCTGAACTGGGGTGGTGGAGTGAGCTAAAGAATGATGATAGATTAAACCCAGATCAGTTGACTGGGGGTGAGTGTTTGATTGGCTCAAACGTTCCGTCCATCATCCCCTTTTGTATCGCTTTGTTCGCCCTAAGTTGGCGGGGGTATGCCCAGACGTGGGTCCCTTGCTCACTTTGCCACTGGATTCAAGCAAGCCTGGCTGATGACGGCTGGAATGCCAGAAACCGGTCCTAGGATGCTTGTTTCCGGTCCAGGGAAGACATGGCTTGGCAGTTCGGGCTGGACTGTTCCCATGAGGCACAGGGTCAGACTGATTTGCATATGGCCATGTCTGAACTGGGGTGGTGGAGTGAGCTAAAGAATGATGATGGATTAAACCCAGATCAGTTGACTGGGGGTGAGTGTTTGATTGGATCAAACGTTCCGTCCATCATCCCCTTTTGTATCGCTTTGTTCGCCCTAAGTTGGCGGGGGTATGCCCAGACGTGGGTCACTTGCTCACTTTGCCACTGGATTCAAGCAAGCCTGGCTGATGACGGCTGGAATGCCAGAAACCGGTCCTAGGATGCTTGTTTCCGGTCCAGGGAAGACATGGCTTGGCAGTTCGGGCTGGACTGTTCCCATGAGGCACAGGGTCAGACTGATTTGCATATGGCCATGTCTGAACTGGGGTGGTGGAGTGAGCTAAAGAATGATGATGGATTAAACCCAGATCAGTTGACTGGGGGTGAGTGTTTGATTGGCTCAAACGTTCCGTCCATCATCCCCTTTTGTATCGCTTTGTTCGCCCTAAGTTGGCGGGGTATGCCCAGACGTGGGTCCCTTGCTCACTTTGCCACTGGATTCAAGCAAGCCTGGCTGATGACGGCTGGAATGCCAGAAACCGGTCCTAGGATGCTTGTTTCCGGTCCAGGGAAGACATGGCTTGGCAGTTCGGGCTGGACTGTTCCCATGAGGCACAGGGTCAGACTGATTTGCATATGGCCATGTCTGAACTGGGGTGGTGGAGTGAGCTAAAGAATGATGATGGATTAAACCCAGATCAGTTGACTGGGGGTGAGTGTTTGATTGGCTCAAGCGTTCCGTCCATCATCCCCTTTTGTATCGCTTTGTTCGCCCTAAGTTGGCGGGGGTATGCCCAGACGTGGGTCCCTTGCTCACTTTGCCACTGGATTCAAGCAAGCCTGGCTGATGACGGCTGGAATGCCAGAAACCGGTCCTAGGATGCTTGTTTCCGGTCCAGGGAAGACATGGCTTGGCAGTTCGGGCTGGACTGTTCCCATGAGGCACAGGGTCAGACTGATTTGCATATGGCCATGTCTGAACTGGGGTGGTGGAGTGAGCTAAAGAATGATGATGGATTAAACCCAGATCAGTTGACTGGGGGTGAGTGTTTGATTGGCTCAAGCGTTCCGTCCATCATCCACTTTTGTATCGCTTTGTTCGCCCTAAGTTGGCGGGGGTATGCCCAGACGTGGGTCCCTTGCTCACTTTGCCACTGGATTCAAGCAAGCCTGGCTGATGACGGCTGGAATGCCAGAAACCGGTCCTAGGATGCTTGTTTCCGGTCCAGGGAAGACATGGCTTGGCAGTTCGGGCTGGACTGTTCCCATGAGGCACAGGGTCAGACTGATTTGCATATGGCCATGTCTGAACTGGGGTGGTGGAGTGAGCTAAAGAATGATGATGGATTAAACCCAGATCAGTTGACTGGGGGTGAGTGTTTGATTGGCTCAAACGTTCCGTCCATCATCCCCTTTTGTATCGCTTTGTTCGCCCTAAGTTGGCGGGGTATGCCCAGACGTGGGTCCCTTGCTCACTTTGCCACTGGATTCAAGCAAGCCTGGCTGATGACGGCTGGAATGCCAGAAACCGGTCCTAGGATGCTTGTTTCCGGTCCAGGGAAGACATGGCTTGGCAGTTCGGGCTGGACTGTTCCCATGAGGCACAGGGTCAGACTGATTTGCATATGGCCATGTCTGAACTGGGGTGGTGGAGTGAGCTAAAGAATGATGATGGATTAAACCCAGATCAGTTGACTGGGGGTGAGTGTTTGATTGGCTCAAACGTTCCGTCCATCATCCCCTTTTGTATCGCTTTGTTCGCCCTAAGTTGGCGGGGTATGCCCAGACGTGGGTCCCTTGCTCACTTTGCCACTGGATTCAAGCAAGCCTGGCTGATGACGGCTGGAATGCCAGAAACCGGTCCTAGGATGCTTGTTTCCGGTCCAGGGAAGACATGGCTTGGCAGTTCGGGCTGGACTGTTCCCATGAGGCACAGGGTCAGACTGATTTGCATATGGCCATGTCTGAACTGGGGTGGTACAGTGAGCTAAAGAATGATGATGGATTAAACCCAGATCAGTTGACTGGGGGTGAGTGTTTGATTGGCTCAAACGTTCTGTCCATCATCCCTTTTTGTATCGCTTTGTTCGCCCTAAGTTGGCGGGGGTATGCCCAGACGTGGGTCCCTTGCTCACTTTGCCACTGGATTCAAGCAAGCCTGGCTGATGACGGCTGGAATGCCAGAAACCGGTCCTAGGATGCTTGTTTCCGGTCCAGGGAAGACATGGCTTGGCAGTTCGGGCTGGACTGTTCCCATGAGGCACAGGGTCAGACTGATTTGCATATGGCCATGTCTGAACTGGGGTGGTGGAGTGAGCTAAAGAATGATGATGGATTAAACCCAGATCAGTTGACTGGGGGTGAGTGTTTGATTGGCTCAAACGTTCCGTCCATCATCCCCTTTTGTATCGCTTTGTTCGCCCTAAGTTGGCGGGGGTATGCCCAGACGTGGGTCCCTTGCTCACTTTGCCACTGGATTCAAGCAAGCCTGGCTGATGACGGCTGGAATGCCAGAAACCGGTCCTAGGATGCTTGTTTCCGGTCCAGGGAAGACATGGCTTGGCAGTTCGGGCTGGACTGTTCCCATGAGGCACAGGGTCAGACTGATTTGCATATGGCCATGTCTGAACTGGGGTGGTGGAGTGAGCTAAAGAATGATGATGGATTAAACCCAGATCAGTTGACTGGGGGTGAGTGTTTGATTGGCTCAAACGTTCCGTCCATCATCCCCTTTTGTATCGCTTTGTTCGCCCTAAGTTGGCGGGGGTATGCCCAGACGTGGGTCCCTTGCTCACTTTGCCACTGGATTCAAGCAAGCCTGGCTGATGACGGCTGGAATGCCAGAAACCGGTCCTAGGATGCTTGTTTCCGGTCCAGGAAGACATGGCTTGGCAGTTCGGGCTGAACTGTTCCCATGAGGCACAGGGTCAGACTGATTTGCATATGGCCATGTCTGAACTGGGGTGGTGGAGTGAGCTAAAGAATGATGATGGATTAAACCCAGATCAGTTGACTGGGGGTGAGTGTTTGATTGGCTCAAACGTTCCGTCCATCATCCCCTTTTGTATCGCTTTGTTCGCCCTAAGTTGGCGGGGGTATGCCCAGACGTGGGTCCCTTGCTCACTTTGCCACTGGATTCAAGCAAGCCTGGCTGATGACGGCTGGAATGCCAGAAACCGGTCCTAGGATGCTTGTTTCCGGTCCAGGGAAGACATGGCTTGGCAGTTCGGGCTGGACTGTTCCCATGAGGCACAGGGTCAGACTGATTTGCATATGGCCATGTCTGAACTGGGGTGGTGGAGTGAGCTAAAGAATGATGATGGATTAAACCCAGATCAGTTGACTGGGGGTGAGTGTTTGATTGGCTCAAACGTTCCGTCCATCATCCCCTTTTGTATCGCTTTGTTCGCCCTAAGTTGGCGGGGGTATGCCCAGACGTGGGTCCCTTGCTCACTTTGCCACTGGATTCAAGCAAGCCTGGCTGATGACGGCTGGAATGCCAGAAACCGGTCCTAGGATGCTTGTTTCCGGTCCAGGGAAGACATGGCTTGGCAGTTCGGGCTGGACTGTTCCCATGAGGCACAGGGTCAGACTGATTTGCATATGGCCATGTCTGAACTGGGGTGGTGGAGTGAGCTAAAGAATGATGATGGATTAAACCCAGATCAGTTGACTGGGGGTGAGTGTTTGATTGGCTCAAGCGTTCCGTCCATCATCCCCTTTTGTATCGCTTTGTTCGCCCTAAGTTGGCGGGGGTATGCCCAGACGTGGGTCCCTTGCTCACTTTGCCACTGGATTCAAGCAAGCCTGGCTGATGACGGCTGGAATGCCAGAAACCGGTCCTAGGATGCTTGTTTCCGGTCCAGGGAAGACATGGCTTGGCAGTTCGGGCTGGACTGTTCCCATGAGGCACAGGGTCAGACTGATTTGCATATGGCCATGTCTGAACTGGGGTGGTGGAGTGAGCTAAAGAATGATGATGGATTAAACCCAGATCAGTTGACTGGGGGTGAGTGTTTGATTGGCTCAAGCGTTCCGTCCATCATCCCCTTTTGTATCGCTTTGTTCGCCCTAAGTTGGCGGGGTATGCCCAGACGTGGGTCCCTTGCTCACTTTGCCACTGGATTCAAGCAAGCCTGGCTGATGACGGCTGGAATGCCAGAAACCGGTCCTAGGATGCTTGTTTCCGGTCCAGGGAAGACATGGCTTGGCAGTTCGGGCTGGACTGTTCCCATGAGGCACAGGGTCAGACTGATTTGCATATGGCCATGTCTGAACTGGGGTGGTGGAGTGAGCTAAAGAATGATGATGGATTAAACCCAGATCAGTTGACTGGGGTGAGTGTTTGATTGGCTCAAACGTTCCGTCCATCATCCCCTTTTGTATCGCTTTGTTTGCCCTAAGTTGGCGGGGGTATGCCCAGACGTGGCTCCCTTGCTCACTTTGCCACTGGATTCAAGCAAGCCTGGCTGATGACGGCTGGAATGCCAGGACCCGGTCCTAGGATGCTTGTTTCCGGTCCAGGGAAGACATGGCTTGGCAGTTCGGGCTGGACTGTTCCCATGAGGCACAGGGTCAGACAGATTTGCATATGGCCATGTCTGAACTGGGGTGGTACAGTGAGCTAAAGAATGATGATGGATTAAACCCAGATCAGTTGACTGGGGGTGAGTGTTTGATTGGCTCAAACGTTCCGTCCATCATCCCCTTTTGTATCGCTTTGTTCGCCCTAAGTTGGCGGGGGTATGCCCAGACGTGGGTCCCTTGCTCACTTTGCCACTGGATTCAAGCAAGCCTGGCTGATGACGGCTGGAATGCCAGAAACCGGTCCTAGGATGCTTGTTTCCGGTCCAGGGAAGACATGGCTTGGCAGTTCGGGCTGGACTGTTCCCATGAGGCACAGGGTCAGACTGATTTGCATATGGCCATGTCTGAACTGGGGTGGTGGAGTGAGCTAAAGAATGATGATGGATTAAACCCAGATCAGTTGACTGGGGGTGAGTGTTTGATTGGCTCAAACGTTCCGTCCATCATCCCCTTTTGTATCGCTTTGTTCGCCCTAAGTTGGCGGGGGTATGCCCAGACGTGGGTCCCTTGCTCACTTTGCCACTGGATTCAAGCAAGCCTGGCTGATGACGGCTGGAATGCCAGAAACCGGTCCTAGGATGCTTGTTTCCGGTCCAGGGAAGACATGGCTTGGCAGTTCGGGCTGGACTGTTCCCATGAGGCACAGGGTCAGACTGATTTGCATATGGCCATGTCTGAACTGGGGTGGTGGAGTGAGCTAAAGAATGATGATGGATTAAACCCAGATCAGTTGACTGGGGGTGAGTGTTTGATTGGCTCAAACGTTCCGTCCATCATCCCCTTTGTATCGCTTTGTTCGCCCTAAGTTGGCGGGGGTATGCCCAGACGTGGGTCCCTTGCTCACTTTGCCACTGGATTCAAGCAAGCCTGGCTGATGACGGCTGGAATGCCAGAAACCGGTCCTAGGATGCTTGTTTCCGGTCCAGGGAAGACATGGCTTGGCAGTTCGGGCTGGACTGTTCCCATGAGGCACAGGGTCAGACTGATTTGCATATGGCCATGTCTGAACTGGGGTGGTGGAGTGAGCTAAAGAATGATGATGGATTAAACCCAGATCAGTTGACTGGGGGTGAGTGTTTGATTGGCTCAAGCGTTCCGTCCATCATCCCCTTTTGTATCGCTTTGTTCGCCCTAAGTTGGCGGGGTATGCCCAGACGTGGGTCCCTTGCTCACTTTGCCACTGGATTCAAGCAAGCCTGGCTGATGACGGCTGGAATGCCAGAAACCGGTCCTAGGATGCTTGTTTCCGGTCCAGGGAAGACATGGCTTGGCAGTTCGGGCTGGACTGTTCCCATGAGGCACAGGGTCAGACTGATTTGCATATGGCCATGTCTGAACTGGGGTGGTGGAGTGAGCTAAAGAATGATGATGGATTAAACCCAGATCAGTTGACTGGGGGTGAGTGTTTGATTGGCTCAAGCGTTCCGTCCATCATCCCCTTTTGTATCGCTTTGTTCGCCCTAAGTTGGCGGGGGTATGCCCAGACGTGGGTCCCTTGCTCACTTTGCCACTGGATTCAAGCAAGCCTGGCTGATGACGGCTGGAATGCCAGAAACCGGTCCTAGGATGCTTGTTTCCGGTCCAGGGAAGACATGGCTTGGCAGTTCGGGCTGGACTGTTCCCATGAGGCACAGGGTCAGACTGATTTGCATATGGCCATGTCTGAACTGGGGTGGTGGAGTGAGCTAAAGAATGATGATGGATTAAACCCAGATCAGTTGACTGGGGGTGAGTGTTTGATTGGCTCAAACGTTCCGTCCATCATCCCCTTTTGTATCGCTTTGTTCGCCCTAAGTTGGCGGGGGTATGCCCAGACGTGGGTCCCTTGCTCACTTTGCCACTGGATTCAAGCAAGCCTGGCTGATGACGGCTGGAATGCCAGAAACCGGTCCTAGGATGCTTGTTTCCGGTCCAGGGAAGACATGGCTTGGCAGTTCGGGCTGGACTGTTCCCATGAGGCACAGGGTCAGACTGATTTGCATATGGCCATGTCTGAACTGGGGTGGTGGAGTGAGCTAAAGAATGATGATGGATTAAACCCAGATCAGTTGACTGGGGGTGAGTGTTTGATTGGCTCAAGCGTTCCGTCCATCATCCCCTTTTGTATCGCTTTGTTCGCCCTAAGTTGGCGGGGGTATGCCCAGACGTGGGTCCCTTGCTCACTTTGCCACTGGATTCAAGCAAGCCTGGCTGATGACGGCTGGAATGCCAGAAACCGGTCCTAGGATGCTTGTTTCCGGTCCAGGGAAGACATGGCTTGGCAGTTCGGGCTGGACTGTTCCCATGAGGCACAGGGTCAGACTGATTTGCATATGGCCATGTCTGAACTGGGGTGGTGGAGTGAGCTAAAGAATGATGATGGATTAAACCCAGATCAGTTGACTGGGGGTGAGTGTTTGATTGGCTCAAGCGTTCCGTCCATCATCCCCTTTTGTATCGCTTTGTTCGCCCTAAGTTGGCGGGGGTATGCCCAGACGTGGGTCCCTTGCTCACTTTGCCACTGGATTCAAGCAAGCCTGGCTGATGACGGCTGGAATGCCAGAAACCGGTCCTAGGATGCTTGTTTCCGGTCCAGGGAAGACATGGCTTGGCAGTTCGGGCTGGACTGTTCCCATGAGGCACAGGGTCAGACTGATTTGCATATGGCCATGTCTGAACTGGGGTGGTGGAAGTGAGCTAAAGAATGATGATGGATTAAATCCAGATCAGTTGACTGGGGGTGAGTGTTTGATTGGCTCAAGCGTTCCGTCCATCATCCCCTTTTGTATCGCTTTGTTCGCCCTAAGTTGGCGGGGGTATGCCCAGACGTGGGTCCCTTGCTCACTTTGCCACTGGATTCAAGCAAGCCTGGCTGATGACGGCTGGAATGCCAGAAACCGGTCCTAGGATGCTTGTTTCCGGTCCAGGGAAGACATGGCTTGGCAGTTCGGGCTGGACTGTTCCCATGAGGCACAGGGTCAGACTGATTTGCATATGGCCATGTCTGAACTGGGGTGGTGGAGTGAGCTAAAGAATGATGAAGGATTAAACCCAGATCAGTTGACTGGGGGTGAGTGTTTGATTGGCTCAAACGTTCCGTCCATCATCCCCTTTTGTATCGCTTTGTTCGCCCTAAGTTGGCGGGGGTATGCCCAGACGTGGGTCCCTTGCTCACTTTGCCACTGGATTCAAGCAAGCCTGGCTGATGACGGCTGGAATGCCAGAAACCGGTCCTAGGATGCTTGTTTCCGGTCCAGGGAAGACATGGCTTGGCAGTTCGGGCTGGACTGTTCCCATGAGGCACAGGGTCAGACTGATTTGCATATGGCCATGTCTGAACTGGGGTGGTGGAGTGAGCTAAAGAATGATGATGGATTAAACCCAGATCAGTTGACTGGGGGTGAGTGTTTGATTGGCTCAAACGTTCCGTCCATCATCCCCTTTTGTATTGCTTTGTTCGCCCTAAGTTGGCGGGGGTATGCCCAGACGTGGGTCCCTTGCTCACTTTGCCACTGGATTCAAGCAAGCCTGGCTGATGACGGCTGGAATGCCAGAAACCGGTCCTAGGATGCTTGTTTCCGGTCCAGGGAAGACATGGCTTGGCAGTTCGGGCTGGACTGTTCCCATGAGGCACAGGGTCAGACTGATTTGCATATGGCCATGTCTGAACTGGGGTGGTGGAGTGAGCTAAAGAATGATGATGGATTAAACCCAGATCAGTTGACTGGGGATGAGTGTTTGATTGGCTCAAACGTTCCGTCCATCATCCCCTTTTGTATCGCTTTGTTCGCCCTAAGTTGGCGGGGGTATGCCCAGACGTGGGTCCCTTGCTCACTTTGCCACTGGATTCAAGCAAGCCTGGCTGATGACGGCTGGAATGCCAGAAACCGGTCCTCTGATGCTTGTTTCCGGTCCAGGGAAGACATGGCTTGGCAGTTCGGGCTGGACTGTTCCCATGAGGCACAGGGTCAGACTGATTTGCATATGGCCATGTCTGAACTGGGGTGGTGGAGTGAGCTAAAGAATGATGATGGATTAAACCCAGATCAGTTGACTGGGGGTGAGTGTTTGATTGGCTCAAACGTTCCGTCCATCATCCCCTTTTGTATCGCTTTGTTCGCCCTAAGTTGGCGGGGGTATGCCCAGACGTGGGTCCCTTGCTCACTTTGCCACTGGATTCAAGCAAGCCTGGCTGATGACGGCTGGAATGCCAGAAACCGGTCCTAGGATGCTTGTTTCCGGTCCAGGGAAGACATGGCTTGGCAGTTCGGGCTGGACTGTTCCCATGAGGCACAGGGTCAGACTGATTTGCATATGGCCATGTCTGAACTGGGGTGGTGGAGTGAGCTAAAGAATGATGATGGATTAAACCCAGATCAGTTGACTGGGGGTGAGTGTTTGATTGGCTCAAACGTTCCGTCCATCATCCCCTTTTGTATCGCTTTGTTCGCCCTAAGTTGGCGGGGGTATGCCCAGACGTGGGTCCCTTGCTCACTTTGCCACTGGATTCAAGCAAGCCTGGCTGATGACGGCTGGAATGCCAGAAACCGGTCCTAGGATGCTTGTTTCCGGTCCAGGGAAGACATGGCTTGGCAGTTCGGGCTGGACTGTTCCCATGAGGCACAGGGTCAGACTGATTTGCATATGGCCATGTCTGAACTGGGGTGGTGGAGTGAGCTAAAGAATGATGATGGATTAAACCCAGATCAGTTGACTGGGGGTGAGTGTTTGATTGGCTCAAACATTCCGTCCATCATCCCCTTTTGTATTGCTTTGTTCGCCCTAAGTTGGCGGGGGTATGCCCAGACGTGGGTCCCTTGCTCACTTTGCCACTGGATTCAAGCAAGCCTGGCTGATGACGGCTGGAATGCCAGAAACCGGTCCTAGGATGCTTGTTTCCGGTCCAGGGAAGACATGGCTTGGCAGTTCGGGCTGGACTGTTCCCATGAGGCACAGGGTCAGACTGATTTGCATATGGCCATGTCTGAACTGGGGTGGTGGAGTGAGCTAAAGAATGATGATGGATTAAACCCAGATCAGTTGACTGGGGGTGAGTGTTTGATTGGCTCAAGCGTTCCGTCCATCATCCCCTTTTGTATCGCTTTGTTCGCCCTAAGTTGGCGGGGGTATGCCCAGACGTGGGTCCCTTGCTCACTTTGCCACTGGATTCAAGCAAGCCTGGCTGATGACGGCTGGAATGCCAGAAACCGGTCCTATGATGCTTGTTTCCGGTCCAGGAAAGACATGGCTTGGCAGTTCGGGCTGGACTGTTCCCATGAGGCACAGGGTCAGACTGATTTGCATATGGCCATGTCTGAACTGGGGTGGTGGAGTGAGCTAAAGAATGATGATGGATTAAACCCAGATCAGTTGACTGGGGGTGAGTGTTTGATTGGCTCAAGCGTTCCGTCCATCATCCCCTTTTGTATCGCTTTGTTCGCCCTAAGTTGGCGGGGGTATGCCCAGACGTGGGTCCCTTGCTCACTTTGCCACTGGATTCAAGCAAGCCTGGCTGATGACGGCTGGAATGCCAGAAACCGGTCCTAGGATGCTTGTTTCCGGTCCAGGGAAGACATGGCTTGGCAGTTCGGGCTGGACTGTTCCCATGAGGCACAGGGTCAGACTGATTTGCATATGGCCATGTCTGAACTGGGGTGGTGGAGTGAGCTAAATTATGATGATGGATTAAACCCAGATCAGTTGACTGGGGGTGAGTGTTTGATTGGCTCAAACGTTCCGTCCATCATCCCCTTTTGTATTGCTTTGTTCGCCCTAAGTTGGCGGGGTATGCCCAGACGTGGGTCCCTTGCTCACTTTGCCACTGGATTCAAGCAAGCCTGGCTGATGACGGCTGGAATGCCAGAAACCGGTCCTAGGATGCTTGTTTCCGGTCCAGGGAAGACATGGCTTGGCAGTTCGGGCTGGACTGTTCCCATGAGGCACAGGGTCAGACTGATTTGCATATGGCCATGTCTGAACTGGGGTGGTGGAGTGAGCTAAAGAATGATGATGGATTAAACCCAGATCAGTTGACTGGGGGTGAGTGTTTGATTGGCTCAAACGTTCCGTCCATCATCCCCTTTTGTATCGCTTTGTTCGCCCTAAGTTGGCGGGGGTATGCCCAGACGTGGGTCCCTTGCTCACTTTGCCACTGGATTCAAGCAAGCCTGGCTGATGACGGCTGGAATGCCAGAAACCGGTCCTATGATGCTTGTTTCCGGTCCAGGGAAGACATGGCTTGGCAGTTCGGGCTGGACTGTTCCCATGAGGCACAGGGTCAGACTGATTTGCATATGGCCATGTCTGAACTGGGGTGGTGGAGTGAGCTAAAGAATGATGATGGATTAAACCCAGATCAGTTGACTGGGGGTGAGTGTTTGATTGGCTCAAGCGTTCCGTCCATCATCCCCTTTGTATCGCTTTGTTCGCCCTAAGTTGGCGGGGTATGCCCAGACGTGGGTCCCTTGCTCACTTTGCCACTGGATTCAAGCAAGCCTGGCTGATGACGGCTGGAATGCCAGAAACCGGTCCTAGGATGCTTGTTTCCGGTCCAGGGAAGACATGGCTTGGCAGTTCGGGCTGGACTGTTCCCATGAGGCACAGGGTCAGACTGATTTGCATATGGCCATGTCTGAACTGGGGTGGTGGAGTGAGCTAAAGAATGATGATGGATTAAACCCAGATCAGTTGACTGGGGTGAGTGTTTGATTGGCTCAAGCGTTCCGTCCATCATCCCCTTTTGTATCGCTTTGTTCGCCCTAAGTTGGCGGGGTATGCCCAGACGTGGGTCCCTTGCTCACTTTGCCACTGGATTCAAGCAAGCCTGGCTGATGACGGCTGGAATGCCAGAAACCGGTCCTAGGATGCTTGTTTCCGGTCCAGGGAAGACATGGCTTGGCAGTTCGGGCTGGACTGTTCCCATGAGGCACAGGGTCAGACTGATTTGCATATGGCCATGTCTGAACTGGGGTGGTGGAGTGAGCTAAAGAATGATGATGGATTAAACCCAGATCAGTTGACTGGGGGTGAGTGTTTGATTGGCTCAAGCGTTCCGTCCATCATCCCCTTTGTATCGCTTTGTTCGCCCTAAGTTGGCGGGGGTATGCCCAGACGTGGGTCCCTTGCTCACTTTGCCACTGGATTCAAGCAAGCCTGGCTGATGACGGCTGGAATGCCAGAAACCGGTCCTAGGATGCTTGTTTCCGGTCCAGGGAAGACATGGCTTGGCAGTTCGGGCTGGACTGTTCCCATGAGGCACAGGGTCAGACTGATTTGCATATGGCCATGTCTGAACTGGGGTGGTGGAGTGAGCTAAAGAATGATGATGGATTAAACCCAGATCAGTTGACTGGGGGTGAGTGTTTGATTGGCTCAAGCGTTCCGTCCATCATCCCCTTTTGTATCGCTTTGTTCGCCCCTAAGTTGGCGGGGGTATGCCCAGACGTGGGTCCCTTGCTCACTTTGCCACTGGATTCAAGCAAGCCTGGCTGATGACGGCTGGAATGCCAGAAACCGGTCCTAGGATGCTTGTTTCCGGTCCAGGGAAGACATGGCTTGGCAGTTCGGGCTGGACTGTTCCCATGAGGCACAGGGTCAGACTGATTTGCATATGGCCATGTCTGAGCTGGGGTGGTGGAGTGAGCTAAAGAATGATGAAGGATTAAACCCAGATCAGTTGACTGGGGTGAGTGTTTGATTGGCTCAAACGTTCCGTCCATCATCCCCTTTTGTATCGCTTTGTTCGCCCTAAGTTGGCGGGGGTATGCCCAGACGTGGGTCCCTTGCTCACTTTGCCACTGGATTCAAGCAAGCCTGGCTGATGACGGCTGGAATGCCAGAAACCGGTCCTAGGATGCTTGTTTCCGGTCCAGGGAAGACATGGCTTGGCAGTTCGGGCTGGACTGTTCCCATGAGGCACAGGGTCAGACTGATTTGCATATGGCCATGTCTGAACTGGGGTGGTGGAGTGAGCTAAAGAATGATGATGGATTAAACCCAGATCAGTTGACTGGGGGTGAGTGTTTGATTGGCTCAAACGTTCCGTCCATCATCCCCTTTTGTATCGCTTTGTTCGCCCTAAGTTGGCGGGGGTATGCCCAGACGTGGGTCCCTTGCTCACTTTGCCACTGGATTCAAGCAAGCCTGGCTGATGACGGCTGGAATGCCAGAAACCGGTCCTAGGATGCTTGTTTCCGGTCCAGGGAAGACATGGCTTGGCAGTTCGGGCTGGACTGTTCCCATGAGGCACAGGGTCAGACTGATTTCCAAATGGCCATGTCTGAACTGGGGTGGTGGAGTGAGCTAAAGAATGATGATGGATTAAACCCAGATCAGTTGACTGGGGGTGAGTGTTTGATTGGCTCAAGCGTTCCGTCCATCATCCCTTTTGTATCGCTTTGTTCGCCCTAAGTTGGCGGGGGTATGCCCAGACGTGGGTCCCTTGCTCACTTTGCCACTGGATTCAAGCAAGCCTGGCTGATGACGGCTGGAATGCCAGAAACCGGTCCTAGGATGCTTGTTTCCGGTCCAGGGAAGACATGGCTTGGCAGTTCGGGCTGGACTGTTCCCATGAGGCACAGGGTCAGACTGATTTGCATATGGCCATGTCTGAACTGGGGTGGTGGAGTGAGCTAAAGAATGATGATGGATTAAACCCAGATCAGTTGACTGGGGGTGAGTGTTTGATTGGCTCAAACGTTCCATCCATCATCCCCTTTTGTATCGCTTTGTTCGCCCTAAGTTGGCGGGGGTATGCCCAGACGTGGGTCCCTTGCTCACTTTACCACTGGATTCAAGCAAGCCTGGCTGATGACGGCTGGAATGCCAGAAACCGGTCCTAGGATGCTTGTTTCCGGTCCAGGAAGACATGGCTTGGCAATTCGGGCTGGACTGTTCCCATGAGGCACAGGGTCAGACTGATTTGCATATGGCCATGTCTGAACTGGGGTGGTGGAGTGAGCTAAAGAATGATGATGGATTAAACCCAGATCAGTTGACTGGGGGTGAGTGTTTGATTGGCTCAAACGTTCCGTCCATCATCCCCTTTTGTATCGCTTTGTTCGCCCTAAGTTGGCGGGGGTATGCCCAGACGTGGGTCCCTTGCTCACTTTGCCACTGGATTCAAGCAAGCCTGGCTGATGACGGCTGGAATGCCAGAAACCGGTCCTAGGATGCTTGTTTCCGGTCCAGGGAAGACATGGCTTGGCAGTTCGGGCTGGACTGTTCCCATGAGGCACAGGGTCAGACTGATTTGCATATGGCCATGTCTGAACTGGGGTGGTGGAGTGAGCTAAAGAATGATGATGGATTAAACCCAGATCAGTTGACTGGGGGTGAGTGTTTGATTGGCTCAAACGTTCCGTCCATCATCCCCTTTTGTATCGCTTTGTTCGCCCTAAGTTGGCGGGGGTATGCCCAGACGTGGGTCCCTTGCTCACTTTGCCACTGGATTCAAGCAAGCCTGGCTGATGACGGCTGGAATGCCAGAAACCGGTCCTAGGATGCTTGTTTCCGGTCCAGGGAAGACATGGCTTGGCAGTTCGGGCTGGACTGTTCCCATGAGGCACAGGGTCAGACTGATTTGCATATGGCCATGTCTGAACTGGGGTGGTGGAGTGAGCTAAAGAATGATGATGGATTAAACCCAGATCAGTTGACTGGGGGTGAGTGTTTGATTGGCTCAAACGTTCCGTCCATCATCCCCTTTTGTATCGCTTTGTTCGCCCTAAGTTGGCGGGGGTATGCCCAGACGTGGGTCCCTTGCTCACTTTGCCACTGGATTCAAGCAAGCCTGGCTGATGATGGCTGGAATGCCAGAAACCGGTCCTAGGATGCTTGTTTCCGGTCCAGGGAAGACATGGCTTGGCAGTTCGGGCTGGACTGTTCCCATGAGGCACAGGGTCAGACTGATTTTCATATGGCCATGTCTGAACTGGGGTGGTGGAGTGAGCTAAAGAATGATGATGATTAAACCCAGATCAGTTGACTGGGGGTGAGTGTTTGATTGGCTCAAACGTTCCGTCCATCATCCCCTTTTGTATCGCTTTGTTCGCCCTAAGTTGGCGGGGGTATGCCCAGACGTGGGTCCCTTGCTCACTTTGCCACTGGATTCAAGCAAGCCTGGCTGATGACGGCTGGAATGCCAGAAACCGGTCCTAGGATGCTTGTTTCCGGTCCAGGGAAGACATGGCTTGGCAGTTCGGGCTGGACTGTTCCCATGAGGCACAGGGTCAGACTGATTTGCATATGGCCATGTCTGAACTGGGGTGGTGGAGTGAGCTAAAGAATGATGATGGATTAAACCCAGATCAGTTGACTGGGGGTGAGTGTTTGATTGGCTCAAACGTTCCGTCCATCATCCCCTTTTGTATCGCTGTGGTCTGTGGAGAAGCCTAGGGGCGTGCCTTAGTGTGGCATACACAAAGGGGGTCATTACGATGACGGGCGGATCGCCACTGCCCGTATGGCGGTGGCGATCCGCCCGCCATTCCACTCTGCCCGCATGCTATTTCCCCCCGCCACTTTACGATGGCGGGGGGAGCCCGGCGGACGGAAAGTCCGTCCGCCGGTCACACAGGTGACCGAGCGGAAAAGGGCACTAATATGGTGGCGGTGTCTGCAAGACACCGCCATCCATATTAGGATGGTTGCAGAGAGCAGCCTTTCCATGATGGCAACGCCGCCATGGAAAGGCATACGGTCTTCGCTATTGGGGGCCCGTTGCGGGCCCCCAGAGTGTGGGGGGTGCACATGGGGGGTACCTATGGTACCCCCCTGCATTGGCATGGACAAGGTGGCAGGCACCGCGCGGTGCCTGTCACCTTGTGCATGCCAATGCACAATGTGCATTCCCAGCATTGTGGCGGGCGGTGCTGTGAACACCGCCCACCACAATGTTGGGAATAGTGGATGCCACCGCCACCGTGGCGGTGGCATCCTAATACTCGCGGCGGGACCGCCGCTCCTATGGCGGACGGTCCCATTCATCGTAATGTGCCCCTAAGTATTGCGTTGTCTGCTGTTGATGCGGTACTGAACAATGGTCGTATTGTTAGTATTGCACAGGGAACTTTTAAGTTAGTATAGTGGAGATTTATTTGGGTACCTTTGGAAAGCGCCTCTAGAGAAGTCCCGAAAGTTTTCACTTGATTGAGAGTAGAATCGCGCTGGTCAAGATTTTGCTGGTAACGGAAGAGTTCTTCGAGTGAGTCGTATCTATTTTTCTTTTAGTGGAGCAGACAAGCTGGTTTGTGTTTATGTGGTCTAGTCTTGTTTTGTCTTTTAAAGTTCTTTTTAAAACTGTTATCGATAATTTTGTAAAGGGAGGGTCAGTCGCAGGAGTTATACTGACATCACTGAGAGTCGCGCTGCTATTGGTTGGTTAGTGTGAATCGTCACAAAAAGCCACGCTGCTATTGGATAATTAGTGTGAATTGTCATGAAAGTGATTGCTGTTATTGGTTGGTTGTTGTGAAACGCGTTGTTATTGGTCAGGGTGAACAAATCAGATTACTAGAAATACGGAAGAAGTTTAGTTCTTGTGTTTGTTTGGGTTTACTGAACAGAATAACATGAAGTTATTAAAATTGTTGAAAACCTTGTTTAGAAAGGATGAGCCTATACCCATTAGAGAAGGAATCCCTGTAGCACCTGAGGGTGCACCTGCTTCTTATATGTCATTAGAAAGGGGTATCTTACGTGTACATGGTTGGAGAACTGGGTGAAGTATACCGAAGGAGATGGTATTTTGGCATTTCCGGAGCATGGTACTTTTAACACGAGGATTTTAGAAAATCTAAGATACCAGATGAATGAGTTGAAACCAAATCCTAGACCTATGCAGTATGAAGCTCTTGAAGAATGGGAACATGAGGCGTATAAGAGAGATAGAGATAGAACTCAGAATAGATACAGAAACACTGTGAGTAGATATTCAGAAGCAAAGTGGGATGCTCAGATGAAGAAATGGAGAAGGGATGTTGTGGCATTAGGTGAAGGAATGTATCCTGTTGTATTAGTGGAGAATCAGGAAGGAGGGGAGTGTAAAGAGAAAAAGAGGAATGTAGAGTCAGAATTGAAAAATGGTTTGGAAGTAGATCCAAATGAGGTAGATGATGAATTATTGGATGAGTTATTGATGAACAAACCGCCACTGTATCAGGAAGAACATGAGAAAGTTACACCAAGTGCTCCATTAATTGAGTTAGAAGCTTCTCGAGAGAAGAATATAAGTGTGGTGAGTCAGACGAAAAATGATTTAGGGAAAAGAATTACTCAGTTAAACCTGAATGCAGATGCTTTATCAGTTCCAATAACCATTGGTCCTATTGTCCCATTGTACAATGATGGACAGGGCATTACTCAAGTACATACTTTAACAGTGCCTGCAGCTCCGGTAGCAAATAACAGATTTAATACGAGTGAGACAGAATCATTAATAGATATTTCAGAGAGGTCAGTGGAAACCCCAAAACGTGGTGTGCAGTTAGAACCAAAGAGATTGTTACAGAATATAAAGGGAGTTACGCCAACATCAAGAAGATCGTTAGGGCCATCTCCGGGGGAGTTAGATGAATGGATTAGAGGAATAACGTCTGAAAAGGTTGTCACGAGTATGGATGTGGGTAAATTAAAAGCGGATTTGGAAGAAATTATTTTGGGTACGATTAGTCCTGAAAGACTGAGTAAGTATCAGGAAGAAGAGTTGTTATTCTTGTGTAAGAATATTTGAATGAGAGCGAGAAATCTTCATGAGAAATTTGCTGAAGTTGCTCAGACGTATAATGTTGCTATAGAAAAATTGAAGCAAAACCAAAGGGGATGATGGACGGAGTGTTGAACATTGCAAGCACTCACCCCCAGTCAACTGATCTGGGTTTAATCCATCATCATTCTTTAGCTCACTCCGCCACCCCAGTTCAGACATGGCCATATGCAAATCAGTCTGACCCTGTGCCTCATGGGAACAGTCCAGCCCGAACTGCCAAACCATGTCTTCCCTGGACCGGAAACAAGCATCCTGGGACCGGTTTCTGGCTTACAGCCGTCATCAGCCAGGCTATCTTGAATCCAGTGGCAAAGTGAGCAAGGGACCCACGTCTTGGCATACCCTGCCAACTAAGGGCTGAACATAGCAAAACCAAAGGGGATGATGGACGGAGTGTTGAACATTGCAAGCACTCACCCCCAGTCAACTGATCTGGGTTTAATCCATCATCATTCTTTAGCTCACTCCGCCACCCCAGTTCAGACATGGCCAAATGCAAATCAGTCTGACCCTGTGCCTCATGGGAACAGTCCAGCCCGAACTGCCAAACCATGTCTTCCCTGGACCGGAAACAAGCATCCTGGGACCGGTTTCTGGCTTACAGCCGTCATCAGCCAGGCTATCTTGAATCCAGTGGCAAAGTGAGCAAGGGACCCACGTCTGGGCATACCCTGCCAACTAAGGGCGCACATAGCAAAACCAAAAGGGATGATGGACGGAGTGTTGAACATTGCAAGCACTCACCCCCAGTCAAATGATCTGGGTTTAATCCATCATCATTCTTTAGCTCACTCCGCCACCCCAGTTCAGACATGGCCATATGCAAATCAGTCTGACCCTGTGCCTCATGGGAACAGTCAGCCCGAACTGCCAAACCATGTCTTCCCTGGACCAGAAACAAGCATCCTGGGACCGGTTTCTGGCTTACAGCCATCATCAGCCAGGCTATCTTGAATCCAGTGGCAAAGTGAGCAAGGGACCACGTCTGGCATACCCTGCCAACTAAGGGCGAACATAGCAAAACCAAAGGGATGATGGACGGAGTGTTGAACATTGCAAGCACTCACTTCAGTCAACTGTTCTGGGTTTAATCCATCATCATTCTTTAGCTCACTCCGCCACCCCAGTTCAGACATGGCCATATGCAAATCAGTCTGACCCTGTGCCTCATGGGGCAATTTTGAACCCGAAACCGGTCCCAGGATGATTGTTTCTGGTCCAGGGAAGACATGGCTTGGCAGTTCGGGCTGGACTGTTCCCATGAGGCACTGGGTCAGACTGATTTGCATATGGCCATGTCTGAACTGGGGTGGTGGAGTGAGCTAAAGAATGATGATGGATTAAACCCAGATCAGTTGACTGGGGTGAGTGTTTGATTTGCTCTAACGCTCCATCCATCATCCCCTTTGGTATCGCTTTGTTCGCCCTAAGTTGGCAGGGTATGCCCAGACGTGGGTCCCTTGCTCACTTTACCACTGGATTCAAGATAGCCTGGCTGATGAGGGTTTTGAACCCGAAACCGGTCCCAGGATGCTTGTTTCTGGTCCAGGGAAGACATGGCTTGGCAGTTCGGGCTGGACTGTTCCCATGAGGCACTGGGTCAGACTGATTTGCATATGGCCATGTCTGAACTGGGGTGGTGGAGTGAGCTAAAGAATGATGATGGATTAAACCCAGATCAGTTGACTGGGGGTGAGTGTTTGATTTGCTCTAACGCTCCATCCATCATCCCCTTTGGTATCGCATAGAAAAATTGAAGGCTTACAAAAGACCTATAGGTTAGATTTCAGTGATAAAGACTTAGAGAGTTTGAATGCTTCTGGAAAGTGATTGCAAATCAAGGAGTTGATTACTACATTAAGACGTTGGGGTGAGTTGGATCGTTGGAAAGGTAGATGGGCTAAAAGAAGTAAGAAACAGTAGTTAATACTGTTGTGAATACAGGGGCTTTACCAATGTATCCAGTAAGAGAAACGAGTGTAGAAGTGACTGAAATGATTTACCCAATGAGAGAAGTACCAGGAGGTGGGTATGTTCATGTTTCTTGGTCGAGAAAGAATATATTATCATTTACAAATGAATTTCCTAGACTGAGAGAAAAGCCAGTGGAATGGTACAAACAGGTAGAGAGGTTTGTGAAAGTTTCAAAGGTTTTGTGGAAAGATTTGGATGGCTTATTTGATATTGTAGTCCCAGCTGATTTGTGGGTTGAGTGTAAAATTGCTGTAGATTGGCCGAAAGAAGAATATCCAAGAGATGCAAAAACTGGAGCGCCATCTGATGAAGTGATGAAAAATATAATCAGGTCATTACTTATTTGAAGGGAAAGATTTCACCAAGAGAAACAGATTGGGTCAAAATAGATAGAACTACTCAGGAATCAAAAGAAAAAGTGCATGCTTACTATGAAAGGCTTCTTCAAGTATTTAAACAGTATAGTAGCATTGAGAATATCACTGACAAGGATATGGGTCATTTTGTATATCGATTTGTGTTTGGTCTAAAACCAGAGATTAGTGGTATGATTCAGCAGCATTTGATTTGTTGGCAGAGTAAAACTATTGATGAGATATTGCGTTATGCAAAGTATTGTAGTGATGATATTGAGACGAGACATAAGAAGTTGAAAGACAAATTAATGTGGGCACAGATGAAAGCAGCACAGAAAGGTGGATATATGGATTTTCCTCAGACAGGAAAGGGTCAGAATGTTCAGGCTGATGGTCAGACTAACACTGCTATGAAAGGTGTAATAGTGAATGGTGGTGTTGTGGTACAAGGAAGAGGTAGAGGAAATAAAGAAGATATGAAGAAGAAATAACTGTGTCATGCGTGTGGCAAGTTGGGACATTGGAGACGCGAGTGTAGGGCTTTGTTAGGAAACAATTAAATGAATCAGAATAAGAAACAACAGATACAAGTTGAGGTGAATCAGAATCAACAACAGATGCAGATACCACAAGCTCTGATGCCAAATCAAAATATGAATGGTCAAATACAGAGATACAGTGCGAATATGGGTTTTCACACAGATGAATCAGTTAATTCAAATGTACAAGTGGCTTCACAATATTGGTTGCAGAGCCAATTGATTGATTCAGATAACTTTCAATGACCATGCCTGAGGGGGGAGGAAGAACGTGCTTGGCGCATCTCTGGAAGTAGCTCAGCGTGGTCCTTTTGTGGATGGAGAAGTGGAAGGTAATGTAATTACATTCCTTGTAGACACTGGTGCTACTTGTTCCACTGTGAGAACTGTGGAAATTCCAAACCTACCCCTCTCGGGAGATAATATCCAAGTTGTAGGAGTTTCAAATCAATTGATTAAAACACCAGTGACAAAACCAATGAGAGTGCAGATTGGAGAATTTCAAGATTTACATCGTTTTGTGGTGTGTGATACAAGTCTAGTTAACCTATTGGGTAGGGACTTGTTGTGTAAAATGAACTGCACCATCTATTGTACTCCAGATGGAATAGCATTTCATACGAAGGATGAAGATGTTGTATTCAAGATGGCAATGGCAAGGCAAGGGACAGAGGTGAATGATTTGAATCCTTTATTTACAGCACAGGATTTGCCTGTTGAATTGAGAGACACTGTGTTGGCTGATGCGTGGGATTTTTCAGGGAAAGACATTGGATTACTGAAGGGAGTCGATCCTATTCAAATTTCAGTCAAACAAGGTGCAGAATTTCCTAAAACGCCACCTTACAAAATGAGTCCTGAGACGATTACAGGAGTAACACCTGTGATTGAATTGATGATTGAACAAAGGTATCTTAAAGGAAATATTAGGTAGTCCTTCTAATTCGCCTATAATGGGAATTAAAAAACAGAGCAGAAAATATAGAATTGTGCAAGACTTGAGAAAAAGAAATCAGATAGTAATACCTTGTTGTCCGATAGCGCCAAATCCAGCAGTAATTCTTTACCAAATTCCATGTGATGCAGAATGGTTCACAGTGATTGATTTGTGTCAAGCATTTTTCTCAATACCTTTGCACCCGGATAGCCAATATTTATTTGCTTTCCGGTTCGGAGACCGTGTTTTGGCATGCTGCCTAGTACCTCAAGGGTAAACAGAGAGCCCCTCAATCTTCAATCAAATATTGAAGAGGTGCTTAGAGTCACTAGTAATGCCTAATGACTCAGTCTTGGTGCAGTATATAGATGATCTACTGTTTGCATCAAAGACGAGAGAAGCTTGTGTGACAGAAACTATTGCTCCACTGAATCATTTGGCAGTAGGTGGGCATAAGGTGTCACCAGCGAAATTGCAATTTTGTCAGAAAGAAGTTCTTTATTTGGGTCACAAAATTGAAAAAGGAGTCGGGAAAGTGTCCCAACATCGGATAAATGTGATCTTGCAAATGAGTTCACCAAAGACACAGAAACAAATTCAGATGTTTTTGGGTATGGTTGGATACTGTAGACAGTAAATTAATGTTTTTTCACTGACAGCCAAGCCATTACAAAGATTGACTCACAAAGATGTGTCAGATCCAATTCAATTGGATGAGGAATGCATGGAGGCATTTATGGAGTTGCGAAAGAGCCTATGTCAAGCACCTGCACTAGGAATGCCAGATTTAGACAAGGACTTTGCATTGTTCTGTTGTGAGAGAGACGGTTGTGCACTTTCAGTTTTAACGCAAATGCATGGAACAGCACGTCGTCATGTGGCATATTTTTCTGCCACTTTAGATCCAGTAGCTGCAGCATTGCCAAGATATTTAAAAGCAGTTGCCGCTACTTGTGTGAGTTTGGAGCAGAGTGAAGCAATTGTGATGGGACATCCCTTAAAGGTGTAAGTGCCGCACTCTGTTAAGATTTTGTTGACACGTACTCGAACACAGCACCTTACGAGCAGTCGATTGACAAAATATGAGAGTGTGATACTGGGAGCTGAGAATGTGACTGTGATGAGATGTACGAATTTGAATCCAGCTACATTGTTGCCTAATCCAAGTTGTGAAGTGGTGGTGGATGAAGCAGATCATGATTGTTTGGATGTGACTGAGTTGTGTACAAAGCCAAGATATGACATAAGAGATACTCCAATGCCTGAATCAGATTGTGTGTGCCTGAATCAGATTGTGTGATGTTTTTGGATGGATCTTGCCTAAGAGATGAAAAAGTACTTTGTGAGCTTCGTATGCAATATGTACAGTGGCTATGTCATTGAAGCTTCATGCTTAAGGGGAGTAGTTTCTGCACAAATAGCTGAACTAATAGCTCTGACTAAAGTGTGCTGCATTGGGAAAAACATGAGAGTAACCATATTTACTGATAGTCAATATGGTTTCGGAGTTGTACACGACTTCGGGCAATTGTGGTCTTAACGTGGTTTTTTAACCTCGTCAGGTTCACCAATACAAAATGGAGAATATGTAAAAGATTTATTGGTGGCACTACAATTGCCTAAAGAAATTGGGGTTGTGAAATGTTCAGCACACAAATCTGGCGATGATTATATAACGGTCGGCAACAGATATGCAGACCAAGTTGCACGTTTTTGTGCACTAAATTCAATTTCAATCAATAAACAAACACAGAAATCTTCTCAAGAAAATTGCAATCTGATGTTCTCATCTGTTGAAACTTATGAGGAAATTAGACAGGTACAGGAAGAAGCAAGTGCTGAAGAAAAAGAAAATTGGATCAAGGCAATTTGTTCACGTAGGGCAGAAGTTGAAGTGTGGATCTATGCTGATGTAAGACCAATAATGCCAGATTGTCTGTTGTCTCAGATGGCCAGAGTCTATCATGGGCCTACACACATAGGTAGAGATGCAATTATCAGATTTTTCAGGCAAACATGGTTCAATCCTAAGTTCAGAGTCATTGCAGAGAGTCTTTGCCAGAGGTGTGTGACTTGTCAGCAGAAAAATGCAGGGAGAAAGACAGTTGTAAGTTAGGTCCAAATTGGAAAAGCAGCTGGTCCATTTACACGATTACAGGCTGATTTCATAGAACTGCCACCATGTAATGGATTAAAATATGTACTAGTGATTGTTTGTTTGTTTTCTCATTGGGTGGAGGCTTACCCAACAAGACGCAATGATAGCCTAACTGTTGCTAAACTACTGCTTTTAGAGATCATCCCAAGATTCGGGTTTCCAGTCTCTTTAGAATCTGATAGAGGGACACATTTTAACAATAAAATAATTCAAATGATTTGCGCAGCATTGCAAATTCAGCAAAAATTATATTATGCCTCTCGACCAGAAGCTTCAGGTGTGGTTGAGCAGGTCAATGGGACAATCAAGTCAAGACTTGCTAAAGTGTGTGCATCCACTACACTGAAATGGCCTCATGCTTTACCATTGGTTTTGATGAGTCTGAGAAGCATTCCTGATAGAAGAACTGGACTGTCGCCGCATGAAATTGTCATGGGCAGGGCGATGAGGCAGCCAATGGTTCCAGAAAATCAACTAATGAATATAACTGATGACTTAGTACTCGATTATTGCAAAGGGTTGGCTGATGTGGTGCATTCTGTGTCTCATCAGGTTGGAGAAGTTGCAACCACAACACAGCAAGAACAAGCACATGACTTGAGTCCGGGAGAGTGGGTTCTTGTCAAGAAGCATGTGAGAATCTCGTGTTTGGAACCTCGTTGGGATGGGCCATATCAAGTGATACTGGTGACAACGACAGCAGTGAAGTGTGGAGGCTTGCCAAATTGGATACATGCTGGACATACACGAAGAGTCCCAAGTCCACTTGAAAGTACAGAGTCAAATGAAAAAGATCAAGAAGAACGTGAGCAGACCGAGAGGCAAGTAAAGTGGGCACAAGCTACTGGGTCTCGTGAGACTGTCAATGTCGGTGCAGTAAAGAAGTTGGTTCCAGAACAAAACAAAGAAGAAGAGAAAAAGGAATCAAGTAAGAGAAGTCTTGAGTCAAGTTTTGAGTCAAGTGAAGGTATTCAAGAAAAAAGAGCAGGAAAATGAGATATATGGCCAAAAGGAGTCGAAAGACTGAGATACACTTTGAATAAAAAGGTTCCAAATACAACAATAGAGGTAGTGAGTCAATCAGACCAAAGTGATCCTGAAGAAGATACAGTTCGAAGAACCAAAAGAATAAGAGTTCTGAACAAAAAGTACACAGCACCTGAATGGACCTATTTGGTTGCTGAAACAGATGACAATTGTGGAGAAAAAATTGTCGAATCAAGCCACAGAAATTGTTATGAAACTGTGTTGAAAATTGGGGTGCAGAAAATTAAAAATTGTTTTGAAAAAGTGCAGAATAACAAAAAGACTGAAATCAAGACTGGAACTGTGTTGAAAGATTGAAAGAAAAAAGAATAAAAAATAAAAAAGAGGGGATTTGGATTGGAAGGTCAAAGGTCATGGAAAGTACTGAGAAGGCCTGAGGCTTAAAAGCGCCTGGACTGAGAAGGCCTGAGGCTTAAAAGTGCCTGGACACAAATTCTTTATCAAATCTTAGTTTTTTTTATTTTCTTTTAGTTTTTCTAGTTTTTTTTAAATATGGTAATTTTTGATTACAGAATAGCTAGGATTCAAGAGACTGGTAATCAGAATCAGGGATCAATTAGGCGTAAATGTATTAATGTTTGCTTTATATGTGTTTTACTAATAATGTTTGTTTGGTTAATATTAATAGTTGTTGTGCCTTATTTTATATTACCTAATAAAATTAATACTACTAATGATCATGTGGATGTAAAGATAAATGTGGGAGAGGATCTTAAAAAAGACCCACAGACTAATATTAAGAGATTAACCGGGAATGACTTACACCAAGATAATTCTATTAATGATTTTTCGTTTAATGTTTTCACTAAGTTATTGTATGAGTACATCAATACTATGGATGCGAGAGATGGTTATGTGTGTATGCAATTACCGTCTTCTGTGTCAGAGGGGGTGACCTACCATCACATTCCCTTAACGTATGGAATTTCGTTTGTTCTATGAAAGGGGGCAGCTACAGTATTTCTATTCGAATTCTGATTTAGTGTTTTCAGAACTTCCTGTTAGAAAGAATATGAATAAAGTGAGTAGTGCAAAGAGTATTTTGGAGAGTTCTTCCATACTACTAAACCAATAGATACGGTATATGCTCATCGAAATAACTTAACATGTAGTTTACATAGTGAGGAAATTGAATTCATAAATGTTGTAGAAGATAGAAGAGAACATTTTAAGAAAAAGGCTGCTTAGAAAAAGAGTTAAATCCCTCCTTGGGCTCATAGGGAGGGGTTTACAAGAAAGGTGAGACATATGTTGCAATGACTCTGGATTGGCATCATTGGGGAAAGCTTTGCTTACTAAGACAGGAAACTGAATATAATCGTATTTTCATTGGTTCTAGTGAATGTGACCATACCTTCCTAATTATTGGGGGTTGGGGAGTAAAAGGTGGTACGCATCCTGTTTTCAGTAAAAAAACACAGAAAACCCTATTCAGTCTGTATACATGTTTGGATCATGGGCTACCTACCACATTTTAAATGATACTGATGTGGTCCACAATGCAGAGAAGTCAGCACCACTTTAAACAACACAATGCAGAGGAGTCGGCAACACTTTAAACAACACAAAGTTCAATGGATAAAACAATATGGGAATTTATTCGATATATCATAATAATCACATTACACTTTAAAAACATTTCATATTTAAAATACAATACCCAATAATACATCACAAGAAAACTAAAAGTCGACGCAGCGTTTCGGTGAGATGTTATTCTTTCACCTTCTTCAGGACAGTTTTCTAGAATAGGTATCCTGACACAGAAGCTGTTCGTTGGTCGCAGGGAGGCCGGATTGATTTTAACAGGCCTCGTACCATTATCCGTCGCATTATTTTCAAAGCGACTGCTACAGTTCTCTCATCGCCCTAATTGATAAACGGCGAAAAAAGATTTAGAATTTTCCAATCACGGAACATCTGTTGCATCTATGAATGTTACAGTCTATACTTGATTTGATTCTATTTTTAACTTCGGTGGCACTAACGAACATTACCCACATCACGTGGTTATTAATAAGGGTAGCATTTGATCCCCTAAAAAAACTGCGGAGGGCCAATATTCATCCCTGCATTTCCTCCTTTGGTCTATAATAAAATAGACCTCTAGAAACCACCTATTCTAGAAAACTGTCCTGAAGAAGGTGAAAGAATAACATCTCACCGAAACGCTGCGTCGACTTTTAGTTTTCTTGTGATCCAAACATGTATACAGACTGAATAGGGTTTTCTGTGTTTTTTTACTGTGGCTTGACCCCATCCCTATTCTGAACACTAGGGTTCCTCCCTCTCTTTTCTACGGATCCTGTTTTCCCTGGAATTTATTATGTGTGTGGTAAAAATGCATATTATAGGTTACCATCACGTTGGTACAGGTGTTGTTACATGGGAATTGTCTTTCCAAAAATATATCATGTAGATAAGAGTCATGGAACCAATAAAAGAGTAAGAGTGGACTAATTCGGAGTAAAAGGGGAATTAGTACTGCTGAAATTGTGGGAGATATTTTTGGAGCATTGATACCTTCAGTTGGAGTTATTCTAAATTCACACAAAATTATACAATTGTCTACAGTGGTTGATCGTTTATCAACAGACACTGCTGGTGGGTTTTTAATGATTGATACTGAAATGGTGGCTATAAGGTCTATGGTTTTACAAAATCGACTTGCTATTGATGTATTATTGGCAAAAGAGGGCGGAGTCTGTAGCATGTTGAAAATTCAACAATGCTGTACACATATCCCTAACAAAAGTAAAATTTTAGAGGGATATACTACTAATATTACGCATTTACGAGAAGATTTTACTGAACTGAAAGTTGATGGTGCTTGGGAGAAACTTGGTAAGGTTTTCTCTTCCATGGGAAATAGTTTTGTTTTTTTATAAAAAAATGTTTATTGAATAAACAGAAAATATTAACAAAATACTGTGCAGTATCATTGATGTCGAACAAGCACAGTGCATTTGTACAATAGCAATCATCACTTTACTTAGGACCAAATTTTCTATACCATTACTTATAAACTCCATTGCGTTGTGAACTTTAATCTCCCAAGTGTTCTCTTTCCTGTGGGGTAGACTCATTGAATGGTGTGCATATCATCCCTCTACATTTGGTTCAGGCTCCCTAGATCTTAGACCATTTTTGCGGGCATCCTCTCCCCTCATATATCACCCTTTCCGCCTGCATGCACCAATCCATATCTGTCTCCCAATCCCTGAATTTGAGTCTGGCGACTCCTTTCCACGTTCTTGCTATGTTACGCTTCGCTACCATACTTCCAATGGAGACCCACGTACGCTCAGCTCTTGATAGGTCTGTTGTATCCCAAATGTTAAGAAGGCACCATCTGGGCGAGACCTCCATTGTTTTTTGACAAGTTACAGACAGTGTTGTTGTTACCTTCCCCCAATATGTCTGGAGAATCGGGCACTCCCACCATTGATGCATGTACGTCCCTCTCTGGCCACACCCTCTAGGACACACCGAGGAACGCAGGGCGCCCATCCTAATCAGTGCAGAACTTGTGTAGTATGCTCTATGCAGGATTTTAAGTTGGATAAATTTAAAGCGGGATCGAATCGTCACATCCCGGGGGGATGCCAGTGCCTCCTGCCATTCCTCGTCGCTTATATCCCCTATGTCCTCCACCCATTTTGCACATGTTTTCCCCCCTGTGTCAGGTGTGTTATTTAGTATGTTCTTATATGTCAGAGAAATTGCCCGTTCCTGGAGGTAATCGTCAAGGAGTCTATCCTCTAAGGGCGAGGAGGCCGGGAGATCAGTCCCTTTGGGTATCGCCCTGCGTAATGCATTGCGGACTTGAAGGTATCTAAAGGTTTCGCCAGCACTAAATTCGTAATCTCATTGGAGGTCACTGAAGAGGACCACTTTCCCTCCCACCCACATATCACCCACTCTTGAAAGACCTATCAAGTCCCATTTATCAAATCCTGGGTATTTTGCCAGCATCCCCAATCGGTCTGTCTCTAACAAGGGGGTGGCCTGTGTAATCTTATTTTTCCACCCCAAAGCGGTCGTTGCCGCATGCCATAAATTGACTGTAGTTGAGGTTGGTGTGTATTTTGGTATGTTCTTCACTCCACCATAAATTGCTCTTGGGTAATTATCAGGGGTCATATTGTATCTATCCATCCTATAAGCCGTTTCGGTTCCCGGCCTGTGGACCCAGTGATTTGTGACTACTAGTTGAGAGGCCCAGTAATAACTTTTAATTGCTGGTAGGGCAATTCCTCCATCATACCATCCTTTCATAAGTTTGGTCAATGCTATGCGCGGGGTACCATTGTTCCACAGCAGTGTGCATACCTCTGATTCTATTGTTTCAAAATATTTGGCAGGGACTAAATACGGTGTTTTCTGTAAAGCATAGACAAAGCGGGGAAGTGCCATCATTTTATACAAGGCAGCTCTGCCCCGCAGTGTGAGGGGCAGGGTCTTCCAATGCTGCACCACGTGACACAAGCGATGTAGAGGAGGAGCCAAGTTTTGTTCGTAAAATACAGTTGGATCAGTCATGACATAAATCCCCAAATACCGAAATCCATCAGTAACTTTCCTAGCACCACAGCCCCTGGGCAGGGAGGGGCATTCCCCGCATAGAACGTATACCAGCGACTTGTCCCAGTTGATAGTGTACCCTGAGTACTTTTGAAAGAGGGTGAATATATGTAATATTCTATGTATTGAAAAATATGGTCTGGCCAAATAGAGCAAAATTTCATCGGCATAGAGGGAGATTTTATCCTCCCATTCTGCTGTACAGTTAAGTCCTCGGATGAGAGGATCTCCCCTGATCCAGATTGCTTGAGGTTCGAGGACCAGTGCGAAAATCAAGGGAGAAAGTGAACAGCCCTGCCTCGTCCCCTTCTGTAATGTAAATGCTGTTGATCGCCCACCATTTACCCCGACTCCGGCCAGAGGCTCCGAGTAAAGAAGCCGTACCCAGGATAGAAATCTCTCTCCAAACCCAAATCGTTCAAGGGTGGCAAATAAAAAGGGCCATTCGATCATGTCAAATGCCATTTTTGCGTCAAGAGACATTATCACTGCCTCCTCTCTGATCGTCTCCGCCCTGCCCAGGACACCATGGAGTCGCCGCAGGTTAAGAGCTGTATTCCTGCCCGGCATAAAACCAGATTGATCGGGGTGGACCAGCTTGTGGAGCATGGGTGACAAACACGTAGCCAGTATCTTGGCTAGTATTTTGACTTCCGGGTCTAGGAGGGAGATTGGCCTATACGAACCACATTTTTCGGGGGGTCTCCCTTTCTTGTGTTTTACCACGATATTGGCCATTCTCTGTGCTTCGGGCAGGATACCATTTATTACGCTTTCTTCATACATTTTGATGAGATATGGGGCAATTGTGGATGCATTTATTTTACAAAGTTCAATTGGGAGACCACCCGGACCCATAGCCTTGCGTGATTGAAGCGCTCCTATTGCCTTGGCTACCTCTTCACTCGTCAAGGGTGAATCTAACTCCTCGACATCTGTGTCCTCAAGAACAGGAAGCCTAAGAGTGGCCAACAATTCCTGTGCTTCGTCATATGTGGAGGCCCTTGTAGGCATATAAATCTGTTTAAGGTGGTCTGCAAACGCCTGCGCTATCCTGGTTCTATCTTATAAGGGTGTACCATCACGGTTCACAATCTCAAACACCCATCTATTCGCTTTTTCTCGCTTGTCCAGCCAAGCTAACAATTTGCCCGCCGTTTCGTATATACGGTGTTGCGTTGCGCGGTATTGGGCTTTAGCTGCGTCATTGGCAATATCTCTATATTCTTTTTGCTTCATAAGCAATCTATGTTGGGTTTCCGGGGCATTCGCTATTATTAAGTCGCATTCAAGTTGGTTAATTTCACCCTCTATCTCTTGTAGTTGCTTTCTTTTTTCCTTTTTGTGTCCCGCAATCGCCGAGACACCCTGTCCCCTCACCACCGTCTTGTAGGCCTCCCACAACACTGTGGCCGATTCTACTGACCCGTCATTTTCTTTAAAATAGTTATTGGTAACCTCCGTGAGTCCCTCCCGTATTGTTGGCACCTTTAAGTACCAGGGGTTAAGTGCCATCTCATAACGCGTGACAAAGGGAGTGCCTCCATACTTCGCTACTATCGGGAATGGTCCGAGATACCCCAGGGGAGATGTGTCACCACCCCGAACATAGGGAGTTGGCCGGCTCTACTAAAAATATAGTCAATCCGGGACAGGTTCCCATGTACCCCTGAGAGAAAGGTATACTGAAGGGACAGGGGATTGTGAGCTCTCCAAACATCCATCAGCCCCATAGCTCTCAAAAAGACTGCTAAAATCTTCCCGGACGCTTCTCCCTGTCTGGGCAGCTGCCAGTCCAGGTCCCCATTGAGGGCCACATTACAATCACCCCCTATCAGCAAGTCACCCTCAGGCAGATTTAAAATATGTGACCCTAGGTCGGCAAGTGGCGCTGAGTGTAGTCTAGGTGGTACATATAGCGATGTTATATTGAGTAACTTGCATTCCCAGCTACCAGACAGAGTAACAAACCTTCCCAATGTATCACGTGTAACAGTCTGTACATGGAAGGGGAACGAATTGCGCAGAAGAATACCTACTCCTCTTGACCCCTTACCATAACCAGCGTGAGCCACAAATGTATATCCCCATCTATTAAGTGCGCAATAGGAGGTCCCTTGTATATATGTTTCCTGCAGGAGGACCACATCGGGGGCCTGTCGCTTCAAGTATCGCAGGACTATTCCACGCTTAATTCTGTACCCCAGCCCATTAACGTTCCAAGAAAGTATTTTGAGTTGGCCTAATCGTGAAGTCACCTTGGGGTCATCGTGCATTTGATCATTGTAAATCATACCTATTGATGTAGTACTGTGTTTCTACCCTCACACACATAATCAACAACAACGTCCTCAACACCATGAACCATATCAAAAGTATTCGTCCTACTGTTTGATTGTGTGTCACCCATGCACTGCAGACATGTTTTCCAAAATTGCACAGTAAAGTTTGAACAATACTATAACTATCCCACACATTACTCCCCAAACCCACCTACCCCCCTGTAACATGGACTTAAAACTGCCCACCCCCCAACTTTGCAGAGTGCCTGTGTACCCTTACCCATTGAACCTTGTAAAGGGGCACGCGGCTCTGCCGAGGCTCGTCCAAGACTCACTATTCCCCATAACTGAGACATTTTTAGCCCTTGATATGGTATTTGTAAGCACAGTCTATACACAATTCCAACTATATACTGTCTGTTCTCTTTCTCGCCCCCCCCCTTAGAAGCAAAGTGCTGGATCATCTGGCCTAGCCGTATGTGCTATGCTCCCCCAAAACTATATACTTAGCAGTCTTCAAGATGTCCATCGACCAGGAATCCATCCTGGCTCACGTACAGTCGGTCCGGACCGATACCTCCGATTAGGCCGGTCAACTATGGCTAGTTCCTTTCAAATGCCTTCCTTAGGGCCGGAGCTTTCTTGTCGATTCTCATGTATCTGCAGACGTCTTTGAGAGTTAGATCTTTGAGTTCCAGGGGTTCTCCATCCATCCAGCCATTCCCAGGTCTCTTCCGGGGTCTGAAAGAACCAGGATTTCCCCTCCGACATCACCCGTAGCTTGGCCGGAAAAAGCATAGCATATTTAATACGTTTTTCCCGGAGTGCTCGTTTGACCTCTAAGAGGGATCTTCGGATCTTTTGTACCTTCACCGTGAAGTCAGGGAAGAAGGTGATTGTCGAATTCTCAGACTTGAGGGGGGCTGTGCGCGCTGTTTGAAGGATAATGTCCCTGTCTCTATAATTAAATATTCTGGCCAGGATAGGGCGGGGGGTGCGCCCGGTTTGGGAGGTCCTCCAGGGACTCTATGTGCATGCTCCACAAAAGTATTGGGAGAGAGTTCGGGGCTGTAAGTGGTTCTGTATCAGGTCCTCTACAAACAGGTCTGTGGCCTGCCCTTACGCTCTCTCCGGCACACCCAAAATGCACACATTATTCCACTGTGCGTGCCCCTCATAATCTTCTAGTTTCGCCTCTAGGTCCACCGTTGTCTTCTGGAACCTCTTAATGGTTATTTCTAGTGTTTTGGTAGAGTTTTGGAGCACCGAGTTCGAGTCTTCAGTAGATTTCACCCTCTCACCCAGATTTCGTAGGTCCGCATGCACGAGTGTCACTTCCGCTGTTACTGTGTCTATTTTGTGTTCAAGTGCCAAGCGGACTCCTTGTATGGCCTCCATGATGTCTACCAGGGTCGGGGCGCCCTCCTCTGATTGTTGCTTCGCGCCCTGCATTTCAATTTTTTCCTCTGTGGTATCAGCTTTGGACTGGGCAAATTTGTCCAGTTTAGTTTGATGTGTTTGCTTAGGCCCTCTTGCTGTCGACATTTTGCTGGAAGCACTGGTGCAGGATGTCCCCCTTTGTTTGAGTCATGCAGAAGTTCATACAGGACTGGATGTGTTGCTGCCGATAAAATGCGACTCTGGCACGTCTGTGCCTTCGGAGCAGGGGAAATTGTTGTTTAGCTTTTGGTAATAGCTTGTTAGGGAGAATACTAACACCTATTATTGCTACTGCTACTGGAATGCTAATACTGTTTCTAATATATAAATGCTGTAAGTGTAAGGGTAAAACACTAGAGACAAAACGAAGAGCCAAGAAAAGAAAGTGAGAGGAAATAGAAATGAAGATAGAAAGAGAAATTATTATGAAGTAATGAAAGACATAGATGGAGTTAGGTTAAAATAAATGAGAACTACTGTTTTCTAAAACAAATCAGATTGTAATCAGATTTTAGGATTTTTGATGGCTTAAGCAGCCATCAAAGGGGGCATTGATGGAGCGGGGTTTTCGCAAAATAAACCTGCTCGGATTAAACCTCCCACTATGTGTGAATTATTAACAAAAGTTGTGAAATAATCCTGAGAAAATATTAATATGGGGTATTTAGAAAGAGAATCGTGAAAACGTGCAGGAGAAAATTACAAATGATTCTGGTAGGCTGCAAATAATTTCTGCACAAAGAAAGTAGCTGAGAAATTAATGTTAGAAACTTGAGTTTTTATGTTTTAACTAGAATAGGGTTTGTTTTAATAAAACTGCATTAAAAATAAAATAATAAAGAGCAAAGTAACCAGAATGTGCTAACAAGTAAAGAGCTTTATGTAAATGGTATTAATTTCATGAAACCTTTGAGAGAAAATATTTGCATTTATGAACAATAGAAGTGAAACATTTATGTGAACCAATAATTAAAAACCTTATTCTGTTTTTCCTAGAGAAATGGCACGTTTTGCAGAATAGGCCTTAAATCCACTGTTAGGGTTAATTTGCTTTTCTTTTTAACCAGACTGCAAAAAGTATTGTATTTCATTTTTATAGTAAGAGTTTATTATTCCTTGTCGATGCCATGTGGGGAAGATAAATTGTGGAACTTCCTCCTAGACCGGGGAAATGTTTACTCTTGGGGAAAACAGTCCTAATAAATGTTGGGACTGCCGTGAAGAAGAGCGAGAATCCATGGAAGAAAGATGATATGGTTTCCTCTGCTGAAGGATGGTGATGACAGCATGTTTCTAACAATGGACTTTTGAAAGTCAGGTGCAATGGAAGTGGTGTGACTGAACACCCTACATCTCTGGACCAATGAGAACTGTGAATGATCGAGGTTTGCTACAAAGTTAGGGATGGACTTTTTGAAATAGGGTATAATTACTAGTGTTAGATGCTAGGCAGTGGGTGTGTGACGATTGAAGTTAGGCGAGGTGATGAGGAGAGAGCTGTGTTGCTTTTTCCCTTATTCAGCTGGCTGTATCTGTCTGATTGACTCCTGACTCTTTAACTTTGCTCCTCATATCTTCGTGAGGTTGCCGTGCTTTCTCTTCCGGCCGGAGGTTTAGCTTTCAGACTATTAGCACGCTGTGCTATAGTTTTCTAGGTTCGTATGAAAATCTGTATTTGCATTGATATTTGCGAATGTCTTTTGTCTCTTCTCCTATCCATTCACTCATGCTCGTTAAATGAGATGTTATTGTGAATTGCTTGTTCTGTTGTAGGGATTCTGTACATACACAGAGCTATGCACAGGATAATAGGACCTCGGAATATAGTGGTGAGCCTACCATATACCTTAGCACCTAACACCCCAATCCGACTAGCTTTAGCGTCTCCTTTGCAACAATGCTGCTAACTATTAGACAACCCAGAACACGGTATCTCTCTCTCAGGACTCGCAGAAGCAAGGACACCCTTTCATTACTCACTCATACTTGTCCACAACGTGCGTAATAAGAGACACTGTATAGTTTAAAATGTTTATTTTAACTAACGTGCTCTAAGGTACAGTACACGTGTCAGTACTAACAGCATAATGCATAAGAATAAAACAATAAGCATAGTTACAATTCCATAGAATATAAACGGGGAAAGCATTTCATAAAGCTGTCAATATATTATAGCTAAATGAGTACACCACCCTCCCCGTGCTAGTATCTAGTTTATTAGAAAAACAGAAGACCTCTGGGCTTTGGCTGGCAGACCCCCATACCTCAATATCTAGATACAATGGGTTACATCATCAGACAAGCACCGCTCTTCTCTCTGGAAAGGTTTCTCTCCAAGTGTCTCCAACAGTGAAAATCACAATATTAAAGGCACCCGAATTCCTTCAGTTGCAGTGGCATTCAGTGTTATGTCTAATTACGAGGGTCTGACCAGATCAGCAAGAACAAGGCACATTGTTTTCCGACCTTGTACACAATGTTCAGACGCAACCCAAAAGCAACAAGGAAGAATGTGAAAGGCAGATAGTCCCAAAATAGCAGAGGCTGGGGGGCACAAAGTAACGTGCGCAAAGAGGCATCATGGCAGCCAGGCCTAAGCTAACTTAGTAATGCAAATCACACGAGTCCACAAACCACACGACACCCTCCCCTGGTCAGTCCATCGGTGAAGACATGACTGACACAGTTCCAATAGATGGAGCAGAATTGCAACGTCCGTGACTGAAGTGGTGCAATCGAAGGTCAAGGAGCAGGAGAGAGAGACAAAAATATAGAGACAGAAAGGCCCAGGGAGTGAGGACTCCCTAATCCAAAAAGTGTTGGTGCAGAAAAACGCCACACCTTCCAATAGGACATCGTTGGAATCATCAGAAAAAAGAGATGCCATCGAGTCCAGTAAATCAAAACTGCATTCATGTTCCTCTTAAGAGGGAGCAGCTAACAGCAGTGCGGGACAGCTTGCGTGATACTCAATATAACTACGTTGTAGGAGAGTCTGAGCAGCCGCCCAGACATCCCATTGTGCCAAAATCCCAAGTGCAGCCGCACGCGCCATATAGCCAGGACCGGAACAGTCTTGCTCATGGGCCTCTAAGGGACCCACCAACTGGACAAAATCCGGGCGAGACAGAGACGTATTGGAGAGGCAGTAATCCAAGGTCCATGAGAAAGGACAGCGGATGCAAGACATCACAGGTTGCACGCAAGTGAAATACACAAAGCGAAAAGAAAGTCCATAAGACACACCAAGAGTCGCCAATGGCAGGACGCCGAAGGCTTCGAGGATGCGCTCACGGAGCGTCAGGAGTCGACCGTGGTCGAGGAGGGCCCCAGGAAGTGCAGCCATTACGTAGCACACAGACCAAAAGCAAAACACCAGCCGCTAAGGCGATGATCAATGGAAAGCCACCAAAGACGCTGGAAAAAATGGAATGAATAAAAGCGGGTATTACACCAAAGATAGTTTGAAAAGAGGTCACAAGGCCAGAGCCCACAACTTTAAAAAAGTGCACAAGGCCTTCGGTGCGTGAAGCATTAAAAACACAGTGAATTAATTCTCCGAAATGTTGTGGGAGGTTTGTGTTAAGAAGTGCCTGAATTTCACTGTGGGTACTCGCCACCTGGAGCATGTACGTCTCCCGGGCGGATGTGAGCATAACCTCCTGATTCAATAATACCGCCTTTATTCTGCTCAATTTATTGAAATCTGCTTTCAAAGTCGGAATGGAAGGCCAAATGGAACTATCTACGATGCCGTGCGGGGGAGGAAAAAGCACATTTTTGCAGCAGACAACCCTGTGAGAAACTGTTACAATATAGAGTATGCCGGCCAGCATGCCACAGCAGTCCTGATTATTCAGAAGAAGATAGCTACCATTCGCAAGCACAGTGAAAGTAGGAGAAATAGCAGGAGCAGGAATGCCTTTCAAAACACAAGCAAGATTCGGAGCTGAAACGTTACAAGCTCCGTGCAATGTAATGTGTTTACAAACAAGAGAATGACCCACGGTCGAATCACACAACTCCCCGTGAGAAAAACCTCCCTCCCGTCCTTAAGGCATTTATAAACGAAAGGTAGAGACCAAAGTTCATGGAGGAAAGCACTGCCTAAAGGCTGATAGCGGCCAACAGGATAATGTTTCATGCACGAACTAAATTCAAACAAAGGAAAAGGTAAAGCGATAACCCCGTGCACTAGCCACACAGCAGAATCTAGTTCCGCTACAGAGAACGGTAAAGGCTCTATCTTTTCAATATGTAACAGAGTGTATGCTGCATCTTTCATGGACATGAACTGCTGTTTATCAGTTAAATTAAAAGGTAGAAATAAGGCAGACGTGTTCAAAAAATGCCAAGGAACCTTCCCCATTTTGAGCGTTTGCAAAGTCCATGCAAACTGCATTACTGAACGCAATTGATTTTGCCCATGATACAACAC
Organism: Calotriton arnoldi; assembly: GCA_963921515.1. NCBI lineage: Eukaryota > Metazoa > Chordata > Amphibia > Caudata > Salamandridae > Calotriton > Calotriton arnoldi. The sequence goes on along the minus strand of CAWUFW010000959.1, from coordinate 1,535,679 downwards.
AGAAACATCATTTTGTACAATATCAACAACAGAGGAAATAATATTCTCTAATGTGTAAATGCGGGAAGACAGGGTATTTATACTATTGTCAACAACAGCAAGCACCTTTTCTAAATTAGCTTGATCTATTTCCCGAAGACGGGAAGCAGCTTCAATTTGCGAAAGCTTCCAGAGTTCATTATAAGTTTCATAAATGAATCTCTTAGGTCGAGGGCCACGAGGCCCTAGAACAAAGTCGGACAGATCAATGTTGCCTGATAGGAGCATTAAATGTTGTTTAACAGAATCTAAAGAAGAGTGCTGCAACCACTGCTTACATAATTTACCAACAGAATATGTTGTAACAGTACGTGAATCTGAAAACCTGGGGTCCGCCCTATCCTGTTTATAGCCAGGATCCTTGTCATGAAAACGCAGTTGGCAAGCATCAGACGTTATGGGCCACGACAACCAGGGGGATTGAACAATCTCAGAAACATTAAAAGAATTATTCTGAAATAATACCTGCAAATCTGTAAGGGACATGTTAAAGTACAAGCTCTCGTTAGCAGTGGAAGATAATACAGGAATGGACGGGGCATTTAACTGTTTGGAGGTAGCCAAACCCCAACATGTTGTCTGAAATATGGAGCGATTTAAAAACAAAATTTGGGCCGGGATGAGGCAAGCACGGTGCAAGGCTTCTATTCCCTGTACCTGCCATGCTTTTGAACCCCAAATAGATTTTAAATCAATGGTGTCCCGCCAATAGTCATATCCACCCACGGCTAAGGCGTTCAAAAAGGAACCCGAATACAGCAATTTGGTGTGGGTCAACATGATTTTCTGAGTAGATGAGGAGTTCAATTTAAAATAATAGGAACCAGGATTAGATCTATTATAATCTGTAAAATAAGTAAGCTTATTTCGAAGAGTTAGGGAGCTACCTGGCAAAGGGGTAGGACAATGTTCCCACTGAGTGTAATTAAAAGGACCCCGAAGGGTACTTGGTTTGTGGAGAAAGTGGTTGCCCCAATGTTGGTAACAATATAACTCGGCATAATTTGCAGAATTCATGTACAAATCTTCGGCATTAAAAGAAGCATAATATCTCAAATCAGTAAATAACGATTCGACTGCATGCAAATCCCAATCATCAGAAACAATATTACTTTTTACAATCTCCCCCATTGAAACACAAAGGACATTGGGTACATTAACGATTTCGGTAGGTCCATGAATTTGATAGTTCACAGCATCCCATACGATGCCATCAGCAACTGGGAAAGCTGAAATGTTCACAAATGTGTGGTCACGCTTCATGATGTGAGAGGAAGAATGAGGAGCCAAAGTTCCAGCGACCTAGTTCACCGCAGAGCGTTCCGGCAAATAATGTCCATTGATGAGCAGAAAAAACACAGTGACAAAGCCAATGGACATGAACTAAAAAATCAAGAAAAGTACCAACCAGATGTATGTCCATGGGGGGATCAAAAAATTGTCTCTGAACCATAATACAAAAATACTAAATTTGGATGGGACAAGTGCTGAAGAAGAATCCGAGTCAAAAGAATAACGTGTTGGGCTTAGTGGCGTTGTTGGCAAATGAGCCACGGACTCGGTGTCGGGGTAAGTATACTCGGTCTCCTCATTGCAGGGGGAAACTGAGCAGTCTTGCAGGGGATCAGGCAAATCTACCATCTCAAAAGCAACATCCGTGACCGTTCGGGCAGAAGGGCCAAGAACATTCGTCCGGCAAATGACAGGACAAGAGACCGCTGGTGTAACACTATTCAGGATCGGCCAGATGTTGTAACTTGACATTTTCTATTGAGATGTATCTGTTCTCCTTGCGACCAGGAAGCGGTGGTAAGATGACTGTACGAGTTCCCTTCAAGCCAAGGACTAGAACCGGTGCACGATAAGAGGGGCCGAATTCTTTTTTGTTCTCCACTTTCTCTCGAACCAGTTCTCCAATCTTCGGAAGCCAGCCGGCAACCGGAATCTGCAGCGCAGTGTCTGTGGCTGAAGGTGTCTGTGCAATTGCAAGTTTGTCTCGGGCTTCTTGTAAGTCCTGTAACATAGTAGAATGATTATCTACATCAAAGATGGCGGATTGCGCCGCCATGTCTAGACCATCAAGGTCAGGCACAAACATTCTTATGCCAAAGAGCATTTCGTATGGGGTCCGCCCACCCAGAGGTCTTCTAGGGAGATTATTAAGTGCACGTTGTACGGTATACAAGTGGGCCAGCCAGTTCCTGCCAGTACCTAAGACTCTAGCTGTCAAGGATTGCTTTAAATCACGGTTCATTCTCTCCACAATTGAATTACCCTCGGGTCTATATGGAGATGAAAATTTCACCCGCACCCCCAGTGAACCCATTGCGTCCTTGTAAGCCTTAGAGGTGAACGCTGGACCTTGGTCAGAATGGAAGGTGCCACATGCGAAAATTCCCACAAAGACACGCAAATCCCTGATGACATTTCGAGCGTCAGCACTCCGTTGTGGCCAGACCCAGAGGAACCGTGTGCACGAGTCCACTGCTACTAAGATGTACTTATATGCAGTGTCAGAGGAAAAGGGACCGCAGTGATCCAGGTAAACACACCCAAAAGGTCTGTTTGCAATGCAGAGCGGTTTCTGTGGTGGTCGTGTAACCGTAGAAGGCTTAATCTTCTGACAAACGTCACAGGAAAGCACATAAGTACAGGTTTGTTTATATAATCCATGCCACCAGTATCGCTGCTGCAAGATGGAAACCGTCGCAGACACTCCAGCATGTGCCTTCGTGCGCTGCCGTAATCAAGGAAAGTCTGCAGTCCGCGTTGGGAATCAGCCGATCACCAACGTCCGGTATTTTAACATAAGGAGCCTGTTCGGGACCTAATTGATAAAAGTATTTAGAAGGGAAACCCCTAGGGTAATTAGCACCCTCTTTTGTTGCAGCAATAGCTGCTAGAATATCAGTGTCTATTTTAGACATGGATCTGGTAACTGCTGCGACTGAACACGTGGCGACTGCGGATTTGGCAGCTTCATCTGCCAAACCGTTACCAACAGCATGTGCGCCCACACGCTGATGGCCAAGAGTGTGTACAACTTGTGTGAGAAGCAGACGTTGTTGTAAATCTGCCACTCGAACCCAAAGCGTTTTATGCTTGATTGTGCTGCCTTTTGCATCTCTATAGTCATTCTGTGACCAAAAGAATAGATTGTCATTGTAAGACTGAACACAGTAGTAAGAATCACATACAATAAGAGAAGTCACATCTGGATTTGCAAACTCAAGTGCTAGCACCAATGCACGCAGCTCGGCCAATTGTGCAGTACTGTCACCCAGTGCTTGAGTGTGCACCACAGTTGATTTGAATGTTCCGTTCACAAAAGAACCTGCAACAATAGCACACGCCGCTGAATAAGCATGCTTGGAACCCGTGGCCGGCTGTGCCGAACCATCGGTATAGATTATACATTCGTAATCCTCAAGCGGTAGCAAAGACAGAGGAGGAGGATGAACGAATTCATACTGCAAAAACTCCTGTGTCTGTAGCGAAGAATCAAAGATAAAGGTGACATCCGGAGATGTCAAAGATGTTGCCCATTGTATCCAACGGGGGTGCAAAGCTTTAGAGTTAGGAACACTTGCTTTCGTCACTGCCTCAAGGGCAGGATAGGGTGTTACCACCAAAATGCGTTTTCCCTGTGCCAGTGCGCGTTCCTTTAGAATCGCCATTTGCACCGCAGTCAAAACTTTCTCCACAGAGGAAAACCGCATTTCTGCAGAGGTGTATAGATGTGACTTGTATGCAATCTGTACTGTGTCACCTTCGTTAAAGGTTAAGTACGTGAAACCCACTGCCCCTGGAATGATTCTAATCACCAGGTTTGTGTGGTTGTCACGAGTCAACAAGAATTTAGATTCAAGTAGATCAGACTGCAAGGACTGCAGTATTGAGTTATGCTCAGGAAGCCAGCATGACTTCAAAAAGTTAGGTTGTATCAAAGCATAAAGAGGCTTGATACGCTGGGCATATTCGGGAATGTAAGTACGCCTGAAGTTTAGAAAACCCAGCAAAGACTGAAGCTTCTTCAGATTGGTTGGAGGGCACAAAAGTGCGCATTTCTCCAAGAAATGGGGGGCTAAGCCCTTACCTTCATTGTTGAGCTCATAGCCCAAAAACAAAACGGAAAATTCAGCAATATGAGATTTGGCAAAGTTAAACTTGTAACCTAAAACCGCAAACTCGAGAATAATGCGGTCTACTCGTGTAAGATGCTGGAATAATTAGTCGTCTGTCAGATAGATATCATCGACGTACGAACATGCATCTGGGTCTATGCCGTCCAACAAAGAGATGACACGGGCAGCGAATACACCGGGACTGTTTTTGTAGCCCATAGGTAAATGCCGGAATTTGAATAATTTGCCACCGGATGTAAAAGCGATCCATTGGCTACTCTCCGAGGCCAAGTTGTGCGTGTAGAATCCATTGGATAGGTCAAGTGTAGTTTTATATTTCTTACGAACAAGACTGTCTACTAGCGCAGAACTATGTGTATTTTGCACCGCAAAGGTCCAACAATGAGAGTTCAAATGCTGGTAATCTAAAACTAAGCGGTACGATCCATCGGGTTTAGAAACCGCGAAAAGGGGATTATTCATTGGTGATATGCATGTTTCAATGACTCCCTGATATTCTAACTGAGTCAGAATTTCAGAAACGGGGCCTTTTGCATCCCGTTTAATGGAATATTGGGGTTGTGGCTGTGGCAGTGAACGCAAAGGTATTTCATGGGGTGGTGATTCTTCATCCCAGCCCACATGATTGCGGTATAACGCTGGAGCCAGGGACACAGCCCATTCGGCTGCTAGAGCCCCCGCTTTATCCTTAGGGACATGTCGAGAAAAGCTCGGAAGGATTACATCCTCCCCTCTACGAGCAGCAAGTACGAATGGGGGCGGCCAATTCGCCTCTGCTAACAAAATGTCATATGAAGAGGTCAGATTTTCCCAAAAAATCCCTTTAATAACACGCTGTATATCACCTTCAATTTGAATGACAATATTAAATAGTCTGTCAGGTGGTGCCACTCGGGTGTCTGCTGTCTCGACAGTAACGAATGTTTCAGTTGCTGTCGCCTCCACATGAGGACGTAGTGCCTCTCGCACTTTGGTAACTTCTGCGGCGCTGTCTAGGAGCGTCACTGCCCACGTCCAATTCAGGAGTCTCGTTCTCACCGTCTGTGGCATATTTTGCTGTTACAGCGGCAACTTTTTTCTTCTGAAATTGTGGGCGAGGACGTTGAAATTCTTCTGATTTCCCTCTGACCTGTTGTCGAGGTTGGTCTCGCCCCTGTGGAGCCTCTCGGCCCCTTCCTCTATCCTGACGATCTCCTCCACCAGCCTGCGAAGGCGTCGGTTCCTGTAAAGAACGAGGAGAACGCAAATCAGGGACGTGAAATCTCTCTGGAGACTTAATTCTCGCCCTATCACGCAAATCATATGTGCGTTCAGAAGAAACAGAAACCGGGGATGCGCCTCGCGACCCCGACTTCGTCTGTTCCTTACCTTGTTTTTTCACCCTCCAGCTCTTTTTAGTAAAAACTGGTTTCTCATCTTTCTCAGACTGAGTTTTCGGTTGTTGTTGCGACTGAGTTTGCATTTTAGCAAAAGGCTTAACTCCCAGGCTATTTCGGCCAATTGTTTTGTAAGCCTGGGCAATAATTTTTGGTAACTCGCGCGGCCTGTCCAATTCTGGGACGAAAGCCAAAGCATTAGCTACTTGAAAGTTAACTGCATCGCCCTTGACATTCGCAAGGATCAACTCAGCTACTACGTCGAACACTCCCACCAGTCTCATCCCTAATTCCACAGCCGCTTCAGGGCCATGTTCATCCTGTACTCGTTTAATAACAGCGGGGAGAACCGTCATGGAAGGAGTGCCGAAACACTTTGCATATACTGCAGCGAATACCCTACCCCAGTTGTTGCATGCAGTCAACTCGGGTACTAAGGGGTCGATTCCGATTCGGGCCGGAAATTTCTCCGACCGAGCCGGACCCGGAGAGATTTCCGACCGAATCGGACCCGTGCAGTCCGACCGAACGAGTACGATGCGTCCGTATGTTATCGGACTCGAGTCGGTCGGACTCCCATTGAAGTCAATGGGAGCCGGTCGTACAACGCGTACGCGGGCTCCCATTGACTCAATGGGTGCGAGTCGGGCAAGTGCGCCCCCTACAGCGGGTACGCGGCGAAGCGACTCGCGCCGTACACGCACAGGTAGGGGGACCCATGGGTCCCCCTGTGTGCGACTCGCGTGGCTACGCGTACAGGGGGTCCGACACGGACCCCCAAAGTACGGCTCCGACAGCTCTTTTGAGCCGGAGTGCGCGGCTCGGTCGGACTGCTCGCGGCGCGCATCGTACTTACCCGGCCGGGGAACGTCTCCATTGCGCGGTGCGAGTCGAGTCCGAGCGAGTCGGTCGGAGCGGTTCGAGCCGGGAGCGAGTCGGTCGGAGCGGTCGGGACGCCCGGACGAGTCGGTCGGCGAGTCGCATCGTACTCGCTCGGCCGGACCCGCGTACGGTTCGGTCGGGAAACAGGGCTCCGAATCGGATCCGGTAAAGCCGAATCCGATTCGGAGCCCTACCGGCCGAGATCGGAATCGGCCCCTAAGTCTTTTGGCAAACTAATCGTCAAAATCCTGTTTAAAGAAATGTGAACGGCCCAGAGATCCTGATTCTGGATATGAATTCCTAATGTATTGGAGGAACTTTGCTCAAGGCTCTGGACCTTTACAGCCTTGAATAAACAGTTAAGGAAGGGGTTGTGAGCATGTGTTCCTCCTTTCCGGAAAATATATTTTGGTCAATAGGATAATTCCTTGTATAAATACAACACAAAAGTCCTGGTTGGTTTGAGTGAGAATAGTTCTTTTTATTCAACATTTGTTCTGTCCATTTCACTCATTTTTAATATTTCGCAGAATAGATTATTAGGGTAGGTGAACAGCCGACACGTGTTTCGCCCTATGTGGCAAGTACAGCCAGGGCTTTTTCAAGGCTGTATCGGAAAAAAGAAAGAAAAGAATGAAAATGATAGAGCACAAGACTCCCCGGGGAAAGAGGGGACACCAAACGAGTGTGCGAATTGATGGAAAGAAATAGAAAAAATATGTTTTTTGTAGGGTTACAAAATTAATTTAAAAAAGTGCCTTAAAGAGAAAAGTTTGTTAAAAAAGGTTTTCCCTAGGGCCAAAGAGTAACAGAGAAGTAAAACCGCCGTGAACCAAAATTTACATATGCATTCTTTAACTTCAGAAAAAGGAGAAAAATTGCAAATAAGGTAAAGAAGAGGACAGGAGAGCAACTGGTGCATGGCAAAAAGTTATAACTTATCGTAGGATATAAGATAAAGGTATTTGAAGAAAGTAATGTGATGAATCTCTTATTGCGCTATTAATCTAAAAATAATAAGTGAGTTCATGCAGGATCAAGTCATGCTAAGTATAAAATAGAGACTGAGTTAGTTAGTAGATTTGCAATACCTAGTCATTACAATCCAACATCTTGGTATCAGCGATTGATCTGTACATTTTCAAACTTGTCATGGGACATTGTATTTTAACATCCAAGTCTGCAAGGACAAACATATTATTTACAACAGGTTCCAAAGCGTCAGATAAAAGCATAATGCAACTTAGATTCTTGGTACTACAATCTCATTTCTATCGTATGGTCCCCAAAAAACCGGTGCATAATAATAATTTCCATTTTACTGTATCATTACATCATGGTCGAAGGGAGTATGTTTTAACATGCAAATAATCAATTTATTAAAAAGGGGTACACAAGTTTTTTAGAGCGCAATGAAATCCAGTAGTTCGTAAGATTGCTAAGAAACATAATATCCGGTGGGTTGCAATGAGAGAAGTGTTTAAAACGCTCTTCATAGGCTGAAAGTACATATTGAATTACGGTAGAAATGTGGAGAAGTTATTTTTGTGGCGCTTCACATATATAAATGCAAGCTTACATAACTTGTGCTGATAGATCACGTATAATACAATGGGGATTGCCCTGTCTGCATTTTCCCAGTAAATTATGTATCAATAACTAGTGCAAGCAGGATAGTTCCGCTCGGAAGGGTCAAAGAATTGAACACTTAAAATGACGGGGGTAAAGGCTGGAGTGCGCACTTGATGATAGCATCTTAATAAGAGCAGTGTAATTAACTATCAGGGATTGCTTAAGGTAACCGCTGCTTTGGCACGAGTCCGGTCGGAACGGAGAGAGCGGCCATGTTGGGGTACAGCAGGCACTTACTTGGGGGTCGTTGAAGAGATGGTCTCTCGTGGGGTCTCAGGATAAATCCTTGTCGCTATGCGATAGTAATGCTGTCGCCATCTTAAATATGACATGTAGCCGAGGTGACCCGGAAATGAACTTACAACGTGACCGGAAGCAGAGTTTCGAATCAAAGGCAAACGGGAATATATTATATATAACAAAGCGTAATTATTATTGTGCAGTAGATGCCAAATGTAGAAGAGGAAAAAAGAATGTAGTGAGACAGAGGGGCCGATTCCGATCTCGGCCGGTAGGGCTCCGAATCGGATTCGGCTTTACCGGATCCGATTCGGAGCCCTGTTTCCCGACCGAACCGTACGCGGGTCCGGCCGAGCGAGTACGATGCGAAATCGCCGACCGACTCGTCCGGGCATCCCGACCGCTCCGACCGACTCGCTCCCGGCTCGAACCGCTCCGACCGACTCGCTCGGACTCGACTCGCACCGCGCAATGGAGACGTTTCCCGGCCGGGTAAGTACGATGCGCGCCGCGAGCAGTCCGACCGAGCCGCGCCGTCCGGCTCGTAAGAGCTGTCGGAGCCGTACTTTGGGGGTCCGTGTCGGACCCCCCTGTACGCGTAGCCGCGCGAGTCGCACACAGGGGGACCCATGGGTCCCCCTACCTGTGCGTGTACGGCGCGAATCGCTTCGCCGCGTACCCGCTGTAGGGGGCGCACTTGTCCGACTCGCACCCATTGAGTCAATGGGAGCCCGCGTACGCGTTGTACGACCGGCTCCCATTGACTTCAATGGGAGTCCGACCGACTCGAGTCCGATAACATACGGACGCATCGTACTCGTTCGGTCGGACTGCACGGGTCCGATTCGGTCGGAAATCTCTCCGGGTCCGGCTCGGTCGGAGAAATTTCCGGCCCGAATCGGAATCGACCCCAAAGTGTGCAAAAGACATACTAAGTTTCATGTGTGTATTAGCGAGATGGGGGCGATCATTTGGAGAAGCTTAGCAGATTAGAGCGTGTGAGCGCCACCGCCATATTGGAATGGATACTGAGAATGAAACAAGTCAACTGAAACTCCCTTTAGTCTCAATAGGTTAGGATGAAAGAGTACCGTAACCCCTATCGTAGAAAAGTGAAATCAGTTCATATCTTTTTGTCACGGTCAGAACAGCTTATAGTATTCAAAGGAAACCATTTCCTTTCAAACAGTATGCGTGTAAATTATGTACTGGTCTATAAAATAGGACAGACAGGCTCTACGGTACTCCAAATGCACCGCCTTATTCCAGTGTTTGCACATTATTAGATCCGATATAAAAGAGAGATAAGATAAGAATTTAAAAATGCCGTTCGGTATTGTTGATAACAAGGGGAGGCCGGGTTGCACGTATGGCCTAGCAGGGTGATTTGTAACAGCTAAGGCTGCAAAAGGGAATAGACCACGATAGCAAAAAGTGTCTAAAAACATACCCCTTAGGGTATTCCCAAGGAAATCATGATTGGATTGATATCTAAGTTCAAACAGAAAGAAATAAATAAAAGAAAGAGGAGGGCAATACAGGCAAGGGGAAATAACGAAAAAATGTAGGTGTGAAAGAAATATTGTAGAGAAACTGGAATAAGAAAATCCAGCAGATCACCTGCACTCAGTACAAGAAAGCATATTTTATATGTGGTTTAACAAAGGAAAAATGGTTTTTCTTCATACTGATTGTGAAATAGTCAAATTTGGTGCACAGGTTTCTTAATAAATACAGATCTAAGAGTTCACTGACAAATTGTACTTTTAGCCAGCATTTTCGGCATGTTCTTAAGTAATAGTCAGGCAAGGTTTGATGGTCAATGTAGTTGCTTAGAGCCAGTGATGCCACTCATATTCTTTGTTTAGGCCCTTTTCCACCGTTTCTAGGCCTATAATGAGAGCACTTTCTTCCTTGTGCAAACGTAGTTCCAAGTTACCACCTCGTTTGTGCTGTTTCAGTTTTTTAAGACCAATGAAGGTAAAGTTTCGTTGATGGCAGTGATGTGTCAGAAAGTGTTCCACCAGAGATTGTCTAGTGTCTGATTTATGGATATTTCGATAGTGCTCTTGAATGCGGATTTTCAAAGGCCTGATGGTGCTCCCAATGTAATGTAAGTCACACGAACAAGAGATAAGGTAGATTACATTGGTGCTTTCACAGTTAATGAAGTCGTTTATTTTGTGCAGGTTACCATTGACAGTGACTTCTTTTGTTCTTGATTTGCCCAGTTTACATATCGAACAGTTCGAGCAAGTGTAGAAGCCTTTCGGTTGTTGTAAGAACTTAGTAGGGTCAGGTTTTATTTCCAGAAGAGATGGGCATAAGAAGTCTCTCAAGTTCCTACTTCTGGAGAAACTGAACTGTGGTTTGTCATGGAGCACTTTGGATATCGTGGGATTCTCTTTCAAAAGATACCAATTTTTGTTCAGCGTTTTACGGATACATTGATGGCCTGTGTTGTACTGTGTAGTGAAACGGATCACTGATTTACTTTCTCTAGTGCGGTTATTATGTAGCAGCTGATGTCGTTCAGTATCAGCAAACCTCTTCTGAGCTTTATTTAGAGCTTGTGTTTTGTAACCTCGTTGTTTCAGGCGTTGAGTAATTTCATTGGAATTTACTGTGTAGTCATCATTGGAGCTACAGTTCATGCGAGCTCTGCGGTATTCACCTGCTGGAATATTAGTGATAGTATGATTTGGATGACTGCTGGATGCATGTAAAATTGAGTTTGCAGAAGTCGTTTTCTATGTATTTTAGTGTGCAATTTGTTGTTCTCAATGTAGATGGTAAGGTCTAGGTATTCAATTGCAGTTTTGGAGATGATGTATGTAATCTCAATTCCCCATTTGTTGGGAGTGAGGGAATCGATAAACTGTTTCAGAAGTTCTTCTGGTCCTTGCCAGACAAACAGGATGTCATCGATATACCGGCCCCACATAATGATGTTGTTAGTGAAGTAATTTGATCTTTTTCCCCATAACCAGTGTCTCTCTACCGCACCCATCAGGAGGCAGGCATACGGAGGTGCAAATTTGGCCCCCATGGCCGTACCCTGGAGTTGTATAAAGAAATTGCCATTAAAAAGAAAGTAGTTGTTAAATAGGCAGAATTCCAGCATGTCCAGTATCATGTTGTTTCTGGCTGTAAGGTGAACTGATCTAGTCTGTAAAAATGTTCTAGTTGCTGCAATTCCATCCGTATGTTTGATAGAGGTATAGAGACTGGTAACGTCAATTGAGGAGAGGACATAATCGTCTTGCCAGACTATGTTCTCTAATTTTTGTAGAACATCTTTGGTGTCTTTGATGAAGGAAGGGAGGTCCCGCATAAGGGGTTGTAGTTCTGCATCAATGAAAGCACCCACATTAGAACAGATTGAATCAATTCCTGCGATGATTGGTCTACCTTTGGGTATTCTTCCTGGTTTATGTACTTTTGGTAGAAGGTAGAGGGTTGGAGTAGTCGGATTGTCGATGTACAGGAGTTGTTTTTCTTCCGAGGTTAAGAGGTCTTTTTCATACCATGCATTAAGGAGTTGGAGAAGTTTTGCTTGGATTTCTTTTGTGGGGTTTTGATCGAGTTTGAGGTAGCAGGTTGTATCACTTAGTTGTCTGTGGGCCTCTTCCAAGTAGTCTGAGGTGTTGAGTATGACAACATTCCCTCCTTTGTCCGCTTCCTTGATCGTTAGGTTAGGATCATTTCTTAGTTCTATAAGGGCCTTTCTCTCTTTAGACGTTATATTTTTTGATATGTATCTCTGTTTGGATTGATATTTCTCAAATTCTTTATCCAGATCTTTAGTTACAGCTTTGAAGAACATATCAATAGAATTGCCAGATGGTAGGGCTGGTGTAAATTTAGATTTCTTTTTGAGAGGGTTAGGTCTGGAATGAAAGATGTCTATTCCCAATTCATCAGCAGTAGTAGTCAGGGATTCCAAATTGTCTGGTATAGCATCTGTAGATAGATTTGTCAGAAGGTTGATGTTTTCTAGGTCCTGTGCCGTAAGGTCACTACTTAATTGACCTCTTTCTATTGATGCACGCCGCATGGGGTTGTCTGTGAAGAAAGAGTGCAATTTTAATTTTCTTGTGAACTTGAAAAGGTCAACCTTCGTTTGGACGAGGTCCCAGTAGCCTGTAGGGCAAAAAGATAGACCTTTATTTAGAATTTGATTGTGAGTCTCGGTAAGTATAATTGAGGAAAGGTTGATCACCAGATTGTTAGGCATTATTTCTGAACGTGACTCAGTGTGTTGTGTAGTTCCCTTTTCCTTGCTCTTGTCTGCACACCCACGCTGCTTGTTTTGGTGACGAGAGATTGGGTGGCCTGGTGCGGTTGTCTTGGGCAGTGCCCAGGCGATGTCGTTGAACTTCCTCCCGAAAATTTACCTTTGGACGAGTGTTGCTTGTGGTTGCTGATTCTTCCACAGATTCCGCTTCAGAAGATAAGGGAGTTTCTGTTGAATTACTCATGTGGGTTGATGACATCGTTGTGGTAATGTTGTCATATTTTTGGGCAAAAGTATAGACTCTGCCCGATTGATAGTCAGTCAGGTCTCGTCGGAATTTTCGATTTTTTCTTTGTATTATGTCTTCTTCATGTACATTTAAGATTTTATTTAGAATTTCATAATTTTTTACCATGATTTCACCCCAATTTGCATCCTCGATTCTTTTTGAAAGGGCGTCAACTTCCAGTTTGTTTTTTTCAAATTCTTCTTGGGCTATGTCTATCAGCTGACGTAACATGTTGTTTGAGGCAGTACGTAAGTTATCCTCCCAAAGTTGTAATTTATCAGGAGCCGTAGTCTCTATTGGAGGAAATATTAAAATCCGTAAGCCTCTCGGGATAAGATTATGATCAAGATATTTTTTCAGGGAAGCTCCTTCCCACCATTTTGATGTTTCTTTTTTAGCGGCTTTTTCCAAAGCCTGGAAGGTGCTTTTTGCCGATAAGGGATTTGTAGTACTTGGTAGTTTTGAGATGCCAGCACCAGATGGATCAAAGGCTTCTTCCAATCTGTTATTTCTTCGTTCACGTCGGTTGTCATAGGTGGACATTTTTTCGATGACTTCAGTCCTGTCATTTTGTCGTTGGGTTATAGCCAGAGTTTGCTTTCTGATAAGCGATATATTATAATGAGAAGTTTTTTACAATATATATTTTTTTGATATATTTGTTTATTCTTCAGAATGGCGGGAGTCTGTCACAGGTATCCAGGCAGCAGGATCCTTGTAATATATAGTTTAAAGAAATGTGAATGGCCCAGAGATCCTGATTCTGGATATGAATTCCTAATGTATTGGAGGAACTTTGCTCAAGGCTCTGGACCTTTACAGCCTTGAATAAACAGTTAAGGAAGGGGTTGTGAGCATGTGTTCCTCCTTTCCGGAAAATATATTTTGGTCAATAGGATAATTCCTTGTATAAATACAACACAAAAGTCCTGGTTGGTTTGAGTGAGAATAGTTCTTTTTATTCAACATTTGTTCTGTCCATTTCACTCATTTTTAATATTTCGCAGAATAGATTATTAGGGTAGGTGAACAGCCGACACGTGTTTTGCCCTATGTGGCAAGTACAGCCAGGGCTTTTTCAAGGCTGTATCGGAAAAAAGAAAGAAAAGAATGAAAATGATAGAGCACAAGACTCCCCGGGAAAGAGGGGACACCAAACGAGTGTGCGAATTGATGGAAAGAAATAGAAAAAATATGTTTTTTGTAGGGTTACAAAATTAATTTAAAAAAGTGCCTTAAAGAGAAAAGTTTGTTTAAAAAAGGTTTTCCCTAGGGCCAAAGAGTAACAGAGAAGTAAAACCGCCGTGAACCAAAATTTACATATGCATGCTTTAACTTCAGAAAAAGGAGAAAAAATTGCAAATAAGGTAAAGAAGAGGACAGGAGAGCAACTGGTGCATGGCAAAAAAGTTATAACTTATCGTAGGATATAAGATAAAGGTATTTGAAGAAAGTAATGTGATGAATCTCTTATTGCGCTATTAATCTAAAAATAATAAGTGAGTTCATGCAGGATCAAGTCATGCTAAGTATAAAAAGAGACTGAGTTAGTTAGTAGATTTGCAATACCTAGTCATTACAATCCAACATCTTGGTATCAGCGATTGATCTGTACATTTTCAAACTTGTCATGGGACATTGTATTTTAACATCCAAGTCTGCAAGGACAAACATATTATTTACAACAGGTTCCAAAGCGTCAGATAAAAGCATAATGCAACTTAGATTCTTGGTACTACAATCTCATTTCTATCGTATGGTCCCCAAAAACCGGTGCATAATAATAATTTCCATTTTACTGTATCATTACATCATGGTCGAAGGGAGTATGTTTTAACATGCAAATAATCAATTTATTAAAAAGGGGTACACAAGTTTTTTAGAGCGCAATGAAATCCAGTAGTTCGTAAGATTGCTAAGAAACATAATATCCGGTGGGTTGCAACGAGAGAAGTGTTTAAAACGCTCTTCATAGGCTGAAAGTACATATTGAATTACGGTAGAAATGTGGAGAAGTTATTTTTGTGGCGCTTCACATATATAAATGCAAGCTTACATAACTTGTGCTGATAGATCACGTATAATACAATGGGGATTGCCCTGTCTGCATTTTCCCAGTAAATTATGTATCAATAACTAGTGCAAGCAGGATAGTTCCGCTCGGAAGGGTCAAAGAATTGAACACTTAAAATGACGGGGGTACAGGCTGGAGTGCGCACTTGATGATAGCATCTTAATAAGAGCAGTGTAATTAACTATCAGGGATTGCTTAAGGTAACCGCTGCTTTGGCACGAGTCCGGTCGGAACGGAGAGAGCGGCCATGTTGGGGTACAGCAGGCACTTACTTGGGGGTCGTTGAAGAGATGGTCTCTCGTGGGGTCTCTGGATAAATCCTTGTCGCTATGCGATAGTAATGCTGTCGCCATCTTAAATATGACATGTAGCCGAGGTGACCCGGAAGTGAACTTACAACGTGACCGGAAGCAGAGTTTCGAATCAAAGGCAAACGGGAATATATTATATATAACAAAGCGTAATTATTATTGTGCAGTAGATGCCAAATGTAGAAGAGGAAAAAAGAATGTAGTGAGACAAAGTGTGCAAAAGACATACTAAGTTTCATGTGTGTATTAGCGAGATGGGGGCGATCATTTGGAGAAGCTAAGCAGATTAGAGCGTGTGAGCGCCACCGCCATATTGGAATGGATACTGAGAATGAAACAAGTCAACGGAAACTCCCTTTAATTTTGGTTCACGGCGGTTTTACTTCTCTGTTACTCTTTGGCCCTAGGGAAAACCTTTTTTAAACAAACTTTTCTCTTTAAGGCACTTTTTTAAATTAATTTTGTAACCCTACAAAAAACATATTTTTTCTATTTCTTTCCATCAATTCGCACACTCGTTTGGTGTCCCCTCTTTCCCCGGGGAGTCTTGTGCTCTATCATTTTCATTCTTTTCTTTCTTTTTTCCGATACAGCCTTGAAAAAGCCCTGGCTGTACTTGCCACATAGGGCGAAACACGTGTCGGCTGTTCACCTACCCTAATAATCTATTCTGCGAAATATTAAAAATGAGTGAAATGGACAGAACAAATGTTGAATAAAAAGAACTATTCTCACTCAAACCAACCAGGACTTTTGTGTTGTATTTATACAAGGAATTATCCTATTGACCAAAATATATTTTCCGGAAAGGAGGAACACATGCTCACAACCCCTTCCTCGTCAAAATCCTGTGTTTATCCACAGGAGTAGTATTTGGAAAAACTGCCTCCAGCTGGTCAAATTTCTCTGCAAGCCAATAAGGTAAATCGTCCTTATTTGGTGGGCGCTTGCCCATCACCGAATTAACCATGACAGGACTTATAGTAACACCGCCTGCTCCAGCTGGATGGGCTGCAACTCCAGGCGGGGCTGCTGGATGTTGCCTGTAACATATTGTACTAAAGCTCTGTGCACTCGTATTAAAGACGAATGCATATGACGCAGTTCAGCGACTGCCACTGTCATATAACGCGGATGTGGAGTATACCCGGCCAAGACAGGCCAAGTGGCTCCATCAATTGATAAGGGGCCTAAACGAACCGCGGTAACCGGTTGGGGGAGGACGCCATCAAACCAAACACGGTGTTGCCACGCCGTGAGAGGTACTTCAAGATTCCTATACGGTCTATAGTTATTAGGAACAACGGTGGCTTCATATTCATGAAACAAATTATCAGCCCCATCGACCGCAGGAAAAGTGACCCAAGAGTAAAACATCTCAAAGTGGTAAACTGGATCTGCTTGTACCACAAAAATCAAATCGACACCCGCGTCAGGCACCCCATACACTGTTAAGTGAGCTCGGAGCGCAGCGCGGCTATGTGCCGCAATTTGTACAGCCATTATAAGGCTAAAAGTTTTCGAAAACCTAATATGTGGCAGCACAATAGAGGGTATTTATTAAGAAACCTTTTACTAACTTCAAGCTTGAAAGAACCTATAAAAACGTCAATATAGGAGGTATCACCGTCACACACGCTTCCGGAAGCGTTTGTGAAGGGAGTTGTGGACAAGCACAAGTACTACTCAAGCGTCTCGCAGATAATCGAGCCCACTCGTTGGTTGCGCCATGTTGTAGGGATTCTGTACATACACAGAGCTATGCACAGGATAATAGGACCTCGGAATATAGTGGTGAGCCTACCATATACCTTAGCACCTAACACCCCAATCCGACTAGCTTTAGCGTCTCCTTAGCAACAATGCTGCTAATTATTAGACAACCCAGAACACGGTATCTCTCTCTCAGGACTCGCAGAAGCAAGGACACCCTTTCATTACTCACTCATACTTGTCCACAACGTGCGTAATAAGAGACACTGTATAGTTTAAAATGTTTATTTTAACTAACGTGCTCTAAGGTACAGTACACGTGTCAGTACTAACAGCATAATGCATAAGAATAAAACAATAAGCATAGTTACAATTCCATAGAATATAAACGGGGAAAGCATTTCATAAAGCTGTCAATATTTATAGCCAAATGAGTACACCACCCTCCCCGTGCTCGTATCTAGTTTATTAGAAAAACAGAAGACCTCTGGGCTTTGGCTGGCAGACCCCCATACCTCAATATCTAGATACAATGGGTTACATCATCAGACAAGCACTGCTCTTCTCTCTGGAAAGGTTCCTCTCCAAGTGTCTCCAACAGTGAAAATCACAATATTAAAGGCACCCGAATTCCTTCAGTGCAGTGGCATTTAGTGTTATGTCTTATTACGAGGGTCTGACCAGATCAGCAAGAACAAGGCACATTGTTTTCCGACCTTGTACACAATGTTCAGACGCAACCCAAAAGCAACAAGGAAGAATGTGAAAGGCAGATAGTCCCAAAATAGCAAAGGCTGGGGGGCACAAAGTAACGTGCGCAAAGAGGCATCATGGCAGCCAGGCCTAAGCTAACTTAGCAATGCAAATCACACGAGTCCACAAACCACACGACAGTTCTCTCACTTGTGAAAATCTGTGATTCAAAACTGTATCGTTTGATTGATTATTCATATACTAAAGAAATAGATAAAGGCAAATTGATAAGTAATAAGAGTCTGTCATTATTGATGAATATGATTAATGTGATTTAATTTTAGTTTGTTTGAAGAATATTCCCTTTGTTGTAGGTCCTCATAAGGGGGGGTATTATCCGTCTTTATAATAGTTAGTCCCTAACAACTCATTCAAGGTTCATCAGAGGACCAAGTTGTTGAAGGTATCGACCACATTTTATTTAGTAGGAAAAGTACGGTGGTTTGAAATTGGTCATTAATATAGAGTAAAATGTACTCACACGCTTTCCGCTGCATCAACGCTAAATACAGTGTGAAAGGGTGCCTTATTTACAAGGCAGTATTAAGCCACGTTAAGTGGCTTAACGCTGCCTTGTAAATAAGGCAAGGCCCCTGCCGCCATCACAACCTCACTGAAAGTGACGTTGTGGTGGCGATAGGGGCTTGTAAATATGCCTCTATGTTTCACACCATCAGTACTGCTAGAACTGACAGTATTGTGAGCCAATCCTTTGCTGCATTAGCATCAACATTTTTGAATGCTTTACCTAGAAGCCTTATGGTCCTCTCTGACAAGGCCTCATTTAGACAATATTTACTATCTTTATAGTCAAACAGGACTGTGATATCAATGATGGCTTCTCGATCAAGGGTATCATAAATTTACTGCCCTCTCCTCCTGTATTGATTACCTGCTTTCTAGTCTTCTCTATTCTTGGCGGAGTTTCAATTTGTTGGTTGCTGGAGATTTTAATACAAAGATGGGGGGGGGGGGCACTAGACCATATCGAAGCCTCACCCTCTGAACTGTTCTGCCAACCTTTTTGTGGGGACTGTGATGCCAGGGGCATTTTACTTTTTCCCATTCTAGTTAGCCAGTTAGTTGTATAATGCCTTTGATTTTCTCGATTATGATGCCTCTAAACTTGTCACTTTTACTGGGAAAGGACAGTGCTCCATCATTGATTATGTTTTTACTTCTAGAGATATGTCTACTAGAATTGTTGAGGGTGGTGTCATTACCAATGTTTTAGTGATCATAATGCTCTCCACCTCTCCATTAATTATCCTGTGCTGGCTCATAAGGGCACCTTGGTGTGTAACGCCATAACAAAATTTAAAGACAATCTGAACAGACTGGTATGGAGGCACGCTGACACAGTTCTGGTGTTAGCCGATTAGCGGCAGGTAGCCTGACCAATATTTCTAAAGGCCTCTCCATGCAAGTCGACAGACGCTTGGTAGTTGATTCATTTGTAGCCCTGGGAGTCACCTTAAGAACGATTCTCACACAACAGGTCAGGGGAGATGTTCAAGGTTTCTGGTTTGATAAAGCCTGTAGGTTGTTATGTAGGAAACTACACCTTTCCCTAGAGAAAATTCCTGGGAAAAGGGTGGAAATAGCTAATTGTAGAAGAGACTACTAACAGACATTGAAGGGGAAACGACCATTACCACGAAGTCTAAACCACGCAATACCTTTACTACGAAATCTTAACCAAGGGTAAGTCTTTACAACGCAAGCCTTTACAACGCATATGCCATTACCACGAATGTCTTTACCACGCAAGCCTTTACCACGCATTTTAGGTTTGGAAAATTACCCTGCATGCCTTTACCATGCATTTCTTATTTAAGTATTTAGGTAAGTATATGGTGTAGGATTTTGAAAAATATAAATAATTTGTTAAAAGTTATTAATATGTATGAATATTTTTAATTAAAATATTTTTAGAATTTTTATTATAATTACAGTAAAATCAACCTTTTGGGACGGGTTGTGAGGACAATAGGGTTATTGGGTAGGGAAGTATATTGATACTCAGATATACATTTTTATACATGAGTATTAATTTATAGACATTAATGTTAAATTATAAATAATATTATTTTTAATATTTTAATAATTTTAGAGCTAATACTACACTCACCTGTAGAGCTGGGATGCAAGTTATTTGGGGCTAATGGGTGGGGAAGTGTATTGATACCCAGGTATTAATTATAATACCTGTGTATTAATTAATAGGTGTTAAAATCAATTTAAGTTTAATGATATTATATGTTTGAATTTTTTTTTTAAACTATAACGCTCACCTTTAGGGATGGGATACAAGGGATATAAGGCTAATGGAAGTGTATGACTACCCAGGTATTAGTTTTAATACATGTGTATTAAATAATAATCACTAAAATATATTTAATTTTAATTTTACTATTGCATTTTAATAACATTTTTATCAATTACAACGCTCACCTTTAGGGACAGGATGCAGGGGATATAGGTGTGAGGGGTGGGGAATATTTTAATACCTAGGTATTAATTTCAATACCTGGGTATTAATTCATAGACATTAAAATACATCTAAATTTAATTTCACTATTAAACTTAAATATCTTTTAAACAACTCCATATCTTATCTTTAGGGCAGGATGCAAGGGATATGGAGTATTGGGTGGGGAAATATATTAATACCCAGGTATTAATTTTAATACCCATTGGTTTATTAATTTTCATTAAAATATATATATATATATAAAATACTATCATTGAACTTAAATTTAAAAAAATTAAACTCCAAGACTTACCTTTGGGGCAGGCTGCAAGGGGTATAGGGGCAATGGGCATGGAAGTGTATTAATGCCCAGAAATTAATTTTAATACCCTGAGTATTAATTATAGCAGACAAATTTGTATTTTTTTAAAAAGAAAATATCACTTAAGTGAGTATATTTATTAAGACATCTACTTCATTTTTTAGAACAAAAATTTTGAATTTTATAAATAATTCTAATGTAAAAAACTTTGCATTACAGTAAGAATTAAGGGCTCATTACGATGGCGGTGAGACTGCCACCGACAGCCTGTCGGTGGCAGTCTCACCGCCATCGTAAGCATGGTTTCTGCCGCCACATTAGGATGGCAGGCGGAGGGGTTGCGGTCGGAGACACCGACCGCCACGGATCCGACGGGCTCAAGGAGCCCGTCGGATTGTCGAAGGGCACTCTTATCCCTACAATGGTGGCAGTGCCTGCCAGGCACCGCCGTAGGGATTATGATGTCCCTCCCCGCCAGCCGTTTCATGGCTGGTTACCCCCCATGAAAAGGCTGGCAGAAAGGGACATTGGGTGCCCATAGCGGGCCCCCCTTTCCCCCTAGTCCTCAGTGTTGGGTTTTGGGGGGGCACCTATGGTGCCCCCCTACATATTCCTGCATAGCCTGCAGCACATGCCTCAATAAAAGAAATGCACTTTGGGACCGCCTTGAAGGCGGTGGCATTGTAATTCGGGGTGCCAGACCACCAACAGCTTGTCCGGCGGTCCCATCCCGATACAATGGCGGTCGGACTTAAGTCCGACCGCCATCATGATCAGCCCCCAGGAGTCAAAGAAAAACACCATGCTTCTTTTTTTTAATTTTATTTACCAACAGAATAAAAATAGACAAATAATTTTTCTATTGCAACACTCACCTTTGGGGAGGGGTTGCAGGGGATAAAGGGGTGATAGGGGAGCATTTTAATATCTAGATATTAATATTAATACCTGGGTATTAATTCATTGACATTAAAATACATCTAAATTTAATTTCAGCATTAAACTTAAATACATTTTTAACAACTCAATAACTTACCTTTAGGGCAGGATGCAAGGGATATGGGGTAATGGGTGGGGAAATGTATTAATACCCAGGTATTAATTTTAATACCTGATTATTAATTATAACAGACAAATTTGTATTTTTTTAAAAAAGAAACAATAACATAATTTTTGTGAGAATATTTATTAAGACCGCTATTAAATTTTTTAGAACACAATTTTTGAATTTTATAAATAATCATAATGTAAAAAACGTTGCATTACAGTAAGAATTAAGAGAAAAAGTAAAAAACCATGTTTCTTTTTTTAAATTTTATTTACAAACAGAATAAAAATAGAAAAATAATTAAAAAAATATAAATCAATATAAAACATTTATTAAAAATAAAATGAGATTTATTGTAATAAAGTAACTTTTTTTTAAAGATTGTAGAAAGTAGTTTCCAATGCTTTTACATTATTTTCAGTGGTGAAAATTGTCCTTTTTTCCTTTCTACTGTTAGGCCTCACATACGTGGTGTGTGTCTGATTTTACAGGTCTGTGGAGCATCGCCATCAAGATCGGAAGCAAGGAAGAGCTGTGGTCAGGTAAGAATTATTTTACTTATAATTTTAAGTATATAGGTGACTAGGTCTAGTGTAAGGATAGAGGGGGGAGGTAGTTAGATTACAGTTAGGGCCCAATTCCGATGCGGTTAGGAAGGCCTCCTAACTGCATTTGCTCCTTCCGAATCGGATCGGGAACCTGTCTTTACGACCGAATCGGAAAGGTTTCCGACCGACCGAGTACGATGCGAGTTAGGCGTTAGGAATATCCCAATCCGAACCCGATGAAATTCAGAATGACCGAGCCGTACGGAGCAGAATCGTACTTCTCTACGGGGCGCATTTCCAAACGACCGAGTACGATGCTGGATTCGGTCAGCCTTTCTGAATCGTGTCGTCCGACTCGAATCAGCAGTCGGAATCAGACTTTGGGTGACCGTAGCGGGTCCCCATGCACCCAGAGCCTTCCCAGTCGGGCCTGTGGGGGTACCCATGGGTCCCCCCTTACCAGCCATGCACAGTGTGGCAGGCACCAGGGGGTGCCCGCCACAGGGTGCCCGATATTCCCCAGCCACCCCTTTCTTTAATGAGAGCCTATGCATTCAGTTGGAACATAGGCTCCAATTGAAGTCAATGGGAGTCCGTCCTAATCGTATTTAGAAGCATCCGGATGCATCGTACTCGGTCGGTCGAACTCTCCCGATCCGAGTGGGTCAGAAACCATTCCCAAACCCATTCGGTCGGGAAGATTTCCTAACCGCATCGGAATCGGGCCCTTAGTAGGAAAACCAATGTCTGTGTTGTTTTTACTACATTTTCATTTCCATATAGGTTGTGTTTGCATGCTCTCATCGGGATGGGTGCTTCTTTTCAAAAGTAGGTTTAAAAAAGTGGGTAAAGAAATGTATATCACATTTTTATATTTATTTCGAAGAAAAGTAACATTTGAATTTTTTTTTTTGCGACACTTTTTTAACAATTGTGTATAGTTTTTTTTTTTTAAACAAAGACCAAGTGGCTGCTTGGGAGAATTGGAAAATCGAACACCGTATTCAACCGAACCTTTTTTGAAAGAACAATGCTTTAGATATTCCTAAAGTTCTTTTACTTTGGGAAATGGTGTGCCAAATTCTTTTTTTTGTTTCTAGGACTTTCTTTTCTGAAAAGTGAAGACAACTGAAATTGGACAATTCTTTTTGTTTTGAAGGATTTTTTTTTATGGTTATTTCTTTCACTAACTCTTGGATTTTTTGAGGTACTTTGGTTTTGGGAGTTGTGTTTTTTATGAAGATGGTTGTAGTGGAAAAACCATACTTATCGCGACATGGTTTTTTTGATGGATGTAGGTTTTCCTGTATGGAATTTTGGACTAGAGTAGGCTCTTGATGACAGGTGGTTTTGAAAAGTCACCAAGGTTTGCAAAAAAGAAGACAGCTACCAGTAGGAACCCCAAAATTCCATTAATTTAGATGAAAAAAACTGCACAAATATCATTTGAGTAGTGGGACTTTAAAACTGGCATGTAATTTAGGTAGTTGTTAGTAGGGGTTAGAAATGTAATATATATGCAGGACTGTGTAGGTAATCGGAAGCCATCATCAACAAAAATTGTTGCATTTTACCCAATAGCCTATCGGACATTTCTTTACTTTTTTGGGTTCAGGCTACCTGACAGTGATTGCGCAAGTCTCATTTCTTAGAATCTTTGTTCCTTCTTCAAAAGTTCCAAGAAATTATATAGGTTCGGTTGATGTCTGCCAATTGTAGAAGGAATTGTGCCATCCCTGTTTGGCATTGCTAGTTATTTGTACCACCCTCTGAACAGGTTGTTTAGTAGTTCCACCATTCAATGGGAAACCTTGCAACCTGACCTCTTTCAATGGCCAACCCATGTATCTTCAAAGTAATTTAGTAAGGGTGCCAATTTGTCTACATTTGTGGGTAAAAAAATTCTGATTCAGTAATTGAAGTGTAGAACTCGTCTACACTGTTACGTGGTAAAAGCATTTAATTTTTTAAGCAGTTAATTTTCTTAAATCATACTGTAATTTACTGCTTGCCATGTAATCCTCAATCCTCATGGATGTTTTTTTTCTGAATTTTTCGCCAATATGCCTGGGAAAAGTGAAAAAAACATCCTTGAATTTGGGTTTAAGGGTAGAATTTGGTGACTGTATTATTCATTATCAACATTATCAACTGAAAATCAATTATCGCTTTTCTAGGACTTTTACTCATTGTTTTGGATTTGATCAGTGATAAAACCTCAGTGTAAGTTAAGGATTGCTTGTCAGGAAGTAAGCTATACACTAATGCAACAGATGTGTTAATTATGTTTGCATGAATATTATACATATGGGTGAATGGATGGGGTGCTGACTTAAATGTCCAATCCATCATCCAATTATCACTATTCTCAAGGGTGACCAGGTTATGGGTTGTGCTAAAAATTAATTTTCATTTCAGAGGGTTTTCATTGTCATGCAGGAGGAAAGGTGCATCACAGAAAGTCACAATTAATTCATGGGGGATGTTAATGTCTCCAAAGGTTTGGGGAGGTAACACGTTGGGGATTACTTGCCAGTTTTTGTCTCTGGACCATTCTCCTAGGGTTGGGAATGGTGAGTGTGCTACTAGCAACGTGCATGGGAATGTTATGGGCAACCTCCCTCAAAACTAAGAGCTTCATTATGATGCCGGTCGGAAAGCATTCCGACTGACTCCTTGTCGGAATCGTTTCCGACTAACTCGGGTTCGGGGAGTCCGACCTACCGATTACGATGGTTCCAAACACCGTTCGGTCGGACTCCCATTGACTTCAATTGGAGCCTGTGTTCCGATCGACAACACATACTTCCATTGAAGAAAGGGGTAGTTGCGGAAAACCTTGCACCCTGTGGCGGGCACCCCATGGTGCCTGCCATACTATGCATGGTTGTAAAGAGGGGACCCATGGGTACCCCCATGGCCCCCAACCGGAGGCCTCCAGGTGAAGGGGGGCCTGCTATGGGCCCCCAAAGTCGGTTTCCGACAGCCATTCTGTGTCAGACAAACCGAGTCGGAAAGGCTGTCCGAATCCAACATCATAATTGCTCGGTCGGAAATGCGGTGCGTAGAGCTGTAAGATTCGGCTCCGACCGACTCGGTTTCTCCGAATGCCGGTCGGAACCGAGTCAGAAAGACCGAACGGTTGCCTTCCATCGTAATCAGGTGGTCGGAAATATTTCCGAGTCAGTCGGAAACATGGGTTCCGACACGGTTTAGGTAAAACCGAATGCCGTTCGGAGCCTTTCCGACCAACATCGTAATGAGCCCCTCCGCCGCAAGGCTCATTGAAGGTGCGGGCTAGTAGTTTAATTTGTTGTACATTTTCACATACTTCAATTTCCATTGCAGGGTGGTTATGTTCAGTTATCCTAACAACGGTGTCTTCCAGAGTAACGGCTCTGCCTGTGCAATGGGAAGAAAATATTGAATGCACCTCCAATGACTCCTGGGCTCAGTCATCCTCTCCTTACAGTAGAGATATCCACCATACTTTAACAGCCTGTTTCCTCTTCCCGACTTTACTGAAGTAGCTTGATGAGTTGAAGACATTGCTGGTAGATCTGTTGAAAAAGAAAAATAGAAAAATCCATCATTATATGTTTTTATTATTTTTATGTATTTCTTTTCTTCTGGTGTTTTGCCTGGTAAGAGAAAGAGAAAACATTGTTAATTGTTGTGGTTTGTGCAGAAAAGGAAAAGTTAAAATACCCTGCTGGACTTTAAAAAAGTTGTGGTACGTTGTCTCTTTGGTTGCAGGCAAACTATTTGGGTTAGGCTAATGGATATTTATGTGTATTTTATTACCTGAGGATGAAATGGTTTGTGGCTTGTTGAAGGAAGGTAGTGATACTTGGTACTTCAAGTTGATAGTTGTTTTTTGGGTTTTACTGGCACTTTTGAACACTGTTTTCTTCTGTGAAAAAGAAAACAAATTCAATTTTATTTTTTCTAACATGCATGACAATATATGGTGACTATCTTTTTATTCTCTCTGTTATTTTCCTATGCTTACTTTGAATTTTATGAATTTCCTGTAAAATCTGTTATGTTTTCTGATGATTTGCCAATGGTATTTTTGATAGCGATATATATTTAAGTAAAAAGAAATCATGTTTAAATAGTGTATTATTTCATAATTTATTTTAAAACCACGGTCTCTGACCAACACCTGCCCTGAGGTACATACCCAGCGCAGTTAGAATAGTAATTCTGCCCTCCAGTCACAGTCCAGCACCTGCCCTGAGATAACCAGCAGAGTTAGAATAGTCATTTTGCCCCCAGTCACTGTCCAGCACCTGCCCTTAGGTAAGCCTCCTACAGAGTTAGAATACTAATTTTGCCCCCAGTCACTGTCTAGTGCCTGGTCATGGGGTAAGTACCCAGCAGAGTTAGAATATTAATATTGCCCCGGTCACTGTCCAGCACCTGCCCAGAGGAAAGCAACCTGCAGAGTTAGAAGACTAGTCAGTCAGTCAGTCAGAAAACTTTATTCGGCAACTTAATGCCATAAAAGTGCACATATAAGACAAGGAAAATACATTTACATTTCATTTGCCTTTTCCTTAGGAGAGAGCCTTATAATTAAAATGTTAATGTTAATGTTAATGAAATTTATAAAAGCGCACGAATACCCGGAGGTGTCTTGGCGCTGAGGACCACAGTGAGCACATTTAGCGTCTAGACCTGAAATAACCAGGTCTTTAACTTTTTCCTAAAACTCACTAAGGAGCTAGCATTCCTGAGTTCCATTGGAAGGGTGTTCCAGAGTTTGGAGGTGCCATAGTGAAAGCTACGGCCACCCCAATGCGCCGTGCGGATTCTGGGGACTGTAAGAAGTCTAGCCCCCTCCGAACGTAAGTGTCTGGTAGGTTTGTACCATACAAAGAGATTCTGGAGAAAAGAAGGACCTGCACAATTCAAAGCTTTGTAGGCAAGACACAGAGCCTTAAACTTAATACGCTGGGAAACAGGGAGCCAGTGCAAATTGCGGATTTCCTTAGATACCGTTATATGCCTGGGGATGTTAAGCAAAAGACGAGCAGCTGAATTTTGGACCGTCTGAAGCTTCTTTAAACACTGCTTCTGCACATTCAAATATAGCCCATTACAGTAGTCCAACTTGGACTGAATAAGAGAGGTAACTACCGTTTTTCTGGTATCCACAGGGATATACGGAAGTATCTTCCTTATTTTCTTTATAAGAAAATAGGAGGCCGAGACGATGGTGTTGGTCTGCTGACAAAGTGTTAGTTTATTGTCAATCCAAACACCTAGATTCTTAACTTTAGCTGCTGGTATGGGAGGTGTACCCATCTCTGCCGGCCACCACAGATTACCCCAGGTTGGCTGCATATTACCAAAGATCAAGACCTCGGTTTTTCCAGAATTGAGTTTGAGGCAATGTGCACTCATCCATTTGTTGATAGTACCCATACAGTTTTGAAACTGCTGGATGGGAGAGGTTTGATGTTTGTATGCAGCTACCACAATCTGAGTATCATCAGCGTATGACGTCAAACTAAATCCAAATTCACGGATCAATGGGGCCAGTTCAGAAACGTAGATGTTGAACAAAGAAGGACTTAGTGAACTGCCCTGTGGCACACCACATGGCAAGATATAAGGGGCCGAGTCAAAACCATCAAGTGACACCGTTAATCTCCGATCCTTCAGGAAGGAAGACAATAGTGCCAAGGCAGAGCCCCCTACTCCCAACTTCTCTAACCTCTGCTGCAAAAGAGTGTGATCAACCGTGTCAAAAGCGGCCGATAAATCGAGGAGCACAAGAGCAGCTGTGCCTCTTACGTCCATTACCGCTCTAATCTCTTCGGTAGCTTTAATAAGTGCCGTTTCCGTGCTGTGTTCTTTACGAAACCCAAACTGTGAATGGTCCAGCAAGTTGTTATCCCTAATGAATTGAGTTAATTGAGTGTTCATGATTTTATCCACTATTTTTGCCGGTGTAGGCAATCTGGCTATGGGTCGATAGTTATTGGGGTTAAATGCATCTAAGGTCGGTTTTTTAACAAAGGGAGGATGGACGTCTCTTTCCAACTAACAGGGAAGGTACCAGAGGTAAACATAGAGTTGAAGATATCTACATACCCTGGACTCACCAGATCCACTATTTCTTTAAGAAGTGCTGGTGGGCACGGATCCATAGGAGATCCTGACCTGGCTTCGTTTAAGAGTTTTTCTACTACTTCCAAGGAAACGGGGGAAAAAGTAATCAGAGTACTTTTATCGAGGTCGGGACAGTTTGCTGGGGCCGAAAAGCATGGCCCTGGGCCATCCTTAAAGGCTTTAAAAATATCCAGGACTTTAGATTTGAATGTTGCAGCAATATCATTGCAGAACTTTTGGTTGCCCTTCTTTTCTGTCTTATAGGGTAAAGTAAGTTTGTTTATTACCAAAAATAATTCCTTAGAGGAATTATTGGCTGCCTTAATCTGATGAGTAAAATAATTCCTTTTTTCTGATATAAGTGAGTTTTTATAATTCACTAAAGCCAGCCTATATGCTTGCTTTTCCGGCTCGTGATAGTTTGTTCGCCAACGACGTTCCATTCGGCGACAGTTTTGTTTTTCTTTCCGAAGTGATTCCGAAAACCAGGGTGCGGAAGGGGTATTTCTATTTCTAGATACTATTTTAGTGGGTACCGAGGCGTTAACTGCATCAAGAATCCAGTTAGTGTGATTGGTGACCGCTAAGTCCACATGGCCCAGAAGTTGAGGTGGTGAACTCTCCAAGTGGGCGCGAAGTATTGTTTTATCCACTTTACTCCATGCCTTACAAGAAGAAACAGGTAGTTTAGTAATGCCAACCTGTCTCGCCGTGGTGCATGGAAGACAGAACTTAATTAGTGAGTGGTCTGACCACGTCAGCGGGAGGATTTCTTTTACTATGAGCCCATGAACCGTGGAAAAACACCATCCAGTGTGTGCCCAGCCTCATGGGTAGGGGATTCCACTAACTGGGTTAATCCGACTGCTCCAAATGTATCTAAAAGCACTGCCGTTTCTCTATTATCTTTATCTTCTAGATAAAAATTAAAATCTCCAAGGATAGTAAAGTCCTTATTTAAAAAAATAGGTTCGAGGAGGGTATCAAGGTCAGTTATAAATGCATTTCTGGAGCCTGGTGGTCGATATATTAAGATGCCTCTAAAGGTCAGCTTAGGGTTAAGTTCAAATGTGAAGTGGAGGGCCTACGCCGGCCACACGCTTGACCCCGTCTTCTCGTCCAGCAAGCACATCTCCTTCAGCCACGCCACCGGACTCCACTGGACCGACCACAGCTGCGTCCACTTCAGCTTCAGAAAGACTGCGACCCACCACCACCCGCAACAGGTTCCCCGCCGGAGCTGGAGCAAGATCACCGCCGAGCAGCTCACCGCCTCCCTTAGCCAGAACACACCCACCAACACAACGGACCCAAACGAAGCAGCCAGCAACCTCGCCAAGTGGCTGACCGCCTGCGCCGACGACCTCGCACCACTAAAAACCCTCCCAGCAGACCCGGAAGCAAGAAAACCCCTTGGTTCACCAACGAACTCAAGGAATCCAAGAAGAACTGCCGCACTCTCGAGAGAACCTGGCGACTCGACCAGACCACAGACAACAGGACCGCCCTCAAACACGCCACCCGCAAACACCACCAGCTGATCCGTGCCACCAAGAAGTCGGCACTCAAAGAACGACTGGACAACAACGCCCATGACAGCAAGGAACTTTTCAGCATCGTCAAAGAGTTCTCCAACCCCAGCGCCGGAAACAACGACATCACCCCCTCGCAAGACCTCTGCAACTCACTCTCCGCGTTCTTCCACCGCAAGATCACCGACATACATAACAGCTTCGACGCACAAACCACGCACCCTACCGCCGAACCAACGCCCGCCACCACCACCCTCTGCAACTGGACCCCGATCAGCACCGAAGACACCACCCGCACGATGAACTCCATCCACTCCGGATCACCAACCGACCCCTGCCCACACCACGTCTTCAACAAAGCCGACGCCACCATCGCACCCCATCTCCGGGACATCATCAACTCCTCCTTCCACACCGCCACCTTCCCGGAGAGCTGGAAGCACGCCGAGCTTACCGCCCTCCTGAAGAAACCAACGGCGGACCCCACCGACCTCAAGAACTACCGTCCCATCTCGCTCCTTCCGTTTCCGGCCAAAGTCATCGAGAAGACCGCCAACAGACAGCTTGCCGCCTTCCTCGAGACGAATGGATCCTCGACCCCTCGCAGTCCGGGTTTCGGGCCAACCACAGCACCGAGACCGCCCCTTATCGCAGCCACCGACGACATCAGAACCCTAACCGACAACGGGGAAACAGCTGCCCTCATCCTCTTGGACCTCTCCGCGGCGCTCGACACCGTCTGCCACCGCACCCTAGTGAAGTGCCTCAGCAACATCGGAATCCGAGAGAAAGCACTGGAATGGATCATCTCGTTCCTCGCCGGTAGAACCCAGAGAGTCCGCCTCCCCCATTCAGTTCCGAAGCCACCGAAGTCATCTGCGGCGTTCCACAAGGATCTTCACTCAGCCCAACCCTCTTCAACGTCTACATGAGCCCCTCGCAGCCATCGCACGCCAACACAACCTCAACATCATCTCCTACGCCGACGACACCCAGCTGATCCTCTCCCTCACCAACGACCCCACCACCGCCAGAGCCAACCTACACGACGGGATGAGAGATGTCGCCGACTGGATGAGGAACAGCCGCCTTAAACTGAACTCAGACAAGACGGAAGTCCTCATCCTGGGCTCATCACCCTCCGCCTGGGACGACTCCTGGTGGCCCCCGGCCCTGGGCACCGCACCCAAGCCAACGGACCACGCACGCAACCTGGGCTTCATCCTGGACTCCTCCCTGTCGATGACCAGACAAGTCAACGCCGTCTCATCTTCATGCTTCAACACTCCTGCGCATGCTCCGCAAGATCTTCAGATGGATCCCCACTGAAACCAGGAAGACCGTCACCCAGGCACTCGTCACCAGCCGACTGGACTATGGGAACACCCTCTACGCCGGAACCACAGCCAAACTTCAAAAAGACTCCAGCGCATCCAGAACGCCTCCGCACGACTCATCCTGGACATCCCCCGACACAGCCACATCACCGGACACCTGAAAGACCTGCACTGGCTCCCCGTCAGCAAGAGAATCACGTTCAGACTCCTCACCCACGCACACAAGGCCCTCCACGACCTGGGCCCAAAGTACCTCAACGACCGCGTGACCTTCTACACGCCCACACGCCAGCTACGATCAACCAGCCACGCCCTCGCCACCGTACCACGCATCCGCAGAACCACCGCCGGAGGAAGATCCTTCTCCTACCTGGCAGCCAAGACCTGGAACTCCTCCCCACTCACCTTCGGCGAACCCAGGACCATCTCTCCTTCAGGAAGCAGCTCAAGACCTGGCTGTTCGAGCAGTAACTTACCCCCTCCCCCAGCGCCTTGAGACCCTCCCGGGTGAGTAGCGCGCTCTATAAATGCCGTGATTGATTGATTGATTGATAGGAAGGAGTAGAGACAGGATAGTAGGTGACTAAAAGGTGTTCTCTAAAAATAATAGCCACTCCACCGCCTCTTTTTAGTGACCTATCTACTCTAATTGCTCGAAACCCTACAGGGGTGGCAGTAATAAAATCAGGATCTGAGGCAACATCTGCCCAAGTTTCTGTTATAAATAATATATCCAGATCCAAATTTTCTATAGTGAAAGCTACCTCATATTTATGCTTTGCTAATGATCTGGCGTTAACCAGGCCACCGCTTAAGGAGCTATTTAAAGACTTATTAGAGTAGTGGTTCTGAAAGGTTTGGCAAGATTGCAAGGCCATAATGCCTTGTGTTTGTGGGAGCGAAAAGCCGCATATGCAGCTGGTCACTCTTTCCCCAGGGCCCACTAAACAACAATTCTCCCTCATTCTATTAAGAGAATTTAACTCTCTAGCGGAATAACTTACTGTTTGGGTGGACATTAAACCAGCGTTTCCAGCACTGGGCGCGGTCCAGACGTGGACGGGCGCAGACGGGCTTGCCTTAGGCGCGCCTTCGGCGCGCCAGCGGCGTGCCCGCTGCGCGCGTCCGCTGCGCGTTCGCACCATCAGGTGATTAAATAGTAACTTCCGTGGGACGACTAGACTGCGTCCTCCCCGGAAGTGCGGACAGCTGGGATGAAGGGTCCGCCCTCCGCTCAAACGGCACGTCAGCCGCGGCAGAACGGGGTCGGCCCAAAGATGGAAGGTGTGCAGAATAAACTGCAGAAAGATGTAGGGAGCGGCAAGCAGCAGAACAGGTAAATAAAATCAGTGCAGCGTGTTGCCCAAACATAAAAACATAAGAAGCTTAAAAACAGAGTCAAGAGCAGTGCAAGATAAAACGACGTAAAAATAGCAGAGGTACTAGGCGCTAGCAGGGCTTACGTGGAGTCCGCTGCGCGTTCGCACCATCAGGTGATTAAATAGTAACTTCCGTGGGACGACTAGACTGCGTCCTCCCCGGAAGTGTGGACAGCTGGGATGAAGGGTCCGCCCTCCGCTCAAACGGCACGTCAGCCGCGGCGGAACGGGGTCGGCCCAAAGATGGAAGGTGTGCAGAATAAACTGCAGAAAGATGTAGGGAGCGGCAAGCAGCAGAACAGGTAAATAAAATCAGTGCAGCGTGTTGCCCAAACATAAAAACATAAGAAGCTTAAAAACAGAGTCAAGAGCAGTGCAAGATAAAACGACGTAAAAATAGCAGAGGTACTAGGCGCTAGCAGGGCTTACGTGGAACACCACATCCATGATAGCAATCAGTGGCCAAGTTTCTAGAATACTTATGATGCAAATACATCAGAACCCTGATGAAGTGCAATGTGCATTTTAGTGCAAATACATCTTATAAAGTACAAAATGCAATATACAAATAGAAACAATGAAAAGATTAAGAAACCCTGGGAATAAAACTCACAATTTAAAAAGAAACGGCCTCTATACTGTCATTCTAAAATACATTTAGAACAAATACATCATATAAAGTGCAAATGCAATGTGCTAGAAAACAAAATGATTTCCGTACAGCGGAAGACTAATTTTGCCTCCAGTCACTGTTCATCACCTGCCCTGAGGTAAGTACCTGTTGGAGTTAGAATAGTAATTTTTACCCCAGTCACTGTCCAGTACCTGCTCTGAGGTAAGTATCCAGCAGAGGTAGAATAGTCACTGTCTAGCACCTGCCCTGAAGTCAGGCCCCAATGGAGTTAGAATAGTAATTTAGCCTTCAGTCACTGCCCAACACCTTCCATGAGGTAAAATCTCCGTGGCAGAGATACTTCAGTAATTTTGGCTCTAGGCAGTTTACAGAAGTTGCCCTGAGGTCTGTTGCAGGGTATCTTACAATTGTTATTTTGAAACTCACATTTTTGTTGAGCGCCTGCTGAGATATAATTTTGACTTGTTATAATTTGGTAAAATTGTCTAAAAACCATTAAATTTAGTAGCATTGTAAAAATGTTCAGTTAACGTCCAGAGTTGTGGAATAAGTAATGGAATTAGAGTACCCTACTGTTGTAATTTTAAAAGTCTTCAAAATATTTTTAAAAATCTGGCTAAATATAGGTTTTGGCCTTGCCCGATTGTTAATAGGGAACAGATTTTGTAATTGAATACCTACTTTGGTAGCTAGATGGCACTCTTTTGAACGGTCTGTCGCTGTCACTTTTCTGCTCCTAACGCTGTGTGGGATCACGAAGGAAATCAGTGTACCACTGATCACAAAATTGTGGGCACCTGTTTATACATGTTAATTTTGTTGCGTTCCATAATTCAAACTAAAATATGTTTTGGGCAGCATTTTAAAGCGTGCGTTTGATTGTGAAAGAATGTACAATTTTTTGGATTGGTTGAAAAATGTTTATTCACGTTCCTCACATAGCATGTCAGCCATTTTAATGTGGGAGTACATGTATTGTTTTGTGAAAATAAAAGAAGGACTACTCTGAAAATGTGATATTAGGAATACTGTTTATCTAAATAGAATGTGCATTTGGCCACGTTTCAATGTCAAAGTCGATTTTTGAAATGTTCCTGCTAAGTTTAGTGTGCTATTTAAATTTTCATTGTGGTAAGAAGAGAAAACCCCCCAAAATGAACTTTTTTGTGGGAAAATAGTCTTTTGTACTATATTCCAGTATATATGTTGTAACGGCAAGCATGGTAAAGGCATGCATATTAATGGTATGCCTGGTAAAGGTATGTGCAATGTATCCCTATGTATATGCGTGGTAAAGACATGCGTGGTAAAGATCTGCATTATGCTGGTAGAGTCGTTGTAGCACTTACATTGTAAAGGCATGCGTGGGTAAGGCATTCGTTGTTCAGTCATACAATCTCATTGAAGACGAGGAAAGAGGATGTGAGAAATATGCACTGGGACAAATTGGTAGAGGCTTATAATTTAAAAGACTATAGGGCTTTTTGGAGCCTGATCAACAATTATTCTCTGGTAGATGGCCCCTAGCTAGCCTTGGACTGCAATATTGCCCCGGTGGGCTGGGTGAGCCACTTCCACCGTATTTACTCTGTAAAAGACAATAGTCAGAGCAAGTTATTTCCTGCTCAATAAAATTTCCCTTTGGAAATTTCCTTCTCCTTGGAAGAGGTTATTGCAGCGATTCAGCACAGCCCAGCTAATAAAGCCCCTAGCCCAGACGGTGTCCCAATGGACCTGACCAAGACTAACAATGATTTCTGGGCCCCTTGCTCACAAATCTCTTTAACTCAACTTGTGAGGGGGAGTTCCCATAGTCTTGGAGGTCCGCTATTACAGTGCCATTTTTAAAAAAGGTAACAGATAGGATTCGGCATGCTATCATCCCATTTTCTTTTTTAGACTCCTCTGTTAGGATTGTGAGCCGCATTATACGTGAAAGGCTGGAACTATGGATTTTTGAGAATAATGTTTTGTCGGAGGTCCAGTTTGGATTCCGTCCTGGCTAGGGGACTTTTGAACAATGTATCAATCTCTATCTCATAATTAGCAAGTGCAAACTGCTTAAGCGATGTGCCAGTATAGGTATAGTGGTAGTAGAGTCTAGAAAGTGTCCTTGTAACTTGCATTACACTATGTCTATGTTTGTGTTAAGAAAGCTCAATGGTGTGAGAGATGGTCACGATGGACCTTTAGTGTGTGAAAATACCAACCATACCTTCTTGGCCAAGGGACCCTACTGATGGAGATGGCCTTAGAGAGGGTGGCTGAAGATGATGTGTCCCTTCCAGACAAACGTGGGAGGGTTTGCATGCTGATAGCCATCCTTGGGGAAACTGCTGAGGCTGAGCAGAAACAATACTCCTGGCCTCAGATGGAAAGTAGAGGGTTGGACTAGACTCAACATGAGTGGCGCCATGAACAAAACAGAAGGCTCAGAGTAGTTATCCACAGGACTTGTACATTTACGGCCTTATTGCGGGTTTGGCGGTCTGACTGCCATAGGATCGTGTCCCACGGCGCTGGCGATCCAAAGACCACCATATTATCTGTTGACTAAGGGGCTGGCGTTGTGGAGGCGGGTTCTTGCAGCGGTGGCGAGTACTATTGCCAAATATATTGATGCCTGTGTGTGCATTTCGGCTGCATATGTGTCGGATGCACAAATATTCATGATATATGTGGGACAATACCATATACCCATTACCTGGGTTCGGCCCATATGTGGGCAGTCCTGGCAATGGGTATATGATATATGTAGATCGCCGCACACAGAGTCATAATCCTTGGGGTGAAGATCTTGCTGTGAAGGGGAGGCCTGGACAAAGGGATCCACATTGCAATCTGCGTGGAAAAAGAAGAAAGAGGTGAGTACGCAACCCAAATCCTTTGTCACTACCACCTTGAAGCTGGTGGTCGGACTGCCGTGGTCCACTCGTGAAACAGGCAACTAGGAATACACACAGTGGTTCAGCTCCCCTGCGGCGGCTTCCTTTCCCCAATCGTGAACCCGGTGGTCGGCGGTCTGCTGGAGGTCTCGGCCGTCCAGCAGCAGTCTTCGCAAAGCCGACCTGCCCAACTTGTAAAATGGCGGTCGGACCACCAAACTCACCACGCTCGGACCGCCACCACTGATACGGCGGTCCATGGGACCACCAAACTCGCAATAAGGCCCTTAATGTTTTATAGAACAGTAAG
Source organism: Calotriton arnoldi (assembly GCA_963921515.1). Classification (NCBI taxonomy): domain Eukaryota; kingdom Metazoa; phylum Chordata; class Amphibia; order Caudata; family Salamandridae; genus Calotriton; species Calotriton arnoldi. The sequence continues at coordinate 1,499,397 of CAWUFW010000959.1, read as the reverse complement.
AGGTTTATGTGTACAATGTGGACCTGATTCACAAACCGCACTTTCTGGTATGTTTTTAGTACTACAGTAGTAGTACAAAGTGATATTCACAATCTGCACTTTATTGTAACTTACACTTTTGAGAAAGTTTACTACTTTTCGGTATTCATAAACTGCACTTTGGAGTAACTTAGACTTTTGGAGTAATTTACACTTTTGTGCTAAGTCCCCACCTTCATTATTTTGTATGGGAAGGGGTTTCAGTACCAGTGGATGGCCCTTTGTAGTGCTGGACTTACATCAAAAGTGCATGTTACCTACAAAAGTGTAAGTTACAACAAAAGTGCAGTTTTTTAATATCTAAAAGAAGTAAACTTATTCAAAAGTGTAAACTTACTCTAAAGTTCAAGTTACATTTGTGAATCAGGCCCTGTGAGTCTGATGAGGGATATGCACTCCTGTCAGGAGTGGACATATTTAAATAGTTGATTGACAACAATCCTTACACGTGTGAATACTGTCAACACCATTGTGACAGTTACATCCTCTCTCTCTCAGAAGGCATGGCTGACACGGAAGAGCTGACTACACACTAGCAAAGTGAAGCAGACCTTGGGACCAGGTGTGAGCAACAGGAGCACTGGATGAAGAGGAAGAAGGGGAGGAGGACATGCAGCCCCCCACCCCCACAAATACAACCCCCTAGTCATCACAGATCCTTCTGTATTCTGTAAGGATGGAGCAGTGGTGCACCTTACCACCCCCACTGCCCGGAAACAAAATTCGAATGGTGAAAGTTTTGGGAAAGAGAAAAGTGTGGTGGAAACTTGTGAGAGAAGCCACAGAACCGCTTCTGCCCCCCTCCCCTACTTCCACATTTTCGCTCCTCTGCAATCTGAATAAGCCCCCCCAAGCACATTCACACATCACATGACATAAATATTGTAAAACAGGAAAACATAAGGAAAAGAATGAGTGCTATTTCCATCGTCAGGACTGTGAATACAAAACACCACCAGGTAGACAGCAGGATAGACAAAGACCAATCTGTAGATTATATCTCTATACACCCCGGGGATGGACCCAGCACGACTATCTTTCTAATACGAGCATGGAGCACACAAAGGCATATTACACATATCCATACATGGGTGTCATGTTTAACAACACTTCAGTATGGCCTGATTTTACCCACAGCACTGCATGCCATCTAGTCCACTGAGTAATACACTTGATTGAACACTACCCGGCTGGGTGTGGCGGCTCTTTCATACACAAACTGTTTTTTAATCATTGTTTAAATTCCTTTCTTATTAGGTGAGAATTATAAAGATTTATGGGCACATACAAGAATTAAAGATTGTTTTGTTCACTGATATTATTTTGATTCGTTCATTCCGTGGCTTCCTGAAGAAGGCCACCCACCGAAACGCGCGCAGAAAAATATTTACACAGGTTAGGCCACGAATGTGTAGAGACCATTGTAATATCAGAATGTCTATTTCTCTGTACGGCATATGATTATAATTTATTTCACCTTTATTAGTCTATATGAGAGATGTGTAAATGGATGAATGTATGAGTATGCATGAGTATGATAAAAGAATGAGTTGCATTTATCATGCTGGAAATTATATATGATGATCATGTATCCTTGTGAACAAATATAATATAGATAAAGTGATACCTCTATTTTTTAATAACAATAAACAGCACTTCCAATTTTTGTGCCAACATGTCTCTGTTTGTCATAGTATGTGCCCCTTTCCTTAATTGTGTTGAGAAACAGTTGCCTTAGACTTTTTTGAAATTTTATAGATATTGTAAATGTTATTAACAAAATATTGCCCCTTTTAGTGTGGAATTTCTATTTTAAACTCCAAAGATGCAACAGTTTTCTAAGCAATGTTTAGGACACAATCTCTTTGTCAGCTGACATTTTTGATTCTGACCACCCTATTCCAGGGCCATGCCTCATTAAATCACCCTCTTAGCAACTTTACCGATTAAACCAGGGGCTTTAAAATTGGTGGACTTCGCTTCTGCAAATCTTATGATGATATTTTCAACACTGCAAGCTTCCAGAACAGTGGCTGAAAAACACTAAAATTAAGTTTAGCAAGAGAAAAAACGTGCTAAACACTACAGTGGTAGGGACATTTGTAAATGATATGGTACGAAATTTTGTGATGGAATCTTAGCTCAGAGGCAAACTTGAGCAAAGTTCATAAACTTCGCAATTTAAAAAAAAATGTGTAAAAGCCGGAAAGATGCATGTTCATCGCGGAATTTTAATTATTTGCACCCCTGTCGTGGGGTTCCCCTGTCCTAGCACCTTTCAGAATTTTGGCGGCCAGACGGGACACCGCTCACTGATTTGCTATTTTTTTTCACATCACGTACGACAGTTCAGTCTCAGATGCTTCTGTGAGCTCGCCCCTAACCGAGGAGGAAGCAGTCTGAACACAAACCACAGCGGGGGCGTTTATTACGGGGGTGGGGCAGTCGTTTCCGTTTCATGTGACGTTCAGTCAAACACCTACGCAAACAGCGCAAGAGAGGGAGAAGCAACCTGCAAGACACCCCCTCGCGGTTCTGGCTTTCATCTTGTTGTGCCTGCCCTTCGGCCCAGTGAGAAAGGATTATTATATCATACTGCCGGGCTTGTGCAAGAGCAGGGGGCGTGGGGTAGACCATGCTAATTCTCTAACTCCGCGAAACCCGCAGCGCCTTCATTAGAGCCACACGATGCTACAGCAACAAGTACCTCGCGACTAGCCATGTGTCGCCGACAGCTCCTGGTCCTTGTCATCGCATCCCTGGTACATTTCTTCGTACAAGTGGGTGGTAAGGTCATTCTGGTTTCATTTTAATAACTTGTTTTTATAAATCGCTTCTTGCTGCAGATTACAGTTTCTAAGCGCTGTAAACGTGTGACAATTACCCAGCGTAATAGTACTCAGTGTACTGAATGCTGAAAGATGAAATGCTGAGTTGGATGTGCAAGTAGCTGAGACCGTTATACGTGGTTCACACCCAGATATCAGCAATTGAACTAAAAACTTACTGAAACTTTGAATTAACAATTTAAAACAAACCGAGAGGCATATTCACAAGAAAATGTCGGAGTGCGGAGCTGCGCCAACATTTTCAAAACGCAGGGATGCGCTGTATTCACAACAATACGGTGCACCCCTGTATTTCCCCTAGCGCTGCTGCCGCCATATTGCAAGGGTGCCTGTGCTGCAGGGACGATTGTTTATGTGCAAGAAGGGACACCTTCCTGCACATGAACAATCAATAATGGCGATTTGCACCTTCTATGTGTGCTGAAAAGAGCAAAAAACGAGGAGAAATCAATAATTTCTACTTCTTGCGCCATTCTAATGCATGGTATTCCATGGCTTTCGTTTTTGGCGCTGCCTCAGCGTTGTAAATCTGAGGCAGCGTCAAAAAGCAATGGGTGCTGCGGTGGAACACCCACAGCAACACGCATTGCACGCCCCTTTGCGGCAGAGGACTGCGGAAAGGGGCATATTTGCAAGGTTAGCGCCACCTTGTAAATATGGAAAAGGGCGCCGCGCCACCGGAGCATAAAAAAAAGTGGCGCTACGGTGGCACTAAGGGCTTGTAAATATGCCCGCCAGTGTTTCCACTTCAACTACTTAATTTCAAAGGTTTTACAGATTAACTCAGCACATGGCAAAGGTCTTTGTCGACTTCCAATTTATGTGACCCTGGCATAGAAAGACTGTAACGATGTGCCAAGGCCTGGAACCATCCCTGCATTAGAGCAGCAGTAACACATGACTAGTGCCTTTCATTGCATCTACTAGATGGAGACAGGAACATTCCCTTTGGCTTCATTGCATTTATACCCATCGATGATTCTGTCGTTAGCTTAAGGCCCAGATTTAGTAAAGCATTGCACCGGTGCAAAGCGACGCAACGCATTGCAAAATCTCACAAGATTATTTCCTATCCAGCACTAAAGAAGTTTTGCACTAGAAAGGAAGCCTTTTCTTAATATAAAAACTCCTTTGTGACCCTTTGTATTGCTTTGCATTAAAGGAATGTTACAGGGGCAGGTCAGCACAAATACCCATAGGTTTTGATGCAAAGTCCAACCTACTAAGACAGCTAGGCCGGACTTTGTGTCAAAAACGAACACCTCCTTGAAGCAGCCGTTAAGAAGGGTGAAATGGGTTGAATTCTTTAAAAAGTGCATGCTGCACGTCTACTGCATGGGCTTCTGAGTTTGTCTGGCTTTTTGACTAAGCCCAGCAAGAATCTAGCGCCTGGATACCCTCGCGGGTGATTAGCCGCGATCTACAAATCCGGATTGATTGATTGATTAATCCAGGCATAGGAATTTGCACTGGGTGGGTATACTTCCTGTACAAATCCTATACTAGACAACACCCACTCACCTCTACAGTGACATAAAGCAAAATGATGCCCCCCCCTAGCATAATGTCATGAGGGGCCTGAGTCTCCCATTTCTCACAGATATTCTTTGGCTTTCGGCCGAATGGGGCGTCCTGTGAAGGGTGCCCACCCCCAGGGGGGTCCTCTACACCACATGGGCGGCAGGGGCTTGTCCCCCCCTACACCTCTGCACCGTGGTGCAAGGCTGGTATCCTGCAAGCAGCATGCTTGTGCACCAGCGTAGGGCTGGCACCAGCACAATGTCAATCTCAGTAGAAACGAGTCGTGTTTTCCCCTTTGCTCAACGCAGCACAGCAGGTTCGTTGCTGTGCTGCATTTTGTGAAAAATTAGTAAATCTGACCCTGACTGCTCCTATTTTTGCCAGCTTCTAGACTGGCATCTGAACACCACAGGCATCCGTACCTGAATGGGTCCAGGCCAGCTCCATTCTCTACAGTGATGTCACCACCACCAAACCTGAGTGCACTCTGCATTTCCAGCCTCAAGATACTCACATTCTGATTACGGGTTGGTTCACTAATCATTGTGCACACTGGAGATGAACAAAAGTGCTCGGGATTTCCACTTTGCAATCAATGCATTGCCATTCCCGTTTCACAGAATGAAAATTGACCGAATAGAATGTTGCACCCATAAAGAGTATTTGACATTCTGCCACTACGGTGGGATTTCCACAGTCACAAATTTAGGTTTAGGACCAAGTTTGTCTGTGTTTCTGGGTAAGGCTCTCTGCAGATTTTTTTGAAGTGTCTGGTAAAAGCCTTTGGACATTCTTGACCTACGGCGCTTCTTTGTAATTCTCAGATGTTCCCCATATAAATACCTGGGTATAACGTCATCCAAGGTCAGAGTCCTGTATGTCTCATCCCAAGGCCTCTCTGTCTCAGTACCATTGACGTAGGTACCCAAAAAAGGATAGCTGTTTTGAAAAATCTCTCTGCCTTGTGACATGTATCCAGTCACATACAAGTTTGGTATGAACTTTTAATACAAAATATAACAATTTTATTATTTATTTTACTATGTATAATTTACAGGGCGGACTCCTGAAACTAAATTGTCTATAGGCGCTAACTGAATAAATACAATGTAAAAAAACACTTTTACATCTGCCAGCGCAGCTGTGTCTTGGATTGTTAGAAGCTTTAGGTATCATGATGCCGGTACTCAAGGGTGACATCGGTGACTTTCGTCTGGATTTAAAGAGCTAAAGTGTTGGGACATTTACAGATTAGGCATCTGTTCCTGGACCAGCAACTAGAGTACAAACCTCGTGGCACCAGAAATAGTGAAGTGAACACGTGAAGTTCTGTCTTCATGAAGTTGAAGATCAGATGGGCTGATGGTCCCTGTACATTCTCATTGGGGCAATTGTATTGGAGAGCGTCAACCTCCCCTTCCCAACCAAACACACACACCAAAAAGATTCAGGCAAGGCAAACAGGTCGGTGACTCCGGGAGGGTTTTCCTTTCTCCTGTTTTGAGGCTACCACTCATCAAAAGTGCCTGATTTAAATCACAGAATAACCTCTCGAAGCAAATTGTGAGGGAAAAATTGATGAGAAGAGGATCACTGTAGGTGGGAGACACATCTGTTATTCAGCCAAGTTCAGGGGCGTGAACCACTCACAGCCCCCAAAAGAAATACAAATTGAGGTATTATATTGGAAAAAAGCTGCTTCTTCACAGACCACACATACAGGCGTCTCTGGTGCCCGCTGTTGGAGGCTGTCACTCAGGATCCCATTGAACGTAGCTACATGGGTGCTAAAAAAGAGAGGGGACATGAAATATACCTGGCCCCTCTTAATATGTCTCTGTCTTTATCAGAGTTAATAGTTATTTTCAAGGGTGTCAATTAAGGATAGCCGGGGGCGTTTGCAGCCCCTGACTAACTTTGCTACCCTCAGATGTTAACCTTGCTACCCCTTGTCTCAGAGCTCAGGAAGGATCCAGCGCCTAGATTACTGTAGCATCTTGTATCTGGGTATCACTGACTGTGTGAAAGAGACTGCCGATTATCCAGAATGCGGGAGTAAGACTGTTATGCCAGTTGCCGACAACCTACCAACAACGCCGCACCCTACACTGGCTCTCTGTGGAGAAGGGTATCCAATTTATGGCGTTATACGTGGCCCATCTAATTTTTAAAAAGATGGGTGCACCGAGCATGTTCTTACGGCCCAACTAGGGTGGTAAGATCTGGAGACGTCAATTGGGCAGTGATTCCACGCCGCAAGCTGGCCCAAAAGGGGGAAAGCTCCTTTTTTGTTATGGCACCAATGTTATGGAATAAATTGCCTACTCATTTAAGGAATTTATCCAGTCATCTAAGTTTCTGGAAGCAGCTGAAGTCCTGGCTGTTTTCGGTTTTGGGCAATCCGTGGCCTTGTTACTTATAAAACAGGCACGCTGGGAATCCCTTGTGAAAAATAAGTGCCAGGGCCCCTTGTCAGGAGGCGACTGAACCTTGCACCACCCATTGCCCCTGCCACTGCTGCCAATGACAGTACGAACACAACTACTAAGCATCACACCCCTCCAAATATGATAATTTAGACTATTCCAGGCCCCCAAAGCAATAAGAACGGCTTGGGAGGCAGGTATAAGTCCTTTTTTAAGGTATATTGAATTAACAAACAACTGTTCTTGTGCTTGTCTCTAAATTAGACAAACACCACCACCATGTGGCACACTATAATAAGTGCCAGGGATGACAATTAAGTGCTGGGGCCGAGCACGGGAAACCACCAGCTCAAATTAAGCGAGCACGGGAAACCACCAGCTCAAATTAAGCACTGCATGTGCGGTATAAATCTTCGTAACATAACATGACATAACAGGCCAACAGGGCTGTAACTGCCCAATTTAGTTTCTTACCCACACTTTGGAAACCTCCCTATACCTTAGATACCTCACCAGCAAATAGGACGCTGCTGGGGGCTAGGATCGGGACAAAGGGTCAACACTATGATGTCATGAGGGGCAAACATTGCCCAATACCACTACAACCACTCCTCGTGTTTTACTAAATCAACATCCAAGCTCAGACACTGAAATTCAAGACTGCAACCATAGCCCAGCCATTGTTTACTTATAATCCCCATCTTTAGAGAGGAGTACTCTGTATCCCTTACACTGTTAGCTTAGCGCCTGGACACTTCCTTTGAGAGCAGCTGTTAGCGTGCTATTAATTCATTCATTAATTGACATTGAATTGAGTTCAAGCCTTTGGGTGTGATTAGTTGATTGATTAACTGATTGATAGGTCTATAATGCGTAGCAAATGCCACGAGAGACACAGCAACAATACCCCACGCAAATAGTAAAACAGAAAATGCACAACTTAAGCCTACAACAAACAAGAGCAGAAAATACAACAAGATCCTATAAAAAAGAAAACAAATCAAATCATGATATTGTACTTCTTGCTCTGGCAGAACCTCAACTTAAGCAAGAGATCAAAATTACTTATTTCAGGCTCCAGTAGCACATGCAGCCTCTTCTTATGCAAAGCTACAGTGACATTTTGATCAAGGACATTACTGGTCAGCCGACAGTTGAGCTTTAAAGCAGGGTTCTCCAAAGTCGGTCCTGGAGGGCCTGATCCATGCCAGATTTTTAGCATATCCCCATTTATTTAAATGTAGTTATCTTAAAAATCTGGGATGGGTCCGGCCCTCCAAGGCCGGCTTTGGAGAACCCTGCTTTAAAGGGTAGAACACCTATGTGGGAAGAAATGTGAACAAGATCCACAGGTCTTTTAGATATTGAATTTTAGAATCGGATTATTGTTGGGGTTTTTGACATTTTTAAGCACGGTTGCACTTTAATTCCTTACTCAGTCCCTGTTCCGTCACGGCTCTGTTGTGCCGATTGAACAGAGGGACATGACTCCTCCCCTTAATCCCTCACTTCCGGTGACCGGCCCCACTATTTAGCCGATATGGGTGCCCGGACGCGAAGCGGGCGCGCCAGAGGCAAGCCCATCTACGCCCGTATGTGCCCGGACTGCGGCCAGCGCCAGCCATGCTGCCTGGTTGTCCAGCGGCAGGGCTCTCCGTTGGTCTAGGGGTGATTTGCTGTCTTGCAGTGGTAAGGCTTGCCCTAGGGCTCACGTTATAAACTTGGCTACTGAAGATCTTGTACCTGCACAGGCTGCTCCTTGGATCTCGGGAACACCACAGGGTATTTAGGGAATAGTGATATGGAAGGCTCTATTCGTGGGCTGAGCAGGCACGCTGACAGGATTAAGGCATGCCTAGTCAATTGTAGATCTCTGTCCAAGCATGCTGAGGATATATGGCTTGTCTTAGCAGATAATGCGTGGGATGTCATGTTCCTGACAGAAACTTGGCTGAACGTGGATACTGTCTCAACAGTTGCCTTAGCCATTCCACCTGGTTTCAAAATGTGCTGTGCTAACATGGAGAGTGGAAAAAAAGGTGAGGGGGTAGCCTTTATTTTTAAGGACTCCTGGGAATTAGCCTCTTCTGCACCGCTTAACATGGAGGGGATAGAAGGTCTTAACTTTGTTTTCAAATTGATCCTTCAACCTCCTTTTTCTGGCATTCTTATTTATAGACCACCAGATTGTGCGCCAAATATTGGTCCTGATCTCTGTAATTACATTACCCAGAAATCGTTATTGTACTCGAATTTTACTGTATTAGGGGATTTTAATTTACACGTGAATGATCCTAGCTGCATGCAGGCAGCTCAGTTTGTGTCATCCCTCGCTGGGGCCAATCTAATTCAACACGTTACCTACCCCACTCATAAGGCAGGGCACACTCTTGACCTCGTGTTTTCCAACATTGCGTCCCTGCTCACAGAGGCCCCTAGCCAATTGATCTGGTCTGATCATTGCCTAATTCCATTTTTCTTTAGTTTGGATAAACCCGGTCAGAGTAGGGGTAACCAATCTTTATGAAAAGAAGTTGGAAAAAATTGACTGCAGCGTCCCTAGCTCCTACTTTACAGGCCAGTCAACCACCACTCTCAACAGATCCAAATGCTGATACCCTTGCTTTAAATCAGTGGATCTCTGCAGCTGTGGAGTCCACTGCCCCGGTCAGACCTGCAAGGTCAATGAAGCTTTCCCCCTCTGCCCCTTGGTTTTCGTAGACGCTCAGGACATTTAAGAGCAGGTGTAAACGCCTGGAACGTCACTGGAGGGCAAACTATTGTGAGATGGCTAAAATTACTTATAAAAAAGCACTGAAAGAGCTGCACAAACTGATAAAAGTAGCCAGGAGGGATCATATAGCTAGTTGCATTTACAAGGCCGATAATTCTAGCAAAGAGGTATTCAAGGTGGTTAACGCCTTTCTCAAACCTAGAGAATTAGAGATTGATGTGCAACCCTGCCTCTTTCTGTGTGAAAGTATTTCCGACTTTTTTGATAGTAAAATTCAGAAGGTTTACAATTCCTTCTCAGCGCTACTAGAGACAGAGAAAACAGATAGGAGTGGGGGTTGCGTGCCTGAGCCTTCCCTTACGAAATTTCTCCCCATCTCTCAGCAGGAAGCTCTGGCGGAAATCCAGAGATGTAAGTCAGGAGCACCGGACAACCCCTGCCCCCCTAAACAATGGAAAGTGATGGCTCACTCTCTCAACCATGTGTTGTCTCACATATGGAATTCATCCCTTGCATCTGGCATTTTCCCAGACACATGGAAACATGCCACACTTCTCCCCCTGAGGAAAAAACCGAATGGGGATCCTGGGGACTTGAATAACTACAGGCCGATCTCTCTGTTGCCTGCGCCAGCAAAAATGCTGGAAAAACTGGTGCAGCGACAATTGACCAATTTCATTGAGAGTAAGGGCATTTTACATGATACCCAATCCGGATTTCGGTCTGGTTTTAGTACTGAGACAGCTCTCTTGGAGGTGGCCGAGTCAGTAAGATTGTCGGTAGATTCAGGGGCATCGGCAATGCTGGTGCTCCTGGATCTCTCTGCTGCGTTCGACACAGTTGACCACACCTTGCTGGCTCAGAGACTGCAGGATATGGGCATTGGGGGTATGGCTCTGGCCTGGCTGAAGTCTTACCTTAATAATCGTTCACAGAAGGTCGCTTTGCAACCCTATCTGTCTGAACCGAAACATCTTTGGTGCTAATCTCCATTTGGCTCCACTGTTCTCTCTGATAGCTAACTGGGGGGTGAAGGCGATTTCATACGCCGATGACACCCAGTTGGTTTTTTCCTTTAAAGAGCAGACGGAGGACTCCTTCAAGAGTTTCAAGGGCTGCCTGAGAGACATTGCGCTGTGGATGAACAATAATAAACTCAAACTCAACGCTGGAAAAACAGAGGTGATGTTTTTCGGGAAGGAGCTGCCTCCAGCGCCGGATCTCTGGTGGCCGATGGAAATGGGTCCACCCCCGGCCCCTGCAGCTATTATAAAAAATCGAGGCGTGAAGTGGGAGGTTGATCTTTCATTCTAGGCTCAAATACAGCAGGTGACAGCCACCTGTTTCAGCAAATTGAGAAACTTGCGGAAATTTCTGCATCTGCTGCCAGAGGATTGCCGCAAAATCATAGTCCACGCCATGGTGACATCTAGGCTGAACTATGCAAATGGCCTCTATTTGGGCCTGCCCAAGTACTTAATTAGACAACTGCAGATGGTACAAAATGCGGCTGCGAGACTGATTAGACGTGTACCATTCCGTCATCATGTCTCTCTGCATATAAAAGAGCTCCACTGGCTACCGGTGGCAAAAAGAATTGAGTTCAAGGCTCTGACTTTGGCATTTCGAGCTATGCATGGTAACTGCCCCAGCTACCTGAAACAAAGGCTATGCTTCTATAAGCAGACTCGCTCATTGAGGTCCTATTCACACAAGCTGCTCTGTACCCCTCGCTTTAGGAAGACTCGCCTAGGCGGCAGATCTTTCACGGTCGGGGCTGCCAAATTGTGGAACTCCTTGCCAAGCAACTTTCGCCACATTGATTCAGAGGCCTCTTTTTAGGAAAGCAGTTAAGACTTGGCTCTTTAGGTCTGAGTAGTGGTTTAGGGTCTCTGCTATGAGCTTTTCGTCTGCATACTGCCTGCTGCTAGAGCGCCGGGACACCTCTGTTTGAGGAAGCTGTTTGAGCTTTATAAATGTCGGTATTATTATTATTATTATTAGGTGAGTACAAACTTTGGGAAGCTTCATTGGCTGCCAGTTGGAACCCCAAATCCTCCAAGGCCTGTAACCAGAGATGCAGGATTCTGCCTGCCAAGGCTCTTGAGTCACTATAGGATCAATTGTCTTTCGAGAGTTGTACTACCAGCCTCAGAGGAACCGCGCCCTATCTGTCGAACGTTGTTCAGGTACCGAGATCCACACTGGGAGCTCTATGTCCTTCGGCCTTATTTATGAGCCCCTTGGGCCGCGGGTGCATTACTTTTTGTGATGCACCGGTGGCGTGGAATATGCGCCACACTGTGACATATTTACAAAGATGCGTCACTTTGTAAACCCCTACGCTACATTATACCTGCGTCAGGTATAATGTATCCAGGGTGGGCGTTTCCCCGCAGAAAAGGCTTATAGAAGTGTTGCAGTGAAATCTATGAGATTTCAGTGCGACACTTCCAGGACGCCACTGCGTCAAATCCTTGCACCTGCCTCACAGCAGGCGTAAGACTGACGCAGGCCATTTCACATGGGCCTTGCGCCATTTGAAAGGACACATTGCTGGAGTTGCGCCTGTTTTCAAACAAACCCCAGCAATGCGCCATTTTGCGCCTACAGATACGTCAGGAATACTGACGTATCTGTAAATCATTGCGACATGGAGCGCCGTACAGTAAATACGGCGCATCCATGGTGTCGCAAGGAGGGCGCACTGAAAAGTGTCACATCGCTGTTTTCACATAGCGATGCGACACTTTTCATATATGAGGCCCTTCGTATATAACGACAGTTGTACCAACTTCCCTTGATAATAACGAGGCTATCCTGACATAGCACTTGCTAAACAGCTTTTTAGCGCTGTAAATAACAGCCCTTCCTATTGTCCAAGTCCATGATGCTCAATTCCTAGATCAAGGGGGATGATAGGTTAAGTGGATACTCTGCGATTCGAACCTGTGGCCTTAAGGATGCACAAAGATCTGCTCAGTGGGTGCATCGATCCTCTGCCTATCTCACTCCTAACACATTGTTTTCCAGAACCATGTCTGCCATCATTTTGCAGGATGTCGAATACTAAACTGCCAATGCAGTTTAGTCTGGTCTTAATATAGCTTGTAATCCCACCTTTAACGCCAAATAACAATAGCATAAAATAAAAGAAAAAAATAAAATAATCTAAAATAATCAACAGGGCTTGTGAGTGGGGAGGATGACTGTTGCAAAGTCATCCTGTGCCCTGGGCACCCCCAACTTTTTGCTGACTGGTACTGGTGGTAACTGACTCTGACTGACCCTGGGCTTTGCCTAACCAGGCCCAGGGCCAGTGCTATGCTGAAAACACTTAGAATACAGTGAAAACATCTACATACACTAGGGTACACTATGGGTTGGGGTACCCCTGTGATTGGCATGACCTACCCTATAAGACCCTAGTACATAATAGGGCAGGGGGATTGAAACTACCCATCAGTCCCTAGTATATAGTAGGGCATGGCAGTTTAGAGGCCAGCAGCCTTTTCTGCACTTGCATGTGTGCACTGCTGAAGCCTGAGGTCAGTTTAAAAGCAGCCTTGGGTCCCATGACTGCTTTTAAAAGGTAAATTGTGCCCAAACTCGACTTTGGTGTTTGGGGCACTTAAAAATGGATAACCTACAATGTTTTGGCATATTAGGAACCCCCAGGTTCTCCCCTAGATGTCCCAGGGGTGGGGGGTCAGGTATTTATAAGGTGGACCCTGATAAAAATGAGTTTTATATGCTCTGGGTTAAGTGAAATTTCACATTTCACTCCCCACATTGTGATAAAGTGCTGCCCATCGACTTTGATGCTAGGAGCACTGTGGAGGGAGGATCTGCAATATTTCTACAGATTCAGAACCCCTGAAATCTCCTGCAGATACAGCCGGAGTACCTATAAAATATGTTTTTGTAAGTCCTGGTGCTAGAAAAATGGCCCCCCCATTGCAAATCCCATGCCACATAGGTTAACATGGCAAGAAGTTATTAACTAATATCTCCTGACAGGAGAATGATAGAACTTCCATTCAAAGACTTCCCAGAATGGTAGTGATAAATCCAACAATATGATATTGTGGAATTTCTCCTAAAATGTACAGACAAGAAGTTATAAGACTTTCTTGTTTGTAGGTCCAGATTCAGCCTTCCAGTGGTCTGTCCTGATTGGTCAGAGTTAAGTGGATTAGCCAGGCTGCTTTGAAGAGGTGATAAAGAGCCCCTGGGGCTCTGCTGGAAGGGCAGTGTGCTGCTACACAGGAATGCCAGAGCAGGGGGAGGAGTCGTAAACCATGGTCTTCAAAGGAAAGGGGAAGGCCTCAGTGTCAGTTACCACTCTACTCTTTTGACCCTAAACCAGAGCTAGGATTAAGGAAGGAATGAGCAGATGCAAGGGGGAGAGTCTATGGAAATTAGTCATCCTAGGGGTGTGTTTAGCCAGCTCTTAACTGTCTTCTGGAAAATCAGCCATTATGAATTTGGAGGATTTGGTGCAGTCTGGGACAAAATAATGCCACACTCTACAGGATATGGTCATAACCTTGGGGAGTTACCCTGCACCCATTGGTCAGGAGTGACCTCCTGCTTGACCCAGAGAACTTGGAATAAGTATCTGAGAAGGGCAGAGCCCCTCATATCTGCTGCTTGAAACTTAAGAAAGCAAGACGTGGTGCCATGCTGAGAAGTTTGATGTGCAATTTCTAAGGCCTGCCCTCTAAAGACTGCACCATCTGGAACTACAGCCCTGTGGGCTACCTTGCTGTAAAAGAACTAAAGAGTGGAATCCCTGAAGCTACAGTTTAACAGAGTTCACCTGGAACATCACCACCAAGAATCCTCAACCTGGAGAACTGCCAGTGGATTTGTAAGGGTTTTGTCCAAGTGGATTGTGGGAACTGAAGTCCTCAACTTTCAAGGACCATCTTGGAGCTTCCAGACCCTTGGAGTGAGTTTGAGACACTTTGGGATCCTTTGGGGAACTTCAGGAAGAAGTTCCAGAAGTTTGGAGAACTTTGGAGCAACTTTGGAAAAAAGCTCCATAGGGGGACCGACTCAACCTGGCCAGCCAAGCCGCCTGCCTTCAACCGTGAGCCGGCCTGCCGTCCAGGTTCGTCCCGCTGAAAAGCTCCGTAGGTCCGACTTCCAGAGTTTGACCGTGAGTAGGTGAAATCCGAGGCCGGCGAACCCTCACCGAATCCAGCCTGGTGAAGAGCATTGAGGGACCCCACGAGAAAAAGCTCCAGAAAGGTTTCTAAGTCCGAAGGTAAAAACTGTGACAGGGACCTACCGCGAGGGGTAGCCGCTCAGGGCTCCATCGCGGTCGGCCTGAAACTTTGACTTTGAGCCGGTCTATCGCGACCAGATATCCCAATATGGTGCTATAGGTTTCTAAGTGCTATATAATGCTAAATCTTTGAAAATTCATATCTCCGGTTCCCTACATTGGATTTTTGTCGTTTTGGTGTCATTATAAAGATAAAAATATTTCCTATTTTTATAAATTGGTGTTAGATTTTTATTATGCATTGTGTCTGAATTATTTACTGAAGTGGTGTTTTTATATGCTTTACATACCTGTCTTTGAAGTTAAGCCTGCCTGCTCGCAGCCAAGCTAGCAAGGGTTGAGCATGGGAATAATTTTCTAAGGCCTATTCTGAGCCCTATACTGTGTTAGTGGCCTTATTGCCAGTGGCAGACCTACATTTGCCCCTACCAATAATCCACTTTCCAACAATGACCTAGTAAGATAAAGATGACAGAAGCTCCCTCCGTAGAATTCTCTCTTCGGTGCATAATTTGAGCCTGTGGGGGCCACTGGCACTTATGTTTCCTGATCGGATTTTTCCCGAGATCAAAAGAAGGAAAAACACACAGACGGGAAAAAAGGAGGAAGAGAAGACAGAAAACCATCACAGAGGAAGACGGCAGGAACATACAAGGGTGAGACTACGGGCGGGGAGTGTCTGGCAGTGGATTAAAGAGGCCTGAGGTGAGGGAATTCAGGACTACGCAGCCTTGGTATTCGCACAGGGACATTTAATAGCACCGGCCGCTGGCTTCTGAGCAGTGCTTTGGGCCCCACCACTCACTATGTTACAAATGAAACACTGCCTGTGGTTTAGTCACAATGTCCCTGAGTTCACATTTCATGTGACATCATGAGGTCATTGAACAGACACGTTTTGGTTTTTCTTACTATTGTAGGGGGTGAAAAGGTTGATTTGTAATTATGCAAGTGCAGCTATTGTTTGTCTGGGATGGAAATTATTTTCTCACCGTCTGTGTGTAAGATGTGCTGGAGAGAAAGTAAGAATTTCCGAAACAGGGGGGTGGAAAGAAGTACAGCCACCCACAGAGGCAAAGTTCACTTTGTGAAAAAATCTGAGAACACTGGGTGATAAAAGGTCAACAACGCCCAAGCTACACACATGTTGCATCAATGCAGCACATTTGCAATTAACTAAGAGCACAGCCACAATTTTCTAAATTATGTGGAAAATATATGCTTTGCATCGGGTGGGTTGTATATATATATTTTATATCATGTTTACACTGGTCGGTCCATGCAACCTATGTTTGCACCAAAGCTGTGTTAAGTAATGTTTTCCCCAACTGCAAAAAATAGAGCAAACTATTAAAAAAAAAATATATATCTTTTTGAGCCAGTGGAACGATGGTTTACTACACCCGGTGCTCTTCACTGACCCAGTCTATAATAGCTATTCTTCGCGTCATTTGAAATGCCTTTTACTTTGTGAGACGCATTCAAAGTCCTGCCAATGGAAGAGGAAGTAACGGTATCGATGCAACAATTATGATTTTCTCTCATGCGACTGCTACCGCAGGGAAGCTGTCTGCAATGGATTTATTGTCTGACACCAGCCGCCCAAGTCCCACAGATCGAGCATGGCCAATCTCTGGCACTTGAAACTCAGGGCTGCTGGACCGAGAATCGATGTCCTCTGACCCAAGTTCTGGATTCCAGGCAGTCACCATGTATTAAAGATCACAAAACCTTTAGGAATTGTGCGTGGTCACCTTGCAGGAAGCAGCTCCTCACAGCCTTCAGCCCAGGGCTTTAAATGGGGAAAAAAAACTGGGGGTGCTCTAAAAGGGGCGTGGCAAATCTCTTCAAGGGGTGTGGCCTATCCGAGTAGGGGTGTGGTCTAAATCAAGATAACTAGCATTGTGTGCTTAAGAAAAGCATGAAGTCGCATCCAGCAAAGGATAATAAAATAGGCAAAAAGGTATATTTAAGTATAAGCCATAAAAATACCAAACACTTTAAAAAACATGTAAAAATTATTTACATTACTTAGAAATTTATTGCAGGATTCCCCAAAACCCTTGAAGATATTCACTGTGTCTATTTTGCTGGGGTTTCTCGGCGGAGTCAGAGGTGTGGCAGAAAGAGCAAAATATCCCAATTTTTAGTATTTGTTTCCCATTTCACTAACCAATTACAGCTTATTACGTTATTTAATTTAACCAATGGATACACATGTTTATTTAAGGTTTAATATGAGTTATTGACATTAAAATACATTCACAAAGTGGGATACGTTTCCAATCACAGAATGTCCCAAATATCCTTAAAAGTGGAATCGCAAGCCATTTGTCTCCCAGCCATGGAGTTTCTGTCAACAGCACTTCCCCACCCTTTTTCCACAAGAGCAGTTCAAACATGAATGGCAAACTAGACAAGAGCAATATGCTGCCTAAAAAAAAATTAACAACATCCTAGAAAAAGCAAACACTCATAGAGAATGCACGATTAAGTAAAGCACATGAAATGTAAGCAGGAACAACATGGTTACCTTTTTCTTTTTACACTCATTATCCAGAAATTAGTGAGTGCTTTTGCTCTGACAAGTTAAGGCCATGACTACAGGTCCCAGAAGGGACCCGTTTCAATGCCCATTGCTTATATCCTTACAAAACGTAAGCAGTATGGTTTAAAAAGACCACATTCGTGAACACACAGCCGCTGTACACATTTTGTTTTCCAATTCACCCATCAAGTAGGTATTTCAGTACCTCCAGGAATAGTGCACTTTCCCACCAAGGGAAAACAATGTTGTTCAAAGAGAGACGAGAAAACAAAGTAGCACTTTACTGGCAAACACTGTAAAGTGGCGCTAATGTGTTTAGGTGTGAATAAATCAATCTGGCCACCTTGCAACCACTCTGTCTTGCTTTAGCTAGTTACTTTTCATATTTTGAATGTTTTAGTTCTCTCCACCCCGAGGCTGCACTTAGAAATTGAAAAAAGTCAGAAAAAGAGGACGTTTCCAGCAAAAGTGTTTTTCTTTTTTGGATCCATTTCACAGGGGAGCAAATAAACGAAAGCAGGAAAGAGAAGGTAATATCTGTTTCTAAAAGTCTCGGTTTTCATCATCCCACGCTGGCACCACCACGACGTTGCTCCTGCGCTGGAAAAAGAGAAGGTGACGAAGGTCCCACGCTGGCACCACCACGACGTTGCTCCTGCGCTGAAAAAGAGAAGGGAAATCCTAAGAGAAAATGGCTCTCTTAAAGGGTTTCCCTTCCTCCAACAACGCTCACCTAACATGACGTCATGCCGTTTGCCAGCCGCGAAAATAGAGCCCGATAGAGACCCGTTTCGAGGGCCCCAAAAAAAAACTGCCGGTGCTCAGACCCGTACAGACCCGGCCCACTTAAAGCCCTGCTTCAGCCTATAAGAGTGACAGCAGCCTTGAATCCAGTGCTGGCACGTGTGACGTGGAATGGCCCATCACGCGAGCAGTTCTAATTGGCTTGTGCTGAATTTGCTGCCCTCGCTCTCTCGCAGAGGAATGTCCACTTACACCCCAGAGGTAAGCCAGCCAAGCACACACAGTGTGATTGACAGCATTGAGCCGGCAGCCTGGCTAATCACCATGCTGCTCTTACCTCATTGTGATTGGTTGTGGTACTACTACACAGCCAATCACAACGTGCTCAAGAGTTTGCCATACTGCACATGTTTGGATGTCTTCTGCTGCCAGAAGGCTTACTTGGGCCTAAACGTAACACTTCTACCAGTCGGAGGCTTTGTGTTTAGCACCTTACGTAAAGTTGGCACTTTATACACAGAAGTTAACGCAGATTTATATAGTGCTTACTACCCTTGACTGGGCGTTTAGCTGATACAACATAAATAACACTCGTGCCCTGGCGAATGAAATGCGTTCACTGATTGATGGAGACGTATCACAATTTGAAGTTTGTTATACGACATGATTCATTAAGCTAATTTAATGCCAAGGCTGCCCGGGGGGCCCCGTAGGGGACCCTCCATCAGGGCGGCCGCCTTAGTGCCACAGGAAGGCACAGAAGTCCGCGCTCTAGGCTCCCTGGGCCAGTGACCAGGGGGGTCTGCAGGCCGCGTCATATCCGGCCGGGGGGGAAGGGGACAGGGGTATATTTGCCTCCCCCGCCCACTGCACGGTCTCTTGACCGCTACCCGTCTCGCTGTTTGGTCGCCTGAGTTGCCGTCGCAGGATCCCTTGCGGTGAGTTCTATCCTCCCCCCCCCAGCCTCCTGGGCAGGGGTGCCCGGCCGGACCCGGCGCTCCTTCTAGGGGGGGGGAGGACAGCTCCTCGAGGGCTCAGGCGACCATGGGGGGGTTCCGTAGGTTGGGAGGCCACTTTGGCCCGGGGCTCCTCGGTGGGCAGGAGGAGGGCGGTCCGCGAAGTACACCAAGCTGCCTGCGGTCCCGTCTTCGGTGCGCACCCCATCGGGTTCGCCTGACCTCCTCCCTCCCCCGATCTCCCAACATTTCCTCTTGTGCCGGGCGGCTTGCCCCCCCCCCCCCCCAGCTGGTGCATTGTGGTAGCTCTTCGCACCCACCTCCCTCCCCCCCCCCCTGGGCTTACCGTGTTCTTCTGGGAGACCTACGGCGTGGGGGGGGCCTCAACTGCGTGCGGACTTCGGGCCCTTATGTTCTCCAGGGCCGGGGTCTGCTGGGCACACCGGTGAACGTGCTTCAGCAACCCTCCTTCCGCAACCCCTGCGCCTGATACTGACCGGGCGAGGATTCCTCGGGGCCCGTGCCGTCCGGAACGCCTCCCATTAGGTTGAGCTGCAACGTGCTCCCTGGTGCCCGTGCGGGCGTGCCAGTCCTCAGTTTGGTCCGCGCCTTGCCCCGGGCTTCCCCCTGCCTTTCTGCCTGCGTCCCCAGCACTGCCCCCCCCCCTCACCGGGCGCGTGTGGCTTTGTGCAGGGGAAGGTGGGTAGGGACGCGCCGGTTTCTGGGCCTCAGCTGACGATCACAGGCTCCAGGGATCGGAAGGGCGGGTTGCGCCCGGCGAACTTTGACCTCTTGTGGGTAGTGAGGTCAGCACCCCTGCTCCTGGTAAGGGGCTGCCGAGGCCTTGCTAGATTCACGTGCGGCACCGCCGCCCCCCGCTGGCGTGTCTCGTGCCCGGTGGGCGGCAGGCTGGGGGTGCAGCCTGGTGTCATCTCCGGGCTTCTCGTCAGGGTGAGGGGAGAGCGTGAGGCGCACCGTTGACAGCGAGGGGGGGGGTTTCTGCCACGGGTACGCAAGTGGTGTGGGCCTGGCTTGCTGCTCCGCGTTCGTTGGCGGGGGCACGGCGTCCTTGCATGGCACGTGGGGGTGCGGCGCCTAGCTGCGGAGGGAGCGATGCTCCACATGGTTGTGGCCTCTCCGGTGCTGCCTCTGGCTCCTGAAGTTCAGGGAGGCTCCGCCCGGGGACAGTGCGTACCTCGACGCCTTGGGGGGATTGTGCCTAGGGACGGCTTGCGCGGCTCGGAGGGACCCATCGAGTTTCACGCGTACCTGGCGCGTCACCAGCCACGCACTCCGTTACGCAAGGGCTGCCGCCGTAGGCTACGTCCCCTGGGGACAGCATTAGTTGATGTGGCAGCTTGTCCAATGCCACTTCGCGGCATGTCTTGGGGTATCTGGGGCCAGTTACCTAACGCAGGAGCAGGCTGGATACGTTCAGTCTCTAACGTTTTGTTTTGCCACCCCCAGGTCAAGACGGAGCTGCTACCCGGCGCAGGGCACGCTGCCCCTCACCCCCCCGAATCCACACCCGGTCTGGCTGGGAAGCAGGTCAGGGTCGCTGAGGAAAGCGCCGTGCCGCTTCCTCGGAGTTTCGATTACTCATTGTAGGAGAGTAAGTACAGACGCGGGGTGTGAGTGTGCAGGGGGACCTCTGAGGAAGTAGGGGATAATCCTTGGTGGGGGTGTACCTAACGTATCTCTGCTTCATCTCCACCCAGTTTCTGTGGAGACTCGCATCGACCGTCACTACCCTCGACACACGACTCTCCCTTGCTGAGTAAGTACAGACGCAGCTCGCTGTGTAACGGAAGGGACATTAGGAGATCTTGGGAGTGCCTGATCGCTGTTTGGGACACATCAGCTAGGCTAGGAAGTTTTACACAAGCGCTCGCGAAGCAAATTCCGCAGTGGGGAACGCTCTCCATGAAGCGCTGCATGTTCCCAAGAGGGGCGGAGTTGCAGCATGCCGGGCGGCCCGCAGCATGGTGCACGCCCCCTCCCCTATTGCCCCCTCTACTTGCCTTTGCGACCGGCAAGGGGAAGTGGTGTGGGATTCGGTCGGTGACCTTTACTCTGCAACCTTCGAGCCCCTTAGGAAACAATTGAGTTGTTTAGCCTTTCCGTGACCCCTTGCAGTTCTTTAGAACAATTTCACTGGTAGGACTGTCGCGGGCACTCCGCATGAATGGGCTCTGTGGAATTTTGGATGCACGTGGGCGCTGCAGGCGCAGGTTGTGGTTGGGCAGCAGCTGCCTGAGTGGTGAGCCTTGAGTGGGTGTTCTCATCGGGCTCTGGCCTTGCTATGGAGTGCGTCGGTGTTGTTGGTTTTATCTGCAAGTTCATGGGCACGGACTTGGCCAGAAGGCAGCAGAGGGCTGTACAGCAGTAGCAGAATACAGCGAGTTGTGATTAGCAGAAATTCGACACAGCTGACAAAGTTTTCAGATTGTTAGGTGTGGCATGTTCTAATTTCGGTGATGGGGCGTGGCGTCCCAGCCACTATGAGGGACACTTCACCATTGCAGCATGCATGGTTCCGCCCATGGCTTGGGAGTCATTTACGGCTTGGGTGCGGCGACTCCGGAGGTGAAGTTGATTGGCTTGTTGTTGCTGCCAGTGTGGGGCCGGGGGAGTGGCCTCGTCGTGGTTGCCCCCCGTTGGCCGTGGGGCGCCTAGTTCCAATGGGCATCATGACTGAGCTCACCGTGGATAGGGTGGCAGTGCATCCTCTGGTGCTTATAAGCATTGTGTGGGATACAACACACCTAATCTTTCCCACTTTGTTCTCGGCTCCAAGTATGGCAGATTGCCGCCTATCTAGTTCGGTTTGTCATTAACAGTACACAGCAAGTTTGCATTATGGTGTTGGTAGTGGGCATCGTGCAATGACCCTCAGTGTATTGGGCTGTAGGGATTTTGGGGGCACAGCCCCGAAGGTGTGGTGGGCTGTTCTCGAGCAGCTCTGGGGTTGGTGTCAGTCGGGGAATCTTTCACATGGCTTTACCGCACGGGGGTTGTTTAGTCCACCACCGGTTAACTTTGGCGTGCAGCACCGCTGCCCAAGCCATTCTTCCAGCTTTGGGGGCCTGGTTTAGAGAAGTGTCGCACTTGCGCATGTCCAAACCTGTCCAAGCCTCGCTGGCGCCTTCCGAGGCATCAGTGCCAAGGGTGACCACCTGCTTCGCAGGCAGTGGTATTTGCCTCTCCATCTTAGGGGCAGTGATGATAGGCACAAACAGGGCTAGCACCCCTCGGCGCTGTGGGGGGGAGCAACTTGAGCAACACGTCTGCTGGTGTAGACTTGCACAGGGTGCTTCAAGGATATTATGAGCATGGGAGGCCTTTCTATTGTGCGCGATGTCCCAAATAGCGTTCCCATCCGGGAGGTGCCCTCGTCGGATGGGGTCTTTGTGCCGGTGCCACGGCAAGCAGAGGGAGCGTTGGGTCAGAGATCTTTAGGCACGGGTTAAGTGGACCAGGGCCCCAGCCTCCGAAGGGGCCCCTTGATAGCTTATATACTTCTCTAGCGGATTGTGTTAATTACCGTTTGCCTCAAGTGCAATTTTAACGCGGGCAATGTGTGAGAAGATATTAGTTAACTTGCAGAAATGTTTGTGTTGGTTCCACGCAACATCCATATAAAGTACCTCTTAGACCTAAACAGGACCTCAAACGTGAGAATTGGTGGGTGTCACAGATATTAATTTCAGTAATGTTAGTGAGCTGCTGCAGTGATCCTATGTGGTCAACACAAGTCACTGTCCCTCTATTTTTGATGCTCCCGGGATCCTAGTCTCTTGCATATTACCCGACTCATCACCGCAGAGACCGACATGGGTCGGTTCTGGGTTCATTGCATGGCCATTTCTGTTTTCTTTCTTAAGACACCTATCTGCACAGACTTTTGGGCCTGCATTAGCCACACATATACCTCCTCCATTCTGGCCCACACTAAGACCAGTCTGCTCTGACTCCACTTTGGTCTGGATGATGCAATAAGGCCTTTGACTTGTTTAATCTCATTGGACACTTGGTGGCACGTTTTTGGACATTTAGCGTTTCTGTCTTAGCATGAGGGCCGGCGATTGGTTTGGCTGGTTTCTACTTGAAGGGCCCGGAGGTGGACAGTGCGGTCTTATTCAATTTGCATAAAACAGGTTTACAATTCAATTTGAGAGCCACTTCAGGGGTGGGTGTCAGGAGCTACAAGTAGCTCACGCATTACCTGCTTGAGACTTGTTATCGAGAATAATGTGCTCTTCACACAATGTGAGGACCACGTCGCACCAACCAGGGTGCGAGGGAAGTTTTTAAACATCTGGAAAAGTCCTTGCTGGAGGCTAACGGAAGGATGGTTGAAAGTAGGTTGCCCTCCCATGAGTGAGGTTGGATTTCACATCAGAGTTAACGCTACAAGAGGTAGGTTAATAAAAGGTATTTACGAATTATCATGAATTGGCATACTAGGTAGGTGTAGTTTCAGAGAAAGATATGGCCACTGATCATCAGTATGGGCAGGGCCATTCGGAACCGGTTCTAAGGGACACGGATAGAGGCTGACAGGACTATCTTGTCTGGGTTATTTGCAGGAGGGAACCGCTAAACCAGCTTGGGCCTCACGTGCGATACGAGGCATGAGCCTGTGCGCACCCATAAGTACCAGCTGTGGGACGCACCACACCTTTCCAGGTAATAGGAGCAGTTAGTACCGGGGCATCTAAGTTCAAGGGAAATAAAGGGGTTTTAACTCCGTAGTTAACTTGCCACGCTTGTTGCGCCTCATAGGCAGAGGTGGTATGTCGCCTGACAAGTTCTGCTTGCATATGAGTCGTTTTAACAATGGGACGGGGGCTTTCAATCTCCTTTTATTTTGCAGTCAGAAAGGAAAAGGTATAGAAAGAGCAGGTTGAACTGAGCACACTTAGCAGTAAAGTCGGCAATAATGAAGCACATATAGCGTATTCCAGAAGTGGGATGCAGAGGGTTCGGTTCAGGCCCGGGTGGAAGCAGATTTTGGGGTCTGCTTGGTTGACCTCCAAGGGGCTGTTTTTTTCGGATCTGATGGTCCTTTGAACCTCGCGGGCTGCTTGTGGCATCAGAAGTCTCTGGCACTTTGCCTGGCTGGGGTCATCCTATGGCTTCACATCAGAGACATTAGGTATGTCTATGGTTCTTTGCGGGGCAGATTATGTTTTCATGACTAAAGACATCCATTGCTCTCTGCCTCCTGCTCCGATTTGCATCAGAAGCGGGGCAGGCACGTAGCATATTGGGGACAGTCACCAACGTATTTATGGTCTTTTGGTTTCGAGAGACACATACGCACTCTGTATGCTAACTGGAGCGTTAGCGGAAAGGGTGGAATAAGGGGTTTCTTTAAGTGGCAAGTAGGCAGTGGCTACTTCAAGTTACGAGGTTACTTGCAGTGGAGGGCCTGCATGTCCGGGGACAACGAAGCAACTGGGGCTATTGCTGGTTTAAGCACCAAGGGCCACAGTTGGTCAGCAGGTAGGGTTACCCAGGTCAGGACTACAGTAGTAAGCCTGTGGGGCTGTGTAAGTTGTCACCACAAATAGGGTGCAGTGTCTGCAGTGTGGGCACTATACGACCATTCCTCTAACCTGGGTTGACACCATCAGAGGTTCGCCAAGGTCACGCTTTCATAATGGGGTGTAAAGGTCTGGTCCACCTCAGTAAGTCAGTTGCGCACTGGACCAGGGGGCAGCAGGCTGAGGGCAAGGTCCAAATCAGACTCTTCGGTGGTGGCATTAGAGGGACAGGATGAGCGCATCATGCAGGCGGGACAATGGGAATCCCAATGTTGGAAAGGTACCCTCATCCTCAGCCACCCAGGGGAGGGGCCGGTAGGCAGGTGAAGAGTAGTATGTACAGGCAAATTTGGAATATCCACTGGCACCCCGGTGATGCACCAGAGGTAATGGGGAGGGTGCAGGTACAATCCCACTGCTGGTGCAGTACATGGGTATCAGCTTAAACCCAACGAAGCTGGAGGAATAGTCAAGAAAGGGTGTCGAAGCACAGACTTAGTTATCCTTGAAGGTGAGGCGCAGATTGCACGCGGTGCACAGTGGTATGTGGTATATGGTAAGGGTGTTAGCATCTTGGCATTTCGTTATTTTGCCAGGATCAAGGAGCTGGGTGAATGGCCTTCCGCGCGTCTTGAGTGGCGCGAGGGGCGGAATTCAAGATATGGAGGCAGGGGGCTCCTCCACTAAGTTGCCTTGGTTGGGGGTCCCAGCCATGTGCTGGGACAGCTTGCGGAGGCAGCTGCGGCACAGTCTAAGGGGGTTGCCTCCACGCCCACAGGGTGTTTGGTAAGAGGTTAGGGACCTCTTGGCGGGGTGCGCGAGGACTAGTCTAACTGCTAGTATGGGCATGGGCATGGACTTGTCTTGGGTTGCCTAGCCACGGCAATGAGCAGACTCTCTGGGGAAGAGGGACCTGTTGCAAGAGAGGGAGTCCTCCAATTGTAAGATGCAACCATTGGAGGCATGTGAACTATGGTGGTCAGGTAGCCCCCCCGTTTAGTGTGGCAAGGAGCCCGGTCAAGGGAGGCCTGGGAAACCTCGCGCAGGAAAGTTGACAGTGCCAGGCGTAATTTCGCCATCTGGGTTTGGCTTTATAAGGTATGGTTTGCTTGACAAATCCACAGGGAGTTTGGTAGAAGATGGGGTGTCACCGGTCTAGAGTGGGCATGGACTTGTTTGCGGGACCGGGGAGAGGCCCTGGAATCAGCAGGAGGTAGGGAAAGATACCTACCTTGGGACACTATGTGTCATTGGAGCTACCAGCTGGGGGCATGTGAACTGGGGTGGTCCCAATTGTTACCTCGCCCAGTGTGGCAAGGAGCCCGAGCTGGAGACGCAACTGCGATATCACGTAGGAGAGTGAACAGCGCCAGGCATAAATTCACAAAGCAAAGGGGATTTGGCTCCATCAGGCATGGTTTACTTTATGCCAGGTCTACTGGTTGCTGGGAAGTGGATGTGATTCACCTCTCCAGGGTAGGCATGGACCTATTTTTGCTGGACATAAGGGAGGCCCTGGAAACAACAGGCTGTAGGTAGGAACAGCGGCCTTGGTGGGGGGCTCTGGTGGTGACGGGGGCCACCTCCTGAGCTGTGGAGGAGTTACAGGGCGATCCAGAGTCTGCACGGTACAGAAGGGTACTATTTTGCAGCAGCACAACAGGGTGCTAAGCCAAGGATACCCAGGGATGTATTAGCGGGTCCCCTGGAAGAACTTCGGCGCCCCGTTAGCCTACAGGCGGTTGTGGGTCTGAGCAACCGGGGGCTGCCTGGAACGCTCCGCCCACCTGCGGGGGCGTGAGTAGGGAGTGGACTGGCGGTCCACAGAGGGGAGAGGTGGCCTCTCCCAATAATTGGTAACCACCGGTGGGCGACGGCCACGGTGCAATTTGGCTCATCAGACGGGCAGGCGGCATAGGGGCTGGCCTGCCCTGGGATCGCCCGTAAGATAACCCACCATGTTGGCATATTGGTTATGCAAATAAACCTGCAGCAATATTCTCCACTAAAAAGGTGTCGTGTGGTTTATTTATGTATGTTGCTGTATGGGAACTGAGGTTGCCGATATTGGCACTATGCCAAGGCTGCCCGGGGGCCCCGTAGGGGACCCTCCATCAGGGCGGCCGCCTTAGTGCCACAGGAAGGCACAGAAGTCCGCGCTCTAGGCTCCCTGGGCCAGTGACCAGGGGGGTCTGCAGGCCGCGTCATATCCGGCCGGGGGGGAAGGGGACAGGGGTATATTTGCCTCCCCGCCCACTGCACGGTCTCTTGACCGCTACCCGTCTCGCTGTTTCCCACCCTACCGCTTACCCTGCGGACGGACAGAGGGTAGTACGGGGAGGGGAAGACTCTAACTGATTGTTTTGTGTTGCAAGAGGAGTTACAGGGCGATCCAGAGTCTGCACGGTACAGAAGGGTACTATTTTGCAGCAGCACAACAGGGTGCTAAGCCAAGGATACCCAGGGATGTATTAGCGGGTCCCCTGGAAGAACTTCGGCGCCCCGTTAGCCTACAGGCGGTTGTGGGTCTGAGCAACCGGGGGCTGCCTGGAACGCTCCGCCCACCTGCGGGGGGGCGTGAGTAAGGGAGTGGACTGGCGGTCCACAGAGGGGAGAGGTGGCCTCTCCCAATAATTGGTAACCACCGGTGGGCGACGGCCACGGTGCAATTTGGCTCATCAGACGGGCAGGCGGCATAGGGGCTGGCCTGCCCTGGGATCGCCCGTAAGATAACCCACCATGTTGGCATATTGGTTATGCAAATAAACCTGCAGCAATATTCTCCACTAAAAAAGGTGTCGTGTGGTTTATTTATGTATGTTGCTGTATGGGAACTGAGGTTGCCGATATTGGCACTAAGCAAAACGTCATGTGAACCATTTTTGCAAGGTTTTCCTAAAAGAATATTTTAGCACTTACTTATCGAGTATAATAGATTGCAGTCCAAAGACTTTGGGCCATATTTATTTTTTCACTCAACACAACGCAGTAAGACAACTTGCTGCGCTGCGTGAAAGGGAGAGGGAACCGATGTAGAATCAAAATGGGAGCAGAGAAGACAGCTATTCAACAAAAAAAATTGGGGCATATTTATTAAAAAAACAAGCAGCTCAGCAAGCCACCTTGCTGCACTGCGTTGCGTCATAGGGAAAGGGCAGGAATATGCTGTATTTAAGATTATTCTGCACAATGCTCTCTTTTCCATGATGCAAGGGAGCCTTGTAAGCAGGATTGTTTTGTGCAGGAAGGCACACCTTCCTGCACATATACAATCCCATGAGGCATTTTCCTCTTTCTATGTGTGCTGCAGATATGTGTGCTGCAGATATGTGTGCTGCAGAATGAAGCACACATAGAAAGAGCAAAAACGAGAAGAAATAAAGATATGTGCTACATTGCGTTTAGATTTATCAAGCCTCGCAAGGCCACACAAGGTGGCCTTGTGTGGCTTGATAAAACTAACTTAAGAGTTGTGCCGCTCTTGCACCACGTTGCGTGGTGCAAGGGTCACACAACTCTTTGATAAATATGCCCCTTACTTTATTGGGCTGGTGTTTGTAGCTATGTGCATGCCTGCACATTTTTGCTTGTGTGTATGTTCATGTGTACCTGCTTGCATGTTCCGGTCTTACATGTGTATATGTGTCTGATAATATGTGTCCATGGTGTAGTGTTTCTCCATCCTGGCAGTATCCCCACCTGCCAGCCCCTTCCTCCAGACCCCTTGCCTCATGGGTTTCCATTGCATCTGTTGGCCCACCCAGCAAATGGGGACATCTACAGCATAATATGGTCCATCTCTATCCTAATGGGGAGTATTCTTTCCACACTTGTAGGTACGCTTGCCATAATCATGGTCCCCCCTAACTTAACATTGGCCCCGGCCTAATAGTGGTCATTCTTGACATATGAGTCTGAATAATTTTTGGGGCATCCTACCTTGGTGTTACCTACTTGTGGCACAAATACAGGCTCTGGCATACTTCTGGTATTTGTTGGTATATTGTGGGCATGCTTCACACAAGGGCAATGAAACTTCGCATATAGTTGGCAGAACTTGACATAATACGAGTCAGAATCATGGCCATGATAATGCTTACACATGGTTTAAAGCGCGCCCTAGGGTAGTGTAGGCAATCCTAGGCTTGTTGTGGCCATCTGTGGCCTGGTTGTGCTGACCCCAGCACATTGCTGCCCATGCTGTGGTGTTGAATTGACCATTATTGATATATTCTGCTATCCTTGGTATTAGAATAGATGCATGAGAGTCCAACGGAGGCATGGCAGGTATTATGCTTAGTCCAGTCCTTCAGTGAATGGGCAGCTTCCACCTCGGGGTCCAGTAAGCCCCTCATCTGAGCCCTTGCAGATCTGGTATCAATTATAATGTGTGCAAATTACAATCCCTATATCCCATCCAACCAGGCTGGAGCTGGTGCAGGTTTCTCCTTCTTCAGAATGCTTAGTAGTGCTTGTGGCTGCGCTGCCACACAGACCAACCACTTAAGGAAGCCTGACCTCACATTAAACCATGTGCATCCAACCCAGACAGCGTCGCTATAAAAAGTGGGGGGTGGACTGAAACCTCTATTCTCTGTGAACTGCATTCTTCCATAATCTTACATTTCTCTTTTGTACAAAAGATGCTTGCTCTCATCCAGGAGCAATCCTAATATTCTCAGTAAACAAAGTTGATCACAATTATTTCTTTGTCTGTATACACTGCTAAACTCGTGATCAGTATTCCATTCACCATTTCACTAATGCTCGCGACCACCTCTCTCACAGAAAAAATGAACAGAAGCTGCTTTTCACTGGATCTCATCGACTAGACGACCCTTGAACAGATCCCAAAAGCAAAACTACAAGGGACTGTTGGAAGAAAATTGAAACAATGGCGGATGAGATAGCTGGATCCCTAGCTGAGAACTTCCCTCCTTATAAAAGCAATAACTTTAATCACTGTAAGGAAGGTTAGAAATGAAAATAGAGAACTATATCATACTTAGGCCCATATTTATGAGGCCTTTGCATTGCATAGTCCGTCATGCAAGGCGATGCAAGGACAAAGCAAAGGCTTCAGTCAAATTTATAAAACTAAACAAGGCCTGATTTTCGTGGCTTTGCATGGCTTTGCAAAGAAATGTAACGCAAGGCAGCTGCTTGTGCTGCGCTATGTTACATTTCAACTTGGGAGGCATTCAGTGGGTGAAGAATGGGCGGTCCTATGCATCCACCCATGGAGTGTGGCTCATTCCCAGATCTAACAAAGACTTTAAACCTGTAAGTGTATCAAAATGCTACACCTTCCCAAGTGAGGTATAACAAGGAGAAATTTGTTTATTTCTCCGCATTATTTCCTCTTTCCACATGTGCTGCATTCTGCAGCACACGTAGAAAATGGGAAATTCCTCCAAGGATTGTTTTTGTGCAGAAAGGTGTCCCTAGTTTAGTAAATGTGCCCCTTAATGTTCATAAACTCAGCATACATTGGACCACCGTTGTTATGACTAGATATCACTCTAAATTAGGGTAGCAAAACACCATTGCCAGTTCTGTATAGGTAGTTTCTTTTCCTAATCCCGATCATAGTATTGTCTGCTCAATTAGGGTCAGGTCCTATCCTAAATTTAGAACCAATTTTCACAACTGAGACAATTACTTTATTATAAACAGTTTCCTCATTTAAAAAAAAAAAAAATTTAAAACAATTTTATTAGAAACAATGAGCAGCAACAGTGACCATACATTGACATCTTGGATGAATTATGCATTGAGAGTACAGCATATTAACTTCAGCCTTAGACCCAGTGGGAGTCCAGTTTAATACAACATAAACATATTATTACCATCTGCTAAGAGGGCGACTTATGCGCCAACGGGCCGGGGAAGGATCACTTCCTATCCTAATCAGGATTACTCTCGGTGTGTGCTGTCGGCTCATCCATTGCTCTCTCCAGCTCCAGGAGTCTCTCCCTTCTCAATTCTACCGTCGGGGAAACACATATCTCACCCCTAAACTTGTTCCATCGTCCCCATTTGTGATCCCATTTACGTGGGCAACCCCTTTCTTTATACACGGTTTTTTCGGCAATCATGGCGTGGTCCATATCCCTCGTCCAGTCCCTCAGTTGTGGTAATGTGTCCACGCCCCACCTTTGAGCAATGTTCCGTTGCGCTATACTCCACCCCGTCATGGCCCATGCTTGTTCGGTTTGTGTGAGGTCGGTTGCCTCCCAGATATTAAGGAGGCATAGTGTAGGAGTTGGGTGTATCGGTTTGTCGCAAGTCCTAGTCAGTAGGCTGGTGACATCAGTCCAGTACTGCTGTATGTGTGGGCAGTCCCATAAGATATGTGAGAATGTACCCGTCTGGTTGCAGTGTCTGAGGCAAAGCGCATCAGGGCTCCTACCCAACCGGTGGAGTAGTGGGGCACCAAAATATACCCGGTGGAGAATTTTTAGTTGAACCAGACGTAGCCGCATCGGAATGGTGACCTCTCTAGGTGAGGACAACGCCTCCATCTAGTCCTCATCGGCCAATTCTCCCAAGTCCGCCTCCCAGGCTGTTCGTAATTTCAACATTGGATCGATCTGATTATTTATTAGTTTTCGATATGTGATGGAGATTGCCTTACGATCCATAGGATCTAGTAGGAGCCTGTCCTCCAGCGGAGAGGAGTCCGGCAAGGGGGTATCTTTAGGGTGGGCGGAATCAATGGCATGACGGATCTGGAGATACCGGAAGTATTCCGATGGGGCTAATCGATACTTGGCTTGAAGAGCCGAGAACGATGCCATGTTGCCCTGAACCCACATGTCCCCCACCTTTGAAATCCCGATCAGATCCCACTTATCAAATCCCGCATATGCACTACGCCGCCCCAACACATCAGGTTCCCACAGCGGGGTAGCCTTCGTTAGGCGCCCCTGCCACCCCATTCGTCGCTGTACGCCATGCCACACCTCCACCGTGCGTGCCGTTGGGCCTGTCAGGCTCAATTTCTTATGATTGGTGTACAATGCTCTGTTGTAGCCCCCCCTTCCCCATCAAACAATGGTCTGTGCGGAAGCTGGGATCATCATGTCGTCCGAACACCCACTGATTGATGGCTATGAGCTGTGAAGCCTGATAATAGAGGCGCAAGTCAAGTAGTCCGATCCCCCCATCGTACCATCCCATAGTGAGCTTGGTCATGGCTATCCGAGGTGGCTTATTGTCCCACAATAGGTCCCGCACTACTGCCTCAATTTGCGAAAAATAGGTGTGTGGTATGGGGATAGGAGTGTTTTGAAGGGCGTAGAGAAAGCGTGGCAGAGCGAGCATTTTTAATAAAGACGCCCGCCCCAGCAGGGTAAGGGGAAGCGTCTTCCAATATTTGACATCCGTTCGAAATCGCTGTAGCGGTTCCAACAGGTTTCGCTCAAAAAATAGGGCGGCCTCAGTAGTTACAAAAATTCCTAAGTAGCGAAAGCCGTGGGACGCCAGTGGTATATCGTACCCTCGCGGGCTACGTGGGGGAACTCCCCAAAGAGAGTAGAGCTGGGATTTAGACCAATTTATCTGATACCCAGAGTGCGCCCCAAAAATATGGAAAATATGAAGTACTCGACTAAGGGAGCGCTCTGGTGAGGCAAGATAAAGCAGAATATCATCCGCATAGAGCGAAATGCGGTCTTCGTGGTCATCCGACCATTTAAGGCCTCTAATGGCAGGATCTCCTCTGATCCAAACCGCCAGTGGCTCAAGAACGAGGGCAAATAAGAGCGGCGACAGCAGACATCCCTGCCTCGTGCCCCGGCAAAGGGGGAAGGGAGTAGAGCGGTGGTTGTTTACGGAGACGTGGGCCATGGGTTGGGTATAGAGGAGTCTGATCCACCCTATGAATTTGGGTCCAAACCCGATGCGGGCGAGAACTGCGAACAAATACTTCCATGCAATAGTGTCAAACGCCATTTTGGCGTCAAGCGCTAGGAGGATCCCTTCTTCTTCCAGGGTGGCTGCGCGGCCCAGCGCCCCATGCACCCGACGGAGATTGCGCGCTGTGTTCTGTCCCGGCATGAATCCTGAGAGATCTGGGTGTATCAAGTCAGAAAGATAGGGGAGTAGGCGGTTCGCCAGCAGTTTGGCTAGAATTTTAGCTTCTACCGTTATAAGAGAGATGGGCCTATACGAGGCACACTCCTCCCTTGGTTTACCCGGTTTGTGAATGACCACAATGGTAGCCGCTCGGATATCAGCCGGGAGAGCAGCGTTATCATAGCTTTCTGTATATAAATTGAGCAGATGGGGCGCAAGTTTGGAAGCCATAGGTTTAAGTAATTCAATAGGGAGCCCATTGGGGCCCATCGCTTTACCCGCGCGAATGTCTTGAATTGCCTTTTGTATTTCATCAGTTGTTAAGTCCATGTCCAATGCCTCTCTACCTTGCTCGGATAGGCATGTTACCCCGATGGAGGCGAGAAGTTCTGCCGCCATTGATGCTTGCGAGTCAGGCGGGATATCATACACTTTTTTATAATGGATCGCAAAGGCCTCAGCAACGCCCTGGGGGTCTGTAATTAGCTCATCATCTGGGCCCTTAATTGCACGCACCCACCGCGCAGCTTGTTCCCTGCGCTCCAGCCACGCCAGCAGCTTGCCGGTTCGCTCGCCGTGCTCGTATATCCGATGCCGGGTGGCTAGGGCCCGTCTATTAGCGTCCTCTAGGAGCAACTGCCTATAATCCTGTCTCTTAATGCTCAGTAGGTGTTGAGCTTCGGGGTCCGAGCTCCGGTCACCGGCGCTCTCAAGGTGCAAAATCTCTGTTTCCAGCTCTACCACCCTCCGACATCGCTCAGCTCTGTGACCGACCACCGCCGATAGAGCTCTCCATTTGATCACCGCACCATATGCCCCCCACAGCGTTATCGCTGAGTTAACCGATCCTATATTCTCATTAAAGTAGTAGTCAGTGTCCTTCCGCAAGGTTTCCCGAATGTGTGGAATCTTGAGCGCCCAAGGCTGGATCATTATCGGACCAGGCTGCGGAGTGCGCTGTGCATGAAAAATTGCTAAAACAGGGGAGTGATCCGAAATTCCCCGAGCCAGACACGCCACCTCAGAAAATTCGTGTATATGTTGTGCGTGCGTGAACAAATAGTCAATTCGTGAGTGACTACCGTGTACCCCAGACTGAAAAGTAAAGCGTGTCGTGTGGGTGGGACCATCTCCAAACATCCACCATTCCCAGGGCATCGATAAAGTCTCGCAGCTGGGAACCCTGTGCGGAGAGTCGTCTGGGTGGGGACCTATCTAGCAGGCCATCCATCGTCAAGTTAAAATCACCTCCCATAAGCAAAATTCCAACAAGTAAGTGTAACAATAGTGCCCCTATGTCAGTCAATGTCAGGCGTTGTAGACCCGGTGGGGCATATGCAGAGATGACATTCAGGACCCTACCCTCCCACATACCAGTGCAAGCCGCGTATCGACCCTGTGGGTCAGTCCACGTATTTTGTACCACATATGGGCACCCCTTACGAAGTAGGACTCCCACCCCTCTGGACCCCGTAGTGAAACCCGAATGTGCTACCATTCGATATCCCTTCCGATCAAGGGCCTTACAGGAGTTACCAATCAGATGGGTCTCTTGCAACAGCACTAGGTCAAGTCCCTGGCGGTGGATATACTGCAGCACGATTCCTCTCTTGATTTTATCGCCCAGCCCGGTGACATTCCACGTGATAAGTTTAAGCTCCTGACCTTTCACCATTTGCTATAGTGAGTAATGCATTGGTATTCGTGGCGGATATATGATACTGTACACCCTCTTTCGAGTCGATCCGGGCGCCCCCTAGGTCCGCAATGCCAAACACAGCGTGTTGGCTCGTGCCCACCACATTTGTAGTATGGCTACCAGCCAAGATGTGCATGTTCAAGCTACCAACTCGTCCTGCTGCAGAATACTCAACATTACAATCCCCCCAACAAATTAAAATCAAAACTACCCTTAACTCACAGAACACACCCCCCTCCCTGCCTCCCTGCTTAACGGGACTAGAACCGCCCGCCATCCCCAACATGCAGAGTGCCTGTCGCCCACCCATAAACAATTCCAGGGAACGCGAGCTACCCCACTCCCCAACTATCCACTCGCATTCAATCAACACTTCGCTCCACGGCCCATCCCCCCCCCCCAAACATATCAGAAAATCCAGAGGCCCGATACGGTCCTCAACAAATGTTCCACAGTGCCCATCCTTCTCCAGTGTGAAGCCTCAAATCGGTATAATAACATCCCCCACCACCCTCATGGTCGTTAAACTGGTTGAGCAGAGATAGCAAACAAAGTCCCAAGTAGGCCATCAAGCTGGAGGTCGTTCCCCCAAACAAGAGCAGTCTCATCCCATATTTATTGGGAGCGCCCCCGCTATCCCTCCACCAAACCTGGTCATCCGAGATCACAAGTTCAGGAGGCCCCGCCTCCGAGACCACCTGCACTGGTCCTTCGGAACATTTCACTGGGCCAGGGTCAATCTCACACGGCCCCACCAATCGCCAGGTCAGCGCCCTCCAGTGTGCCCCTGAGAGTCCGAGTCAGAGTGTGTAGGCGATCGCCTCTGCTGGCGCCAGTCTGCATGGTCGTCCGCCGCCGAGAGTCCCTTCTGTGTCTTCTTTCCGACCGTGCGCCAGCCCTCCAGCCAGTCCCAAACCTCCTCAGGGCGAGTGAAAAACCACGATTTCCCATTGGCTTCCACTCGGAGCATGGCGGGAAACATCATGGCATACTTGACTTCTTGCTCCCGGAGGGCCCGCTTTACCTCAAGGAAACTTCGATGCTGCTTCTGCACCCGCAGCGTAAAGTCCGGAAAGAACAGGATTTTGCTGTTCTCCAGGGTGAGCGGCGGGGCCGCTGGTGCCGTTTGAAGAATGATGTCACGATCTCTAAAGTTGAATACTCGAGCAAGAAGCGGTCTGGGGGGTGCTCCCGGCTTCGGTCGGCCCCCAGGCACCCGATGGGCTCTTTCAATCGTAAAGCACTTGGATAGGCCCCTGGGTTGCAGATGCTTGAGGACCAATTCCTCCACAAAAAGGTCTGCAGCCTGCCCCTCTGCGCGTTCCGGCACTCCAATAATGCGGATGTTGTTTCGCCGCATTCGCCCTTCATAGTCATCCAGCTGTAGGGTCATCGCCTCGTGGGCCGATCGCAGTTCAGTAACTTGCTTCTTGAGCTGGGCAGTATCAGCTACCAGTTCCCTGACGGTGCCCTCCACCGCACCCACTCTCTCCGATGTTTTTTTCATATCCTCGCGGATTAGAGCTACCTCCGTGGCCACCGTGTCGACCTTAACCTCCAGGTAGGTCCTTATAGCCGTGATAGCCTCGAGGAGGTCTTTATTCGAGGGTTCCATAGCGTCACTCGGGGTCGTCCCCTCCGTTCGTTCCTCCGTATGCTGCTTCTGCCAAGCGAACTTCTCCAGCTTGGTCTGGGCCGCCGTCCAGCCGGCGCGGCCGGATGCCATGTTCCAATGGCGTCGTTGAGTCCCCCCGGAGCTAGGGCGCCACCGCTACTCCCCGCCGCCTGCAGTGAACAGAAAACACTTACCCGGCCTGTCGGTTTTCGCAGAAAGCGCCCTAAATAGGGGGGGGGGGCCTGACTTGTGTCAACGTATCAGATGGGCCTCCGGAAGAGTTGTGTACCCCAATGTCAAAGCCGCGGACAACCGGTGTAGGGGAAAACCGGGTTCACAGCAGCAGCAGGAGCCGTCGCACCGCCACCACCTCCACCCGCCGCTCCAGAGCAATAGCCAATCCTGGGAGGGAGCGAGAAGGGCGTCTAGTTCGATGATGCACCACACGTACGTGATATCCGCCGCTCACCTATCATCTGGCAGCCTACCTTTCAAGTGGTCAATCTTTAATTTGTCCGCCCGGGGCCCCTCGGTAGTTCTTCTCAAGTCGATGTGTCCAGCACAGCGTGGCTGTCTCCACACACCTATTGTGGGTCCCAGCTGATCATTCCCGGGTCAGGCGCCCCACCTCTGGTGGACCTCCGGGGCCCAAGACCCTCCCCTCATATGGATGCGGCCACAGGTCTCCAACAGCGCTCTCCCGGAGAGTGGGGCCACAATACCGGGCCTCCGCCAACTTGCACCCAACAGCAGGCCCAACGCTGTGCCCATGTCAGGCGCCACCGCGGCGCCAGGGGTCCATTCAGCGCTCCTCTCGTGCCCGCATCTGGCAAGCCCGCCGTGGAGGCACTTCAGGATGTTAAGGCCCCCGCACCGCCTCCACGTCCCACGCCCCCGCAGCGCCACAAGGATCCAGGACCACCAAAGCACTTCCCCCAGTCGGGGGGCCGCCAACAACGTGGTACCTGGTGGCTGGCTGCGGGCCTCCAGTCTGCCTCAGGTCTGCGCGCCCCCGTTTAGCTGCACGTCGCGGGGGCCGCCTCTGCAATCTTTCTGCCTCCTTCACTCTCGGGGGGCCGGGGAGGACCGTCGCCACATCCGCCCGTCCCCAAATGGAGCGTCTGGTAACTCGGGGTCTCCTCAGCCGCGTTTGAAGGCCTCGCCAGTCTAGGCCACAGCAGCGGACTTGCGTGAGGCGCGCACCCGCATGTCGCCTCACGTCGGCGGGAAGAGCCGTCCACCAAGACACGAGTCACGGGTCGCCTTCGGGACCTCCCCCCCGATCGCAGCCAAACTCGGTCAGCTGGCTGCTGGGCACCGCGGCAACACTCCGGCGGCACTGGGGTGGGAATCGGGCCGGCAGGAGTCGAAGCAAACAGGATGTTTTGGGAGTGGCGCTCCGGAGCAGAGCTACCGAGCGGCCATTCCCGTCGGCGGTTAGCCACGCCCCCACAGTTTCCTCATTTTTGAGGCCTGGCTTGATAGCGCTGCTACCACTAAACATTAGGTGATCAATGTAAACAAGGGCTTTAAGCAGCACTATTAGGGGAGGGGCTTTGGCTCCGCCCACATATTGGTTGTCAGGTCTGCATGCTGTGATTGGGCAGAAAAAAAAGTGCTTGCCCTCATGTAGTTGTGATAATTTTTACATTATTTTGACATGACATTATAATCCTATTAAAGTGTTTTGGAAGACGTACCTAATTTACAGTGTTTGTTTTTCTCTGGTACCAGCACTGATGAGAGGAGGGCAGGCAGTCATTACCTTTAGTCTTGAGAGTGCAATATTATGTTTGAGAGCCCAGGGCTACACTAATCTACATGGAGTTTTAGGTCTGGCTGGACAGTGCAACTGCCGTTGACCTTTTGTGATCATCAAAAAAGAGCTTTTAGAGTCCTACTGAGAGAGGGGCTTAGGCTCCACCATGTTGGTTCCCCTGACTGCAGGATTTGATTGCATCAAACTTGTGTGCTCCCTCTGAAAAGAATACTGGTATTGCACTTTTTGTCTTGTGGCAACGTTTATACTTGATACAGAGGACTGGGTTGGCTATGGTGGCAAGCCAATGATCATGGGTATAGGCTTGTTTATTATGAAATGTTCTGATAAAGGGACAGGGCCTGTGAAAAGCATATGTTAAAATCAACAGGCATTTAAGGTTGGATTGTTATTACTCTGAATTAAAGCCTACAGAAAGGTATTTTGTTACATGGAACCTCACAGATTACTGTAATAGGCAATGGTTTTGGTGTTGGTCACTCAGTGTGACATAACGTGGTTATAGTAGGTTTGCTCTGTGAGAATCATTGATAGGCCGTCTTAGAAGAGATATTATTTTGCTTAGCCACCTGTAATTGTGAATACAGCTCTAATTCTATGACTCTGTGTCTGATGGTTGCCTTGTAGTAAAGCCTACGCTGAGTTGGTTATGGTGACGGCAATATGCCTGTTTGGTACATTGGGGACAGACCCCAGAACACAAGTGGTAAATGACCTCAACCACCATGTTTGGGGCACAGTAGCCTTTGTCTGTCATGTTGTTCCGCTGAACACGGTCTGGCAACCTACACTTGAGTTTTACTATATAAATAAAAGAGAATAATATTTTTGTCTTGGACTAAACAAAATAAAATGTAACCTTTCACTTGCAATCTTACTATTGGTGCTACCCATCATTGGTGGTTTCAAGATTTAGTTGACTAACACAGAGGCAATTTTCATTTGTAGTAAACAATTTACATTTACTTATTAGGTTGAGAATTAAGGCCACATGTGATCTACTCTTCCTACACTAGATTTGTAGGAGGAGAAGGTCACATTATCAACATTGTTCAAAGAATGATAGCCCTTCATTGAAAAATTCATTAGAATGTTGATTGGGGCAGCCAATAAGATTTCTCAGAATGCAGTCTGTAACAGCTGGAATCAGACAGGTCTGGGACCTCACAAGGAATACAACTAATATAACTTATTTTAAGCTCTGGCGTTGATTGGAAAAGACTATTGAAGGAGAGTTAGAGGAATGACAGGGAGGTGTATGAAAATCGTTTCAAATTCATTTAAGAATAGCATTACCTGAGTTTTTCATTGGTCATTAACACAGGAAGTAGGTATCAGAGTAGGAACTCTTTTCCTTTGGAAGACCCTGGATCCAATTCTCCTTGCAGTTCAGCAAGAGGCTAGCTTCTTTAATTGTTTAAGAATCTTTTCAAGTACACAGATTCAGGATGAAATTGGAGACAGCCTCCAAACTCAAATTACAAATAAAGGCCTCCACTATCCCCTTTAAGAGTTTACTACGTGTGACTCATATGTGGCACTTTGTGGCAACAGGTATCCCCGAGTTCAGTGTGCTGCAGGAATCCAAAATGGTAGCCCTGAGCCTTATTGTAATTTCTCTTCCTCTCTGTTCAAACTTTCCAAAACCCAGTGCGTACTGCCCTCTTGAAAATCAAAGACAATTCCATCCCCTCTTGAGCACATCTGCTCCCTTTGACTGTGGTAAGAGGCTCCTCTCTGTCTTTGACACCTTTCTCCACTAGAGAATCGACAGGCAGATGGAATGAGCAGATGTGACACAAAGATGGCCAACTCCCTCCAGGAGGTAGTGGTGTGAATGGTTTTTAGGTCGAGCCTAGAGCCAGCGCACATGCGCTGCTCTGTGAGACTTGTTGTGGTGGAGTAGCGAATAGAAGCCCCTCCCACTCTCCGTCCATATTTGCCATTGGCTTGTGTCATTGTCTGTCCTAAATGCTGGCTTCTAATTTGTAAAAAGGGTTGTTAGTCCCTCCTTAGTACCGCCTCCTCTTCATTTGTCACCTCCCATGGCAACTGGCCCCTTTACTTCGGTTGTTACACGGTACGTGTTATTAGACGGTGAGCACTATTTTCTTTATTCAGTTTCTCTTACTGCAGGAACGACGTGCTTTGGTGCCTTCTTTACCCCCCTCCCTCCTGTTGTCGTGCCTTGTTTACCCCCGCGCTCTCCCTCCTGTTGTCCGTGCCTTCTGACTCAACGCCCGCCCGCTGTCCGTGCCTTTTTTATTTATTTATAAATGGCGCCGCTTTTACTTTAAATTTAACAAGCCACGGTGAGCGCCGTGCTTCAACATAAGCTTTTACTTCTGCACGGCGCCGGCGCCGTGCAACTCCTCCCCTGCTGTTGATTGATTCCCCTGGTCCCGAGTTTGCTAGCAGGCTGCAGCGGGACTTCGTATCTGTCGATCCACGTTGGATGCTTGCAGAGGGACATTGAACTGCTGAATCTATGGATGATCCTTGTAAGTAGTATATGGTTGATCATCTAGTACGGGATTCCTATCATACTTAGCAGTTAAATTTCTCAGCCGGGCATGGCAACTCACCTAATTATAGCGAGAGTCCCGATTTTAAAGCAAAAGAGGTTGTATTTAAAATTTTCTTCACTGAATTGCACCCACTTCAATTCAAACAAAAGGGGGAAATTCCATTCACCCAAATAATTTTTCGAAAAAAACCCTCTTTCCTGCTCCCAAATGCGGGCATGTACAAAGCGGTATCCAGCACTGCGTGCTTTGTTCTATCAGCAGCACCTTTGTTTCCTGTGTAATTTGTGTGAAGGATGGACAATGTACGAGAAAAAAACTTTTTCTCGCACCGTAGCAGGAGCACACTATGTACAGCAGTCTCATACCAGACACACGAAAAGTCTCACATTACACACAACACTCAATACTGAATTTACTCACAGACTAGCAGTTGGTAAAGACACGGGCTTATTTACAAGCCTCTTGCGCCACTTTTGCGTCATTTTTAACATGGGAAAAGTGACGTGCGGGTGGGGCAAGGGGCTTGTAAATAAGCCCCACAGTCTTAACCAACATCGCTCCAAGTCCTCACAGAGCAGTCTCACCGCCGGCAGTACTCTCACAATCCACACAGAAGCTGTCTTGTACAATGGCAACATTCTCACACCGTTTACAGACTTTGAGTAAAACCGTATTAACAGCATTCTACAACCCTCAGTCTTTACTAGAAGAAAACTCACTCCTTACAGAGTAGCTGGTACTAATATCAACAAGCATTGGCATAGCCAATAGGTCTCGCGTTTGGGATCTTATAAGTGTTTAGCGATTGTGCTGCATAACTAAATACTTATAAGGTCCCAAAAGCGAGACCTATTGGCTATGCCAATGCTTGTTTTACCCCGCCATCTGTCTCCTCCGTCACGGGTCATTAAGTTGCTTGTTTTTATTTCCCGTGCTTTCCCCTCTGCCTCCGTCCGATCACTTTCACTTCCGTTTGAATCCAAATGTAAATTACCATGGTGTGCAAACTTTTTCGAGTTGCATCAAAATAGTCTGTGTACCTCCAGTCCTTTGCCTGATAAATTAGAAATTGTAAGCCCTGTATGAATTTCTAAGGAAACTACACCAGTGCCATCCTTCTAAACTAAGCATTCAAAATTCTGCCTACAAACCACACTTGAGCGAGCTCGTCCTTTCGTTACTTCGGCTAACGTATGCTATGCCTGCCTTCATTAGTCTGCTTTCTTTGTATATCGAGGTAGGGGCCTTCAGTTTAATGGGCTTATTCCATTCAGCTTTGGAATTCGGGCTGGTCCTATAGTGTAATTGTATGCAGCTTCTGTTGCAAATTGGCCAGCTTGGCACATCAGTTAGCTAACTTCAATTTCAAAGCAATGTTAACTGAAATAGCTAGAGGCTAAAGTGGGCTATCCAATAACCCAATTCTGTAGTGCGCAGAAACCCGAATGACACTGCGGACCAATGGTTTAGGATGTCTCGCAGAATATTAGGCGTATCGTCATTTTCAGAAAAATCAAAACTTATTGCCGTACTTAAAAATATAGATTGATTCCCAAGGACACAGCTT
Organism: Calotriton arnoldi; assembly: GCA_963921515.1. Classification (NCBI taxonomy): domain Eukaryota; kingdom Metazoa; phylum Chordata; class Amphibia; order Caudata; family Salamandridae; genus Calotriton; species Calotriton arnoldi. The sequence goes on along the minus strand of CAWUFW010000959.1, from coordinate 1,457,470 downwards.
CATCTGAAGCTTTATATACTTTTATGCTCAATAAAGCTGCTGCTCCTTTTAAAAGGTGGCGTCTTATTTACATAATTAAGTCGAGATCATAATATTCTCTCATGTGTACTTCCAACTTCCTGGTAGGCGTTCCGGCAATCCTTGCTTCATTCAGTAGACGGAGGACCACGTGGTACTACTGTGCTACATCTGCTCTCAAGCGAATTCCTTTGCACAGGTCCCTGTAGTATATATTAACACCACCTTCTGCCTCGAAAACCATCTATGGATGTGTAGCAGCCTGCCTCTCCCGGCGCTATAAATGTTACCTGCGTGTGCCAAGAATATGTTTTTTTAACAAGTATTTTTATTAAACTTTTGTCAACAAAATATAACATACATTGTGACTGGTCCAGAATGACATAATATTTTCAGGAGCATCTTCTCAACTGACCATGTGTCAAAATAAGGTGACAAAGGGAGAGGGAATAGGGATTGGAGCTGGGGAACGGGGGGCACTGTTGGAAGTGAGACCTTAATAGGGCTGAACCCCTCGGACAAGAAGAAGTGACGGCCCACAGGGGGGGCGGTGGGAGGGCGGTATCGGTAGGGCTCAGGCAGGGAAGAGGAGAGGAGAGCCAAATACTGAGAGATGTGCCCTGTGGCTCACGGGGGTAGGGTGCCATCTCGTGTAAGAGAGAGGAAGTGGCCAAGGAGGGTAGCCCACGTGGGGAAGTGGGGTTTTTACGGATATGCTGAATCTCGTCAAAGCGCAGTGCCTCGCTCTCGGCTCTTCCCCATTGCTGCACATCTTCATGCCGTGATGCTGGTCTGGGAGGCTGGGGAGATCGCCATTTAAGGGTGATAGCCCGCTTAGCGAGAAGTGAGGCTAAACTTGCGAAGCGCGCCCTGACTACCACGTACTTCCCCTGCTTAAAAATATCTCGGGAACAGGCCTCCCAGGGTGTTATGTCCGGATGTTCCGTCACCTCGTGGGGTGTGACGTGGACTGTCTGCCAATAAGGAGAGTGCGGGACAGGACCATACAATGTGCTGGAGGTCTGCTGAGAACTCCTGGCAGTGCAGGCCTCCTAGATGTGGTGTGTGTGTGTGTGTGTGTGTGTGTGTTGTCATAGGGTTTCTGCACATACAGAGCTATGCACAGGATAATAGGACCTCGGAATACAGTGGTGAGCCAACCATAAACCTTAGCACCCAAAACCCCAACCCAACTAGCCTTAGCGTCCCATTGGCACCAATGTACCAATGCTTAGACAACCCAGAACACAGTATCTCTCTCTCTCAGGACACGCAGAGGCAAGAACACTCTTTCGTCACTTTCGTACCTGTCCACAACATGCGTATGAAGAGACACTGTATAGGTTAAAATGTTTATTTCAACTTACGTGCTCTAAGATACAGTACACGTGTCAGTACTAGTAGCATAATACATAAGAACAATATAATCAGCATAGTTACTACTCCATAGAATACAAACGGGGAAAGCATCTCATAAAGCAGTGGAGATATGTCTAACTAACATTACCACCCTCCCCGTGCTGGAAGCCAGTTTATTATAATAATAGAAGACCTTTGGGCTTTGACTAGCGAACCCCCATACCTCAGTCTCTTGATGCAAAACTACATCAGCAAACAATCACAGCTCTTCTCTCTGGAAAGGTCGTCTCCAAGTGCTATCTTAGAGCAAGCGATCGCATTATTAAAAGCACACTAATTTCTCAATGGCAGCTGTACATGTGTTATGTCTAGGTGCGAGGGACGGGCCAAATCAGTAGGAACCAGGGAGTTGTTATTCGACCTTGTAACTGTTGTTCAGACTGAGCCCAAAAGGGAACAGGAGAAAAGGTGAGAAACAGAATATGCAGACTGTTGTAGAATAACTTGGCAATAACAGAGGGCGACAGGACAACATCCAATAATAACGTGCGCAAGAGTCATCATGGCAGCCAGGCCTGCGGTAACGTAGCCAGACCGGCCAGGAGGCCATGAGCCACAAGACACCCTCCCTGGACAGTCCATCGGCCACGACGAAAATGAAGACAGAGTTCCAAACACCTGAGCAGAATAGAGGCGGTCTACTAACAACTAACGGCAAGTCAATCAATCCAAAAATGTGAAAGAGCAGAAAAATGCTATACCGTCCAGAAGGACATCATTGGAATCGTCAAAAAACGTAGACGCCATCCAGTCCAATAGGTCAAAGCTGCAGGAATGGTCTTCAGAGTATGGAGCATCCAAAAGCAATGCGGGACAGCTTGCGTGATATTCAATATAACTTTGTTGTAGGAGATTCTGAGCAGCCGCCCAGATATCCCATTGTGCCAAAATCCCCAGTGCAGCCGCACGCATCATAAAGCCAGCAGCGGAACAGTCCCGTTCATGGGCCTCTAAGGGACCCACCAACCGAACAAAATCCGGGACCGACAATGACGAATTGGAGAGGCAATAATCCATGGTCCATGTAAACGGACAGCGGATGCAAGACATCACAGGTTGCACGCAAGTGAAATACGCAAAGCGAAAGGAAAGGGTGTAGGACACACTGATAGTTGCCAAGGGCAGAACATCGAAGCCAACCAGGAGTCGCTCACGGAGCAGCTGGAGGCGTTCGGGATCGAGAAGGGCCCAGTGGAGTGCAGCCATTGCGCAAAAAACAGACCAACAGCAAGACACCGGCCGCCAAAGCGAGGATTAATGGGAATCCACCAAAGACGCTAGAAAAAATAGAATGAATGAATGCCGGTATCACACCGAAAATAGTTTGAAAGGTGGACACGAGGCCAGACCCCACAACCTTAAAAAGTGCACCAGACCCTCGGTGTTTGATGCGTTAAAAATACGATGAATTAACTCCCCAAAATGCTGGGGGAGGTCAGTGTTCAAAAGGGCCTGTATTTCACTGTGGGTGCTCGCCACCTGGAGAATGAATGTCTCCCGGGCGGATGTGAGCATAACCTCCTCATTCAATAATAGGGCCTTTATTCTGCTCAACTTATTGAAATCTGCCTCCATGGTAGGAATGGAAGGCCAAATAGAGCTATCAACGATGTCGTGAGGGGAGGAAAAAGCACATTCTTGCAGCAGACAACTCTGTGCGAGACTGTAACAATATACGGAATGCCGGCCTGCAGGCCACAACAATTTTCGTTATTTAAAAGCAAATAGCTACCGTTGGTAAGCAAAGTAAAAGTAGGAGAAATAGCAGGAGCAGGAATACCCTTCAGGACACATGCAAGATTTGGAACTGAAACGCTACAAGCCCCGTGCAATTTAATATGTTTACAAATAAGCGAATGACCCACAGTTGAATCACAAGACTCCCCCGTGAGAAATACTTCCTTGCCATCTCTAAGGCATTTATACATGAAAGGCAAGGACCAAAGTTCATGCAGGAAAGCACCACCCAAAGGCTGGAAACGGCCCACAGGATAATGCTTCATGCACGAACTGAACTCAAATAGGGAAAAAGGTAAAGCTATAACCCCATGAACTAGCCACACCGCAGAATCTAGTTCTGCTACAGAGAACAGTAAAGGATCCACTTTTTCAATATGTAACAAAGTGTAGGATGCATCTTTCATGGACATGAACTGCTGTTTGTCTGTCAAATTAAAAGGCAGAAAGAGGGCAGTGGTGTTTAACAAATTCCAAGGAACTTTACCCAACTTAAGAGTTTGCAAAGTCCATGCAAACTGCATCACTGAGCGCAACTGATTCTGACCATGATACAACATAGAGACATCATCTTGTACAATATCAACAACAGAGGATACAATATTGTCTAATGTGTAAATGCGGGAAGACAGGGTATTTATACTATTGTCAACAACAGCAAGCACCTTTTCCAAGTTTGCTTGGTCTATTTCTCTAAGACGGGAAGCAGCTTCCATTTGTGACAGCTTCCAGAGCTCATTATACGCTTCATAAATGAATCTCTTCGGTCGGGGACCACGAGGTCCCAAGATAAAGTCAGATAAGTCAATAGTGCCTGATAGGAGGGATAAATGGTTCTAACAGAGTCTAAGGACGAATGTTGTAACCATTGTTTACATAATTTACCAACTGAATACGTGGTCACAGTACGAGTTTCAGTAAATCTTGGATCAGGCTTGTCCTGTATGTAACCAGGAACTGTGCCATGAAAACGAAGTTGGCATGCATTAGATGATATGGGCCATGCCAACCAGGGTGACTGTATCAGTGCAGAAACATTAAAGGAATTGTTCTGAAACTGAGCCTGTAACGCCATAAGGGACATATTAAAACGCAAACTATCATTTGGAAGACTCGACAAGGATGGGATGTTTGGCGCATTTAGTTGTTTAACGGTAGCCAACCCCCAACACGTGGTCTGATAAATGGAAGCATTTAAAAATAGAATTTGGGCTGGGATAAGGCAAGCACGGTGCAGGGCCTCAGTGCCCTGCACCTGCCATGGCTTCGAACCCCAAATTGATTTTAAATCCACTGTGTCTTTCCAATATTCATAACCACCCACCGCCAAGGCGCTCAAAAAGGAACCCGAATATAATAATTTAGTATGGGTCAACATTATTTTCTGAGTCAATGGAGTTTTTAATTTAAAATAATATGACCCAGGGTTCGATCGATTAAAATCAGTAAAATAGGTGAATTTATTTCGAAGAGTTTGGGAACTACCTGGTACGGGGTTTGGGCAGTGTTCCCATTGGGTGTAAGTAACAGGGCTGCGTAGTGCACTTGGTTTGTGGAGAAAATGATTTCCCCAATGTTGGTAACAATACAAATCGGCATAATTCGCAGAATTCATATACAAGTCTTCAGCATTAAAAGAGGCATAATATTTTAAATCAGCAAATAATGCTTCAACTGCATGCACATCCCAATCATCAGAATGAATATTACTTTTTACTACATCACCCATCGAGACTCGAAGGACATTTGGTACATTAATAATTTCTGTCGGGCCATGTATTTGAAAGTTTACCGCATCCCATACTATGCCATCAGCAACTGGAAACGCTGAAATGTTCACAAATGTGTGGTCACGCTTCATGATGTGTGAAGAGGAATGTGGAGCCAAAGTTCCAGCAACACTGTTCACAGCAGAGCGTTCAGGTAAATAGTGACCATTGATGAGTAGAAAGAACACTGTGACAAAGCCAATGGACATGAACAAAAAAACCAAGAAAAGTATCATCCAAATGTATGTCCAAAGTGGAATCAAAAAATTGTCTCTAAACCACGATACAAAAAGACTAAACTTGGACGGGACTTGTGATGAATTGGATACTGAGTCAAAAGAATAACGTGCCGGGCTCAGTGGCGTTGTTGGTTGGTGTGCCACCGACTCTGTGGCGGGATAAGTATATTCGTCCTCGTCTATGCAGGGTGATGCAGTGGGTTCAAATATATTTTCAGGCAAATCAACCATCTCCATGGTAACATCAGTGACTGTTCGTGCAGGCGCACCTCGAACGCTTGTCCGATAAATGGCAGGACAAGAGACCGCTGGTGTGACACTATTTAAGATCGGCCAGATGTTGTAGCTTGACATTTTCCACTGAGATGTATCTGTTTTCCTTGCGACCGGGAAGCGGTGGTAAGATGACTGTACGTGTTCCCTTCAAGCCCAGCACTGGAACCGGTGCACGAAAAGAGGGGCCGAATTCTTTTTGTTCTCCACCTTCTCTCGTACCAGGTCGCCAATCTTCGGAAGCCAACCGGCAACCGGAATCTGCAAAGCAGGGTCTGTGGCTGAAGGCAAATGTGCAATTGCTAGTTTGTCTCGGGCTTCTTGTAAGTCCTGTAACATAGTAGAATGATTATCTACATCAAACTTGGCGGATTGCGCCGCCATGTCTAGACCATCAAGGTCAGGCACAAACATTCGTATGCCAAAGAGCATTTCGTAAGGGGTCCGCCCACCCAGAGGCCTTCTAGGGAGATTATTAAGTGCACGCTGAACAGTATACAAGTGGGCCAGCCAGTTCCTGCCAGTACCTATAACTCTAGCTGTCAAGGATTGCTTTAAGTCACGGTTCATTCGTTCAACGATAGAGTTGCCCTCAGGCCTATACGGAGACGAAAATTTCACCCGCACCCCTAAGGAGCCCATTGCGTCCTTGTAAGCCTTAGAGGCAAACGCCGGACCTTGGTCAGAATGGAAGGTGCCGCATGCAAAAATTCCCACAAAGACTCGCAAATCCCTAATGACATTTCGTGCGTCAGCACTCCGTTGTGGCCAGACCCAGATGAACCGTGTGCACGAGTCCACTGCCACTAAGATATATTTATAGGCAGTGTCTGAAGAAAATGGACCGCAGTGATCCAAGTAAACACACCCAAAGGGTCTGTTCGAAATTGCAAGCGAGGTCTGCGGTGGTCTTGTGACTGTTGAAGGCTTGATCTGTTGACAAACGTCACAGGAAAGCACATAAGTACGTGTATCTTTGTATAAACCACGCCACCAGTAACGCTGCTGCAAAATGGAAATTGTCGCAGACACACCAGCATGCGCCGAAGCCATGCCTTCGTGTGCCGCTGCCATCAAGGAAAGTCTGCGGTCCGCGTTGGGGATCAGCCGAACCCCAACGTTAGGTATTGTTACATAAGGAGCCTGATCGGGACCTATCTGGTAAGAATATTTAGAAGGGAAACCTCTAGGGTAATTAATTCCTTCTTTTGTTGCAGCAATAGCTGCCAAGATATCAGTGTCTATTTTAGACATGGATCTAGTAACTGCTGCTACTGAACACGTGAGTACTGCTGATCTGGCAGCTTCATCTGCCAGACTGTTACCAACAGCGTGTGCGCCCACTCGCTGATGGCCTAGGGTGTGAACCACCTGTGTGAGTGGCAGACGTCTTTGTAAATCTGCCACCCTAACCCAAAGCATTTTATGCTTGATTGTGTTGCCTTTAGCGTCTCTATAGTCGTTTTGCGACCAAAAGAACAGATTGTCATTGTATGATTGAACACAGTAATAAGAATCGCACACGATTAAAGTGGTCACATCAGGATTTACGAACTCAAGTGCAAGCACCAAAGCACGCAACTCGGCCAATTGTGCGGTACTATCCCCGAGTGCCTGCGTATGCACCACAGTGGATTTGAACTTTCCATTCACAAACGTACCTGCAACAATAGCACATGCGGCTGAATAAGCATGCTTGGACCCAGTGGCCGGTTGTGCCGAGCCATCGGTGTAGATCACACAGTCGTAATCCTCAAGCGGCAATAAGGACAAAGGAGGAGGATGAATAAATTCATACTGTAAAAACTCCTGAGTCTGAAGAGAAGAGTCGAAAATGAAAGTGACATCCGGAGACGTCAAAGATGTTGCCCATTGAATCCAACGGGGGTGCAAAGCTTTAGAGTTCGGAACACTTGCTTTCGTCACTGCCTCTAGGGCAGGATAGGGTGTTACCACCAGAATGCGTTTTCCCTGTGCCAGTGCGCGCTCCTTCAGGATCGCCATTTGCACTGCTGTTAGCACTTTCTCCACAGATGAGAACCGCATTTCTGCAGAGGTGTATAGATGTGACTTGTATGCGATGGGTACTGTATCACCTTCATTAAAGGTTAAGTACGTGAAACCCACTGCCCCTGGAATGATTCTAATCACCAAGTTTGTGTGGTTATCACGCGTCAAAAGGTATTTAGACTCAAGAAGGTCTGTCTGCAAAGACTGCAGAATGGAGGTATGCTCCGGAAGCCAGCAAGACTTCGAAAAAGTAGGTTGTATCAAAGCATACAATGGCTTGATACGCTGGGCGTATTCGGGAATATATGTACGTCCGAAGTTCAGAAAACCCAGTAAAGACTGAAGCTTCTTCAGATTAGTAGGAGGGCACAGAAGTGCACATTTCTCCAGAAAATGGGGGCTAAACCCTTACCTTCATTGTTGAGCTCATAGCCCAAGAACAAAACGGTAAATTCAGCAATATGGGATTTGGCAAAGTTAATTTTGTAACCCTGAACCGCAAATTCAAGAATAATGCGGTCCACCCGGGTCAGATGCGGAAACAATTCATCGTCTGTCAGATAAATGTCATCCACATACGAACAGGCGTCTGGATCTATGCCGTCTAATAAAGAGACAACACGAGCGGCAAACACTCCTGGACTATTTTTGTACCCCATAGGAAGACGCCTGAATTTGAACATTTTACCACCGGAAGTAAAGGCACACCATTGGCCACTCTCCGGGGCTAAGTTGTGCGTGTAGAATCCATTTGAAAGGTCAAGGGTTGTTTTGTATTTTTTACGAACAAGACTGTCTACAAGCGCAGAACTATGGGTATTTTGCACCGCAAAGGTCCGACAATGAGAGTTCAAATGCCGGTAATCCAATACTAAACGGTACGATCCATCGGGTTTAGAAACCGCGAAAAGGGGATTGTTCATAGGTGATACACAGGGTTCAATTACTCCCTGATATTCCAACTGTGTCAGAATTTCGGAAACGGGGCCTTTGGCTTCACGTTTTATGGGATATTGGGGTTGTGGCTGCGGCAACGATCGCAAAGGTATTTCATGGGGGAGATTCTTCGTCCCAACCCACGTGATTGCGGAATAACGCTGGAGCCAGGGACACAGCCCACTCTGCTGCAAGAGCCTCTGCTTTGTCCTTTGGGACATGTCGAGAAAAGCTCGGAAGGATTACCTCCTCCCCTTTACGCGCAGTAATTACGAATGGGGGTGGCCAATCCGCCTCTGCCAATAAAATATCATATGAAGAGGTCAGATTTTCCCAAAAAATACCTTTAATTACTCGCTGTATATCACCTTCAATTTGGAGGACTATATTAAATAGTCTGTCAGGGGGTGCCACTCTGGTGTCTGCTGTTTCAACAGTAATGAATGTTTCAGTTGCTGTCGCCTCCATATGAGGACGTAGCGCCTCCCGCACTATGGTTACTTCCGCGGCGCTGTCTAGGAGGGTTACTGCCCACGTCCAATTCAAGAGTCTCGTTCTCACCGTCTGTGGCATATTTCGCTGTTACAGCGGCAACTTTTTTCTTCTGAAATTGGGGTCGAAAACGTTGAACGTCTTCTTCTTTTCCTCTGACTTGTTGTCGAGGCTGGTCTCGTCCCTGTGGGGCCTCACGGGCCCTTCCTCTATCCTGGCGGTCTCCTCCACCGGCTTGTGACGAAGTCTGTGCCTGTAAAGAACGAGGAGAACGCGTATCAGGGATCTGAAACCTATCCGGTGACTTAATTCTCGCTCTATCGCGTAAATAATAAGTACGTTCAGAAGAAACTGAAACCGGGGATGCGCCTCGCGATCCCTGCTTTTTCTGTTGCTTACCCTGTTTTTTCAGCCTCCAGCTCTTTTTAGTGAAGACTGGTTTCTCATCCTTCTCAGATTGAGATTTGGTTTGTTGCTGTTGTGGTTGCGATTGTGTTTGCAGTTTAGCAAAGGCTTGTTACCCAGGCTGTTTCTACCAATAGTTTTGTAAGCCTGGGTAATAATTTTCGGTAATTCGCGAGGCTTGTCCAATTCTGGGACCAAAGCCAAAGCGTTCGCTACTTGAAAGTTCACTGCATCGCCCTTGACATTTGCAAGGATCAGTTCAGCTACTACTTCAAACACTCCCACTAGTCTCATCCCTAATTCCACTGCCGCTTCAGGGCCGTGTTCATCCTGTACTTTTTTAATTACAGAGGGGAGAACTGTCATGGAAGGCGTACCAAAACATTTAGAATATACTGCTGCGAATACTCTACCCCAGTTGTCACATGCTGTCAACTCGGGAATTAAGTCTTTTGGCAAACTAATCGTCAAAATACGATGTTTATCCACTGGAGTTGTATGTGGAAAAACTGCCTCCAACTGATCAAATTTTTCTGCAAGCCAATAAGGAAAGTCGTCCTTATGTTGTGGACGTTTGCCCATCACTGAGTTCACCATTACAGGACTTATGGCAACTCCGGCTGCACCAGCTGGATGGCCTGCAACCCCAGGAGGGGCTCCCTGGATGTTGCCTGTAACATATTGCACTAAGGCTCGATGCACTCGTACCAAAGCCGAATACATGTTGCGCAGTTCCGCGACTGGTATCGTCATATATCGCGGATGTGGGGTGTACCCGGCCAAAACAGGCCAAGTGGCCCCATCAATAGATAAGGGGCCTAAACGAACCGTGGTAGTCGGTTGTGGGAGGGCGCCATTAAACCAAACACGGTGTTGCCAAGCCGTGAGCGGTACCTCAAGACATGAATAAGGTATATAGTTATTAGGAACTGCGGTGGCTGTATATTCATGGAACAAATCGTCAGTCCCATCCACTGCAGGAAAAGTTACCCATGAGTAGAACACCTCAAAGTGGTAAGCCGGATCGGCTTGTACCACAAAGATCAGTTCGACTCCAGCATCTGGCACTCCATACACCCGTAAGTGTGTCCGGAGTGCTCCGCGGCTATGCGCCGCAATTTGAACAGCCATTTACGGCTAGAATACTTCGACAAACTAACAGGAGGCAGCACAAGTAGGGTTTTAATCAAGAAAAACCTTTTCTAATAACTTCAAGCTTGAAAGAACCTACAATAACTGTAATATAGGAGGTATCACCATCACACACGCTTCCGGAAGCGTACGTGAGGGGTTTGTGGACAAGCACAAGTACTACTCAAGCGTCTCGCCAGTAAGCTGCCCCACTCGTTGGTCACGCCATGTCATAGGGTTTCTGCACATACAGAGCTATGCACAGGATAATAGGACCTCGGAATACAGTGGTGAGCCAACCATAAACCTTAGCACCCAAAACCCCAACCCAACTAGCCTTAGCGTCCCATTGGCACCAATGTACCAATGCTTAGACAACCCAGAACACGGTATCTCTCTCTCTCAGGACACGCAGAGGCAAGAACACTCTTTCGTCACTTTCGTACCTGTCCACAACATGCGTATGAAGAGACACTGTATAGGTTAAAATGTTTATTTCAACTTATGTGCTCTAAGATACAGTACACGTGTCAGTACTAGTAGCATAATACATAAGAACAATATAATCAGCATAGTTACTACTCCATAGAATACAAACGGGGAAAGCATCTCATAAAGCAGTGGAGATATGTCTAACTAACATTACCACCCTCCCCGTGCTGGAAGCCAGTTTATTATAATAATAGAAGACCTTTGGGCTTTGACTAGCGAACCCCCATACCTCAGTCTCTTGATGCAAAACTACATCAGCAAACAATCACAGCTCTTCTCTCTGGAAAGGTCGTCTCCAAGTGCTATCTTAGAGCAAGCGATCGCATTATTAAAAGCACACTAATTTCTCAATGGCAGCTGTACATGTGTTATGTCTAGGTGCGAGGGACGGGCCAAATCAGTAGGAACCAGGGAGTTGTTATTCGACCTTGTAACTGTTGTTCAGACTGAGCCCAAAAGGGAACAGGAGAAAAGGTGAGAAACAGAATATGCAGACTGTTGTAGAATAACTTGGCAATAACAGAGGGCGACAGGACAACATCCAATAATAACGTGCGCAAGAGTCATCATGGCAGCCAGGCCTGCGGTAACGTAGCCAGACCGGCCAGGAGGCCATGAGCCACAAGACAGTGTGTGTGGGGGGGGTGGTGTGAGGTATGCTGCCTGGAGTATGTTGAATTGTGTGCTCTGAAAGCGGGCATTGTGGGAGGCCTTGTGCGGGGATTCGAGTGCTCTGTCCCATTCTGAGCTGTGGAGCGCACAGCTCAGCGCCTGTATCTGTGTCTCATTTGTCTCCGAGGGAGAGCAGTGGGGTCCTGTGTGATCCCTCTTGGTCTTGGTCTGATAAAGCCATGTGATAAGTTGTCGTCACATCCCCACGGTGGGTAAAGTCTGTATAACGAGTGTGTGGGAGGCGCGGTGTCTATTATGGACCCTTGAGTGCGGAGGGCGTGCCTTATCCGACGATCCTGTAGGAATGGACTGCTGGGGAGGGCGAAGTCATCGACCAAGGGGTCGATGGTTAGAAGCTGGCCATCTGCGAACAGGGTGCCTGCAGTAGTAAGGGAGCAATTATGCCAGGTGTTCGCTACGTGGTCGTGACAAGAAAGGGCTTTAACGTAAAATGTGTAATGCAGGAACTAAACCAAGCCATCTCAAAGCCTTCTCTTTAGCCTGGCCCTGGCGAAAATATAAATTTTTCTGTTCCGGATGAGTCGTGAGATGAAGGGAGCAAAATTCTCTGAGCATAGAGGGTCCGAATGTGATGGCGAAAGGCACACAGGGCGGCGTGAGCAAGAGAACACGTGCCCTTCCACGGAGTGCTCAAAGAAAAAGCAACAAGCGCGGCAGGCTGCAGGGGGAGGCGCGCACCTCGCGCGGCAGCAGGAGGAGGAGGGGGGCTGCGCGATTCACTTGCGGGAGCGATAATTGCTACCATATGGCGCCGCTCGCTCCCGCAAGTGAATCGCCAAACGTGCACGCGTTGCCATTGACGGCAATGGAACGCGTGCACGTTTTTGGCTCAAAAGCCGAATCGATTCCAAAAGGTCTTTTTCCTATGCAGCGCATGCGCGCTGCGTAGGCGAGACCTAAAAAGCTCTTGTATTGCTCACAGGGTAACAGTCTCGTACCACTGGCAGCTGTCTTACACGTTTTCTACACAAATTGTTTCTCCCCCTCACATGGTCAAGAGTGAGTAACTGTCTGGTCGAAGCATCAAGCATTGTTATAATTAAGAGCTGTTGCTTTGCCAGTGCTTGTTAACAGGTTGTTCTCCAGCAAAACATATCTTGAGCATAACATAATGAGGCATTGGTAAGTTCAAGATTTCTTCAAACCGTGGTTGCATATACGTGGAAACTATCGCTGACCTTCCTCTGCACAATGTGATCTGTGCAACGCATAACGTTTTATTAAACACGCGTACACATTATGCCATGTCGCCTTTCCTTAATATGGGCAATATGCCACCTACTCCCAATTAGACCTGGGTGATTATTTTTTTCCTTTTTGAGGTAAATGCTTCACAATATCAATATGCCAATAAATACACTAAAGTGCACTAGCTGTTTGTGCGTTGTCACTGTGTAACATGCTAAATTTGAATGCAAAGATGGGGAATAAAAAACAGCCAGATGTAGGGGACATATAGGCTGGTTTCTAGAGACACAAATGGCCCAAATTCACACACAAAGGGTTAAAAGTACATGCAGAGATTTACACATCCATTTGAATGTACTTTTACACTTTTTGCCAGGCACAGTATTTGTGCTTCCGAGGGAATGTTGTGATATTTTTACGTCTCTCGTTTTCAGTGGTACATAGTTGCATAGAGTGCAATTAAACAGTGTTCAAATGCAGCATAATGTGCACATGTAATCTGTTTGCTTCCTGAGAAAACACTTCACCATGTAGAAACTCATTTTCTTAATGCCCTGCCCTTAATGAAGTATGGGGTAGTCTGCCCCCCCACCCCACGAGGGGAGTTCCTCCAGCTCTTTGTTTCATTTAATCTCCGACCATTTTCAGGGTAGGAAAGGTTATGATTGGAGATTGTGAATGCCCGCAGATGTACAGGTTTGTTCACATAAACTTTCAAAGCTAACCAGGTCTTCTACAGCCCATATCCCACCCTTTGTTTGGAACCTCATGCTACACATTTCTCCACAGCACTATTCAGGCCTGCCAGAATCCTTTTGTGAACACCTGGCAGGTACACATGTAGCTAGTTTTGTCCATAAATGTAGGTTTAGAGCTGTAAATCCATTTGAGCCCCTTCCATCGTCTGTGCTTGCCTGTAATATGCATGCCTGTATTTATATGTTAACACTCTAAAGCAAGAACCTTTCGTATTGCCAGTGCTTGATTTTCTCACAAAAATGCCTCCAGTGCCAAGCTTATACCCAGAATTTGGTTCCAAGCTTGCGATGCCAAAGAACTCAAGTAACATTTGACCACCTTCACAGCTAAACATACAAGCTAATTTAAAAACTTTAAACACGATCAGGGGGTCCAGAAGAAGCCACATTTCAAGCCATCTATCTCAGAGCCTCTGACCAGCACAATACAGGCATCCTGGGATCTTCATGTCTGCTAAATATCCAACTCCTGTCCTCTTGACTTTTTTCTTCCACCAATCAGTCTTTGGTTGTGATGGCCACTTCCCTTGAGGATAAATCTTTGGCACATGGACCAAAAGCAAAAATATATTTGCTCCCACAGCAATAAACTGTTAGCCCGTAGGCCTTTTACTCATGCTAGCATTGACTGCTGTGCCTCCAGATTATATTCAGGAGGAGGTGTATAAATGTATGCTTAACTTGGTCGCCACATGTTTACACTGCATGACCAAATACACCAGTAATTTGGGTGGTTGACGAGCATGGCTGGAGCTTTCAAACCTGAATCCTTTTTGATCCTTTTACTGACCATATTTTCCAGTAGTACAAAACTTGGGTATGCCCATAGGTGGGTCGAGTGATCACTGCTGTAGATCTGATGCTACAACACAAAAGGCCACAACAAGACTAAAACTAGTCTTTCGAAGGGGACAGGGTATGCACCTTGGTTTGACAGCACCTGTTTGAGCGGAAAGCACATTGATTTGTGTATGGTTGGGCCTTGTATGTAGTGGCACAGTGATACAAAGGAATAGACCAAAATGTGACCGAGGAGAATTACCAGTGGCTGAGATTATTTCAAGCAATCTGCTCATAACATTTTAGTTTTTTCTCAGTAGGTGCCATAAGTGGTCTTGGCTGTAGCCCCTACAGTTATAGCAGTTTGTAGTTGTTGTCTCTGTCCTTACGGTAAAAGTTGCCACTCCCTGTGCTGTGTTTGCAATTGTGTTCATTGTGTTGGCCCCTTCATGGTGGTAAGCTGTGGTCACTGCTGGGTCCACACAGTTGTTATTGCTGTCCTTCCTCATTCTGTAATAGCTTCTTTTTTCCTGCTGTGTAAGATGTTTACTGTTGTGACTGTGATGACATTTATTGTCACTATTATTGTTGCAGCTTTGGCAGCAGTTTTAGTTGATCGTGTGATCTCTTTAGTGGTTACTGCTGGGGTTGTTGCTCTGTCCCCTAATATGGTGGAATTTGTGGTCTCAGTTGCCATTGATGCTGTGGTCACTATTGTGTTGCCTGCTAACCTTGTGGCTGATACTGCTTTGTTGGTGGTGGTTATTGCTACTGTGGTCCTTCCTTTTGTTGTCCTTGCAATAGTTGCTCATTGGTCACTGCTGTTGTCCCTCCTTTGCTAGCAACGGTCGTTACTGTTGTCGCCCCTGCCGTGGTGGAAGCCAGGGTTGCCTCTCTTTTAACAGCTATTGTTGCAACTCTGTTCCTGCTGTGGTGGTAGATGTGGTTGCTGCTAAAGTCCTGGTGTCTATTTTGGCTAACATCATGAGGAGCGCCAGTCTCAGCTTTTGTGTTAGTTGTTTTATTAATACATATAATATTTTACACACTACCAGGGTATGTTCTACTACAAACCTGTGTGAGTTTATAAACTGCATATTCCGTTTCAGTAACAACAAAAGTTTCTGGAAGAAAGGTTCCTGCTTGTTTCACAAAAAGCCTTATTTAAAGATTGCCTATAAACAACTTAGACAGCAAAGCCTGGGACAATGGGCCCGATTTACAAGGGTGTTGCTATAATTTACATGCTCCAGTTTATTCATGGACAAGATTAACCGCTTCGCTGCGGCCGGAATTCCCCCGCTGTGCTGAAGAATTCCACGCGTGCGCGGTTCGGACGGCCCCTGGCCGTCCTCCGCACACGCCCACCGTGACGTCAGACGGCCAGGGGCCGTCCGGCGCACAGAAGCGGTTAAGTCACACTTAATAACAGCAAAATCTTTGTAGATCGGGCCATGCGCCTCTGCCAGGTACAGTGGGGTAAATGGACAGCCTGTATGTGGCTGTCAAATTGTATACACCGTAAAAATGCCACACGCCAGCCATCATTTGCTTTAAGTACAGTTTTTGAAAACCAGTTTTATTTTCCTACGGCTTCATTGACCTTTGAACCCACAAATATATGACATGGTCTGGGTGCCTGCGACCTGTCCCCTTCTTTGCTTCAGGGAGCTGTTTGTTTCACTTCAGGGCAACTGTCTGCTGTAAGTGGGCTGCATGGCTAAACACTTATAAGGTCCCAAAGGCGAGACCTATTGGCTATGTTAATGCTTGTATCTATCTGTAAGCACAAAGTGTTCTGCACAGTAAGGGAAGTAAGTACACTACCATCACAAGTTAGTCAGCTTTTCGGCAGAAATGTTAAAACTTAATAAAATCTCTTTATAAATATATATAGTAAAACTCAAGTATAGGTTTTCAGACCCTGTTCAGCGGAACAACAGGGCAGACAGGTGGTTGAGGTCATTTGCCACTTGTGTTCTGGGGTCTGTCCTGCCATTGCTCTGCAAACTAGACTAAGTGCACCCATCTGCACTTGACTCTCAAAGTAGCAATGGCGAGCAGTCCAAGGAGTCTCAAGGTGGAGACTCCAAACCCAAACAATCACACGGTAGATGTAATAATGCAATGCCCAGCCCAGCCCAATGCTTGTCATCTTAGAAAATGATACGTATTTCAATCACAACAAAACATATTATGCTACACACGGAGTAAGCAATTTTATAGGGATGAAGTACAAGGTCTGTGAGGTTCTCTACATAATTAAAACATGGAAGTAATCATGATTACAGTTTAGGTGTAAGTTGACAAGTTTATTTATTCACACTTGATTAGTTAAAATCATTGCATACACTTGTTACATTACCTTACTTATAAATGATGTACAGCAGGAAGAAAAAAGGTAACAATGTATATAATTCAATGAATTGGCAGAGATTTAAGAACATGCCTTCAGTTTGTTTCAACTAAAGTATACAAAAAGTGATGAATGGAATGCTTGAATTAACCTCAGCCACTGGTAATTATTCTGGTCCGCATCCCATTCCACTGTTTTGCACACCATGCCATTTCAGTTTCAACCCAGCCCTATGCCAAAGCTGTCTTGACTCTGCTCCAATAGGAACAGTCCAGTCCGAACTGCCAGGCCAGGATCTCCCTGAACCAGAACATAAACAACCCAGGACCAGTTTTGCCCTAGTTAGGGTTTATCAGCCAGGTATAGCTTGGTTCCAGTAACACAGTGTGCAGGGGACCCACATCTGGGCATACCCCTCGAAACTTGGAACGACACACAAAAGTATACAAAAAGTGATGAATGGAATGTTTGAATCGAGCTCAGCCACTGTTAAATACTTGGTCCGCATCCAAGTCCATCGTCATTTTGCACACCGTGCCACTCTAGTTTGGACCCATCCATATGCAAATCAGTCATGACCCTGCTCCAATGAGAACAGTCCAGTCCAAACTGCCAGGCTAGATCCTACCTGAACTGGAACACAAGCAATCAAGGGTCAGTTTTGCCCCAGTTAGGGCTTATCAGAGAGACATCTTGGTTCCAGTGATATAGCGTGCACAGGAACTACCTCTAGGTGTACCTGTCCCACTTAGGGCGACACATTAAAGTATTCAAAACGTGATGAATTGAATGCTTGAATGAATCTAAACCACTGGTAATTACTCAGGCCGCATCCCAGCCCATTGCTATTTTGCACACCATGCCATCTCAGTTTGGACCCAGCCATATGCTAATCAGTCTTGATCCTGCTCCAATGAGAAAAGTCTAGCCCGAACTTCCAGGACAGGTCACCCCTGTACCGGAACACAAGCAACCTAGGACTAGTTTTGCCCTAGTTAGGGCTCATCAGCCAGATATAGATTGGTTCCAGTGACAGAGTGCGCACGGGACCTGCATCTAGGCATACCCGTCCCACTGAGGGTGACACACTAAAGTATCCAAAAAGTGATAAATGGAATGCTTGAATTAATTTCAGTCACTGGTAATTACTCAGGTCACATTCCAGTTTATCAGGGCAAAACCGGACTTGGGTTGCTTGTGTTCTGGTTCACAGAGTACCTGGCTTGGCAATTTGGGGGGATGATCCTTTTGGAGCAGGGTCAAGAGTGATTTGAATGTGACTGGGTCTAACCTGAGGTGGTATGGTGGGCAAAAGGATGATGGGTTGGAACTCTACCCCAAGCAATTGCCAGTAGTTAGATTTATTGAAAGCCAGGGCTGGACAGGGAACTGAAACCAGCCCTGGCAAACTGCTCGGCCAGCCCCCCTGGTGGGGCACGGGTGCGGCCGAGCTATTTGCTAGGGCCGGTTTCGGACGATTTTGTTACGGGGGGTCGATATTGCCGACCCCCCGGTAACAAAAACGGCCCCCTAGGGCCCCAAAACCAGCCCCCACCCAACCGGCCCCCACCCTACCGGCCCACCGGGCAAACACCCGGTGCCCGCTACGGCCAGTCCGGCCCTGTTGAAAGCATCCTCCTATCACCTTTAGTTTGTTTTCAGTTTTGTTTGTCATAATTAAAAACCTTACAAACCGAACGTTCAGGATAATAACTGTGGAGTCAGAACAAGCATTGATAGCTTGCTTCAAGACCAGATATTCCTGCAATTAAATGGTTGCAGAGTAATTTTCTTCTTTCTGAAGGAGAACTGGGTAGGAGCAGTATGTTGCAGAGGAGCAGCTTCCTAGCATTCTGTACCCATAGGCCCATCTACAACAAATGACTATTCACTTCAGGAATATCAAAGTTCTATAAATTATTACACTTAACTCACAAAAGTTCACAGTCAAAGCCTCAGACATATGGAATTACCTTATGTGATTCATACTCAAGACTACCAGCTGTAGCTGTGCTGGCGGAAGGGACAGGGGATGAGCTATTGTACTCAAGAAGAGTCTGAAAACTTGGCTCTTTCTTGCACTGGATACTCTGTCCCATTCTCTATCGTAGTTTAGTGGGATCTCTTTTCTACTCACTTTCTGCCTTCCTCTGTTGATGTCTTTTGGTTGTTCCTTTTCTGCACTGATCCATAGGTGCAGCTTGTGTCTGGGTTAGTGCCAGGATCCTCTTGTTGAGTGACCGTGCGCTCTATAAATATCATATGCATTCATTCACCGGAACTTGTTCAAGCAAACCCTCCCCTGTTTCTCCATGGTCAACCAGGTGGCACAGCAGTGACCCCACACAGACACCTCCAGCAGTCAGCTCCTGCAGTTGCGTTGGTAGGATCTTCCTCTTTCAGTCCATGGCGCTGGTGTAATCACTGAACTGCAATGAAGGTAGAGTAAGCACACTCTCCACCAAGATCTCTAAGGTGGACGGTCATTACTTATTCGCCCCAATACCCCACCATAAACCAAAAGGCTAAAAATATAATTTCTAAAGGCAGTAATTTCTCCATCTTTGCACACAAGAGCTACACCCTCCTCAGGAATGCAGGAATACACTTTCCTAGGTTTGTTTCAAAACCTTCATCTTCTGCCATGTCCGACCAGGGGCAAATAAAATATGGATCCCACTGGTAACAGTATACATGCACACTTGCAGACAACATGGAGTCCTGCTACCATACATGCACATTCAGGTGACATTCACATAGGGATGTCCATGTAGGGTCTGGTCATGACATGCAATTGGAACTTTACTTGAGTAGGCCTATAGGGATCACCTCCTACCCCTGAATACGTAAAAAGGCCTGTTCAGCTACTGATGACTAAGAGCATGGTATGCAGCCACCTCCATTCACTGTACTCAGCCTGGGACACACACAATGCTCCCAGCCAAGGGTATGCTTTTAGCTCCCTTCTATGACCTCAGAGCCAAGTTTTGAGCCTCAGTGTCAATTTCGGACCTAGGCCTGCAGTGCCCAGGCAGGATTATTTTGTGGGTAGAGGCCAAAATAAAGACAGGACACCAGATTCCCTTGCATTAGGGTCACTCAGGGCAGAGGTTCACGTCCTTTATCATGCTAGGAGACAGCAAATGTAGATCATTATTTTTAATTTACTTTATTTAATATATATGTTGCTAGAACAAAGATTCTAGGCTCTACCTAAAAGTTACTGGCGAAAAAAAGGTTTTAGCAAACTGCATTTTTGAAAGCTGATAGACTGCTGCATCCACTCCCTTGTAACATAGCACCCAAGTTCATCTCACCTTTTTAAATGTAAGTGTGGGCACATCTTACATTTCAGATTTGAACAATAAAGGAGCTTGACCTAACTTTGCAAGGCACAGTTATAACTTGCTTACACAGAGTTAAATCTTGTATTTAAAAAAGTTTTTACTGTTTACGTCTATGCTTATCTTTCAACCCATCTGCTTCTAAGCTCTTACTACAAGTTGTGCTCCCAATGTGAGTGGTCAAACATTCCCTGCATAATTACATTTGGAATTTGACTTTAGGCACTTTGCTATTTGTTCGGCTGTCTTATAAAAAAAACTCAGACATGCAAATGTAATTTTTAAAAACATTTTTTAAACTGCAAAGAGGTCATGAATCAAGAGGCCAAAAATCAAAACATTTCCATGGAAATACAACACAAAATGGGTTTCCTGCAATGCTGTTTCATTCCTCTGTGTCGCGTGGGAGGCCCTAACTTATTACATAAATGAAAACATCCTTTCATGGCTTATAAGTCAGCAGCATGGAATACATGTATTTTGGTTAAAAAGTTTCGTGCATCATATAAAAAAGCCCACTCCATTGTGTCTTGTATAAACTCATCCTTTTGACTATAAATAATTGCCTTTAAAAATAGCTAAATATTCCAAAGAATTACACAACCATGCCCAGCTTCTACCACTGCATACTGGTAAAACACCAGAGCCAAAACTGACTAAACTATGGGGCTTATTTATGGGGAATTGGAGTAGGGCAGAGCCGCAAGTCTTCTTGCTGCACTGCCCTACGCCAATGTGAAAGGGCAGGAATGCCCCGCATTTATGAAATAGGGTGTATTGCTGTCTCTTCCCCCTGCGCTGGCCCACAATGGGCTGCCTAGTGCCAACACAGACACCCTTTCACCATGGTGCAAGGGTGTCTGCGTTGCATGCAGGATTGTTTTTGTGCAGGAAGGGGCACCTTCCTGCACAAAAACAATCCAGAGAGGCGTTTTCCTCTTTCATTGTGTGCTGCACAATTCAGTACACTTGGAAAGAGGGAAAATGAGCAGAAATAAAAATATTTCTTCTTGTTACGCCTGCTCTGGGGAGACGTAAGGTTGTGGAGCTTCCCCAGGTTTACGTGATTAAGTAAATCTGGGACATCATTAAAACCCATGGGTGTTGTGTAGGAACACGCACCGCAATGCCCATGGAACGCTTCTCTGTTGCAGAGTAAGGCAACGCAGCAATTTGCACTGCTTTGTCGTACTCCATATCTATGAGGTCATTCAAAATGATGCAAAGTAGCTTTGCGCGGCCTCATAGATATGGTTGAGAGGTTTGCACTGCCGAAGCATCAGAAAAAGTGACGCTCCAGAGGCACAAGCCTCTCATAAATAAGCCCCTATGTGCAGAGCTGTGCGCAGATCTACAGCACTGCATTACACAAACAACCAAAATGAGTGAGTTCCATATTTACTATTAGTTGCTGGGCTGATCATCTCATCAGCTGCACTTGTGAAAATATTAGCATGTTCGTGCAATGCTAAGCTGCTCACTATGATGCAAAGGTGAGCAAGATATGCCTTGTGTAAGTTTTGTACTTGAGAAGCACCCTCAAGTCCAAATTTCTACAATGTGAATTCTCTACACAATTTAAGTAAGTCTTGCCCAATGAAGAAGACCATAAAAGCACTTGAAAGCAATTATAGATCATATTTTGCCAAAGTAAAAACAAAGGGCCTGATTCACAAATGTAAATTTACACTTTTGTGTAAGTTTACTACTTTTCAGTATTCACAAACTACGTGCATAGTTTTAAGACTCTCCACTCCCTATACTTATGTGTGTGGAGTTTTCTACAGACTTCACAATCAGTGCGGAGACCTCTGCACACATGAGTATAGGGAGTACGGAGTCGTAAAACTCAGCACATTGATTGTGACTACCGAAAAGTAGTAAACTTACACAAAAGAGTAAGTTAACCTTTGTGAATCAGATCCAAAAACATTATTGCCCCTACGTAATAGTGAGGTATTTTTGTTTTTTCACTAATCTTTTCCAATGTATTACTTTCTATTTACAAACTAACACCATAATAATTGAAATGTATCACCTGATGCCCTTATTAATATTCATTTCCATATACATTAGAATCCTGACTACTTGTGGGTAATCTTCATTAGTTGGAGCCAGCCTTTCTTGTCACAGTCGTTTGTTTCCTCTCTTCCTTATCTTTGCCCCTGGTGTCTTCAACTTTGTATCTACAGAAAGCTCTGTGTTCAGGCAGGACTTTGTAGCAGGGAAGGAAGAGGCACATTTAAAAGAAAGGTTTGTTTATTTTTTGACAGGGGCAAGTCAAATGTCTGTCTCTTAGGGAACACTTCTCCTCACATGGAAGAAGGTGGTGATACAACCATATTTCTTTACAGGTACAAAGTTCATTCCTATTGTAAATCCGACAGCTGAATTCTACCAAAATGCTGCATTTGGATTGGGGGCCTTGCTGGTTAAAATACCTACCTAAAAGATTCACAGCTAGGTCCTGAGACAAGCCTCATTACCCACATATCACTACGCCTTCACCCCTCATAGCTACCCACATATCACTACGCCTTCACCCCTCATAGCTGCCTGTGGAGATCATAGAGTTCTAATAAAGGACTCCATTCTTCACCTAGTTCACTTTAGTGGGAGACATGCTGTGGAGACGGCTGCTTAAGAACCATTCACCTGCTGAATATGTACTTGATTGGAAAGGGTCAGGTCTCTGCTGCTACAACTTACTGAAATAAACGAGTCCTCAAAACAGTCATTTGTATTTGTTTGTATTGTATATATAACATTTTCCTAAGGCTGTAAAATTGTACAGTCTTTGAAAGTCTTTACTCTGTTTCAAGAAAGCTGCCTTATTCTGTTTCATTACTGTGTTGGTATTAAATTATGTTTTAATTAATTAACTTTGAATGCAGTCATCTAAAAGTTAACCTGAGAGACATTTTATGGACAATAGATATTTATTTTAAAGTGTTTTATTAGTTTTATACATTTTAGTCACAATAAAAATAAGTTTCAAACTAGTAGGTGCCTAAGCAAGGCGACGGGAGTGTTGAAAAAAGTAAGTGGGATAAGTCAAGGAAAAAATAAATAAATGTTCAAACATCAACTCATTTGGAGGGACTCACTTCCATAGGAGCACAAATGATATCTGTCTGCAAAGAGCTGCCTACACTTCTAAAAACTGTACTTCAAACTATTTAAATTGAAGATTCCAAAAAACCTGCAATCCCTATCAAACTGAAATAAGCGAATGGCAGAGTATGGTAGTCTGAGGAAACAGATGAGGAAAGGGATGCTCTGCTAACTCGTTCCCTAGCTTTAGCTCGTTAAAATAGAGTATAATGCCATCAATTGATAAAAACTATACTTCTCCTGACATTTTTAACAGCTGATTTCATATCTGCATTAATCCTTCAGTTCTCATGTACTTCAGCCTGCTACAGAGGAAAGCCTTTAAATTCAGCCCCTCCTAATCCAGGAATTTGGAGTTCAGGAGTGCCCTGCTTTTACCATGAAAATAAAATATTAGCATTCTAATTGTTCATTGGCTCTCAGTGGTGAAGCTGCCATAGAACACTCGGGGATCAACTGCCAGACTGATGCTGCTTTTGGAAGTGCCTAAATTACTCAGCATGTCAGACATTTTACCCACATGGATGGGGGGGCACTCTTTTTTCTCATATGGATGAAGAAGATATGTTTAATTTATAGAAAACGTGTCCTCATTTTAGCTTCTTCAGCAATACACTTAATTTCACTCCAAATTTTAAGGGTCTGACTCACACTGGCAGTATTATACAAAGGGCCGGGCACTCCAGAGTAGTTCTTAACCAGGGTGGAGGTCTGATTTCAACCTGGTAAATAACTGCCCGAAAGTCTCCACGTCGTTGGATAATATCTCTCAATTATTAGCCTGTACTTAATCAGAAACTGTAGACAAAGAGTGTGTCTTGTCACACAGGCCCGTAGCCAGGAATATTTGGTTGGGGGGGCCTGGCCCCTCTAATGAAAACATCATGAGTAAGTTCCGGCTAGGTTATATTGCCTTAAAGTTTTAGAAAAAATCTGCTATATTAATGTGATTTCAAAGCAGATGACGTATTTTCATTTGCATTTTGTTGATTATAGTATACACTTCCCTGAGGATTTTTGGTGAAAATGTGCAACAAATTATGTATTTTAAAGCATGTTAAGTAAGAATTAGGATACTTTTATATTACAATATTACAGGGTGAGGCAGGATGGCCAGGATTTCCACAAGAGTTTTTGGGAGCATGAATGTGCAGTGGTGTACATTTGACATTTGTAAGGATAGCAGCCCTGGTCAAAATGTTTTAAGGCAACTTTGGGAATGCCACCCTATTATGCACTTTGTAATCTGCATAGCACAGTTCACATGTTGCATATGTAAAGGGAGGCACGCAGCGAACTGTAAATTACACGTTTGACTCAGAGAGAAAGACGTCACACTGCCTGGGCCAGTGAAAGACTGCAGCAGTAATGCAAGCTGCAGGCTAGCCAGGATAACATGTGCAAACTCCAGGATAACTAGTGCAAACTCCTGGATAACCTGTGCAAACTCCTGGATAACCTGTGCGAACTCCAGGATAACATTTGCAAACTCCTGGCTAACATGTGCAAACTCTAGGATAACCTGTGCAAACTCCTGGATAACCTGTGCAAACTCCTGGATAACCTGTACAAACTCCAGGGTAACCTGTTCAAACTCTTGGATAACCTGTGCAAACTCCTAGATAACCTGTGCAAACTCCTAGATAACCTGTGCAAACTCCATGCTAACCTGTGCATGCTCCAGGCTAACCAGGCTAACATGTGCGATCTCCAGGATAACCTGTGGAAACTCCTGGAAAACCTGTACAAACTCCTGGGTAACCTGTGCAAACTCCAGGATAACCTGTGCAAATTCCATGTAACCTGTGCAAGCTCCAGGCTATCCAGGCTAACCTGTGCGATCTCCAGGATAACCTGTGCAAACTCCTGGATAACCTGTACCAACTTTAGGATAACCCGTGCAAACTCCCGGATAACCTGTGCAAACTCCAGGACAACCTGTACAAAACTCCAGGATAACCTGTGCAAACTCCTGGATAACCTGTGCAAACTCGAAGGTAAACTGTGCAAACGCCTGGATAACCTGTGCAAACTCCTAGATAACCTTTGCAAACTCCTGGATAAACTGTGCAAACTCCAGGATAACCTGTGCAAACTCCTGGATAAACTGTGCAAACTCCTGGAAAACCTGTACAAACTCCTGGGTAACCTGTGCAAACTCCAGGATAACCTGTGCAGACTCCTGGATAACCTGTACAAACTCCATGTAACCTGTGCAAGCTCCAGACTATCCAGGCTAACATGTGCGATCTCCAGGATAACCTGTGCAAACTCCTGGATAACCTGTACAAACTTCAGGATAACCCGTGCAAACTCCCGGATAACCTGTGCAAACTCCAGGACAACCTGTACAAAACTCCAGGATAACCTGTGCAAACTCCTGGATAACCTGTGCAAACGCCTGGATAACCTGTGCAAACTCCTGGATAAACTGTGCAAATTCCTGTATAACCTGTACAAACTCCAGGATAACCTGTGCAAACTCCTGGATAACCTGTGCAAACTCCTGGTTAACCTGTGCAATCTCCTGGATAACCTGTGCAAACTCCAGGATAACATTTGCAAACTCCTCACTAACATGTGCAAGCTCTAGGATAACCTGTGCAAACTCCTGGATAACCTGTGCAGTCTCCAAGATAACCTGTGCAAACTCCTGGATAACCTGTGCAAACTCCTGGATAACCTGTACAAACTCCAGGGTAACCTGTGCAAACTCCTGGATAACCTGTGCAAACTCCATGCTAACCTGTGCAAGCTCCAGGCTAACCAGGCTAACATGTGCGATCTCCAGGATAACCTATGCAAACTCCTGGAAAACCTGTACAAACTCCTGGGTAACCTGTACAAACGCCAGGATAACCTGTGCAAACTCCTGGATAACCTGTGCAGACTCCATGTAACCTGTGCAAGCTCCAGGCTATCCAGGCTAACATGTGCGATCTCCAGGATAACCTGTGCAAACTCCTGGATAACCTGTACAAACTTCAGGATAACCCGTGCAAACTCCTGGATAACCTGTGCAAACTCCAGGACAACCTGTACAAAACTCCAGGATAACCCGTGCAAACTCCTGGATAACCCGTGCAAACTCCAAGGTAAACTGTGCAAATGCCTGGATAACCTGTGCAAACTCCTGGATAAACTGTGCAAACTCCTGGATAACCTGTACAAACTCCAGGATAACCTGTGCAAACTCCTGGATAACCTGTGCAAACTCCTGGATAACCTTGTGCAAACTCCATGCTAACCTGTGCAAGCTGCAGGCTAACCAGGCTAACGTGTGCGATCTCCAGGATAACCTGTGCAAACTCCTGGATAACTTGTACAAACTCCTGGATAACCTGTGCAAACTCCAGGATACCATGTGCAAGCTCTAGGCTAACCTGTGCAAACTACAGGATAACATGTGCGAGCTCCAGGATAACCTGTGCAAACTCAATTGTAATCTGTGCAAACTTCTGGATAACCTGTGCAAACACCTTGATAAGCTGTGCAAGCTCCAGGTTAACCAAGCTAGCGTGTGCGATCTCCAGGATAACCTTTGCAAACTCCTGGATAACCTGTACAAACTTCAGGATAACCCGTGCAAACTCCTGGATAACCTGTGCAAACTCCAGGACAACCTGTACAAAACTCCAGGATAACCCGTGCAAACTCCTGGATAACCCGTGCAAACTCCAAGGTAAATTGTGCAAATGCCTGGATAACCTGTGCAAACTCCTGGATAACCTGTGCAAACTCCTGGATAAACTGTGCAAACTCCTGGATAAACTGTGCAAACTCCTGGATAACCTGTACAAACTACAGGTTAACCTGTGCAAACTCCTGGATAACCTGTGCAAACTCCTGGATAACCAGTGCAAACTCCATGCTAACCTGTGCAAGCTGCAGGCTAACGTGTGCGATCTCCAGGATAACCTGTGCAAACTCCTAGATAACTTGTACAAACTCCTGGATAACCTGTGCAAACTCCAGGATACCATGTGCAAGCTCTAGGCTAACCTGTGCAAACTACAGGATAACATGTGCAAACTCGATTGTAACCTGTGCAAACTTCTGGATAACCTGTGCAAACACCTTGATAAGCTGTGCAAGCTCCAGGTTAACCAGGCTAGCGTGTGCGATCTCCAGGATAACCTGTGCAAACTCCTGGATAACCTGTGCAAACTCCTGGATAACCTGTGCAAGCTCTAGGCTAACCTGTGCAAACTACAGGATAACATGTGCAAGCTCCAGGATAACCTGTGCAAACTCCTGGATAACCTGTGCAAACTCCATGCTAACCTGTGCAAGCTCCCGGCTAACCAGGCTAATGTGTGCGATCTCCAGGATAACCTGTGCAAACCCCTGGATAACCTGTGCAAACTCCTGGATAACCTGTTCAAACTTCAGGATAACCTGTGCAAAACTCCTGGGTAACCTGTGCAAAACTCCTGGATAACCTGTGCAAACTCCTGGATAACCTGTGCAAACTCCTGGATAACCTGTGCAACTCCATGCTAAGCCCCAGGCTAACCAGGCTAACGTGTGCGATCTCCAGGATAACCTGTGCAAACTCCTAGATAACCTGTACAAACTTCAGGATAACCCGGGCAAACTCCTGGATAACCTGTGCAGACTCCAAGGTAAACTGTGCTAACGCCTGGATAACCTGTGCAAACTCCTGGATAACTTGTGCAAACTCCTGGATAAACTGTGCAAACTCCTGGATAAACTGTACAAACTCCATGATAACCTGTGCAAACTCCTGGATAACCTGTGCAAACTCCTAGTTAACCTGTGCAAACTCCTGGTTACAATTTGCAAACTCCTGGATAACATGTGCAAACTCTAGGATAACCTGTGCAAACTCCTGGATAACCTGTGCAGTCTCCAGGATAACCTGTGCAAACTCCTGGATAACCTGTGCAAACACCTGGATAACCTGTACAAACTCCAGGGTAACCTGTGCAAACTCCTGGATAACCTGTGCAAACTCCATGCTAACCTGTGCAAGCTCCAGGCTAACCAGGCTAACATGTGCGATCTCCAGGATAGCCTGTACAAACTCCAGAATAGCCTGTACAAACTTCAGAATAACCTGTACAAACTCCTGGATAACCTGTGTAAACTCCTGAATAACCTGTGCAAACTCCTGGATAACCTGTGCAAACTCCATCCTAACCTGTGCAAGCTCCAGGCTAGCCAGGCTAATGTGTGCGATCTCCAGGATAACCTGTGCAAACTCCTGGGTAACTTGTACAAACTCCTGGATAACCTGTGCAAACTCCAGGACAACCTGTACAAAACTCCTGGATAACCTGTGCAAACTCCTGGATAACCTGTACAAACTCCAGGGTAACCTGTGCAAACTCCATGCTAACCTGTGCAAACTTCTGGATAACCTGTGCAAACTCCTTGATAACCTGTGCAAGCTCCAGGTTAACCAGGCTAGCGTGTGCGTTCTCCAGGATAACCTGTGCAAACTCCTGGATAACCTGTGCAAACTCCTGGATAACCTGTGCAAACTCCAGGATACCATGTGCAAGCTCCAGGCTAACCTGTGCAAACTCCTGGATAACCTGTGCGAACTCCATGCTAACCTGTGCAAGCTCCCAGCTAACCAGGCTAATGTGTGCGATCTCCAGGATAACCTGTGCCAACTCCTGGATAACCTGTGCAAACTTCAGGATAACCTGTGCAATACTCCTGGGTAACCTGTGCAAACTACACGGTAACCTGTGCAAACTCCTGGGTAACCTGTGCAACTCCATGCTAAGCTCCAGGCTAACCAGGCTAACGTGAGCGATCTCCAGGATAACCTGTGCAAACTCCTAGATAACCTGTACAAACTTCAGGATAACCTGTGCAAACTCCAGGACAACCTGTACAAAACTCCAGGACAACCTGTGCAAACTCCTGGATAACCTGTGCAAACTCCAAGGTAAACTGTGCAAACACCTGGATAACCTGTGCAAACTCCTGGATAAACTGTGCAAACTCCTGGATAACCTGTACAAACTCCCGGACAACCTGTGCAAACTCCTGGATAACCTGTGCAATCTCCTGGATAACCTGTGCAAACTCCATGCTAACCTGTGCAAGCTCCAGGCTAACCAGGCCAATGTGTGTGATCTCCTGGATAACCTATGCAAACTCCTGGATAAACTGTGCAAACACCATGCTAACCTGTGCAAGCTCCAGGCTAACCAGGATAATGTGTGCGATCTCCAGGATGACCTGTGCAAACTCCTGGATAACCTGTGCAAAACTCCTGGATAACCTGTGCAAAAATCCTGGATAACCTGTACAAAACTCCTGGATAACCTGTGCAAACTCCTGGATACCATTTGCAAGCTCCAGGCTAACCTGTGGAAACTACAGGATAACATGTGGAAACTCCTGGATAACCTGTGCAAACTCCTGGATAGCCTGTGCAAACTCCTGGATAACCAGGCTAACGTGTGCGATCTACAGGATAACCTGTGCAAACTCCTAGATAACCTGTACAAACTTCAGGATAACCCGTGCAAACTCCTGGATAACCTGTGCAGACTCCAAGGTAAACTGTGCAAATGCCTGGATAACCTGTGCAAACTCCTGGATAACCTGTGCAAACTCCTGGATAAACTGTGCAAACTCCTGGATAACCTGTGCAAGCTCCAGGATAACCTGTGCAAGCTCCAGGATAACCTGTGCAAACTCCTGGATAACCTGTGCAAACTCCAGGCTAACCTGTGCAAACTCCAGACTAAACTGTGCACACTCTAGGCTGACCTGTGCAAACTCGAGGATAACCTGTGCAATCTCCCAGCTAATCTAGGCAAGCTCCTAGATAAACTATGCAAAGTCCTTGATAATCTGTGCAAACTCCAGGCTGACCTGTGCATGCTCCTGGATAACCTGTGCAAACTCCAGACTAACCTGTGCAAACTCCAGACTAACCTGTGCAAACTCCAGGCCCCAGGCTAACTTGTGCAATCTCCAGGCTAACCTGTGCAAACTCCTGGCTAACCTGTGCAAACTGCAGACTAACCAGTGCAAACCCCTGGATCACCTGTGCAAACTCTTGGATAATCCGTGCAAACTTTAGACTCACCTGTGCAAACTCAGGAAGAACATTAATCACAGGAGTTAACCTTATCTTGACATTTTGTAGTTGCTTGAGAATTGCTGGAGGAAAGGACGGGGCAGCAGTTGCTTTAAGAATATAAAAAACACTTGCAAAATGCAAACACGGCGCCCCCCAGATGCAAACACGGCACCCCCCAGAACACAATATAGTTGCAAGAAAGATCACCACAGCTCAGCTTGCCCAGAATCCATCTGTTAGCCATTCCTTTTGTGTGGAAAACCAGGCCTGTAGAAAACTATCAGGGAGAAATCAAACCAGAGCAGATCCACTCTTCAATAATTAACCTTTCTCCTTTTATTCATTTATTTATTTGACGAGCAAGCAGCAGATACAAGTCTGGCTGCTGATTCCACCTTCTGAGTCCCCACTCCCCACTGAGGAAATGCCTCACTGCCTGTAGCTGTTGGCCCCTGCGGTCTGGACACTGGTGGTGCTGGTGCAGCAAGCCTTTCAAGTAGCAGCAGCAGATTGGAGATCCATGCTCATGCTAGCTGCTCAGAATGGAAACTTCCTGAGCTGAAGACATGTGTCACACCTATTCAGGCTGCACCTGGCTCCCAGGATGATTTCATTGTGGGCTGGGCTGGCAGAGTCAAGCATGGGTCAGGGTGGGCCTGCGCCCGCCCCACAGCCCCTCCACTGCCTCCCTCTTGTTAATTTACTTTCATTCTAGGGTCCTCTCAGGCCTGGCCTAAATGCAAAGTTCAGAAACCTGCGTCTGTCACTGCACCAGCCCAAGCCCAAATTATAAATATAATGTGGCTGTTGTGGCACATCAACACAAACAGCAAGCATAAATGTAATGTTTGGGGGGGCCACAGAAAAATATAGGCTGGCCCCTCTGCCCCCTCCCCCCCATATCTACGGCCATGTTGTCACACCCCCTGAATTGGCAAATTGTCTTTAAATTTAACCAGTTACTACCCTGCTGTCTGCCCAGGCCCCGGGGGCTTGGAGATACTGTGCATATTCTACAGGTAATACTTGTCTGTTTATTCTACGTCCGATGAGCAGGGTTATTAGGCTGCAGCCTGTTGAACATCAAAAACCGGCCAATTTAGGGGCAGATTTACAAGGCCTTGCGACACTTTTACGCCGCCGTTGCGTCACTTTTGTAAAATCTACAAGATTTCACGGAGTCACATTTACGACGCCACTGCGTCAAAACCTTACGCCTGCTTGAAGCAGGCGTAAGGAGTGACGCAGCATAATGGAAATAGGCATTCCGAAGCATTGCTGGAGTTGCGTCGTGCTTGCGACACGACTCCAGCAATACGTTACCTTTACGCCAATAGATGGGTCACGCATCTGTCAATCCTTGCGCCACGGTGCACCGCATTGTAAATGCAACGCATCCATGGTGGCGCAAGGGTTTTTTTGCGTGATGTAAATTAACTGACGCATCTCTGTAATATGAAGAGATGCGTCAGTTCTTGTAGATCGCCCCTAAGTTTTGACTGTCCGAGGATGGTGAGATTGAGCAGTCTAGGCTAGTTTTGCAGGTCCACGAAACATGCAAACATGTAAATAACACATCATTTGGAAGATATAATCAGACCTAAATATTTGAATAAGATTATGACTTGATGCTTAAAAAACGAATCCTGTTTAGTAAATCATGATCATTTAGCAACCATAATTAGGTCTGCCAAGCAGATGGTTTTACAGTGCTTTGACAAGACTAAGCCGCGCTGCATGCAAAGCTGTATAATGGAGCACATATGGTAATCAGTACTGTAGTTAGAGGAGCCTACCGTGTGTCGCCACTACATGCAACAAGTGAAAAATGTGGGCTTTCAAATTCAAAGTAGTGAATGTTCTACCTTTTTGTAGGTAGGGCGCGTTGAACACTTGCATTTCTCGGGTGCCAGCAGCTATATCTTTTTGCCACATGGGTGCAAGAGTTACAGATAGTCCTATGCAACGATTTTTGAGTCCACCAGGTCCCAACTGAAGTTCACAACGAACATGCACATAACAATGGATTTCAGGCTACAGAGGTTACAGCAGTCATTATGATTAAGGATGTAGTTCTTACAGTAGGGGGTATGGGCTAGAAAAGGGGTTTGGTCTCCTGACGTAAATAACAGCGATGGGACCATTCATTGTTGAATATGTTTTGGAAGGCTACACTTAAGAGAGGGTAGTGATCAAACTAAGTTGATACAGGCATGGGGATTCATCTAATGGCCAAAGTAGATGAAGAGCATGTGGTAACTCATAGCAAAAGCATTGGTTCACCCTGGAAACTCTTTGATCTCTTCCGTTTGTGATCTCAGGCCCCAGATGATACCATTACAGAACATGCATTTACAAAGTCAATAGGTGTTGGGTTGGTTACCACCCTTTTGCCTTTCCAAATGCTGGCTTGTGTTTCTTTTATCACGGTTTTTGTAAACCCTTATTGTTGAAAGAGCTGCCAGACCTTTGACAATATAAACAAAAATGGTTAAAAGCAGATTTTTTTATTCTCACAAAGCACAAATTGCCCTAATAGTCCCTGGCACTGAAGGGAACTACATAGGGTGTGGATGTGCTCCTTTCGAATGAGCAGAATGCTGTCATTCACAGTGAATATATCCAATGGCTGAAGTAAGCTGACCCACCCACTGCCCCATGATTATGTGCTGTAGTGGGTGATAGAAACATTTAAATGACACAACAACAGACCACTGACTGAAGAGGGCAGGCTCAATGCCCCCATAAGAAAGTATATTGTATATCGTTTTAGTATAATTAAAATGTCTTGGCTAACGCCGGACCTAAAAGAGTGTTCATGGCATATGCTTCTCATACTTGGGGGAGAGTGGGAGGCATCTGGCCAGCAGAAAAGACATACGTAGTTGGGCCTCAAGGTTCTACACTGAGATTAGGCTGGTCCTCTACCCTTGTCAGACTTTCTTCCTCTTCTCAAATACATCAGGCTTCTTGAGAATACCACAGCCTATTAAGGATGGCAACAATGTTCACTGACAGTGTTGAAATTCAAATACAAAATGCATTGTATGTAATAGCATGGTTTACTGAGTGAGTTTCCCCTATAATCACAAAATGAAATGGAGGCAAAATGTGTTTTGTCATCTAGAAGATAAACTCCCTCTATTCATCACTGATGTACAAAATAGATTAGGGCAAAACTATCATGCAGCACTCATCACACTGTACAGTAAAGTGTCAAGGCATATACATAGTTAAGTATCACCGATATATGGGGGCATGGCCAAAATGGTGGCTGCATATCCTGGCATATATGTGTAGATGAGCCCTCGCAGTGTACATTGTCCGGTAGATGTGATCCTTAAACAGCCAGGACCAGATCTCCTCCGACCCCGATCCTGAGGAAGGGCGCAGAGTGCGAGACATGCATGGAGCAGTTGTGCCGGCCTGCACCGCGCTGGCATACCGGGCTTGAAACACCGAAAGGCGCCGACGACCCATAGCGATCCATTGGAACGAGGTGTAAAGAGACCCTGCAAACTAAAGCTGCTGCTCGGGGTGATCACTCGACACCGACGGCGAGGAGCGGGGCTAACCGCACCAAGTGGCGCTGAGAACAGGCGAGCGGAGCTGACTAAGGCTTTTGACGACTCCCGCCTGGGCTGCAAGACTAGTCGCATTGTCAGGCCCCCGAGGTGCCCGGACTGGAAGAAGATGCGAACTGAGGCTCCGGCAGCAGAGAACTGCAATCTCACGCCGCGCAGAATCGGGACCGCGGGGAGCAAGTGAAAATCCAGGAGACCGCTAGGCGGTGCAACCAACTTTCCTTGGACCCCGCGGCCTGGGCCTTGCGCTGCGGGGAGACCCGGCCCCTCCTCCATATACGGACCTGCACAGTGGCTGGCGCCACCACCAACAGGGGCCTCGGCCTTCACCCCAGATTGCAACGAGGGAGCACCGATACGCGGCCTCTTCCCAAACCGCGAGGACTGCCAGCACTGTGTGACTGCACCAGAGGTCCCCAATCATGTGAGGCACGGCTGCGGCGCACCTCTCATCAGGCACTGAGCATAGATGGGAGCCTGCATCTATAGAGATCTTCAGTCTGCTATACACTGGGGATCGGCTTGAGAGGCAAGGGGAAATTTATGGTCTGGCCTATATCCTGATGGCCTGGAAGTATTGTGGCTCTCGATGCGCGCATAAAACTCAGACAACAGCTCCAACTTACAGAATGAACTGCGCGAAATATCACTGTAATACCATTCTTTGCACACTGACGTGAGCTGAATGATCAATTGCTCCCCTGCCCACGAAGACACCACCATTCACCCCGCGTAGGCTGGCCAAATAACACAGGCCCACCTCCAGTCTATTTAATGACAGACACAGAAGTGCTCAGACTCCGCAAACGTACCTGTGAGGTTGGTGGCACACGACAGCGACCTGACTACACAGCAGGTGGAGGCGACGGATTGGAGCCGCGGAATCGCTGTGGGATGGCACCAGGTGGCTACGACTGACCCAAATTGTAACAATCCGAACCCCGAGCTGGCACCTCCCGCCTCGATATCCCGGCCCACTGACACCATACAACAGGCATTCACCTTGCACAACTCCTTCCAAAATGGGGACGACTAGGGCAGGCAAGTCCCAAGCCCAGGCGGGGGGTCACGTTGGACCCAGCTGACCGCCCGACAGACATCACCCAAACTGGAAAGTCATCACTAAACGTCCCAGTGGATCATTCACGTTGCTTCGATGAACACCTGATGGCAATCATGGATATCAAATCCACCCTGGACCCTAAGATAGACACACTATGCATCGAAATAGGGCTCCTCTGTGAAGACCACAAAAAACTAAGAGAGAGGGTGGAGACCTCCGAATCGACACTGGCGTCCCTGAGGCCCATAGTGAAGGTGACAGAAGAACAACTCAGGACACTTCAGAAGGAGGTGAATTACTTCAGAAACTGGGTGGAAGATCAGGAAAGAAGATCACGTAGAAACAACGTAAGAATAGAAGGCCTCCCTGAATGCATTGAAGGCCAAAGCATATAACTCTGCCTCGAATCATAATTTACCTACGTGATACTTCAGGACAAACAAGCCAAATTTTTCCCGGTGGAAAGGGACCACAGGGTGCTGGGTGGCTCCCCATGCCTGGGAAATCTTCCAAGACCGGTGGTGGCACGACTTTTCAACTACTGGGACAGAGACCACATACTAGAGGTAAGAAGAGCCCGCGGCCAGTTGAAAACACCACAGCACGCATATACCCGGACTATACTCTTGCGGTGCAGCGACACAGGTCCTCCTTCTTTGAAGTAAAAAAGAGCCTGAGAGCCACAATGTGAAATATGCCCTCCAGTTCCCAGCCATGCTACGGATGCAATATGATAGCAATACCAATTTCTGCGCTACTCTGGAGGAGGCATGGGACAGGGTGGAACAGAACAGAAGAGCGCACAACAGGGGACAGTGGTTGAGCCCCGTCAGAAGTGGCAAACACAAAGATGCTGTGGATCTTGCAGCAGGCGCCAACCACAGGGGCCTTCCAAGGAACAGGCGGCAAGGGAGAGAGCACAGGCACTAAAGGTCACTGAACGACATGCAGCCTCCCATCCCCCATCGTCTTCGGGATCGGAGGCGGAAGATCACCCGGAGGATGTCCAGTCACTAACGGACTCGCAACAAATAGCAGTTCTGGGTGACTGTCTGCCCACAAACCTCTGATGATCTAATGTGAAGAAGTGCATCGCAAAGTAACTGCATAACCTGAAGTCAGCGCTGAAGCCAACATGGATCGTATAGGAACTCTTGACCAAAAAATGCTGCACAAGGACATCCAGGGCTGAACACCACAACCCCAACAAGCTGGTACCCCAAGCTCACCACGCTACCACCACCCCCCAATCCACTTCGAGTGACTGTTACAGAAACGTTGTATTGCTCTTCCTTTTCTCGCTCTGCTTCTTTTCTCTATCTCTCCCTCTTCTTTTCTCTGCGTATAATTTTAGTCGAACCGCAGTTAAGTGCTGATGGCTGTACGCCCGTTGGTGTATTGGCCTGGGAGTGGGAGTTGGGGATTGTTACTGCTTGAAATGCACTGTCTGCACCATCAAACCGCACACATCACTAAGGAAGTACATAATCGCTTGAGTGTTACAAGGGGGTTTTATGCACGCGGGCATACGGGGGTATGTTATTGGCGCATCAGGAATCGGCTATCACTTCCATAACAAAACACTACAAATTGGAACAGAGGGAAATCACATGCTCCTACTAACTTGGAATGTCCGTGGCCTAGCAGGGCATGCCAAAAGACACCAGGACTACCAATACTTGAGGAGATTACCATTGTGCTCCTTCAAGAAACACATCTGACCATGCAAACACTCGCCTCAATGCGAAAGCGCTGGAGAGGCATGATAGTGGAAACCACAATCTCTGGTTATGCCAGAGGAGCCTTGATATGGGTGACACCTGGGATTCCACTGGAGATACTGCACACACGCACTTCTGGAGGGGAGTCTGGATGGTTTACCAATATCACTAATCTCGCTCTATGCACCAAATTCAGGCGAATCCTCATT
Source organism: Calotriton arnoldi (assembly GCA_963921515.1). Classification (NCBI taxonomy): domain Eukaryota; kingdom Metazoa; phylum Chordata; class Amphibia; order Caudata; family Salamandridae; genus Calotriton; species Calotriton arnoldi. The sequence goes on along the minus strand of CAWUFW010000959.1, from coordinate 1,420,667 downwards.
CTTACAATATATGTCCCCAGCGTTGCTCCATGACCCATCCGCTCCGGTTTACTGGGGAGGAGACTTCAACTGCACCCCAGATATCGACATGTACCGCTCACGCCCCCCACTATCAGGTGCACAATCCATCACCCTATTAGAATGTTTGCACACATGGTCTACCAATTTACACCTGCAGGACGTGTGGCGGGGTATACACCCCCTTAGCAAAGAATATTGTCACTACTCGGGGTTACATGACTTATACACAAAAATAGATATGATATACTGCTCTCTATCTCTCCCTCCCCGGGTGTCTCATGCAGAATATCTTGCCCGCACAATATCGGACCACAGCCCCTTACAACTACAGATTTCCTGGGGCAAAACTAAATCCAGTATCCCTACATGGCGCCTCCCCTTAGAAGCGCTCAAAGATGCTCCACTACGCACCACCCTATCACAATCCATCACAACATACTTCCTAGTCAATTAAGGCACTGCATCCAGTGCTGGAATACAGTGGAACGCATTCAAAGTGGTCCTACGCGGATAGGCAATAAAAGCAGTATACGGTACCCGAATGTCCCTCAATAGAGACTTAGGGGACCTAGAGAAGGAAATAAATACAGCAATGCGAGCGGCTTTCACCCTTAGGCCCACAAGTTATACCCACACTGCCTCAAGCTAAGCTATCCCACAAAACAACCCTCGAACGACTGTGCGCCCTGGACTATAAACAATACCTAACCAGAAAACACGTGGAGGGCGACAAAGCAGGCAGGACATTAGCATGGCTACTGAAAACCGACTTATCCCAAACGCCCATCACCGCTATCCACAACCCGGAGGGCTGACTGGTTAATACACAGGCGAGAATAACTCGGCCTTCTATCAATACTACGCCTCCCTCTACAAAGCCCCCTCACCATACGACAGACATGAGTTGCAACTCTTCTTGGAACGTATAGCTCTCCCTTAGATCTCTCAGATCTTCTTCACTGCCCTAGAGTTCCCCATCACAGAGACTGAGATAACTGAAGCCATCCAGCAACTAGCGAGAGGTAAAACCCCGGGGATGGATGGTTGGGCCTAGAATTCTACACAGTATTTACTGCACAATTGGTCCCCCGACTACATCGGATCTACACAGAGGCCTATGACCAAGGCATATTACCCCTCTCACTTCGAAAAGCCGCGTAGTGGTGTTACTTAAGCCAGCAAAGATCCACTACAGATGGGCTTGTACCGCCCTCTGTCCCTCCTGAACACAAAATATAAAATACTGGGCAAGGTTCTGGCCAACAGACTGCTAGAAGTGACACAATAGCTAGTTCATACCATCCAAAATGAAAAACCAGCTTAAACCTATGCCGTCTCTTTATGCTACTGACTGGGCACGCACAACACAAGAACCAGCGTGGATAGCCTCCCTAGATATTAAAAAGGCTTTCGATACCCTTGTTGGGAATACCTTGATGCGGTATTGGCGGGCTATGCTATAGGCCCTCGGTTCCTGCAATGGATTAGGCTGTTGTATACCGCGCCACTGGCCAGTGTCAAGACAGGCCACATGATCTCGGATCCCTTCACCATTAAAAGGGGCGCCACTATCGCCAATTATCTTCGCCCTAGCGATGGAGCCCCTGACCTGCGGACTGCGCAGCCGTGTAATTGATTGGGGGATCAAAACACACACGACCAATGGCACATTATCTCGCTATACGCTGACAATGAGTTGTTCTACCTCCGGGGTTCACCAGACAGTGTTACACGGCTTGACAGAGTTGTTGGATAACTATGGGCGTATATCCGGCCTAAGGGTGAACTGTGGAACATCACTTCAGTTCCCTATGATACTCCTAACCCCAGAGCAAAGGACAGACTTACCAATCGTCTCACTCACCTGGTCTTGCGACACCTTCAAGTACCTAAGAGTACAAATATACCACACACAAGCGGACCTCATAGACGGTAACGTGGGCAGGGGTGATCCTCCAACGACCGCTCCTCATTAACATTCTGGACGGGCTTACCATTATCCCGAGGGATGTATATCTATTTCCAAAATGTTACTGCTTCCTGGACTCTTGTACTTCTTTGCTGCCCTCTGCTTCCATCTACCAAAAAAAATGTTCAGAGACCTGAACTCATTCCTCACATCCTTAATCTGGGGCAAATCCAGAGTCAGATTCGCCCTCACAAAACTATGTGCCCCAATTACAGAGGGAGGACTGGGCGCTCCTACCTATGAGCATCACTATGCAGCCGCACAGCTGCAATGGCCAATGCAATGGCTAGTAGGCCGTAATACCGTGGAGCAGGTACACTGGGCAACCGACTTACAGCAGTCCACACTGCTGGAGTGGCTGTCTGGCTCCAAATCAGCGATCCCGAAGGAACTGGGAATCATCTTAATGTCCACGGCTTGTGGTTGCTGGACCCGCTACGTACTGCAGAGGCACTCACCTTGCCCTAGGCCCCAGACCTACTCCTCGGGGTACTCCAAGGCCCATACACTAGTATCAGGTGCCCAGAAATGGCAGACTGGTCCACAGCTGGCCTAACTACCTGGGGAGACTTATACTTCGACTCGAACCTCTGCGACTTCGCTGCACTGACAGATGACTACGGCATATCTCCCGGTTCCTTCCTACTGTATGCGTCACTTACACATCAACTATTTAAGATATGGGGCAACACGCACGATGAACCAAAAACATCCAGCCTATTACAAACACACAGTACGGGTAGGAAAGCAATCACCACACTATATAATTGGCTGAAACCTGACGTCACGTCCCTACTTGCGCCACTCAGAGAACACTGGGTTACAGCCCTGACAACCACATTAACTGATAAACAGTGGGTACAATGCATAGGGTCCCCGAAGACAGTATCCACGAATGCACGGTTAAAGTACACACAATTGAACTACCTCCACCACCCATACCTTACTCCGCACAGACTAGCGCGCACGTACGCAACCTCACATGCCCTAGATGTCACAGCTCAGGTGCCACGTTTATGCATATGGTATAGGCATGCCCCCAATTAGCAGCGTATTGGAACGAGGTGGCCACCACCATGTCCGAGGCCACTGGCACGACAATTATGGCACAGGGAACCCACTTTCTACTAGGTATAACTAAACGCAACACGCACCATAAAAACATCAACAAATTCCTAGACCTAAAGGTAGGCCTAGCCAAACGCAGACTGGCCATGTCCTGGAAATCGAATTCAGCACCCCAAATGCAATTATGGCTCTTCGACCTTCGAAGGGCATTAGTAGCTGAACATGAGTCATCCCAAAATAAGGCCTCAAACCCCCATACTGCCACCAACCCCACAGACCTGTGCAAATACTTAACATCCATCGAATCAAAACTGAACTCCACATCCTCCAATCTGGGACTTGCCCAGGACTAACCTGTCACCTAAAGCTGGCGCTTCTCCCACGCACCAACCCCACCCATGGTGGGGAATACCCACCCTCAGCCCCTTCACGAGCCTACACACAGCTATACACTAGTACTCGGCCCATGCCGAGCCTATTGTACGGCACTGTCAGAAAGCCCCTGAAATCACCCTGACGCGTCTCTGTCCCCCTCCCGCAAATACGCAGAAACTTGGATGACCCCGAACCTTCTGGTAACTGAACAGCGACCACATAACTGGGCTAGCAACGACACTCCCAACGGTAACACTCATCAAGATACCTCCCTATGGTGCATGACAGATGCTAAAATGTTAATTGTTATGTATAAGACGTGTTGTGGGCCGGACTGGGAACAGAAACCGGCCCTGGCAAACTGCTCAACCGGCCCCCCCTGGGGTGAGGGGGAGTGCGGCCGAGCAGTTTGCGAGGGCCGGTTTTGGCCGATTTTGTTACCGGGGGCCGATATTGCCGACCCCCGGTAACAAAAACGGCCCCCCAGGGGCCCAAAACCGACCCCCACCCTAGCGGCCTACCGGGGAAACGCCCGGTGCCCGCTATGGCCAGTCCGGCTTAGGGCATCGATATTAGAATACTGTAACTATAATATGCTATAGGACGCTATCCAGCAATGGGCCGCAAAATTGTGTGAATGACTCCCATTGCTCAAGGATCTGTATAAATGACACTGAAAATTAATAAACACTTTAAAAAAAAAAAAGTATCACCAGTATACAATGAAGAACCACAGGGCAGTGCTTGTTGATAAGCTCATCCCACTGTCGTGATATTGTCAGATCTCAGGACAGAGTGTGGTTATGGGTTTGCCCTAGCCTAGGAGTACTTCTGATGACAAGGGGCTAGGGACACTATGACTGTGATCTAACAGGAGACCACGTACGACTGTAGATTCTCATTTATTTTCTTTGTCGTGTGTCTTTTCTCTCTCTATCCAGGAGATGAAACTTCCTGTGAGGTGGACGTTGTCATTGAAAAAAATACTCGCTATCATGTCACAGCCGGCAGGTCACAAACGTTACACTGCCCAGTGAAGTCCTGTGGCGGCAGACTGCCGAACGCTACTTGGTGCAAAAACAATGGAAGCGCATGTATACCTGTTCAACACCTGCAAGGCAGAATAACTGCTGAATGGACAACAGGGGCACAGACACTCTTCGCTGGTGACTTTACCCTAAGCATTACATTAGTTCAGCTAAACGACGCTGGAATGTATCGCTGTAAGGCTGTGGCTCTGAGTGGCCAAAACAGTGTGAGCCACGCAATACATCTTATTGTGATAGCTGGTGAGTACTAAAATCCATTTGTACGTTTCTATAAAAGAAACATGATAGTGGCAAATTCATGATACTGAGACATGATACTTGTGAACTTTTTGTGTGAGAGGGTATTGTTTGCATGATCATAGAGTGTTCTTAGCAAGACCTTAACAGAGATGTTTTAAGGCATGGCAAAGTAGGCAATTGCCCAGGGCCCTACTTTCCAAAGGCCTCCCTGGGAAAGTGAACTTTCTCTCATGGACCTCTGTCTATTCCCTCTATCTAAATCACTCTCCTTCTCTGACTACCTCTGACTCTGTCTCTCTATTCCCTGTTTCATCTTTTTCTTGTTCCGGGTAAGACATATTTCAGCTGTTTTTGTATAACTCTTAAAGTTTAATTTATAATTTAGTCCTGTTTGGCATAATGTGGGCTTGAGTTAGAAGGAAATGGATAATAACATTCAAAATTTGATTTGTTCAGGGGCCTCCAAAATCAGGGACATCTTAAGAATTTTGGGGGCCCTGGGCCAAACTTATTTTGGGGGCCCCTGTTTGGAACAGCTTTGAATTTATGATACAGTTTCAGCTCTTTCATGCCCACTTTGGGAAGGTTACTGACAGTGTACAGACACTCGTCCAAATTCTAAAGGTGTTTACATCTAATATTCGGGGATGGTGCCGTGTTACCAATACTGTAACACAGCAGCAGCTCACTAATATTACTGAAAATAATCTCTGTGACACTCTCCCACTTCTCATAAAGGAGGTTCTGTTTTGATCTAAAAGAAACCTTTTTTATGGATGTTGTATGAAACATGGACACAACATTTCTCTGCAAAATGTCTAATAGATTTTCACACATCACCCTCATTAAAAATAAATTAATGGAAAATGGAATTTAAAACAATCTGTTTAAGAATTATGCAAGGTCAGAATTAGGGCAAGACTTTCTGCAGAACAGAGCTGTCTCCATTAGGGGGCCCCCTCTAAAGGCTGGGGCCCTGGGCCAGAGCCCACTTTGCCCATGCCTTAAAACTTCTCTGTCCAAAATATGTCTTGCCCGGGGCCCTCCTAATCCTTAAGACGACACTGATTGGTAAAATATTATTGTCACCATGCATTTTCTTTTTCTGCTCCTCGTCTTCCACCTGCATGTTCTGGCATCTACACCAAGATGACTTATCTTCTGACCCTGAAGCCACTCATGGGATGAGCAAACAGGAAATGGAGTAACACAGGTCTAGAAAAACAGGACAGTGAAGATGTAGAGGGTGGGTCACAAGTTACCCCAGAAGTAGAGGAACCAGTAAAAGAAATATGTTCGTGGTGCAATAACTAAAGAAGAGGGTAAGAGTACCAAATATTGTAGCCAGCCTTGACATCACACAAAACCCACTTTCCGTAGATGGAAAAATCTGACAAACAGTTGTCAAAAGGAGAAAAATGCCTAATGTTTCTCTCGTTCAAAATATTTTATTGGATTTTATAAATAATCAGGTAGAAAATCTCAGAAACAGTAAACTAATAAACAATATATTTAAAGAAAATTAAACATGAGCTACATAATATATAGGTAAACACTTGGATAAATATTTACTATAATTGATACAAAAGAATTAAACATAATGCAGATAAAAGATACTATTGTAAACACTACATATAATCTATCAACAGGATGTTATTATATAAATCTACAGGTTTCCAAAATAATTGATGAATAAGTGATGATTTACTTTATTTAGCGACAGACTCACACCTTTATCAGTACATGTAATCCATGGCAACCAAGAGTACACAGGAAGTGATTTAGCCTCTTTCCAGTTACTTGTAATTGTTTTGATTACAGAGAACACAAGGAAATCAAATAAACACATTTGCACTGTTAGTAATGGGATACATAGGGGCAGATCTACAAGGAAGTGCCGCAGCGTGGCACGCAAGCCCATTGGCTGCGCCAGGCTGCGGCACTTCCGAAGCACAGGGATGCGACATATTTACAAGAATATGTTGCATCTCTGTGCTTACCCCTGCGCTGGCGCACAAACTGCAGCCATACACAGGCACCCTTGCACCATGGTGCAAGGATGCCTGCGTCGTGGGGAGATTGTTTTTGTGCAGGAAGGGGCACCTTCCTGCACAAAAACAATCACTACAGGCATTTTCCTCTTTCAATGCGTGCTGTAGAATGCAGCACGCATTGAAAGAGGAAAAAAACGAGGAGAAATGAAAACATTTCTCCTCGTTGCGCCTCGCTACGCCACCTCTAGGGTGGCGTAGCATTCAGACGCATCTCCAGATTTGCGATTTCTCGTAAATCTGGAGATATGTCTTGTTCCATGGGTGTTGCGTGGGAACACCCACAGCAACACCCATGGAACGCCCCTTCAACGCAAAGTGCTGCGTGTGAAGGGGCCGTATTTACAAGGAGAGGAAAAGTCACGCAGGGTGGCTTTTCCTCTCATTGTAAATATGGAGGAGCCCCCTGCCCCACCAGTACATCACGAAAAGTGACGTACTGGTGGCGCAGGGGGCTTGTAAATCTGTCCCATAGTGCATATTATTTCCAAAAAGATAGGAAATACTATCTTTCAGTTTAAGAATTATTGAGATAAGTGCAAGGTCAGAAATATCTATTTGTTTGATTTTAAGGTTACAGATAGAGTGACAGATTTTGTGAAGATAATAGATAATCAATCTTTGAATGAGTGCAATGTGGATTAAGGAAAACAGTACATTCTTTATTAGTTGGGAAAGTAAGATGCCAAAGATCTACAAGTTCTGTGTGTTTTTTCCTAGAAAAAGCTTTAAATAGTGTAAAGGATTTTGAAGGCTTAAATTTAACTGAAGACAATCCACCTGGCAATGGGTCACAAATTTAATCATAATTTCCAACAAGCAGGGGAACATTACCTAAACAAATAATATCAGGGGTGACTTTTCTTGAGAGAATAGGGTCATATGCAATGGGGGCCATATATAGTGTAGAGTTTAACCTTGGCATATACAAAACTACCTTCATTCATTGTGGGAGCGACGAAGTGCACACCGATTTCTTCATTTGTTTAAACTTTTTGAGCTCGTCCCTTTGTAATTACTAATCTCAAGATCCGCGTGCTACCCGGAAACGTGGTCAGCCCTGAGCCACGCTGTTATGAAATGTACCAAAGCCTGGAGCGGAACACCACTCCAAACCGGATGCACAGCTTGGTTATTCATACATATTAAAGATGCCACGAAGTTCATCATATTTCACCAATTTTTATTTTCTCATTATAATCCAAAACTTTTTGTCATTCTTCATATTAATTCCTCATGTCACAAGAGAGGCGCTTACGTCTTCACTGTGCTCTTAATGATGCAGAAATGCCAATCCAGGCCTTATCCTGCACCAGGAAAGTGTGCATAAGTTTATCCACAATCGTTGATCTAATTTACCCAATGCATTTCGGGCCTATTGTCCGGCCCTTCAGGGGTTTTCTACTAATTTAAAAAACATAAATTAGACAGTGTGTTAACCATACTGCATCTGATTAATCATTGCTCAAAAAACAATCTCACTTTTCACGTTACTACATAATCAACGCTTTCCCGCTAAAGTCGTAGCCTACCACTACTTTTAGAGAGATTAGAAAGGCGAACAGTTGGTTTGTTTCGTTTTGGTGGACAAGTTGGGAGGACGCTCGCACTCACAGTTTCAAAGGTACGGATTAAAGGGAATGACGATGCATTGTAGGGTATCGGTTAAATAAAAATCGTTTTCACGTCATTAAGGGTGGGGGGAGAGAAATGAAGCAGAGGGCGGACCTGACGGGCAGAACAAGTCATTTGGAATCTTGGGTATGCTTTAAATGGTAGTGGTAGGCTACGACTTTAGCGGGAAAGCGTTGATTATGTAGTAACGTGAAAAGTGAGATTGTTTTTTGAGCAATGTTTAATCAGATGCAGTAGGGTTAACACACTGTCTAATTTATGTGTTTTAAATTTGTAGAAAACCCCTGATGAAGGGCCGGACAATAGGCCCGAAATGCATTGGGTAAATTAGATCAACGATTGTGGATAAACTTATGCACACTTTCCTGGTGCAGGATAAGGCCTGGATTGGCCTTTCTGCATCATTAAGAGCACAGTGAAGACGTAAGTGCCTCTCTTGTGACATGAGGAATTAATATGAAGAATGAAAAAAGTTTTGGATTATAATGAGAAAATAAAAATTGGTGAAATATGATGAACTTCGTGGCATCTTTAATATGTATGAATAACCAAGCTGTGCATCCGGTTTGGAGTGGTGTTCCGCTCCAGGCTTTGGTACATATACAAAACTACTCTCAGAATAACTATGTCTATAAAATATTTGTACAAAAAGTTTTGTTTAGAAAAAAGATTGCAGCCCAATTTTCCCTTCCTATAGCCTCTGATGAAACAAAGTAATCAAACCATCCGTTGACCATAGTAGATAACATCTTATCATCAATATGAGTCTCTTGTAAATTACTGCTTTATGCCTAGCTAAATAATCTATTTGTTTTCTCCTTTTAACAAACTGTTGTAAACGTTTAACATTACGTTAAGTAATGTTTATGTTCTTTACACTATCCATAACTAGAATGAGAAAACCTGGTGCTAAACAAATGGAAACAGGTTCATAAGAAATTATTCAAGAAAAGCAATATATATCTCATATAAAAGTACAATACAAGACAAATAACATAAAACAAGAACGAGATAAATACAAACAAAAGTGAGATACAGAGGAGCAAACCAAGAAGATCCAATGCCCCCATGCTGCACTGTATGTTAGACACTCCGTGAAAGGGATATGCTAAGAATATGCAGCAGCTCAAAATCTTCTGTATCTTGCGAGTCCATTCATTTGAAAACATACTTGGGCAAGGAATAGTTCATATAGATCTGCAGGCATACAAAGTTTCTAACCAACATGCAACATTACAATGAAATCAGAGATAAACTCATAACCAAAAGGTTTTTTCATTTTCAGAATATATACTTTAATTTTTTTATTTTTTTGTATACAATATTGTAGAAGAAAGATATTAGGGTTAAAAAGTCATGAGAATATATTAAACATCTGTTTAAAAGGTGCCCTTAACACTCATTTGTGCATAAAGAGGTATAAATATAACATTTGATAAAGTCATTTAGCATAACTGAAACATAGCAAACATCATTTTCAGTCAGCAATTATTATGTTATGTACAGTTGAAGACAAAAAACTATGTCAAATAATTCTGTAGTAAAGCACAGACGTGAATCATATTATGGATGACTTTACGGTGTAATAACTGACGGTATAATAACTACGCGCATTTCGACAGAAGTGCCTTCATCAGGAAGCCATCACATCAGCATCTAGACCAACGTGGATATTGCCACAACTAGGTGGCAGAGATTATAGGGATGGGCCCAAAAGCTTCAAAAGGGCCTCCTGTGATCAAACTCAGCCAGGTTACGTTGTTTGACACTGCAAGAGTGGCACCAATGATAAAGGTGCCTCGGATTATCGTATGTGAAATGGGATGGTCCGATGGAGACAGAGTTACTCCATATGATGCGGACCCGATGTATAAAAACAGGTATCAGCTGGTACTTCTAAACCGATGTGTCCACTGGCTGCAATATTGCCACACATGAGCGTGGTCTTGCGAGTCCATTACAAGAGGATCTTGCTCAATCAATCAATCAATCAATGACATTTGTAATGCATCGGCTGCTTCGGAAAAAGCGTCCCGGTGCTCAAAACAGAGACTGAGAACAAGGCTAGACTATCATGTCAAATTTTGGTCAATGAGTCAGGTTTTTAGTTCTTTCCTAAAGCAGTACTCAGACTCGGCCATGCGAAGTTTGATTGGCTTCGCTGCTGGACTTTGGCAAACCTGGGGATACACATAAGTTGGAGGTGGTTAGATCTCAAGGATCTCTCCTGTTGGTACCAGCCAGGTCTGTTTCTCTAATAGAGAGAGCCTTTGCCCTCAAGGGCTCTGAAAGCTAAAGTAAGGGCTTTAAATTGAATCCTTTTCGCAACAGGGAACCAGTGTAGCTGCTTTAGACGAGGTGAGATATGTTGGTGAATAGGATTCCGATGTATCAGCCTATCAGCTGCATTCTGTATGAGCTGGAGTCTGTGGATCAGGAAGACCCATATAGAGGCTGTTGGCGTAATCCAGGCGAGATGTCACAAGAGCATGAATTGCAGTTTTTCCGGTCTCTTCCGGGGTCAAATGCGGCAACTTCCTAACTGATCTAAGCTTCAGGGAGCAGATTGAAGAAATTTGCTCAATCTGGGTAGCAAAGGAGAGGTCGGAATCAAACAGGATGCTCAGGTTTCTAGCCGATAAAGACGGCACTGGGGCGGATTCAGTTATACCAACCACCAGAGGTTTGCGGGGAGGGGCCTTCCGGCTGAAAAAGAAAACCTCTGTTTTATCCCTGTTCAGTTTTGAAAAGCTAGAATCCATCCAGTTGCCTAGCCTTTTAAACGCTCTTTAAATTTAAAGAAGGCTGCTTCAGAATGTTCTCAGAACGAGAACAACAGTTGCGTATCATCCGCATAGGAGACTACCTTCACTTCCCAAGTTTCAATAAGAGTGGCCAAAGTGGCCAGGTAGAGATTTAACAGCAGCGGATTGAGTGTCAAGCCCTGAGGGACCCCACAGACTAGGGGTTTGGGGCAGCAAGTGGAAGGGTGGAGGAAAACCCGCTGTGAGCGCTCTTCCAAAAATGATCGAATCCAGGACAGAACTGTGCCCTGAAAGCCAAGTAGACAATCTATTCAACAAGGAGGAGTGTGCCACTGTGTCAAACGCTGCTGACAGGTCCAACAGTACAACCATGGCAGAGGCAACACCATCCAAAGTTTCTCTTACTGACTCCGACACTTCCAGTAATGTGGTTTCAGTGCTGTATTCAGCATGGAAGCAAGATTGAGTGTCATGACGCAGACAATTTACCTCTACGAAGGATGAAATTTGGTGATTAACTAGCTTCTCCAAAATCTTTGCAGAGGCTGGAAGCAATGAAATGGCCTAAAATTGCTGAAGACACTAGTGTCCATATTGGTTTTTTTTTAGGAGCGGAAGCAGGAACGTCTGTTTCCAGATGGCAGGAAAAATACCAAAAATTCAGAGAGGGGTTCCAGATTTTATTTAGAAAAGGGTTTACAGAGTGTGCGATCAGTCTGAGGATTTGGGGAGGGCAAGTGTCCTCCGGCGAGCCTGATTTGCATTTCAGCAATTCCTCAAGGGAGTCGTCTTCCGATATAAGACAGAACTCAGAGAGTAGGTAAGTGAAGTGACTGGCAGTTGGCATTAATAGGTCTACTGTGTTGACTTCCCTGTGGAAAGGGGAGTAAAGATTTTGCATTTTGCCATTAAAACAATCTGAGAGCTTAGTGTAGAGATCAGGCGAGGGGAGAAAGGTGCTTTTTACTGCATCAGGGAAGATAAAAGTTTTAACAATATTGAAAACTTCCCAAGAAGAGTTGGCAGCAGTCTCGATATTCATCGAGAAGTGCTCTCTGATGGTATTCCGAGTAAGTTTGCAGAGGTTTCTGAGAGCCACTTGCCTCAGAGGTCATAGGACCTTCTCCAGCTGCGGTTCGCCTTTTACAGATTTTCTCCGCTGTTAAGGTGGGGAAAAATCATGGAGCAGACGGCTTGGATCTTTTGGCAGTATGCGTTTTTAAGGGTGCAAGAAGATTCAAGGCCTTAGAGAACCGTTGACTAAATAGGATCGCGTCGCAGTCAGGATTGCCTGAGAGTAAAGGAAGGGAGGATTGAAGAGAGAGCACGAGGATCATCTGAGATGCCTGGGAACAGTTTGGAACGTCTGCATTGATAATAAAGTCTCTCAGAACAGTGAAGTTGGCATATTGTAGTGATAGTTGGGTGATAGCATCACACAGCAGTGGGAGACAGCCAGTGGGGCAGTCAGAGGGCCTGTAAGTCAGCAAGCTGGAGGAGGAAGTGTGAGTTAATTTAATACAGAAATGAGGCCCTCAATATTCCCAAATTGGCCCAACAAGGATGATGAGACCTCCAAAGTATCCCTAAGTATGATGGCTATCCACCTCTTGTCTTATCTCCACCCCGGTTAGCACTCAAGATTTGATAGTCCGGAGAGATGGCCATGGCAAGATGCAGATTGGAGCCTTCCTTGAGCCAGGTTTCGGTGAGATATATGAAAACTAATGTGTTATCAGATAGTAAGAGCAGTATATCAGAGGAGTGCTTGGGGAGGGACCTGCAATTAATGAAGCAGGCTTTATAGCAGACCACTCTGGATGGTACCACGGGGCGAGGGTATGCCGTCCCCGGGCATAGCTTGAGCATCCCAAGTTGTCTTTGGATTAAAACCACAGGTAATCTCAGCGCAAGGATTATACTGCATAGCTAAATGGCATGGGCCACAACTCAAGGATAAGAGTACTTCTCTAGTGAGGGGACTGGCCTGAGTAATAGAGGAACGGACAGCATGGCTACCGCTGCACGCAATACGGGCGCAGGCGGGCTTGCCTTGGCGCTCCAGCGACACACCCGATGTGCCTCCGTGCCATGGATCTCTTTCAATAAGTGATTGGGAGCTGGTCTACTGACAGTAGACTGCTCACCAATCAAGATGGTGACCAGAAATGGCCCTGGGAGACGGATTAAAAATGGCGTTCCGCTCTAAGTGAAATCAAGTGTAATGCCCCCAAAAGAAGATCAAAGTAATGCCCCCAACTAAAGTGCAACGTGCAAAAGAGAAAAAATGCTTATGTGGCAGCAGAAATTCAATTAACAGCAATTCCCTCGCAAATTCCCCCCAAACATTTCAGCAGCACCTTTACTTTCAAATTTATCTAAGCAATCAGACATTAAAATAGTTTTAAAATCAGGCAACTGATTGATCGTAAGCAAATGAAAATATGACCAGCTGTTCTAGGAGCCCGTTGCGCGTCCACAGCATTGTTCTCGTTAACTAAGTGATTGGGAGCTGGTCTAATGACCAGAAATGATTCCGGGAGACGGAGTAAAAATGGTCCTCCGCTCCCAGGTGAAATCAAGTATAATTCAGGCAACTGATCGAGGGTAAGCAAATTCAAATATGACCAGCTGTTCTCGGTGCCTGCTGCAATAAAATACTGAGGAGAAATGAGGGAATTATGTTGGACCTGGCCCTCTCTGCAAGGTCACCTCTAAACCTTATGCCTTCAACCCTCCTGTTTTTTTAACCAGTTTTTGTTGGCTTTTAGGACTCTGTGCAATTTACCACTGCTAACCAGTTCTAAAGTGCTTGTGCGTTCTCCTCTAAACATGGAAGAATTGGCTTATCCCCAAATGGCACATTTAATTTACTAGTAACGTGGCATTAACTGTGCCCAGGGCCTGAAAATGAAATGCTACTAGTGGGCCTGCAGCAATGATTGTGCCACCCACTTAAGTAGCACTTTAACCATATCTCAGGCCTGCCATTGTAGCCTGTGTATGTGCAGTTTTATACTGCTATTTCGAATTGGCAAAATAAACCCTTTGCCAGGCCCAACCTTCCTTTTTAATACATATAGGTCACCCCTAGGGTAGGCCTAGACAGCCCAGAGGGCAGGGTGCGGTGTGTTTAGAAAGTTGGACATGAACTTTTAAATTTTCCATGTCCTAGTAGTGAAAAACCCCTACATTTGTTTCTCATTACTGCAAGACCTACATCTCCCATAGGATAACATTGCAGTTACCTTATTACATTTTAGAAGTGTAATTTCCAAATGAGACCAATTAACCATTTAATGTTTGGTGTCTCTCGAATTGGAATTCAAAATCCTAACTTATGGTAAAGTTAGACTTTAAATTACAGTTTTAAAAATGCCACTTTTAGAAAGTTGGCATTTTTTTGCCTTCGAGGTGCCTGCAGCCTGTCACATGACTGGGTGTAGTTTACAGTTGGGATTTGTGTATTTCTCCTAGGCAGCCACACACAATGGGGAGCTAAGGTTTGACTGAATGGGACATCACCTGCAGGATGGGAGGAAGGAGCTGGGCACAGCCCCACTTACACTTGAATAGGCTGTGTCCTGCCTCGAAACAAAGGGCTGCTTACCCTCTGTAGTTAGTCTGGAGCCAGGGCCAGGAAGGCAGGGCATCTGTGCACTTCAAAGGCAAGCCTATAGTAGCTCCCCTCCACTTCAAAGGCGCACAACTGCATATAAATACTGGACCTCAGACACCAACTCTTCAGTACACTTGGGGATACGCTGCCAGGAAGAAGGGGAAGAAGGACTGCTGTGCTGCTGAAAGGAATGTCACTGTGCTGGACTGCTACTCTGAAGGAACTGCTGCCTGCTGTGCTTACCTGCTGCCTCCTGCTCTCTTGCCCGGGGAGGAGGAACTGGACTTGCAACTTCATTTTAAACCCAGGACACCAGAGTGACTCCAAAGGCTAGTCTGCTGGCCTCCTGATCTGATCCTCAAGGACATAAAAGGCTCCCCAACATCCTACACTAGCCCATGGACCCAGCTGAAGTGAGTTCCTGACCCCTAAGGTGTACCCCCTCAGGTCCTTGCCTTTTGTTGTAGTTCAGTGAGCTGAAATCAAGCTTCTGGGCTCTTCGCAACCGCGAACTGGCCTTATCACATGGAGACCTTGCCACTCACACCACAATTCAGCGGGAAGCTCTGTCCTCCTTACTCTTCACTCTCCAGCACCGACCACTGCGGGGTCCGCCAAAGTGAACCTCCAACAACGTCCATCTGCGACACCTGGCCTTCTCTTCGCGCTGTTCAAGCAACCTCCTGCAACTCTCTCCCCCTGAATCAGCAGCTCACTGCTTTTTTGGAAAGTTCCAACTCCCTCCACATATGCCAATCAGACTTTAGGCCTAAACATTCTACTGAGTTGGCCTTACTTGAGATCACAGAGACTAAAAATATGACATTGACGCTGGGAATGATGCTGTATTGATACTCTTGACCTCTCTGCAGCATTCAATACCATTTCACATAGCATTCCTCTTCAGCGAATTCAAGATGTAGGGGTCTCCCATAAAGCCCTATTGTAGCTTAGATCACTTCTAACCGATAGGAGACAAATGGTTGTCCTTGGAGAATTTTACTCTGAAGAAAAACTGATTACTAGGGGTGTACCACTGGGATCATCCCTTAGCCCTGCTCTTTTTAATATCTATATTACCCCTCTTATTTTTCTAATTGACTCCTACGGAATCGCAACTACATCCTAAACAGATGCTAACCAGTTGATCCTTTCTCTAGATTAGGGTTCAACTGGCCCAGAATTGAATTTTCAAAAATGTCTCTCTAATGTGATTTCATGGATGATAAACAGTCATCTTAAATGTAGTTCTGAGAAAACGGAAATTCTCCTCTTTGGAGGCTCTAATCTCTATTCTCCTACACGCTGGTGGCCAAACTCAGTCCCCTTTCCACCAGATACGGTTAAAGTAGCCAAGAATTTGGGGGTCAAATTTGACACCGTACTATCTTTTCAACGTCAAGCTGCGGCACTAGCAGGGATGTATTTCATCCTTATTAAATTCCTTAAGAAATTTCTTTACTTTCTTTCCCTTAACGCCAGGAATACTGTAGCATTTGCACTTATTATGTCGAGATTAGATTATTGTAACAGATTGTATGTGTGGTGTGCAAAACAGTCATTACACAAACTTCAGATAGTCCAAGACGCAGCAGACAGAATGGTGCTACAGCTCCCTAAACGGAGCTTGGCAGCAGCCGCATTAAAAAGACTTCACTGGCTACGGGAAACATCCTTTACCCCGCAGGCAGAACTATGACCTGCCTATACTCTGTGGTCACTACCCCAATTGCGACGTTACTATGTATTCCTTTAACACATAAGTTGTTACAATGACTTGCTTTAGGGGACGCGTTGTTGAACTGGTGTTAGATTTTAAGTCCCACACCTTCCCTACTGATACACTGACTGGAGTTGGAATAGTAAAATATACTATTCCAAAGTCCAGCTCCCCCCTAAGGCAAGTCATTGTAACGACTTGTGTGGTAAAGGAACGCATGGTAACATTGCAGTCGGGGTAGTGATTGCGGAGTAAAGGCATGTGTGAAAAATGCATGCGAGGTTCCGTCGTTTATCCACTGGCTACCTATACATAAAAGAATTTAAGACATTGCTGCAAGTCTTTATGGCCTTTAAGACGACAGGCCCAAAATATCTCATTGCCAGATTCAGTCACTACAAGACACTGAGATCCTCTAATGCAAATCTGCTGCAGCTCCCCTTCTTTTCCAGATTAAAAATGCGAGGTTGAAAATCCCTCATGGTGATAGGCACCAAGGCATGGAATCAGTTGCCAATGCATTTCCAATTTATAAACACGGAAGATGGTTTTAAAAAGACTCAGAAGATGTGGCTTTTCAAGCCTCTGGCACACTTTGTCATTCCCTCATTTAAACCACCCCATTTAGGCCATGGAAAAAGTTCACACTGCTGTTTAGTATCAGCGCCAGAATGCTCATTTTTTGAGTGACAGTGCGCTTTACAAATACCCATTCATTCTTCGCGGCCCCCTCCAACGTGAACGGGACTCTTGGCATGGACTTTGAGAAGGTAAACCTCAATGGGTCTAACCTGGTGACTGTATCCGACCTGCGCTCCATCGTGGTCTGCCTGAAAGTTTGACTTTGACCTAGCCCAGTGCGACCAGATTTCCCCAGTTAGTGCTTTGTGCTTTATGGCACTATTTTCATATAAAACATTTTAAAATTCTTATACCAGTTCTGCTGATTGGATTTTTGTTGTTTTGGTCTTGTTTTATTTATAAACTTTTGCTCTATTTTTCTAACTTCTGGAATCTTTATTGTGTGGTGTTTTTCACTTTGGTACTGTCTGAAGTGTTGCACAAATACTTTGCGTATTGCATCTAAGTTAACTCTGACTGCCTTGTGCCAAGCTAGCAGAGGGCTGAGCACAGGTTAATTTGGGGTTTCCTTGTGCCTTACCCTGACAAGGATTGCAGTTGCTGCTTGACCAGGGTTCACACCCCAGTCAACCAATAACCCAACTTCTCACAGAATGCCTACTCATAGCATTTAATGTTTTTTTTTTTACATTTTTCTGGTATTCCACAAATCAGGACACCATAAGCACATATTTCTCCCTTTCAGTTTGACTCAAATATTCTGATCAAGTTTGCAAGGGAACAAAAGCCCTGCTCTTAACTTCGCTGGGGAACAAATACAGCAGCTCCACTTCTAAAGGGACCAGCGACCCACAGTCATGGCCTGGGGAATTATAGCGGAGGAGGTCAACGTGACCAGGTGTCTCAGCACAATATACCCAATACAAGTTAAGCATTATAATACAATTACCCAGGACGAGGCCCAAATCATACATATGGTGTTCGCATCCAGTCCTAACCTGTGACGAATGGGAAAGGGTGGGATCTATACCTGTGAATGACGACCGCCTGGTCTCACTCAGTGATGCAGCCTGCATGGGAACGACCTGAACCCCAACACCATCTCTGACTCAATCATGGGGCAATCGTGTTCCATGTTAATAGAGCTTTGTCAGACATTGCGATACCAGGAACAATGCGACCCTACAGACTAGAGAAGCCTAGAGTGTGGGCTGCTGGGTCTCCAGTAATTGAAACAGAAGAGTATGGCGGCGAGATTCATATGCCCCATTGTTAGAATATTTAATTGTGATAGGAAAAGTAGAGGTTTATACATTCATTCCTAAGAACAGAATGTGCATTCATTGGCTTCATAGGAAGTTAAATCATTGTGTGACCAGAATAGATTAAAAATGTTTTCTAAAAGGCAGATAAAAATTATCGAAACATTAAGAAAAGGTAAAAGCAGCCCTACAATGTTGCATGTTTTTCTTTTTGTTAATAAATCATTTTGCATCAAGTCTATCTTTATGCTGCAAATGTTAGTAGCACTTATGTAATACATAGCTGCCAAGGTTTCAGATTGCTATGTGTGACATTTTCATAATTTCACTGTAATTATGAGTGACATTTCAACGACTATGAGTAACACTTTCTCGCAAGCAAAATCAAGCAATGAAGATGATGGAAACATAAATATCAGAAATTACACCCTTCCCTCCTCCTTTGGTATACATGATGGACCATTTTTAAACACTGAAAAGTTTGCTGTCTTTCAGCCCGGCATCAGAGGCAGTCAGATCTTTTGAAAACCTGCCTCAGCAGAGATGACTGTAAAAGCTCGTCTGGGCTCCCAATGGTCGCCATGAGGACAGGCAGCAAACTGGCGGCACGCAGGGAGCGGCATTTCACTGCTGGCTGGCCGAAGGGGCGAAGTATTATGGTGAAAACTAAAGTGTACTCGCGGAGGAGTCACAGTCAGTCAACACTATGTACATGGTACTCGCAGCAGTGGACTCACTGTCTGCACTCATAATCTGCGCTCATTCACCTCCAACGCACTGAATTTACATTCTCGAATCTATATGTACTCACAGACAAAAATCTGTGCATCGACCTCTACACACCTGAGATTATCGACAAATGTGCACTCATAATCCTGCCATCGCCGCACATGTGAGATTACCACGAAACTAGCACCTACTCTGTATCTTGTGAATGTGCCCCTGCACACCTGACATCCTGTGTGTAGTGTGCTGCTGGACACGTTCTAGTGTTCAGCTTCCTGTTGTACTGTTGGAAAACGAGGCAGTATCTGTGAGGCCTGCACAAATAACCTGTCACATTTGTCCTTCACTGGGAACCAAACACCCTAGTGCAGCGCCTGACTCTCAGAGGGTAGCGTTGCAGAGCAGTCTAAGGCTTACTCAAGGGAGGTGGTGTGGGCTAGTAATCGCCATTACCGGGGCCCAGAGTTGGGGTCCCGGGCCCCCGCACCTTCTTCGAGGGGGGGCGTGGCGGCGCTCTCCCTCTCCTCATGACACCGGGGGACAGGGCGGGCTCCTAGCACCCCGCTGGGGCAGGTTCACGGGGAGCGCGACGGCGCTCTCCGGCTTGACTTCTTCCGGGGGCAGCCCCCGGGACCTGACCCACCCCGGGGGCACTTCTTGGACCGGCGGCGGAGCCCCACGTGCTTCGTCGTCGGTCCCAGTAGAGGTCAAAGGTTGCCTACCTTCTGGGGGGCATATCTCAGCCCCCAGGGGACCGATCTTCACGATTTTGGCCTCTTCTTGCTCCTGGCGGCACACCCAAGCCACTGGGAGCACTTTCCTTCTCCCTCCTGGTCTCACGGAGGGTGGACTCAGCAGGGAGCTGTCTTCACTGGCTCCCTGCGCCAGCCTTTCGCCTGGCTCTCCCCCTGGGCCTCTCTTCTCCTTGCGCAGAGGCCCAGGCTTCTGCTCTCTGGTCCTGGACTCCGCTCCTGGCACTATTAAAAATGTAAGTCGTTTTTATATAGCGCAGCTACTCACCCTTACGGGTCTCAAGGCGCTGGGGGCCATAGTGGAAATTAAGTGAGCTATTGCCCAGAGTCACATGGTGCTGAGCTGCCGCCGGAGCCGGGGATCGAACCATGAACCCTGTGCTCCGAAGTCAGCTGCCCTGGCCGCTGCACCACACCTCTCCACTCAGGATCCTGGGACAGTCAGGGGATTCCTCCTTCCAACTGCCCATGGCGCCAGGCTCCAGCACCCTCTGCCTCAGCAGACCACACCCCAGAGAGAGCTCCTCTTCCTGTGCAAACTCTTTTAAAAGAATTGGGGAGGGGGCTGGCAGGAAGTCTCTGTTTGCCCTATCACACAGCGACACATCACTTCTCTGCCCCTGCTCCCTCCTTCCTGCCCAGGCCTCTGGGTTTGTTCAAAATGGCGTCGTCCAGGGGACTCATGCCACATGGTCCCTGAGAGCCCCTTCCCCCCTCGCTGCCTTTCCTCCAGAGCAGCTTGGTGCCTGGCACCAGGTGACAGCTGCTGATGGATGAACCTGTAGCTCCACCCATCTTCTCTTCTTGGAGGGGAGGCCTTTGCCCTTGGAATGCTTGTTGTGCAGGGCTGGCTGGGGGAAGAAGGTCATTAATTCAGCCTGGGTCAGCCCCAGCCAGGCCCTGGTTATGAGCTGACTCAGAGAAATATAACATTTCTGGATGACCCAAAAGCAGTACAAATATGACTTTGGACTCTGCAGAATACTTCTTCTCACATAAGTTACAGTGGACTTTGGTGCGTGTCTGGAATTTGTAGGCCCTAGGAAAGTAAAACTAGCCCATGTGCTCCCCATCCTCATAAGAGAATAATGGAATAAAAACAGTAAAGCACACTGACTGTCCCTCAAATGTTTCTTCCCATTGCTGAAAGCCCATTCCATGTCACCACCCAGTTCTGCCACACCAGTCACTTTGTAGCTGCTCCTGGGCTGCGAACGCCAGGAATCTCCTCTGCGCAGCCCTTACACTTGTGCACACGCATGTACACACGTGTTTGCATGTAACCAGCCCAGTGCCCCTTACTCTGGCGGCAGCGCAGCGGCCTACTTGCGCCAGGGGGACACCGGTAAAATACACATGCAGTCCCTTTCATCATGAGTTCACTGTGGGTGAGTCCCATCTTATGAGGCTCTCCCATAGTAAAAACTCAACAAATAGGTGTTCAAAAAGTGAAAAATCCGGGCGGCTCAGATGGTCAGAACCACCTTCTATCACACGACGCGCCCAGCTGATTCCTACAGAAAGAAATAGCCACTCTACATGGGTACTCTTCCCGTAGTCAGCGATAACTAGTTATAAGGGGTTCTGGCCAGACCCCCCCTTACTCACCAGTTATCCGCTCAGACCACCTACTCCTCCCATCCATGAGACCTCTACCCATGACAGGGATCCCAGACTACCCTAAGAACCCTCCGGGCTCTAGGTTAGATACCTCTAGGTCACTCACGGTCTACATGGACTCAGCCTAACTAGGCCCACCTTTGCCCTTGGTCACGCAACACTATGCCTACCACTTCTCTGGACAAGGGTACAGTGCCTCAGCACCGATGCGGTCTTCTGGGATAGGTCTACATCCCATCCCCTGGGTCACTAGCTGGTCTCCCTTCCGGAGTTTGTTCCAACCAGTACCCTCTCTCCTTTGGATCCTTGCACCCCAAAGATGCAACCTCTCTGGACCCTCACCCTGCCGCTGGGGTCATTCAGCCGTCACCACCCTTTCGGGATGACTGTCTTCCCTAAAGAAAGCACAGCCATTCGTACTTTCCCCACACAGAAAAGCACCTTTGGCCACTGGCCTGGCTCCCTGATAGGACCTCAGACCGGCCTCACTACCACACTGGCAGTGCCAGGGAGGAACACTGAGGGTGCCTTGTCAGACAACCTACAGCTCATTCCCCCCCTCAGTAGCTCCACACGGAAACTACCCCGGGAACCTAGACCCCTTCCTTGTTCTCCGCTGCGAGAACAGGGCCTATGCACCCTTCCCTCCGAGAGGCACGCTCTCCTCCCGGAGTACCCTTAGAGAGCCTGTGGGCCCCGAGTTAGCTATACCCAGGCCCACCTCTCATGGCTCTCCCCGCTCTCCCTGCAGCGCCTTGGGAGACCATCCAGGGACCCTCATGATCCCTGGATGGCCTGCACCACCCCTTCTGAAGAGCAGGGTTCCCGTTACTTAAGATAGGCCCCACCTGCCTTCAGGGTAGTACTACCACACTCAGCCAGGGACCCTAAAGATCCTGGCTAGGCCTGCACCACCCTCCTCTGAAGCACAGGGTCCCTTCACTTAAGATAGGCCCCACCTGTCTTCAGGGCGGCACTACCTCCATCAGCCAGGGACCCTCAAGATCCCGGCTTGGCCTGCACCACCCGTCTCTGAAGCACAGGGTCCCTTCACTTAAGATGGGCCCCACCTGTCTTCAGGGTGGTACTGCCTTGCAGAAGTCCGCCTCCTGCCTCGAGCTGGGGGAACACCCCCATGCTCCTGGTCCTGGGGTCCAAGCCCCACAGGACCTACCTGACTGGTCACCGGCTAGGCCTCACCCCAGCCACCACCTCAGGTTCACACACAAGCTTCAGAATGACATCCTGTTGCTTCCTTGGGTAACCACCTACCCTACCCTGACATTTCAGGGTCCACCACTAACCCTTCACCTGGAATCCAGGGAGCACATCACCCCCTCTCAGATCTCCACTGGGTCAGTTACCTAGCCCACCTAGTGTACCTAGGGGCTACCACTACACACCCTAACTCGAGAACTACCCTCCTTTGGGGCCACCCACTACCATGGGCCACCCCTGGGTTGCTCACCTCCCCACCAGTTAACCTGGGGGGCCTGCCGGACACACAACTCTACCACACCCTCCTCCCACCATGGGAAAAGTTTCTTGGGGTCCCCCACCATGGGAACCCCTGGGGTGTTACTACCCGGGATAAAGAAACCTCCTGCCCCACCCTTCCAGTGGTTTTGGCCTGCGCCAATGGCAAGAAAACTTTCAGCGGGGAAGGATATCTGGGGCCCCTTCTGTGGAAACCCTCCCTGCCCTTAAAAGCACGGGAAGCTCCCAGGACCCCCTACCTCTCCTGTCCCCCAAAGGTCAATCCACCCCTACACCCCCATCTGTGATGTAGGTATCAGTTGCTGTCCCTATCTCTTGAGGAGACACCCTCGTCATGCAGGTGTAGTGCGTGTAGTGTTAGGGTTCAAAGGTGTACAATATGGCTTAGAACACTTGTATGCAATCATTTCCTGGAAAGCACCATCCCGCTATCACTTGATAATCAACATAACTCACTCATATCAATACAGTTTACATTTAAACCATAATATCTTCACATGACAAATATGTGCACGGGGCTTTCCTTTCCCATACTTTTAGTTCACATAACCAAAACTTTGAACTCTTCTCAGAGCCTTGTGCTCTTCCATTTGCTCATTACTACAAAGGTAATGTGTGGCAAAACTGGACTTATCAATTGCCATAAGTGCGCACCAGAATGGGATACTATGTTTCCCGCCGCTAGACACGAATGTTGGAAAACGAGGCAGTATCTGTGAGGCCTGCACAAATAACCTGTCACATTTGTCCTTCACTGGGAACCAAACACCCTAGTGCAGCGCCTGACTCTCAGAGGGTAGCGTTGCAGAGCAGTCTAAGGCTTACTCAAGGGAGGTGGTGTGGGCTAGTAATCGCCATTATCGGGGGCCGGAGTTGGGGTCCCGGGCCCCCACACCTTCTTCGAGGGGGGGCGCGGCGGCGCTCTGCCTCTCCTCATGACACCGGGGGCCAGGGTGGGCTCCTGGCACCCCGCTGGGGCAGGTTCACGGGGAGCGCGACGGCGCTCCCCGGCTTGACTTCTTTTGGGGGCAGCCCCCGGGATCTGACCCACCCCGGGGGCACTTCTTGGACCGGCGGCGGAGCCCCACGTGCTTCGTTGTCAGTCCCAGTAGAGGTCAAAGGTCGCCTACCTTCTGGGGGCATATCTCAGCCCCCAGGGGACCGATCTTCACGATTTTGGCCTCTTCTTGCTCCTGGCGGCGCACCCCAGCCACTGGGAGCACTTTCCTTCTCCCTCCTGGTCTCGCGGAGGGTGGACTCAGCAGGGAGCTGTCTTCACTGGCTCCCTGCGCCAGCCTTTCGCCTGGCTCTCCCCCTGGGCCTCTCTTCTCCTTGCGCAGAGGCCCAGGCTTCTACTCACTGGTCCTGGACTCCTCTCCTGGCGCTATTCAGGATCCTGGGACAGTCAGGGGGTTCCTCCTTCCAACTGCCCATGGCGCCAGTCTCCAGCACACTCTGCCTCAGCAGATCACACCCCAGAGAGAGCTCCTCTTCCTGTGCAAACTCTTTTAAAAGAATTGGGGAGGGGGCTGGCAGGAAGTCTCTGTTTGCCCTATCACACAGCGACACATCACTTTTCTGCCCCTGCTCCCTCCTTCCTGCCCAGGCCTCTGGGTTTGTTCAAAATGGCGTCGTCCAGGGGTCTCATGCCACATGGTCTCTGAGAGCCCCTTCCCCCCCTCGTTGCCTTCCCTCCAGAGCAGCTTGGTGCCTGGCACCAGGTGACAGCTGCTGATGGATGAACCTGTAGCTCCACCCATCTTCTCTTCTTGGAGGGGAGGCCTTCGCCCTTGGAATGCTTGTTGTGCAGGGCTGGCTGGGGCAGGAAGGTCATTAATTCAGCCTGGCCGGGTCAGCGTCAGCCAGGCCCTGGTTATGAGCTGACTCAGAGAAATATAACATTTCTGGATCACCCAAAAGCAGTACAAATATGACTTTGGACTCTGCAGAATACTTCTTCTCACATAAGTTACAGTGGACTTTGGTGCGTGTCTGGAATTTGTAGGCCCTAGGAAAGTAAAACTAGCCCATGTGCTCCCCATCCTCATAAGAGAATAATGGAATAAAAACCGTAAAGCACACTGACTTTCCCTCAAATGTTTCTTCCCATTGTAGAAAGCCCATTCCATGTCACCACCCAGTTTTGCATAAGTCCTGCCACACCAGTCCCTTTGTAGCTGCTCCTGGGCTGCGCACGCCAGGAATCTCCCCTGCGCAGCCCTTACACTTGTGCACACGCATGTACACACGTGTTTGCATGTAAGCAGCCCAGTGCCCCTTACTCTTGCAGCAGCGCAGCGGCCTACTCGCGCCAGGGGGACACCGGTAAAATACACATGCAGTCCCTTTCATCATGAGTTCACTGTGGGTGAGTCCCATCTTATGAGGCTCTCCCACAGTAAAAACTCAACAAATAGGTGTTCAAAAAGCGAAAAATCCGGGCGGTTCAGATGGTCAGAACCACCTTCTAACATGTACCCACTCTGAAAACCCAACACAGGCGTCACCAGTCAGGTGACCCTGCAAATAAAAGTGCTGGGTGCACGTGCCCTGGGCCAGTTGCCAGTACCCTAACACTGTGTCGGTGTGCCATTATTGCTCAGCATGTGGGCCTAGGGCCCACGACATTACAATGGCGACGAAGGCGGGTCGGACCCCGCGTTTACTGATCCTCACAAGGGGAATTTAGACCCACGTCTCGAGTACCCCCTTCACCTGTCACCAATGCCGCAGCACGAGCCGTGCCAGGAGGAGAAGTGTCGCAGCAAGGGTATGGCCCGTGGCGCAGGGCAGGCTGCTGTGACCTGCATATGAAGCTGCAGTTGGCAAGTGGATGCCAACCCCCCTCCGGCACCTACTGCTGCCACCGTCCTGACAGGCCCTGCGGCGAGAGAATCTCGTAAAAGTGGGAGGAAACAGACGCAGCCCACAGCGGCACAAGAGGTACGCCCCCGCCGGCCTAAGTGCCACCAGCTGCCCTGGTGCGAAAAAGAGAGAGCAGCGCCCTCCCCATGATGTGTATGGCGACCCCCAGCAAGGCCCAGCAAGAGTGGTTTCTTCCGGTGCGCGTTCGCAGTAGGAGGCATCCGCAGACTGCCGCTGGTGCCCTGCGAACCTGCTTATGCCCTGCCCGCAGGGGAAATACCTGCATCAGCGTTTGCGTGCCCCCACTGGCATTGGCATCACCGGCATCCAATCAAGAAAGTGCAGGCCACGCCTGCAGTGTGTGCCCCCACAGCCTCCCAGCACGACCCGGCCAGCAGCGCAAAAGTGGGCCATAGCAATGGACAGCAATGGACAGTGGCAGACCTTAAAGCGGCTGTCTTCTGCCGTACCTCCCTTCCCGTCTGCAGTGCTCCAGCAGACCGTGCCCGCCTGCCTGCATTCTCCCCACCTGGAGGAGAGTGCCGTCCCGCGTCTGCTCCGCTGGTCCTCGCAGGAGCAGACTGACTGAGGAGTCGAGAGCTGATGGGAGATGCCGGCAGCGCCACCTAGCACCAGTCCACTGCACCGCATGTCGGCCACGGCCCAGGAGACAAGTGCGTGACTTGCACAGAACGGGCCTGGTGAAGTGCATCAGCCTCCCTGACGACCAAGGTGCCTGCAAGATCAGCAACCTCCTCCCAGACCGCAAGCACTGGAAACGGGAGAGTGACCTGCCAGGTGCTGAGACTGTCACACGCTGAACCAGGGTGGTATCGGAGCGTACCCTGAGCCCCCTAGTTGCCACCTGCTGCCACTGCAGCACCAAAGAAGCAGTAAAGCACACCTGCAGAAGCTAGTGTTTCTCCATAGGCCCGCGGCATCAGGAAGCTGCCGTGGCCTCTTTGAAATCACCCACAGCACCACCCAGTGGCCACAGTGCCACACCACTTCTTGAGAGACAAGGTGGAAATGAGGAAAGCGCCGCACGAAGGCCCGTGTGAACTGATGCCAACAGCACGTGAAGGAGCCCCCTGCCCCCACAAGCCAGCTCCACCGCTGCTCCACTGATGAGGTTATCGCCCACACAAGACCACCGTTTTGCTGAGGCCCAGGTGGCAACTGCTGCAATTACGGAGTGCCTTCACACTGAGCCACAAGAGAGTTTGCGGGCCACCTGCAGGAACAAGAGCGGCCACTCCCACACTGAGCAAAACCCTACACCAGTATCAACAGCTCATGCAAAGCTGCAGCAGCCATGCACATCACAAGGGAATGATAAGATGTCCCTACAGAAGTGCCGGCACGTGCGGCTGTCATGTGCCTGAGTAGCAGCCAGTAGCAGGAAGCAAGGCCCCACAGCACTCTACAGACGGCACTCTAAGCAGCCCTAGTCAAAAGACTGGCAGAAGAGAATGCAGCACCCCCCGTGGACTGCCTAAGGGGATGGGGGGAGAGACTGTGAACCCTTGCTAAATGAGTGCCAAGAAGCTCAAAGCTGCCTCAGCCCAGAAAAGCATCAAACAGCCAAGAGCAGCAAAGCCTATGAAGGCAGCAAGCCCGACGTGAAGCACAAGAAGAAGGGGTGCAGTGTGCGCAAGCCCTGTGGCTGCCCGACGCCACTGCGAGCGAGGAAGTTGCACCACTCGCCCCTAGTGGTGAACAGACACCACCGCAAGCTATAACGGGGGCACACCAAGTGCCAGAAGAGGGCGCCCAAGAAGAGAACAGAGTGCACGAGGTGCGCAGAAGGCCATACCGGCATACCTGCCAACACAGTCAGGCGCCTGGGAGATAGAGACATCTCCACAGAAAAGAAGCAATGCTGAAGGCAGCAGAGATCCTCCACATCTCCACTGCACCCGCGAAGCCCTGCAGCAGGCCGAAGACAGCAGAGTGTCCTCCCTCACACTGCCTCAAGACGGAGTCACTTGTGACCCAAGACAGGCAAGAGGAGAATCGCACACTCCACGTGGCAAGCCGCCACCGCAACATGTGCCCTGACAACAGGCGACATGGGTCCGGACACCACATCGCACAGCAAGCAAGGAGCATGTCTCTCGAAGTGACCAACCCTGCCAAGCATGCCTGAACGGAAGCAGGATCAAGCGCCACGACGGCGCAGCCTCGAGGTGCAAGCACGACGCCCTTGAGCGAAGAGGTAACTTGATATCCTGGCAGAGGAGTACCGCGAAAACCCCTGAGGAGGGGAAGGGGCCTGCAAGTGGTCCTCAAGGAGAAGAAGCATGTCCTACCAACAGGACAGACCTTCGACAGGTCAGCAGCAAAGTAAAGACCGTCCCAAGTACCGGACACGACCAGCGAGATATCCATGTGGCGCAAACATGAGACATGTGGCAGGATACCACATCCGAGTGATGAACCTGGTCGGAAGAAGAAGAGCGTGGCAGGACACCACTCCGCGAAGGAGGAAATGAGAGTGGCATGTCGCCACAGGGCAAACAACCACCACAGGCATGCAAGAGGGAAAAGGAGAAGAGCGACAGGACAGAGGACTTGTGCCAGCATGGGAGAAGGTGTTTATCAGCACAAGCCAGCCACCGGGGTGCAGAGACATCACTGGAGACAGCTTCGCGGGAGGACCAACCATAAGCCGCCAGCAAGCGCGATCTGCGTCCAGGCTCCATGCTTCACAGTGCGACCATCTACTCACCTGTCACCGGCTGCGTGGCATCAATGGCACCACATCTAGCAAGTGCACCTGCCAGAAGACAACTTTGAGTGGCAACGAAGTCCCTCCAGTCCTCCTCACTTGACAAGGTCACCTAAGCAAGAGATCGCCTGTTTGCCCGACTGAAAGAAAATTATCGCATCCATCATTCAGGTGCATCCTCATCATCAACACCAAGAACATCTGAGGAGCATCGCACCACCAGAGTGGATCCAAACACTCGAGACATCCGTAGTTCAGCAAGGCACTCCTGGTGCCGTGGGAACTAGCCACCCAGGAACCTTCTGTGTGCCGGCGTAAACCTGAAGCCTGCTGAAGAAGAGCATACCCGACCATTGCACTATCCACCCTTGGGGTTACACGAGGCTTGGCCGTGGCCCTGTTGGGAGTTCTGCAGCGAACCCTCAGCGTGGCCTACGAAAGGCCCGCACAGCCCACGTGGTCACATGGCAATCCAGGGGCAAGGGCCTCAACGGAGTTCCTGTGAGAGGGGAATCCGAATCTGAGAGATGCGTCGGCAGCAGCTCCATGACAGGCACCGGGAAGCATGGAGGTCGCAGATGGAGACTGGTCACCCAAAGACCATCTGAGGAAGGCATAGAGCCGGAGTCCTGTTGGCGAGAGCACACAGACTGAGACACCACCCTCTGCGGTTACATGAGCGATTTGGCTTTGGTCCTGTTGGCAGTTCCTCAGCCACGCATTCGCGTGGACTACACGAGGCCCGCACAGTCCACACAATCCCATGGCAGCACGGCAGGAACGCCCTCCAGGAGACTCCTGTGAGAGGGGAGGCCAGACTAGAGAGGCAAGTCTGAAGCTGCTCGGCTATCGGGAACTAGAAAGCATCATCGCCTCCAAGGAAAGCCCTCATCCACCAAGGTCATCCTCCGTATTTGCAGGTTGGCTGTCCACTGGAGCCTGAGCGCCTGCAAGAAGATCTCCAAAGTGGACTCCACCACTGTTCCTGATGCACCACTATTTGAACTTTGTAAATAGACTCCAACACCACGAGACCAGGTCGTTCTGAACTTCATCGCCGAGGTGGACCAAAGCTTCCTGACCGTGTGGTCCAGAGCTCCAGCACCGCCCAGCAGATGGCCTGAAGAGACTCATTGGTGCTGTGTGTTGTTGTTTGTTTTTCTTCATAGGTTGGACTTTTGTTTGTTTCTTTTCATTAAAGTTTGGGAGGGATGTAGTGTCCTGCTGGATACGTTCTAGTGTTCAGCTTCCTTTTGTACCCACTCTGAACACCCACCCATCACAGGCGTCACCAGTCAGGTGACCCTGCAAATAAAAGGGCCCGGACGCACGTGCCCTGGGCCAGTTACCAGTACACTAACACTGTGTGGTGTGCCATTATTACTCAGCATGTGGGCCTAGGGACCACGACATTACACTGTGTACACAATACACACACAGAATTATTTCTAAGTGTGTACACACATACCTGTGAGCCAGCACTCCCATTTTGAAGCAGAGGCTTTTTAGGCGGGAGACAGCTACAGTGAAGCCATTTTTGGCTTCAAAAATCAGTAGTCTCAGGCCTGAGTAGAGTCTGTTGTCATGTATGCATATTTTACTCACCTCCAATGCAACAGAGTCTCAGGCTGATTGAAGCCTCACAGGGCATGCAAATTACAGACTTTAGATGTTGTGTATAACACAACAACAAGCACATTGGTCAAAACACTTGTGTTCTGCTTACTTAGTAGAAGCTTGCATTTATGCTCCTACAAAACCATCCTATTTACATATTTCACCTTTTTGTTTACCTATAACTGTGCAGCGACTCTACTAATTAGCTCAGAGCAGAGCACCTTAAGCTGATATGCTTTCCAAATCTTCAGGCCCAGTCTGTGGTAGAATGCGTGCACAGCGATGAGGATGGATCTGCAAAACATTCTGTTATTCTGGCCAAATCGCCCAATCTGCCCGGGCCTAAAAACTGATTGTGACCCGTGCCACGTGACTGGTGCTACTTTAAAGCGTGCCTTCGGTTCATATTCACACTGTATAAAAGTGCAAAAACAGACAACAAATAATATCAGAGACAAGTGTTTCGAAAACACAGGAACTGTTAACTGCTCCCTACTCCGTAGAGCGCATATACCGGTAAGAATTGTAACTGAAACAGTTTTAAAGATTTTTTTAGCACTGCAGCCACATGGTGTTAATCGAAACTCGGGTGGCTGGTACTTACTTCGAGTCTTTTGTAGGCAGCGACTCTGCAAGACAGGCAGACCGTGAGCCACCGCGGCAATTCGGGTTTGCCGCCCGCCTCCTTAGTCCAGGGTTGTCCTCAGAGTTATCTGTTGTCCGGTGACAGACCGTCCTGGGCGGCCGCTGCAACCGCCAGTCACAGACTCCATGACTTAAGCAAGGTAATGATTATTGAATTCACTGCGGGCTCACAAGATTTTTGACAGCACGCAAAGACCCGGGCAGGAGCAAGCAGCAGGCAGCGCTATGAGCGCCATGATTGTGGCAGCACCCACAAATCAGTATCTAGCCTGAGCCGCTTCCTCCCAAAACAAACTCCCCGCCTTCAGTAGCAGGGCGTGGCGTCCCGCCACGGCGTCATACTAATGGTTGTATCACACTGGGCACTACCCGGACGTCAGGCTGTGAGAGCCACGCCACGGAAAATATTCACAATGAAACATTGTTGCACTGAACAGTGATCCTGCCAGCAGCCTTAACTCAGCTGAAAGACCCAAGCCTGCACCGGGAACAGCGCGCGCACGCCACGGGGCGGCGTGCTCCCAGCTGCCACACTGTCACGCCATGATATAGTTTAGGCAGCGCTTCAGTGAGGCTGCTGAGGCACTATGATTATGCATGACAATGCATTTCAGTGCGGTGATGCGGAGCACCACACTGAAATGCGTTAGCCTAACGCCTAATGCGTGGTACTTGGCAGAACTGGTAATATTTTTTTTAAAGAAAATAACCCTAAACACTAATTGCAATAGGTTTTAAAATTTTTTAACAATACCTGCCTAGTGTGTTGTCCGTCACTGTATCAGAATCAGGTACATGGGCACACAGCTTTGTTTAATTACACCTATTGCGGTTTCGTGCTCATTCTGAGAAAATTATTTCCGGATCATGCAAGTGCCTGGGGTAAAATGCCAAAGACGGGGGCAGGATGCAGCAGTACAGGGCAGAATGAACACAACCAGCGTAGTGTGATAGCGTACATATATAATGCAACAAGTTAATGCAGATCAGTTATAAAATGCATCAAGACTAAATAAACACTGACAGCTCACAATAATGTAAGGTGAGAACATGTAAGAATGAGATTGAAAGAAGATAAAATATGAGGAAAACGAGCAAATCGAAAAATGAGGAAGGTGCATATTACAGAAAACGTTGTAGCAGCAGTACTGTCTCACTAGACTGATATACAAAGGAAGCAAGCATTTTCAATGCAATAGAGCTCGCATTTCCGAGCGTTTAAGCTATTGGCATTGTAAATGACAATGCCTTTTATTTATGTGTTTTTTAAAGCAACATAAATATAAAAGGAATTATCATTTTTAATGCCAATAGCTCAAACTCTCGCAAACGTGAGCCCACTTTAATGGTGGCCGCAGCCCTTTCTTTAGACGCTGCTCGCCGTATGCAGGTCACAGCGAGCAGCGTCTAAAGAAAGGAGTGTGGCCAACATTAAAGTGAAAGTACGTATGCTGCGCTTTCACCCAAAGCGGAAAAAAAATATTAATTTAAAAGGTTCTGTAGCACGGCCGCTAAAGTAAAAGCCTGTGCTGCAAATTAAATAATTAAATAAGCGCGACTGCTAAACTGAAAGCGCCCCGTGCTGTAAATTAAATAAATAAATAAGCGAGGCCGCTATAGTTAAATAGGATCGCACTATAATTTAAAAACAAATAATATAAAAAGCAGGCGGCCTGCTGCGATGTCGTGGGTGGAATAGGGGAAGATCTTTAAAGTAAATAGTGCACACCGACTAATAAAGCAGACTGTGTAACAACACAAGTAAAAAGTCCTTTCGTTATCGGAGGTTACAAATGCCGACAAGTCGGTACCAAGGAGGGACTACTAAGCCTATTCACAAATGAAAAGCAGCGATTTCTCAAGGTCAGTAACAGGAGCCAATTGAAAAGATTGGCGGGAAATGGGGGGAGCTTCTATGCCGTACCTCAATACAGCATGCCTGGCAGAGCAGTGCATGCGCCGCTCAGGCTCGACCTAAAAAGTTAACTCCTCTGAGAAGACAGAGCACTGCATGTATTTCACAAGAAGCAGAAGAAAGTTGTAAGAACATATAAAGTGCTGATTCGCAATACTTATATGAATCAGAACCACTGGTAATTACTAGCTTGTTTGTGCCATCACAAACTGTTCAATATTTTGCAAATCAGTCTTGGCCCGACCCAAAAGGGACGATCTTCAAGGCCTGATCACCTTTGAACAATAACACAAGTAAATAGCAAACCTGTTTCAGCTTTATTAAGATTGGTTAGTCCTGTCTGAGGGCAGAGGCAAGATGCGTATTGTATGGCAGGTCAAAGATGTTCTGCAGATACGCAGGCGGTCTACAACGCTGAAGCTGTAGACCAGGGGTCTCCAACCTTTTCTGTAGTAGGAGCTACTCGTGTTCAGTGAAAATCATCCCAAGTTACTAATATTTATTGAGTTTTAATACTGACCACATCATAGAAGATTGTATTAGTGCTCACCATATGCAAGATTAACAGCAGTAACCACCTCATTGCATCAGGCACGGTTCCCAGAATTAATGTATAATTACTTTCTCAATGTGGAATGCCTGTACATGCGTAATATGCAAAGCTGCAATGGCCCTGGTGCCAAGTTAATATTAGTAATAAGTCTCCCCAAAGACCAGCTCATCAGTTCTGAAAATACACACATTTTTGTCTCAAATACAGACTTTTCAATTTTGGTACAGATATATTTATTCACCCAAGCAAAAGCTTCTAACTTATTAGGCTGCGCCGCTCACAAGAGAAGCCGGCTATAGATTATGTTGGTAAACAAAATCCAGCCGGGCAGGTGTAGAATTGACATGAAAGCCTTGAGTTTGAGGCATCTCCCTCTGTAATGAACAATTACTGATATTGCACAAAAGGCAACATTGGTGACGTGTGTGCTTGAATTGGTGACGTCAGAAAGTAGACCAAGCAACATGGCAAAACACGTTTGTAATATTCTCAGTTAGGAACAACTATATAAAATGTGCACCGACCCACAAAAAAATGTTAATATGCTCATAGGTGCTAATTACAGCATTGGGCATGTGACAAACTGATGATTAGACATATAAATCATAAGAACGCAGCTGTGTGTCTGCAGATGGATGTTTGCAAGCCAGTTATTTCACAGTGCATCTTGTTAATGATAAGGTTCATGGTGTATGTTGGCATTTGGTTGTTAGCATGCAGTCACACCATTGCTCAAGATCTCTTTATGTGATTTTATGTTGTCTTATGATGTGATTTTACTTCTATTAACTGTGGGATTACATGAACATCTGACATGTTGGATAATAAATAATCTAATTGACTGCCACTTGTAGATGGTGGGACAGAGCTCCTAAACAACACGGAGACCCCGGTGACATCTCCAAAGGCGAGCGTGATTTGGCTAGTGTATGTTTGTGCATCAGTGGGGGCCGTCTGCCTCATCATCATCACAAGCTCATTCCTCGTGTATATCAGCTTCCGAAGAAGAAAAGGTCAGTCATTTTCAATTGATGTCATTGTCTAACTCTACAATGTACTTCTTTCACAAACATCTCCTCAGTGCCTTTTCTGTGTGGAGTAGCATCCTAGCAGTGAGTGCAAAGCCAGTGGTCTCCAACCTTTTCTGTAGTAAGAGCTACTCGTGTTCAGTGAAAATCATCCGAGCTACTAACCTTTCTAACATCGGAGATTGCATCAGTGCCCACCATGTGCAAGATTACCAGCAGTAGTCACCTTAGTCATCAGGCTACTAACCTTTCTAACATCGAAGATTGCATCAGTGCCCACCATGTGCAAGATTACCAGCAGTAGTCACCTCAGTCATCAGGCATGGTTCTCAGCAGTACAAAATTGCTTTGTGAATATGGAATGCCTCTACATGATTAATACCCATAGCTGCAATGCTCCTGGGACCAAGTTAATATTAGTAATACCTCTCCCCAAACACCAGTTCATGAGTTCTGAAAATGAACACATGTTTGTATCAAATACAGACTTTTCAATTTTGGTATAGATATAATCATTCAAACAATGAAAAGCGTCTAACTTATTATGCTGCGCTATACACAGGAGAGCTACTTATGGCCACTACAGGTAGCTGACACGTAACTCTTTGGTAAAGCCTGGTCCAAACAATGTCAAATGATCATTTTATTTTTAAAATATTAATTTAATTGGGGTTATTTTGTTGCTTACATGTCCACTTAGGCCTTGTTCCACCTCTGTGTCACTATCACTATTGGAGTCTTGAGTGCCTTTTCTCTTTCATTAATTCACCATTAGGATGGGTGGATGGATACCAGAGGCTGATGAAGTGGATGAGACCTGATAGGCAGAGCTTAGAGTCATAGTGCATGGTTTCTCTGGCAAGAGGAGTGAGTTTCCTGGTGCCTAAACATGTTGGGGAATCTCTCTTTGGAAAGAGGCCTTTTTCATTTATCCATAAATGCTGGTAGGCTGGCAAGTGGCTTCAGCTCACAGATAATTTCTTTCCAGCACTGGATCCTAGAACCACGAATGCTGTGAAAGTGAAAACATGTAATAATGTAAAAAGATGATATCTTTGAAACTGGAAGGACAATCCCATTGCTTATTACCAGATCATCCCATAAAGGATCAGACACACTGCTCAAACCCTCTCTTTCCTCACTCTGCACTGACACAATCACAAGATAATGTAGGAAAGGTCTACAACGCAATCCCCACCTAAAGGCAATAGGGACAACCTTTCAGGAAGACTGACATCACAAAATGAAAGAGCAGCCTACTCCTTCTCCTAGGTACCCACACAGCATGATTGGACCTCTGGGCTATAGGCCTGGTTCTTCTCTGAGACATCATGGTCTAATACACTTCCTTTAGCCTTCACTCCAAAGTGAACCACAACACTCATGGTGTCAAGAGGGATGACTTCTCCTACCTATCAGTGAGCCAACAAACTCCTCAGGGTGACACCTTTGTAGGAGCTAACCTGTGGGATATTTACCTGTTTCTCACCTGAGAGAGCAGGGTCAAATATCCCTCCTTGAGCCAACAACGAAAGCTTCCTCACAGCACCTGTGTTAACAGGAGGGCTGACATATTATCTAGGTAACAGGCAGCCCACTCCTCTAGGTGTCTAACAGTGACAAAGGGGTCAGCCCCTGGGTCACCCTTCCTTCTATCATCAAAGATGCCAGACTCCAGGAACCCCATCTAGCAGCTAGTAATCCCAACTCTGTCAGCTGGGATTCCATCTGGAAAGGCATGAGACATATAATTCTCCAGCAACTCCAGTCACCAATCTGTAAACTGGCGACCCAACATATCCTTCAGTGAGGTTTGACAGATAAACCTGTGTCTCGTGCTGCAGGTGTCCACTGTATCCCTTCACTGCAATCCGCTCTGGGACTACCCTTTGAAACTGAACTTGTGCCTGGCAATCCAAGACTTCTGAGGGACCTCAGGCCCAGAGCCTTTAGGCTAGCAAATTCCCTGTGCACCAGGCATGAGTGTGCTAGAGCACAGTCTGATTTATGGAGTCTCATGAGCAGGTCAGACAGTTCAAACAAAAGCAGCAGTGTGTGATATAAGGTCCTCTCCCAGAGCAGCATCCAACCCTGGCCCACCAAATGATGTCGCTGCAAGCTTTACTTGCCTTCTGTGCCTCCTCTGACCCATCAAGGTCAGCAGTCTTAGGAACTTCATGCGTACCCCTTTTGCTTGGTGCCACCACAGCTTTCACATCAGAGGCTGGCAACTTGGTGCCAATGATGCCATTCTTCAGTAAAACTGGTAGGGTCCTCACTCTTATCTCACAAATACCTTTACATCTCTCAGTATTTCCTCATCCACTATGTTATGAGCTAGCAGGGTCCATCCCTCCTTCCCAAATGTGATATGGAAACTGTGCACAAGCCCTAAACGTGTATAGCAGAGCCTACTTCATGCAAATGTAGAGTGTGCAGTGTTTAGGTTCAAATGGAAAGATAGCCTTAAATGTCTCCAATGGAAATAGCTTCTGGTGGGCGTACCACCACCTCCATGCGGGCACTCACATGAACGAGTTGTATTTCTTGAATTCTTCAAATGCACCAACTGTGGACCTCATTTAGGATATTGCAGATGATCCACTGGTGTGTCGGGTCACTGGAGAAATTCCTTCACTCACCTGGCGGAAGACTGCCCGCCACACTTAGAGAACTTTGTGGCAGCTTCTATGAAGGCATTGAAGCTTTGTTGATTGGGCACCATATTTAATATGCCCACTCCCAAATTTTTTGTTTTCCGAAAACAAACACCCAAAGTGGGAGTCTGATGTTGAAAAGCAAAAATAAACAGTCACTGGCAAAACCAAAAGTTTGTGTTTATTTAAACAAAGCATTACCAAAGCCATTAAGTCTTGCTTGTAGCTGAAAATGCAAACTGGGCCTATTGTCTTTAGCAGAGCTTTTTCATATTGCATGCTTAAGCCCACTATTTACAATTTTTGTGCTCTGGCTCTTCCAAGGATCATATATTTAAATAGAAAAAAATAGAAAGCACTCATAAAAAACCCTCTGCCAAATGTGGCGTTGGGATTCCCTAAGAGGTTTGAAAAGTTGCAATGTTCCCTTTTCTAAAGTAGTCCAGAGTACCTTAGGGCAGAGGTATCTTAAGTCAGAGAAGAGTCACTCCTTTAGCAGACTGCAGTAGCTCAAGCTGTTAACAGAGGTCCCTTGCTACCACTCGTAAGTATTAAAGCAATGTTGCTCCTTTTTGTTTTCTAATCAATAAGTGGCTCGCAGCATCTTTTAACTCTATGAAAAATTTTGGAACACGTCCAGGTGGCATTCTCAAACAGTGGACTGTATTTCTCCATCCTGTGACCTGCATTAATGTATCTATATAAACCCTGTAACATCCCCAACTGCACCCCATAGTGTTGAGTATATTAACCTCTCCACTTCAACCTGAATTAATCCGCATTCTGCCCTCTCCTGTCTGCACCCACATCCTGCTTCACCATCACACAGCTCCACAATAATCCCCAAAACACAACAGGTAACTTTATTATATGTTAAATGCTACACCATTGTCTCTAAAAATTAAATTAATGTCGGAAATGAGCAGAAGATACAGTGAGGACTTCAAGGAGCTCAACTGGTCCAAGGACCTTGCAAGGTGAAAGCTCCTCTGTCGGCAAATCAGTGAACTGGACTCTTCTGACCAGGCAGAGAGATGTCCCTTAACAGATCCCTTGAGGGCTTTGCCAGAAAGGAGAGGAAGGTAATAGTTTGATAACTGCCAGTCACCAAGGTATCTAAAGTTTCCTTTTATATGATGGCACTTCGTGAGGACATTGAGCAGGAGGACAAGGAGAGATTGAATATACCGGTAAAGTGATGCATACACACAGGGGCTCATGGAAGAACAAATGACGCTGTGTCGTCTGGTGACCACTTATCTCCTCAGTACTTCAAGCAGAAAACTGTGCCCAACTATTTTTAGAACGTGTAGAAGGACTAGATACACGCAGCCTAGCAACTGTCATTTGACGTTCTTTAATAAATGGCAAATGGATTTCTGAAATAAAGAACCATGTTAATTCCTTGTGAAAGTTCTGTTTTGTAGTCACTTTCTTCATGCAGTGAGAAAATGGTATGTTCATGTTAGGAATAGAGGTAAAAAAATACTCCCCGAGATCCTCTGGGCAAAACCGGTCTGGATAGTACATTTAGTTTCTTTTCTGGATGGATGAAGACTATTGTAAAATGTTATTTTTAGTTGCAGTGTGGGTTCTGACAAGAAGCAGACCAGTGATTGTGAGCACGAAGAGTCCATAGAAACTCTACTGTCTACTGTCCTGGTGAAGCTGCAAGAACGTCATATACACTACATTATTATTAGTAGCCTTTATTCCAGTTCATTAAAACCATAAAAGACAGGCTCAGCAGTACGGTGGGTAAAAGAAAAATCGGAATAAAGTGCAGATGTGCCAACAATACCTACAAACAATGAGGCCACTGCACAGCCTCTGTTACTCAATATCAGTAAATTAAGATATTCTTAAAACATCTGACCAGACACTAAAACAATGTGTCAATTGAATTCATATGTATTATAAATAATTTCTGAAAATGTATTATTTCTAATTCAATTCAATTTGAGCTATAAAATGTTCTTAAAGTTTAAAATCCGCTGATATTACATTAAAAACTATCTCAGCCTGTGAAAGAGCAGTTCACCGCGGAGAGACCGTCTCAGTGAGCCCTTCCCCCTTCGTACCCAGCAGGGGAATGACTACAACCATGTACTTAACCAAGCAGGATGGCATTTGCACACTTTTGTCACTCATTGCATAACTGACAGCCACTTTGTGCAATGATTAAATAATCCAGCAAGGGGTCAGAATGAGCCGAGTGTGTTGATAGGGCAGTCCGGATCGCGGCAGTGGCGTAATGAAACTTGAGGGAGCACCCCCCCCCCCGGACCCAGTCAGGAGCTCTCAGGCCAGGGGCCAACCGCCTGTGCACAGTGCTAGAAGGGGCCCCCTGGAACAGGGGCTGCGGGTGGGGCTAAAGTTACACCACTGGATCGCGGCCTTTAGAGATGGGCCATTGGCGTACTTCAGCCTATCGAAATTAACTTAAAACGGAAGCATCAGCTTTAGTGATGGCTGCTGTAAGTGAAATTCAAGTCTGATATGTGATTGGCTTACAGAATTAGGAAGATGACAAATACGCGTAAAGATTCTTATAAAGTCATTTCATGGCATGGGTGACCGAGGAAGTGTTAGATTTTAACTGTGCCTAATGTTCTCTAGAGGAGCCTTTGTCATCAAACCAGACGCCCAGATAACAGTACTTTCTTTGTCTCTCTACTGTGGTTTCCCCAATCCTCCACCTGCTCAACTTACCGTGTTTGTTCCTGAAAACGAATGCAGCAGATATTTTGGAATTAATTCTGAATTTATTGGCAGTATTCTAAGTATTCAAGGCATTGAGGGCTAGCTGGAGTCCTGCAGTCCTGTGATCTAAGATCACTGTGTCATCTGCATATTGCAGAGACTGAGGAGAAAAAGAGGCAAGCTTGGGAGGATGGGACCCTTGGGCCTTATAGCATCAGCCATATCTTCTGTGATGAATCAAAAGACGGGGGTGCCTGCATACAGCCCTCTTTGAGGCCTCTACTGTTTTTTATTTTGCTGAAAATATATGCCCATTGTCTGTGAGTTTAACTTGAACCCTGGTGTTCCAGTATAAAAACTGAATGGCTCTCAATAGTGGGGCGAAATTTTCCATCTTTGAGGATTAGACCAGAGTATTGAGCGGTCCATCCCATCGAACGCCATTCTATATTCTAAAAAAAACAGGCAACCAACCTTTTACCTTTATTCAAGTATTACTACCTCCCCTGAAGCCTGTTTGTGTGGGCGATATTAAGTTGTTGGATTCTGCCCAAGATTTTAATTCTTTAAAGAGGATTTTAGGGTAATATTTGGCTTGTACATCAAGTAGTGCAATCAGCCTATAATTCGGAGTTATGGAAGGGTCACCTTTCTTAAAGACTGGATGATGGGTAGACCCTGCCACGATGTAGGAATAATCTGGATTTCAAATGATTAAGTCAATAGGCTTCTGGGAGCCGGATCCCAATAGTTAGAGCTGTGTTTAAAGAAAATATTTGAAGACCATTGGGGCCAGATGCGCCATCAGGTTTGAGAGTTTAATTTCGGTCTGCACTAGACTATACAATAGAGGCCACGTGGGCAGGTGTGAAAGGGCAATCCAGCCCTTGGACTGGTCAATATACAATGTCTTAATATGGGTAACCCAAGTTGGGTCTGAAATGGCGTTATCCGACCAGTCTATTTATGAACTGTCCAAACAATTTTTTTTAAACAACCCGACTTGCTTATTTCTACAATTTTTAGCAATTGATTTTCTATATAGATTTTCTTTGCTTCCCATATTCTCTGCTTGTAATACTTACAGAGTTTTTTTTACAGATGTCATACAAGTAGAGCCAAATGGTAGGGATCAATTTTGTTTAAAAAGTCTGTCTAAAAAAAGAAGTATAAGATGACAACACCATGGGTCATTGTTGAAGGAGGGACAGAGCTAGGTGGAGGCTCAAGGGATACAATCAGATGCTCAGGTAGGTTGTTCTGTGCGGTATGTTGTTTCCCTTCAGACACACCAGTGATGAAAAATCCAGGAGGCTGTTAATTGGTTGCAGTTGTCCTACTGTTGAACCTTACTGGAAACCGTTTATATAGATACGGTGCACAAGCTCAGACCACAAGACAGTATTTCTGGTATTCTTAGTCTTATTTTATGGGACAGATGGTCTATTATTTAGAATTAATGACGTTGCCCGTCTTTCTTTTCTGCCTCTGGTTTGACTGAATGAATAAAATATCCTTTATACAGCACCATGATGCGCCATAGGGCTTCTTAGTCCTTGGTATCTCGGCTGCTTTGGAAAATGCTAGCCGGAATCTGGGGCTCAAGTCTGATGCTGGAAGAAAAGTTTATCTGGTGGACACCAGAAGTTAGTTCATTGACGGCCGAGAACTAATCTCTGTGGCGATGAGGCTTTGGTTGTAGATGGTGGATGAAGGTATATAGACCTGAGTGAGACTCTGAGAGTAACTAGGTATGGAATGTCATCCAGACTTCAGGACTACAGCTCAGCCAACTGAGAAGATCTGAAGAAAACCCTGATCAACTGCACCGAGCTGATAGCGATCAATAAATCAATCAAACAATCAGCATATTTCTATTGTGCCAAAATAACATAAAGGGCAACTTGATTTGCAATGGTCAATTCCAGATATGGTCCAGCTGGGTGGAAGGGAGTATCAGTGGTGGAAATAGTAGATGAACACTGAAAGCATGATTAAGCATTGGTACCCTTGTTATTATGTGCAAAACAAGAACAGACTGCTCCAGTGAGCACCATCAGCATTACAGTGTAAGTCTAATGGAGTTGTAGTAAACTTAAGTCTTGAGTACAGGGCAGTGAGTTGCGACTTTAGGCTTATCTATCAAGAGAACTCAAGCTGCCCTACATCAGGCTTGAGAAGCAATAAATTAAGCCTCACTAAACTACTGAACAAACACAAATGATTTAAGAGATAAGCAGTGCCAATGGACTAAACCAAATAGAGATCTACAGACGTAGTGGGGCAGTCACACCAGCAAGGGATCCAACAAAGCTAAGATAAGGTATCTTGCTGAGTGGTAAGAAGGCCGATAAACACATGAGAATCAAGTAGAGGGTGCACGGATGATCACTGAGTCTATAACATGGGGAAAACATGCTGATGAATGTTGACATCAATAATGAGGAAACTCTGTAGTACTGTGTTTATAATAAGCCAATGTCTGTTGGATGCTATCGCACCTTGGAATTCCTAAATCTAGTTCTATGTTGTGCTTCGGTGGTAGAGTGACGAGTGATTGAGGTAGGGTGGTCGGACTAGCTAATTAGATGATGGTGGCTGATGACAGCTGGTGCACTAAGGCGTAGATGTGGTCAGGTGGTACAGCCAGTA
Organism: Calotriton arnoldi; assembly: GCA_963921515.1. Taxonomy (NCBI): domain Eukaryota; kingdom Metazoa; phylum Chordata; class Amphibia; order Caudata; family Salamandridae; genus Calotriton; species Calotriton arnoldi. Next base: position 1,378,350 of record CAWUFW010000959.1, on the reverse strand, counting down.
CTCCTTGTAGAAAGAGATGTCCTTAAGAGTTCTGACTTCCATTAAGTGGCCCACTGTCATGGCTCATAACTTCTCCAAATATATTCTTGATCTCATTGCTCATAAATCCATGTTCTTTTTTTTTTTAATCACCCTTTCCTTCCTTCCTTTCAGAAAATTATATGAAATCCAACAAGCCTGCGCAAGAGGAATCTAAAGGGGTATGATTTCTACTTTATCTCTGTTTTCTGTCCTATTTAAATATAGCACAGCCCTGCTTAAAGCAAAGTCAAAGCTAAAAAGGGAATTTTGAGTTATCTGTGTTTCGTTTCCTACAAGTCCACATTGGCTAGCAGGGTGGCTCATGAGTTTAGTGATCACCTCTAACACATACAGTGGCCTGCAGGCAATGAGTTTAGATCCTGGCGAGTCCGGCTCAGCCTTTCATCATCATAGATGAAAGCATTGAGTACCATTAAAATGAATACTATTAACTCCTCCTATTTACAGAATATAAAAATGGCAGATGTGTTACATAAAAGCAAACTACCATTCTATAACTTTCGGCTTAGAAAATGCATATGAAATCCTTCTTTAAATTGTGGATCTGATCCAATAGGAGAGACAATATGCAGACATCACTTCTTTTGAGTTAAATCGCACTGACATATACTGTATCATATCCTTACTAATTTTATGATAACATTAAAAAATATATATGTATTAGACAACACAGTAGTGTGTTAATCCTAAACAGTAGAACCAGCTATTGCCTGGAAATGTAAGTCAGAACTAAATGAAAGCATGCTGAAAGAGGTGGGTGAGACTGGTCGTTGTTTTTCTGTTTGTAAAACCCCAATAATCTTCGTTAGGCGTTTGAGGACAAGTGCAACTTACTGGATCCCTGCTGGAAGCCAGGAAGCTGTCACCAGACTGAATGGACTAATAGGCAGCCACGTACATTTGGCACAAATGTCTGAGGATTTCTGCTTTTGTTGTTGTTTAAGTGGCTAAGTACTGTGTAGCTGCTTTTTTTGGTCTTGCCTGCATGCAGGTTTAGCTGCCTGTTGTTGAACGATCTATTGTGGAAAATACCAATACTTACAATGGATATTGGGCCATCCCACTGCTTATTACTGGTTGGCTTTCTTATTGGTCTCATTTGCTTGGTTTTTATTCAATGGCTTTTCTTCCTATTCTTGTGTTTGTCTCCCCACTTGAGTATAGCTTCTTTATTATCCTTTTTAATTCGATGACTTGTATGCTTGCACTGCATCCAGGGAGCTACTTTTTCTTTTGCTTTTGGTAGTCCATTGGTGTGCAAGTGGGTGCTCTATTCTCGCCTCCCCTGTGTTCTGCTTCCTTCTTCACATCCCTGCCTCTGTGCTCTCCATGTTGGTATTCCACTGCCAGTTCTCCAGTTCGTCCATTGCTTCCCCAACCACTCCCGTGTCTTTTTTTTTTTAACTCTCCTTCCACCATGGTGCCTCGGTGGCTCCCCCCCTACCTGCTCACCACTAGTTGTCAGCTGCATTCACTGGCTCTCCTCACTCCCACCCACTCACGTATTAGTTGCTCTTCTGCCCTTCTCTGTCCTGTTGTTTTTTGCATTTTTAAAATTTTACACACGGTCCAGCTGATGCAATTTGCAATCGGGATACTTCTTTCTGCACAGCTTTTCTTTTTATTTACCTCTCCAAGAGGGGCATCCGCCATCTTGGAATGGTAAATTAAACCAAAGCTAAAATGGTCACACATGTATCACCACTCTGGGGTCGGATTTTGCGTTTATATTTTATAAGGATGCAATTCAGCACCAACAATCAGCATTTTTCATTTTTAGGTTTCGCCAGCACAGCGTTTGCGCTGTGCTTGAGAAATCTATTGTTTTTAATATAAACTTAAAAGGGAGTTACATCCCGCCTCCTCTCTTTTCTGGCTTCTCATTGGTTCCTGTGCATGCTAATTACTTTTCATACATTTCTATTGGCTGTAGCATATTTTCTTCCATTTACCAATGCTTGTTCCTGGTCTGCTTCTCCTATCAGTTTCCCACCGCCGAAATGATGTTAACATCTGCGTTGGTGGAATTATTTTTTTATAAATAAAGTTTTGACCCTTTCTGCTTTTTCGTCTTGCAGCAGTTTTATACGCCGTCTCCAACCGCTCTTTGCTGAGGCCACAACCACAAAAATCGCAGTGTGTGTAATTTGCTGTCTCTCTTTCCTGGCTGAGGTCGGTGTCGTGCATTTCTTCTGCACATGGGGACCCAAATGCGCATAAAGAAGAATGTAATTGTTGATAGTCCCGGGAGATACCACGTCTCCCCATAATGCATGGGTGACCTGGTTGGGAACCCCTGAGCGTGCTCTGTGGTGGGCTGGACCGGCGTACGCCAGGCCAGCGTAGATTGCGCAATAAAGAGCCCGGTGCTCCGGGCGTGGTCCAGTTACTATCTGGCCACTACTGTGAACCGTGACTCCGGTCTGTATCTGTGCACCAAGTGCAGGCCTAGTCCAGGACACTACACTGGCGACGAGGTGGTCATGCACCTTGCCGCACCACCTCTGCCCGGACTCACACGCAGCCGTCACCGCTGCCTCTGGTGCACCATTTCATCACGGCGGGAGGCCTCTGCTGCGGCGCAGAGCATCGGCGTCCATCCACCGTGTGGACGGCAGGCCCCACCGTACTTCGGCCCGAGCGGTAAGCGTCTGTACAGCCCGTCGCGCACGTCTGGTCTTCCCTACGACCTTGCGTGGCGCCGACGCGCTCCAGCATCTGCTGTGCCCCCCCCCCGAGCCGCAACAACTACCGCGGGTCAGACACGAAGGGCGCGCCCCGGCCCCTGCTGCAAATTGCTACGCATCTCACTCAAGCCCTGCACCACAACGCGTGCCCCACGCATGGACCACAAATAAGCCTGTAAAGGCAAAAAAAAATATATATATATATAGTAACACCGGCACTACTACCAGCCCACGTGCTGGCCCTGCTACCACACGCCACTGCTGCCAGCACCCTCCTGGATAGTGGCCGGCCCGCACCAGGCTAGCTGAGTCCAATCCACCCACTGTGACCTGCCTGCCCTGAAGTGCTCCTATCAACCCTGCACCTTGGCCACACACGCTACCAAGCAGCCTCCGGAGCCTCACACCGTAATCTCTGCCAGGCCCATGGTGAGGTCACACAAGGTCGCAGCCAGCCCCGTCGCACATCCAGGCCTGGTACCCAGCGCCACAAGCCACTAGTGCACCCAACCGTGCACTTACCCAGCGCTCTCCGCCTCCTGCTCGCTGCTGCAACTATCCATTCGCCAGCATGGCGTCAGTCCCGCCATTTGAGCCGTTCACCATTACAGGCCCCCCACCCTCCCAAGCGGTGCACTGGAAGGCATGGGTCGAGCGCCTAGAGACCTACTTTGAAGCGGCAGAGATCCCGGCCCCGCGGAGGAGACCCATGCTCCTCCTCCTGGGCGGAGCGGACATCCACAAGATCTCCAAGACGGTACGCGAAGCCGGACCCCAGAGGAACTACACCACGATGTGCGATGCCATCACAGCTCATTTCGAGCCCTACGCCAACCCCGACTATGAACGTTTCCTTCTCCGCCAGGCGTGGCAGCAGCCGGATGAGTCGGTAGACGTCTTCTATGGACAGCTGAAAGAGTTGGCAAGCAATTGCACCCTCCAAGATGAGGATGACAAAGTCCGGGCCCAGTTCATCCAGGGATGCGCATCGTCCAAACTGCAGGAACGCGTCCTGCAAGAACATAACATGCCAATGAGAGACATCCTGAGGCTGGGACGTTCCAAAGAGCTGTCTAAGGCCAGGGCGGCCCACATGAATCCTAAGCCCGCCACGCCGATTAAGGAGGAACCTGTCTACTCCATACGCACGGAAGCGTGGGAGAGCAAACCAAAGTTCGCCAAGTCAGCCCCACACTCCTCCAAGCAAAGTCCGCGGAGTCACCCGTGTGGGTGGTGTGGAGGCCCATACCCCCACGAAGGAACCTGCCCTGCCAGTGGCAAGACCTGCAGTGCGTGCAGAAGGCTGAACCACTTCTCCAAAGTGTGTCACTCGTCACAAAGAAGATGGCCCAAGGGCCCGCAAAAGCAAGTACGAGCACTCGAACCACTCCCCGATAGCTCCTCCAACAGTGACATGGACGATGATGACGCAGCCACTGTCCACGTGGTAAGGATGTTGAATGCGCTCACAGCCACCCGACATGCAGCACCGATTTGCAAGATCGGAGTGCAAGACCACTCCGTAGCTGCACTCATTGACACCGGAGCCACCATCAACCTCATGGCCGCCAGCTTTTACCGAAGCCTACCCAACCCACCGGAACTCCGCAACACTAACGTGCAGGTGTACGTGTTCGGCAACCACTCTCCGCTCCAGCTGTGCAGTGTTTTCCAGGCAGATCTCTCTCACGACGCCACACACCAATGAGCTAAGGTCTATGTGTCGCAGGAAGGATCAGGATTCTTACTCAGCTGTCGCACCGCCCAGGACCTCAACTTAATCCAGTTCACATTCGATGTACATACACACGACATGGACCGACTGCTGCAAGACTTTACGCCACTGTTTGACGGGATTGGGTGTTTGAAAGGACCAGCCATCCAGTTGCACATTGACAAGTCAGTGACTCCAATAGCCCTCAAACACCGAAGGATTGCCTTCCACCTCCGGCCGAAGGTGGAAGCGGAACTCCGACTCCTGGAAAGCGCTGGCATCATCGAGCGAGTGTGAGGCCCTACGCCATGGGTATCCCCCTTCGTCGTAGCGAAGAAGCCAAAGCAGCCTGATGCAGTATGCATCTGTGTGGACATGAGAGTCTCAAACTTAGCAATCAAACGGGAACGCCACCTTACACCAACAGTAGATGACATCATCGGCGAACTGGCAGGATCTAAGTGGTTCTCCAAAATGGATCTTTGTTCTGGCTACCATCAAATACCTCTACACCCAGACTCCCGCCCCATCACTACTTTCTCAACTCATGCGGGACTCTGGAGGTACACCCGGCTTAACTTTGGGATCTCGAGCGCTGCCGAGGTTTTCCAGAACATCATCAAGAACGTCCTCCATTGGCTGATCACTACTTTCTCAACTCATGCGGGACTCTGGAGGTACACCCGGCTTAACTTTGGGATCTCAAGCGCTGCCGAGGTTTTCCAGAACATCATCAAGAACGTCCTCCATTGGCTGAAAGGAGTGCTCAACATGAGCGACGACATCTTGGTACACGCTCCTACACTGGAAGAACACCTCCTTCGTCTTCAAGCCGTATTCTCGCGCCTCAGAGAAATAGACTGACGCTACACCGAGAAAAATGCAATTTCCTGAGGAAAGACATCAGATTTTTCGGCTATCGATTCTCTGATAAAGGCATTGGGCCTGACCCCGACAAGGTGAAGGACATCCAGGAAGCACCAGCCCCAACATCAGTGTCGGGAGTCTGCAGTTTCTTAGGTATGGTCACATACTGTGGATGCTTCATCAAGAACTTGTCTGACATAACTGTCCCACTCAGAGACCCAACCAAAGCCGCCAGCCAATGGACATGGGAATCCAAGCAGGAAGAAGCGTTCCAGCAAACTAAAGCCGCCCTGTCTGCAGACACCACACTAGTATATTTTGACCCCAAAAAGGAGTCCCAACTGCTGGTTGATGCCAGCCCCACTGGCCTAGGCGCTGTTCTAGCACAACAACAAGAATGTGGGGAATGGGCTTCAGTTGCCTATGCCAGCCGGACCCTCAAGCCGACGGAACAACGGTACTCACAGATTGAGAAAGAGGCAATTGCAATCTTGTGGGGGTGTCGTCACTTCTACATATACATGTATGGCCACCTGTTTACAGTCATTACCGACCACAAACCTCTGATCCCGCTATTTCAGGGCTCCTCATCCTGCCCTCCCCGAGGATTGAAAAATGGATTGTGCAGCTGCAGGAGTTCCAATTCACCGTTGAGTATAGACCAGGTACCCGGAACCCAGCAGACTTCCTATCAAGGCATGCTCGGCCGGTCACCCTCCCCGAGGCCGCAGAAGCGGCGGCTACTGAAGATTACGTAAGGATGGTCGTGGAAAGGTCCAGGCCCCTTCCAATATCCCTAGATGAGGTCATAGAAGCCACAAAAGATAATGACTGCCTCCAGATCGCCATCCAAGCAGTCACCTTAGGTGATTGGAAGCCTCTGCAAAGCACAATGCCACTCCGCACCGTGACAGCCCAGGCTATCCTGAAAGCCCTATACTAAGTCTGCCATGAGCTGTCCGTGACTGCTGATGGCTGTCTCCTGAGAGGCCCGCGCCTTGTCCTACCGGAGAGTCTGACCCAGCAAGCGGCCCTTCTCGTACACGGAGCCCATCAAAAGATAGTCAAATCGAAAAGCCGACTCAGGAGCGAGGTCTGGTTTCCTGGCCTAGACCAACAGATAGAAACAATTGTACAGCACTGTCCCATTTGCCTTGCGACTGGCCTACCAAGTAGGCCTGCACCAGTCATCACGGAAACAGCTCCGGGTGCACCATGGGAAAGAGTGAGTGCTGACTTTGGCAGTCTACCCGGAGGAAAGTACATGCTAGTGGTGGTAGACGACTTTTCACGGTATCCAGAAGTCGAGATTGTCTCCGCAACGTCTGCGGCGGAAGTAATCCCCAAGTTTGAAAAACTCATGGCAACACATGGACTCTTTGGTGAACTCCGCACCGACAACGGCCCGCCATTCACCAGTGCAGAATGGACAGATTATCTAGCATCCCACAAAGTCAAACACCGCAGGATAACCCCAAGATGGCCTCAGGCCAATGGCGAAGTGGAACACCTGATGAGAACACTTAACAAAACAATTCAAATCGCCCTAGCGGAAAGTCGCAATCTGGAACAAGCCTTGTACCAGTTCCTCCGTGAGTACCTACTCACTCCCCACTGCACCACAGGTATATCTCCGAGCAGGCTGTGTTTTGGTCGAACTGTGACTGACACCATCCCGCTAGAGAACGCATAGTCGTTGTGGGCGACCGAGTACTGGTACAAGACTGCCACCCAGGAGGAAAGTTCCGGTTACCCTTCGAACTAGACCATTGGACCGTGATCGAAGTCAAAGGCACCATGGTAACCGCTCGGAGAGGACACGAGAGTGTGACCCGCAACATATCTCAATTTAAGAGCGTCCCGGAGGACAACACCGAAGAATTTCCAGCGGCTAGTCTACCAGGGGAGACTGTCACAAGCAGCCCTCCATGCACTGAGGGAGAACCCGGTGACCCCACACCCACAACAACAGAGGACCTGTTCGTGACACCAATTCCTGGTACGGCGCAAGACTCTGAACCAGAGATCCCTGACGTTTAGGGTGCAAGCACGAGATCCAGAGACCGCGATAACCTGCCTGAGTCATCGCCGACACCCTCAGGGCGCAGCAGCCAAGGTCGGTATAACCTGCTGTCACACCCAAAGCCGTCCCAGAAGTATAAAGACTCTGTGTCCTGCTGATCCTCGACGACTGCTGAGCCAGTGGCAGTAAGAAGAGGCTGCGGCACCCTGAGACCAAGTAAGAATGTTCCATAAGCATCCTGCTGTTGTGGACTGTGATTTGTGAACTCTGAATGTTTCCCACTGTTTTCATTTTGTATTGTTGAAAGTTTGGTTTATTATAACTATATCCTGGTAAAGGAGGAATGTAATGTTGATAGTCCTGGGAGATACCACGTCTCCCCATAACGCAGGGGTGACCTGGTTGGGAACCCCCGAGCGTGCTCTGTGGTGGGCTTGACCGGCGTACGCCAGGCCAGCGTAGATTGTGCAATAAAGAGCCCGGGGCTCCGGGCGTGGTCCAGTTACGATCTGGCCACTACTGTGAACCGTGACTCCAGTCTGTATCTGTGCACAAAGTGCAGGCCTAGTCCAGGACACTACAAAGACCAACTATACCGTCTTTCTTTGAGCTGCTTTGCTGGCGTGATTTCACTGAGGCTTATAAATGTCCTTGTAGCCTTCTTTTTGCAAGCGGAATAAACACAATTTCACCCCCTCTTCCTCTTTATCTGGGTAGTGCCCCCAACCCAAGTTCTGTTCTTCCTTCACCCAATTACGTGTTGTATACCCCAGTCTCCTCTACGTCATTAGGTGTTTTCGCCCACCTTCCCCGCACCTCCCGGAGCGTGTCAGTGAAAATGTTCTTTGGAGCAAAACGTGCCCTGGACATGTCACGCGAACTGGCACAATGATTCATCACACCCTCCCACGAGGACTGGGCATCTTAACAAATCCCACCACTTATCCGTTTGCACTGCCGTGCGCGACCAGGGGCGTCCACTGTGCGCGACATTTCTCATTCCCTGCTCCCTTCCGGGGTTTGGGGGTGGCGGAGGTGATGGCATTGCTTCAATTTGTAATATTCTCACTACCTGATGATCGTGTGAGCTGCGACTGCTGATTGGTTTAGCCTCAGGCACAACGAGTGGGGCATCTGAAACTAGACTGAGTGGGAGTGGAGTGGAGGGGGGTTGTTAAGAGGGGTTTCATAAAAAACTCTTTGGTTTCGTCCAATACTTGCGTGCTGTTAGGTCAGTATTAGTATACCTTCCAGGAGACTGCGGCATGAGGGGTGGATATGGGGGCGAGGTGGTTGAGCACTGGGATTAGTGCCATTATTGGCAACCTCTCCCACCCCCTGTCTGAGCATGCAAGAATGAATAAATACACAAGACAATTTGTAGTGGGAAAATATTGCTGCAGGTTTATTCCATACAGGAGTATGCAATATGTGGGTTATCTTACGGGCGATCCAAGGGCGGGGCAGCTGTGCCAACCTATGCTGCCCCCGCCCGCCTGGTGAGCCAGCACTGTGGGGCACCCCGTCAGTGCTACCTTTGATAATCCTCTTCCGGATCACGTGACACGTTGGTCTGTTCTACTCACGCCCTTTTCAGGGCGGAGCGTAGCAGGGCAAACCCCCGGTTGGTCAGGCCCCCAACCGCCCGAAGGACTAACGGGCGCCGTCGCGGTTTTCCAGGAACCTGCCCTGAGGCTCCTGGTCTTTGGCTCTGGCACCCCTACTGTGCCGCGCAGAGGTACCCTTACTGTACCGGTCTGCCGCAGAGGTACCCTTACTGTACCAGTCTGCTTCCAGATCGCCCTGTAACTCCGCCTGCAATACAAAAGGAAAACATTAAAACATTCAGGATACCCTGTCCCCCAGCCAGGATGCCGGGTAAGAGGTGGGGCGGGAGACGGCGTGGCTGGCAAACAGAGACCGCCAGGAGGGGCAGGGGAGGCATATATGCCCTACCCCCCCTGTCGCACCGGAAGGACGTCATGGAGGCGACCTAGCTAGAGGGCTCCACAGACCCCTCCAAAGACTAGAGCGGGTGGGTGGTGCCAAGATGGCACTAAAGGGCCGCCCTGCTGAGGTGGCCCCCTGCGGGGGCCGCGGACAGCCGCAGTTATTGTTGTATTAGGTGTACGGGTTGAGGAGACTCACAGTCGTGTTTACCTTAAAACTCGGATAGTCGCCTTAGATTTGCAATCAGTGCTGAAGCAGGATGCACTCTCAATCCACAGCAAAAAGAGGAGCAAGGTGGGACCTCGCCTGCTGCCTTCGTTTTAAGTCACACCTCATTCTCTTGCAGACCGCCACCCTCCCGTTGCTTTCCTCTCTTTCTTACATAGTGCGATTTTTAAAATATCAAAACTGTATATAACACCCTATCTATCCCCAGTTTGGAAATACTCTATGCCTCCCAGGTTTGGTTCTCCAAAAATCACAAAGCAGAGGTACAGTAAAAGAAATTGTACTTTAGGGGGTGGGGGGGGGCTAAAAATACTTGCGGCGAAGGCTATATACCTACTTCAAATGGGTGAATAGTTATGTCCGAGATTAGCGAATCTGCGCCTGAAATAATGTACAAACAAAAAGGCTGTCTCTTCAGTTTTAATAGTGGTCTACTCTTTTTTAGAACAACGCAAAACACGCCCCAGCGCACACTTATGCTTTCCTTTTAGCTGAAGGTCGCGCTGCTCTAATTGTGAAGTTTCCTAGCCACCCATGCGTCAGACACTTGTGAAGACACGTGAAGAAACCGCAAAACGACACTTGCATGTAAAAGAAAATGCAGTGCAGCCCTTGCGGAAAGAATTGACAAGTCGTAACACTTTTACGGAGTTTCTTTAACTAATATTGCACAACTGCTCACCAACTTAAAACTTACCGGAAAAAAAGATTATTAATCACATAGGTAAAACCTAAAGCATTTACCAATGCTTGTTGCTGTTGCGGCTCATCATCAGCAACAGGCATTGCTAAAGTCAAAAGGTTGGCTAACGCCATAAAGGCGAGACCTATTGACTTTGCTAATACCTGATCATGGGTTAGTTGTAAGAAATCCCCATGGCAGGATGAGAAGAGAGTGCAACAAAATACGTCTATTTGTGCTTTAATGGCACTCCTACAAAACATTTACTAGGAGCGCACCACAGATGTCGGCTAATGTCAGCTTTCAATGCCATTATCTTAGTTGTTGAGGTTTCTGAGTTAACAATGCAGTTGTTGGGAGCTATTTTAGTTTCAATCATCTATTGTGATGTTGCTATCATTAATATGTTGCTTTTCACATTGCCTGATATATTGAGTGACGGGGTATTTCTGTTTATCGGTGGAACATTACTGTGTTTCGTTGCTTGAAAGAATTGTTTGTACTGTTGTTGGGGCACTATAAATTAGATTTTATCTGTCATTGTGGTACTGTATAAATACAATAAACAAACTTTTAGTAGCATGAGACAATTTCAAAAGTTGTTCCTAGTGAGTTGCTTTGGGGTGTAAAGACCTGAAATTAAAAGTACATTAAAAGAATGAAGTATGCACGATCCAATCCCAGTACATCCATCAGGAAAATTGTAGCAATTAAATGTCTCATAAAACATGGGAAATTAATAAGGAGACAATATAAGTCAATAAACAACTTTGGGCAAACTATTAAAATAGTGGTCAATGAAAAGCAATGTAAGTCAGTGGGGAACGGTGGACATGTCAGAGTGATGTCATTGTGTCATTAGGGGTGTTTTTAACGGGATTGTTGAAAAGCTTATGCTGCCTCGTAAGTGCAGGCTACTGGGGAATTACTGGTGCTTGGAACGAGTAGAAACAGTTCCATTCGGAAGAAGAGCTTTTGATGGAGCTTAGACGTCTCCAGCAGTAGTTCTTTCAATCCTTCAAACAATGAAGTCTTCACAAAAAAAAGCTGTCTCAATGAGTCTTCAGAACAAACAATGGCAAAGTCAATAGTTCTTGCTCGTAATACTTAATGTCTTTGCAAATGTCTTCACTCCTAGAAGGCTGCTCTCTGCTGTGCATGATTGGTACACACGAATGAATTATGTTTCTTAAGTTTCCCATTCAAAGATGGCCACCATTGATGCATGCATATTTTGTCCTGGGGTTTTCTTAAATCATAAGAAAATTCATACCAAAATTCCCGCCACACATGTGCACCCATAGTCGACCATCTTGGAATGGCAAAAAACATGCTAAGATGGCCATCTTCTGATCGAGAAGCAGGGGTAAGGGGACGCTTGATGAGGATAGTTTTTAATAAAGGAATATGGGTGCAATGGAGAAGGGTGAGCAGGGAGATATAAAGAGGGAGACAACATAGTCCCTCAGATACACTGAGGTGCCCCCCTGACCTCAGCAGCAGAAGGATACTTGCCAGCCAATCAAAACACATTCAGACCGGAATTCTTCCAGTGAGGACAAACACAACATAAAGGACGAAAGGCTTTAATTCATGAGCAGGGAAGTGAACTAGACAAGAAAACCACCCAACCATGAATAAGGGGTGATCCAAAGCCCATTCTATGTACTGTACTGCTCACAATAGATCTTCCACAATAGACAGTTAAAGCTAAAAAGAAAAGTTTCAGAGCAGAGACAAAGCAACCTTTCCTGGTCTTTGGTGTCCCTTGTGTACCTACTAGTGGGCTCTCCTCTCGCTGGTTTTGCAACACTATAATCTCTTCTGCTGGCGGTGGTCACAAACTTTGGCCTAACAGGACTTATGACCTTGGATCAAGTTTGCACTGAATCCTGATGCAAGTGCAGAGAGAAACAAAGTCACACCATCCAATCATTTATTGCGAGATTTAGCATGCCCAATTTCTACAAAGCAGGATTCACCTAACATTCAAGGATTTGTTTTCTGTTTGCATGCTTTTCACCTCTGTACAGTGATGTGACACCCTCAGGGGATGGTACTTTCAATGGAAATCTTCACACTTTAATAATATATGATTAGGTACCTACAGTTGCTATATAATTCCTTGACATCATTGATCCATGGGCTTTCCTTTAACAATTACTTGCATATATACATTTCTATTTTAAGCAAAGTCCCAGGTGGGATAATGGTGGAACACGTTGGGACCCTGGGATTAGGTATTTGTGTCAGGCCTGGCTAGCAGGACTAGGTGAAAGAAGCAGTAAGAAGAAGGCCAGGCGTTGAAGGAAACCCAGAAGAGTGGTGTGTGGTTCAGGAGACAACAGGTGCTGGCAGCTTTGCAAGAGGAATATGGGTAGAGCTACGAGGTTAGTGGGTTCATTGCTTTTCTTGTCTTGAAGATTTGATTAATGAGGCCTCTGGTGCTTTCAAGGAAGAGTAGGTCTTTCTCTTCACCACTGTCATTTTATACGCATTACTGTCCGCATTCTGCATCTTAGCCATTATGCTTTTCTCAGGGGACTTGAAACTCAAAACACATGGGTGCAAATAGCTCTTTCTGCTCCAAGCTCAATTCAAAGCGAATTTGTACTGAAATTGTAAATGTTTCCTGTTGGAAATTGGATTTCTAGTTGGCAGAGGTATTAACCCTGTCCAAGCAGGAGCCACAATCCTAGTCAGGGTAAGTCACCACACACCCTGAATTATCCTGTTCTCACCCTCTGGTAGCTTGGCACAGAGCAGTCAGGCTTAACTTAAGAGGCCTTGTGTAAAGTATTTGTGCAACCCTTCAAACTGTAAAACAGTGAAAACACCACAAAAAGAATCCACACCAGGTTAGAAAAATAGAGCTTACTTTTATAAATAAAACAAGAATAAAATGACAAAAATCCAACAAGTAGAAGTCAAGATACTAATCTTTAAAGAATAAATGCAAAATAGCGCTTAAATGGGTAATCTGGTCGCGCTGGACCGGGGCAAAGTCAAACGTCCAGGCCAACCGCAATGGAGCGCGGGCCAGATACAGGGACCCACTTGGGCCCGCTGAACAACAGTACCTTGATCCAGGATAGCGTCAGCGTCGAAGAAGATGCGAGGCGCGCCATGCAGTTGGGGAGATGCGTCGAGATTCCCCATGCAATGGTAGTGATGCATCGTGTCCAAGTGCAAAGCGCCTGGTCTGAAGTCTATGCGCAGCTACTGGTGCTGCAGCAGGCTCCCGAAGGCGATGCGCTGGGTCCGAAGGCGATGCACCGGCTCTGCTCCATGCTTTAACGAGGATGTGCCGGTTTCAATCCCTGCAAAGGCGAAGACGTGCTGTTTCCAACCCACACAGAGGAGAAGATGCGCTGGTTTCGATGAGGATGCGTGGGTTCTGGATGTAGAAGCACCTTATGCCTCACTTCCAAGGTTCCAGGACTGTGGTGGCACCACTCGGCACGGCAGATTCACTGCTTGTAGAGTCCAGATAGCAGATGCAGGTAGTTGAAGTCTTTCATATCCCTGAGAATTAGAACAGGAGGCACGCCCTTGGAGCCACTCTGGGTTCAAGTGATACAGGTTCAGTCCTTCTCACCCAGGGAGGAGAACAGCCAGAGGCAGGGCAGCTCAGCAAGGCAGGAACACAGCGAGGCAGGAATCCAGCAAAGCAACAGTCCGGCAGAGTGGCAGTCTATTCAGCAGCACAGCAGCTCTTCTTCCCAGTAGAGTAGTCATAGGTCCAGAAGTGTACTAAAGTCATGGTGTCAGAGGTCCAGTACATATACCCAGTTGTGCCTTTGAAGTGGGGGAGACTTCAAAGAAAGCTTTGAAGTGCACATAGGTCCTACCTTCCTGCCCTGGCTCCAGACTCACAGGGGGCTTTGCAGCCTTTTGTGTGGGAACAGGACTCAGCCTATTCAGGTGTAATTGTCAGCCCCTTCCACCCTTCCTGCCCAGGATGGCCCATCAGAATGTAGGTAGCTTATCAGTCTCACCTAAGCTCCCTTTCTGTGTGACTGTCTAGAGGAAATGTGCAACGCCCAGCTGTCACCCACCCCAGATGTGTATTCGGATACAGGCAGCAGGCACATAATGGCTAAAGTAAGTAAAATGGCAACTTTCTAAAAGTGGCATTTGCTAAACTGTAACTTAAAATCCAACTTCACCATAAGTTGTGATATTAAATTGTGAGTTCACTGACACCAAACTTGAAAAGTCCATCTCTTCACAATTGGGAATTATACTTAAAAGATGTAATAAGGTAATCTCATTGTTATCCTATGTGAGAGATAGTCCTCACAGTAGTGAAAAAACGGAATTGGGTGTTTTTCACTACCAAGTACATGCCCTGCCTTTTAAATACATGGCACCCTGCCCTGTGGTTTATTAGGGGCCTCCCTTAGGAGTGACATATTTATAAAAAGGGAAGGTTTAGGTCTGGCAAGAGGTTTCTTTTGCCAGGTCGAAGTGGCAGTGTCAAACTGTACCTATAGGCTCTGCAGTGGCGACCTGAGTCATGATTAGAGGGCTACTTACGTGGTTGGCACAAGGGGTGCTGCAGGCCCAATAGTAGCATTTAATTTACAGGCCCTGGGCACCTGTAGTACACTTTACTAGGGACTTATAAATAAATTAAATATGCCAATTGGTGCTACACTAATATCACCATGTTTAGGGGAGAGAGCACAGGCACTTTAGCACTGATCAACAGTGGTACAGTGCACCTAGGAGTCCTAAAGTCAGCAAAAACAAGCTCAGAACATGGGAGGGAGGCAGGCAAAAAGTTGGGGGAAGGCCACCCTAATGCTGTCAGGTCTAACACTTTCTTATTAAATCAACATGTGCCTTTCCAAGACACATAGCATAGTCTACTACATATAGTAGTGAGCCCAGCTAGTACATTCAAAGAGATTCATGAACTATTTTACTTTTTATCCTTTCACAGTTTTTATTGAAAGTGGTATTTTCTTCCGACTCCAGTTCCCCACCATGCCTTATTCGCAACCTCCACTTCCTTCTTCTTTTTTTCTTCATCTTTTTACTGGTGGAGCAGAGATCCAGCTTCCCCCACACCCCATCTATAGAGTTCCCTGAAACCAGCCACCTGCCCTTGATCTTTTTCAGAATGAACATCACTCATATTTTGAAGGGCTACACAGCTTCTTTGTACTCGGCATTCTACAACAAAGTACCTTGCTTCCTTTCTCTGATTTCCTGGATGTGCTGGCAGCTCAGGCACAAAGTCACAGACTTATAAATAATGGCTAATTGATGACTAAGATTCAATCATTCCATTTATTATAGATCCGAAAATTCTACAAATAAAAACTTTAACTCTAAGATAGCAAATGCCAGGTTCCCTATTCTTCAGCCCATCACGCCAACTACCATAATGAAAAATCAAGTAGTCGTAAGAATTTAAAATTTATGATACTGGCTGTAAATTTCACCAGTTCAAAAGATGTAGTAATCCAAACTAGAGTCCTAGTCTCCCTCAATGCACCTCCATATAACTACACCACTGCTCTCAAGCAGCTGCGGTCGCTGCAGGTAAGAGCAGTGGGGCGGTGGGGCCGGCTGGGGGGGGGATTTAGAGAGACAACCAAGAGGGAAAATTATTTATTTAATTTTCCCTTGTGGTCCTCTTTTGAAATCTTCCCCC
Organism: Calotriton arnoldi; assembly: GCA_963921515.1. Classification (NCBI taxonomy): domain Eukaryota; kingdom Metazoa; phylum Chordata; class Amphibia; order Caudata; family Salamandridae; genus Calotriton; species Calotriton arnoldi. Next base: position 1,362,492 of record CAWUFW010000959.1, on the reverse strand, counting down.
CCCCCTCACCCGGCCCACCGCTCTTACCTGCAGCGGCCGCGGCTGCTCTCAAGTATGCTGATATGGCTCTACTTCCTCCTATTCCAATGTGATTATGTGACATTTAGTTGGAGAGCAAGTCTGGGGTTTACATTCATCAATAAATGTGACAGGATGCTCGTTTATATGTTCAGAAGCTGAAGTCATTTGAATATTTTGTGATCTCTTCTAGGTTGCCGGAGCTGTGTCTCCTTGCCCATCCGACATCTTTGCATCAACACAAAATGCACAGGGTTCTCCAAACTATAGTTCAATGATTGGCCTTCCACAAGACCCACATGAGGAGATGGTGTATGACAATGATGCTCTTCCTTCTTGGAAACCCATCCCAACCGGACCACCTCGTTCCAATACCACCCCAGCTTGCGATTTAAGCAGTTCTTTCACGGATAACAATGGGGTTCTCGTTTATGCTGCTCTGAACCATTCAGGGAATGAAGCACGACCTGTCAGAGAATGGTCCGGTGCAGTCACGGAATATGCTGCCATTTGCGTGAAGGACTGAGATTGGCTTTGCAGCCCCTCTCCTCGCAAACCTCAAAACTTGAGTCCTACTTCTAAATGGCTGAGAACTTGGAACATATGAAGACATAAGGCCGGGTTCTGCAGGGATTGATTGTAAATGTGATCTTAGCCAAAACCTTTTTTTCCTGAAAATTGAAATATAATGTTTCCTTTGATGGTACAGACTTTAGTTGTGGAATGTATGCTGAAAACAGAGAAAAGAATGTGTCTTTCTGTTAATTATTTTGTCTCTTGAATTGTATGTAGGGTAGCTGTTATTAGAATATTTTATTCACAAAACAGCTGTTTATAGAATATGTTGCCATCATTTACTAATAGCCACCCACTAGGGCAATAGAAAGGGTGGAATTCAAAATAACAAAAATGCAGAGGTCTCTGTAAAATAAAGCAACAATTCATAGTAAGAGATGAGCCTGAGTCTATCCAGGTTCCAAAGTGTGTTCATTTTGGCAATCAAAACTCACACAATATAGGCAATGACGGACACCAGTGAAACATGGATTAAACAGTCGTTCTTATTACAGGTAGTTCCATCTCTGTTAGATTTATTTAGACTTTGCACAACCACAGAGTCCTGCAAAGTGATGCGAAAGCTTTTTTAACAATGGAAAGTGCCCTTATTCAGCATAAATAGTGCTTTACGCTGCTTTGTGCTACTTTATGTCAAGAGGATGTTCAATGGGTGGTACTTGGGCGTTTAAGCACAATCATCTAATGGTTATTGACTCATAGCCCTACCTACTAAAATGTTTGCTTTGGGTTTGGCATCTAAAAATAACGCTTCCTTGAGGCAGGCGCAAAGTTGGAGAAATCTCACACATTGCATGTGTGCTGCCCTATACAGCCCACATCCAACGTGTGAAATCTTTTAATGTTTGTCTAGGCATAGGATTTCGTACTGGAAAGCTATCCTCAGAATACAAATGCTGTGGTAGACATCACACACACCCACACACACATCTTTGCACTACGGTGCAAGGTTTGTGTGTGGCACTAGGCACCCTGTTTGTGCTCAGCGCAAGGAAGGAGAGGCCCAGCAGGCTATATTTAGTACTTTGATTGCTGCTCTGCTTGCACTATCATTTAGTAAATCCCCCCCCTTGTGAGGTTGAGCAGAAATGAATGAGTGTTTAGATGCAGCATTGGCTGCATGTACTGAGTCGCTGCTAATTTGCGGTCAGCTAAATGTTTTGATCTAACAGTAAGGAAAGGATTGATTGGCTTCATTCGGCTGCTATGTAGGTACAGTAGTGCTTGAGGCATGGTCGGGGGATTGCTTCATGGTCTATTTATTGATTGATCACTGAATAATCACTCTTCAGTAAACATCAACATAACAACAGGTGAAAGGAGGAAATCACCCACCAGACAGACTCCACCATGTCAAAGAGATGATTTGTTCTCTATGAATAGCCGCATTGCTTTCTGTTGGGCACCTACTCTGCTCGGAAATCACATACTTCTGCAGAGGACACATACCTTATAGCATCTCGTGTTTAACTACTGGCCCTTTGGTGAAAAGTAGCTGCTGAAAGATGGGTTTAACTCAGGCCATTGATGAAATGGAACATGTATGTCATTACCTTTGGGAATACTGTGTTACATGTGCTTCGATTAGGCCACAGTTGAAAGAAAGGGTGCCATGAAAATAGCAAGTCCAATAATTTGACAAAGGAAAGTACCAGAGCTGCAAATAAGAGGGCACATTTGGACAGTATTGAAGGATGTAGAGAAAACAATGTTGGGCCCGATTCACAGAACTAACTTACGACAAAATCCTAAACTTACTACCATTTTGGTATTCACAGAATGAACTTACTCATTTTGGTATTCACAGAAGACACTTACACATTTTGTGTAACTTACACATTTTGTGTAACTTACACATTTTGGTATTCACAGAAGGCACTTACTCATTGATGAGTAAGTGCCTTCTGTGAATACCAAAATGAGTAAGTTAATTCTGTGAATACCCAAATGTGTAAGTTCATTCTGTGAATACCCAAATGTGTAAGTTCATTCTGTGAATACCCAAATGTGTAAGTTCATTCTGTGAATACCAAAATTGATGTAAGTTTAGGATTTTGACGTAAGTTAGTTCTGTGAATCAGGCCCAATGTTATGTAAAAGGTTAGGTCAAGAAATGGTCTTCAAATATGAATGTGGTGTTCCTTCATTTAGACGACCATATGCACAAAGGGATGTGAGCACACTTCTGCAGTCATGCACCAAATCACAATCATCTGATAATGTTGAATTCTGACTCAAGATCACACCATATGCTTCTAGTGCCTGTCAATGAATGCAGCGCCTTCTCTGCGCTGCCCCACAATGGTAAAGACCCTAGGGTGACTCTTTCAGTTAAGATAGACCATGGAATACACAAACAGAATTAGATGAAAATGGGTTCTTATTCTTAAGGCCTCACAGGCATGGGTGCATTCAAGTTTTCAGGGGAGCACAAGGGAACACAGTGACGTCACCAACAGCCTGGGCAGGAAACACACACAGCCTGTTTCCAGTACTCATGATATCTGTCTTACAACCAACACTTTGAGCTAGCAAATTGTTTATAAAGGAGATTGTTGGAGGAAGTTACTGTAGTGCAACAGGGGCGTACAAAAGTGTGAGGGGCGTCCAACAGTTTGTCCAGTTAGGGAAAAAACTGTAAACTCCCCAGTGGAGGCATGAATGCTGAGAGTTTGCACCTGTGCTGAGGAAAGGACATCATGACAGACGGAGCTGCAGTTTGAACTGCAGCTTCATCTCTGATGGGCAACAGGTCCTGACACATTTTCAGAGATCCAACTGCAGACAGGTGCAGTGTGTGACTGCATGCACTTGTGGGGGGATGGCTGGTGGGTCCATAACATAACCTAACACAAAATGGGTATTTGTAAAGCGCACGTTCACCCAGAAGGGTTTTTTGGCCTGAACAACAGATGTTTATTGTTACCCAACTCAATGGTCCAGATGGTATCCTCATGGCAGGGGGCACTGACTGTACACCTCTTCATCAGAGCATCTCTCAATGGTCTGTGCATGTGTCTGTAATATGATGCAGTGACAATGACACTCCTTCCTTTGCATGGGGCTGTGAATGGTGACCTCTATTAAATCTCCACTGTGCACTAACAAAAAGAGAATGTGAATTAGAATTCAAAAAACAAAGTGATATGCTAGAATCTAGCATCTAGTATCTATGAAAATCTCCAACCTTCCCATTAAAATGTAAATGTCAATATTTGCATATTTTCTGGTGAATTAAAATAAATATTTCTTATTAACTTGCGTATTTGATGTATACTTGTTTCTGTATTTTTGTATTGCTTTGACGTTCAAATCATAAACATAGCCTAGGATGGCGGCCCCGGCTTTCTGTAGTAATTCAGTGGCTGTCCACAGACGTCGAAAGGGTAAGAACCTGGGCTTTATTAAAATAGCAACTGATACCAGTAAACGTCACTACATGCCACATTTCCTGAATCAGTGGACAAGTGGGGCTTAAACCCAAATCCTAATATGCAGTGTGCAAGCGAGCCCACAACCTATCTGTTGGCAGCGAAAGGAGTGATTCATCCCTGAGATTCTTTCACAGTGAAAATCCTGCATTTTTTGGCACAGGTTCCCTCTCAAGTTGACCATGGCTCTAACCTTTTAAGAGCTGAGCATACCAACAAATTTACAGGCAGAGTTTTGGCTGGCTCTAAGAGTCAGTGCATGAACCAGGGGCATGTTTGCCATGCAAACCGTGCAAAACATCAAGTCCCTTCAATATTCATAAAAGTGTATTTCTTTAAAATGCAGAAGCGTTTTACTTTATAATCAATCAATCAATCAATCATGTCACTTATAAAGCGCACTACATACCCGCGAGGGTCTCAAGGCGCTGGGGGAAGAGGGGGGTGGTGCTGCTACTAATCGAAGAGCCAGGTCTTGAGGAGTCTTCTGAAGGCCAGTAGGTCTTGGGTCTGTCGGAGGTTGGTGGGGAGGGTGTTCCAGGTCTTGGCGGCGAGGTGGGAGAAGGATCTGCCGCCGGCGGTCGTTTTCCGGATGCGGGGGACTGTGGCGAGGCGAGGCTGGTCGAGCGGAGCTGGCGGGTGGGGAGTGTAGAAGCTGAGTCGTCTGTTGAGGTAGGCTGGTCCGGAGTTGTGGAGTGCTTTGTGTGCGTGGGTGAGGAGCTTGAAGGTTATCCTCTTGTTGACAGGGAGCCAGTGCAGGTCTCTCAGGTGGGGTGTGATGTGGCTGCGTCGGGGGATGTCGAGGATAAGACGTGCAGAGGCGTTCTGGATGCGTTGCAGCCGTCTCAGGAGCTTAGCCGTTGTTCCTGCGTAGAGGGCGTTTCCGTAGTCCAGCCTGCTGGTGACAAGGGCCTGGGTGACTGTTTTTCTTGTTTCGGTGGGGATCCACTTGAAGATCCTGCGGAGCATTCGGAGGATGTTGAAGCAGGATGAGGAAACGGCGTTGACCTGCTTAGTCATGGAGAGGGTGGGGTCGAGGATGACCCCTAGGTTGCGTACGTGGTCGGTGGGTGGCGGGGCTGTTCCCAGTGATGTTGGCCACCAGGAGTCGTCCCAGGCTGAAGGGTTGGAACCAAGGATGAGGACCTCCGTCTTGTCCGAGTTCAGCTTCAGGCGGCTGGTCCTCATCCATTCGGCGACGGCCTTCATTCTTTCGTGGAGGTGGGCTTTGGCGGTGTGAGGGTCTTTGGTGAGGGAGAGGATCAGCTGGGTGTCGTCGGCGTAGGAGATGATGTTGAGGTTGTGCTGTCGGGCGACGTGGGCGAGGGTGCCATGTAGATGTTGAACAGCGTTGGGCTGAGGGAGGAGCCTTGGGTGCGCCGCAGATGATCTTGGTGGCCTTGGATCGGAAGGGGGCGAGGCGGACGCTTTGTGTTCTGCCGGAAAGGAAGAATGTGGTCCAGTCCAGGGCCTTCTCTTGGATCCCGGCGTCGTGAAGGCGTGTTCGTAGTGTGTGGTGGCAGACCGTGTCGAAGGCGGCTGATAGGTCCAGGAGGATGAGGGCTGCTGTTTCTCCGTTGTCTAGCAGGGTCCTGATGTCATCGGTGGCGGCGATGAGGGCGGTTTCCGGTGCTGTGGTTGCTGCGGAAGCCGGACTGGGAAGGGTCCAGGATGTTGTTCTCCTCGAGGTAGCGGGTCAGTTGTTTGTTGACGATTTTCTCGGTGACCTTCGCGGGGAACGGGAGCAGAGAGATGGGTCGGAAGTTCTTGAGGTCCTTGGGGTCTGCCTTGGGTTTCTTGAGTAAGGCGGTGATCTCGGCGTGCTTCCAGCTTTCCGGGAAGGTTGCTGTCTCGAAGGAGATGTTGATTATTTTCCGGAGATGGGGCGCGATGGCTGTACTGGCTTTGTTGAAGATGTGGTGAGGGCACGGGTCTAGCGGTGAACCGGAGTGGATGGTGTTCATGATCTCGCTGGTGTCCTCGTCGTTGATGTTGGTCCAGGAGAGCAGGCGGTTGGTGGTTGTGGGGGCAGTGGTCTCGGTGGTTGCCGGGGCGGTCGTGGTGTTGAAGCTGTCGTGGATGTCGGCGATTTTGCGGTGGAAGAAGGTGGCCAGTGAGTCGCACAGGTCTCGCGACGGCTGGATGTCGTTGGTGTTGGAGCTGGGGTTGGAGAGTTCCTTCACGATGTTGAAGAGCTCTTTGCTGTTGTGTGCGTTGTTGTCTAGGCGGTCTTTGAGTGAGGCCCTTTTGGCGGATCTGATGAGGTGATGGTGACTGCAGGTGGCGCTCTTGTGGGCGGCGTAGCTGTCCGCTGTCCGTTCGTGGAGCCAGATCTTCTCCAGTTTTCGGCATGTTCGTTTGGAGGCCTGGAGGTCTTCGGTGAACCAGGTGGCTTTCTTGCTGGTGTGGCTGTTGGGCGGATTTTTGAGCGGGGCGAGGGTGTTGGCGCAGTCGTCGATCCACTGTCTGAGGTTGCGGGCGGCGGTGTCGGGGTCGGAGGGTTCGGCGGGTGGGCTCAGGGCGAGGGTTGTGGTTAGCTGGTCTTCCGTGACTCTGCTCCAGCAGCGGCGAGGCATTTGTTCGGTGCGGTGGTGCGTGGTGGGCTTCCTGTAGGTGAAGTGGATGCAGTGGTGGTCAGTCCAGTGGGGTTCGGAGGTGTGGTTGAAGGAGACGTGTGGGCTTGCAGAAAAGATGGAGTCGAGCGTGTGGCCGGCGGCGTGGGTGGGTGTAGTCACGAGCTGTCTGAGTCCGAGGGTGGCGAGGTTGTCGATCAGGGTGGTGGAGTTGGTGTCCTTGTTGTTCTCGAGGTGGAAGTTCAGGTCCCCGAGGAGGATGTAGTCCGTGGAGGCGATGGCGTGTGTGCTGACGAAGTCAGCGATGGAATCGCTGAACTGTGGTCGGGAGTCCGGGGGTCTGTAGATGAGGGTTCCTCTGAGGGTGGTGTTGGGATCGGTGTGGATCTGGAAGTGCATGTGTTCGGCGGTGCTGAGGGTGTCGTCGGTGTTGGTTGAGACTCTGAGGGTGTTCCTGTGGACGATGGCGATGCCTCCTCCGACTCCGTTGGTGCGGTCCCTGCGGGTGATCTTGTATCCGTCCGGGATGGCAATGGCGATGTCGGGGGCTGAAGCGGGATTCAGCCAGGTCTCCGTCAGGAATGCGACGTATGGGGAGGTTGAGTCGAGAAGGTCCCAGAGTTCGATGGCGTGTTTGCGGGCGGAGCGGGTGTTGAGGAGGATGCATCTGAGGTAGTTGGGTTCTTTCCTGGGCGGTGGTTTGGCGGGGCGGGTGCTGGCGAAGCTGCAGTTCCGGCAGGTGAAGGGCCCTTGGGTGCGCTTCGGGGTGGCCTGATAGCAGGCGTGATCTTTTCCGGGGTTGAGTGTGTGGAGGGTGCTGGCGTCGTATCGGCGTCTGTTGATGTGGCGGGCGCGGGTGATGCCCGGACCAGGGGGTCTGGCGCCGGGCGCGGTCACGGCGTGGACGGGCGCAGACGAGCTTGCCTTAGGCGCGCCTTTGGCGCGCCAGCGGCGCGGCCGCACAGCGGCCGCCATAAATGGGGAGTTGGGAGGGAGGAGCAGGGAATGGGGCAGCGAATGGGCAGTGAGGGGTGGGGCCGCAGGGCGCAGCGGCGGGAAACAGGCACAGAAGGGAAAACGAGCAAAATCAGGGCATCAAGGGGGCACAGAAAGGAAAAACTAGCACAATGAGTGGCAGCAAGGGGCACAGAAAGGAAAAACGAGCACAATCAGGGGCAGCAAGGGGGCACAGAAAGGAAAAAACGAGCACAATCAGGGGCAGCAAGGGGGCACAGAAAGGAAAAAACGAGCACAATCAGGGGCAGCAAGGGGGCACAGAAAGGAAAAACGAGCACAATCAGGGGCAGCAAGGGGGCACAGAAAGGAAAAAACGAGCACAATCAGGGGCAGCAAGGGGGCACAGAAAGGAAAAAACGAGCACAATCAGGGGCAGCAAGGGGGGCACAGAAAGGAAAAACGAGCACAATCAGGGGCAGCAAGGGGGGCACAGAAAGGAAAAAACGAGCACAATCAGGGGCAGCAAGGGGGCACAGAAAGGAAAAACGAGCACAATCAGGGGCAGCAAGTGGGGCACAGAAGGAAAAAACGAGCACAATGAGGGGCAGCAAGGGGGCACAGAAAGGAAAAACGAGCACAATCAGGGGCAGCAAGGGGGGCACAGAAGGAAAAAACGAGCACAATCAGGGGCAGCAAGGGGGCACAGAAAGGAAAAACGAGCACAATCAGGGGCAGCAAGGGGGGCACAGAAAGGAAAAACGAGAACAATCAGGGGCAGCAAGGGGGCACAGAAAGGAAAAAACGAGCACAATCAGGGGCAGCAAGGGGGGCACAGAAAGGAAAAAACGAGCACAATCAGGGGCAGCAAGGGGGCACAGAAAGGAAAAACGAGCACAATCAGGGGCAGCAAAGGGGGCACAGAAGGAAAAAACGAGCACAATCAGGGGCAGCAAGGGGGCACAGAAAGGAAAAACGAGCACAATCAGGGGCAGCAAGGGGGCACAGAAAGGAAAAAACGAGCACAATCAGGGGCAGCAAGGGGGGCACAGAAAGGAAAAAAACGAGCACAATCAGGGGCAGCAAGGGGGGCACAGAAAGGAAAAAAACGAGCACAATCAGGGGCAGCAAGGGGGCACAGAAAGGAAAAGCAGAGCACAATCAGGGGCAGCAGCAGGGCACACAGACGGAGCTGTGTGGTGGGGGAGCGACCTACCAGTCAAGGTCAGGGGTCGCTCTCTTCACCACGCAGCGGCCGCCATAAATGGGGAGGTGGGAGGGAGGAGCAGGGAATGGGGCAGCGAATGGGCAGTGAGGGGGCGGGGCCGCAGGGCGCAGCGGCGGGAAACAGGCACAGAAGGGAAAACGAGCACAATCAGGGCATCAAGGGGGCACAGAAAGGAAAAAACTAGCACAATGAGGGGCAGCAAGGGGGCACAGAAAGGAAAAACGAGCACAATCAGGGGCAGCAAGGGGGCACAGAAAGGAAAAAGCGAGCACAATTAGGGGCAGCAAGGGGGCACAGAAAGAAAAAAACGAGCACAATCAGGGGCAGCAAGGGGGCACAGAAAGGAAAAACGAGCACAATCAGGGGCAGCAAGGGGGGCACAGAAAGGAAAAAACGAGGCACAATCGGGCAGCAAGGGGGCACAGAAAGGAAAAAACGAGCACAATCAGGGGCAGCAAGGGGGCCCAGAAAGGAAAAACGAGCACAATCAGGGGCATCAAGGGGGGCACAGAAGGAAAAAACGAGCACAATCAGGGGCAGCAAGGGGGCACAGAAAGGAAAAACGAGCACAATCAGGGGCAGCAAGGGGGGCACAGAAGGAAAAAACGAGCACAATCAGGGGCAGCAAGGGGGCACAGAAAGGAACAAGCATTTGCAATGCAAATTGGTCTCGCATTTGTGGGAGCTAGAGGTATTGGTGCTGCAAATGAGAATGTCATTTACCCATGTGTTTTGAATTAGAGTGGATTTATGTGGTGTGGAGTGGAATTATGTGGTATACTTTACCCGCATGTTTAAAATGTGCAAATGGCACAATATAAACCTATTGTTTGTTTGCTGTTAATAAATGTTTTTCTACTTAAAGAGGATGTGATTGAAAAACAAAAAAAAAGGCAACTTGCCCCACCGCCCTGGGGTACTGCAAGTAAATACACTTATTGTCTCTCCCAAAAGTTGGAATGCCAGTTCAGAAGCGCAAAATTGCCAACTAAATACAATATAGGGCAACCCAATCATGCTGCACGAAAATATTCACTCCAATATTGCGTGCTCAGCTTTGCTATACGAATGCAAACACGTTACAGTAGCAATGTTTTCCATTGCATGTGTTCCTGTAATGTGCGTTGCCCTTACTACGTGTGCTAAATAAACAAATAACTGGGCCACAACATGAAAAATGTACCGCCCTGCCAAATTTTGGGAAGAACGTGCTTTTGAAAGCTGCTTTATTTATTAATAATGAAGGGTGTGTACTGGTGTAAATAATTTAATAAAATCAAATATTAAGTAGAATTTAACTGGTCCTTTCTAAGGTTTAACAACATGCCTTTGACGTTACTCACAAAAAGGAACGTTTCCCAGCACAGACTTAGTTTTAAATTATACTTACAATAACAAGTGATGAATGGCAATTCACACTGCATTTAAGATAACTCTAAAGTAAAATGACTATTTCTAAGGGAAACATTCCTGCAAATTAAAATGTCAAAGTGTACTTACTGCCTTAGATTACTGCAGATAGACAAAGCGGCTTCTAATAAAGTAGAGTCCGAGTTGGTGGTGAAAAAGTATCCGCCTCAAAGCGTTAATCTTCCTGCACAGCTTGAGTTTGAGCCCGGGAAGGACGCAGCTGAATCTTAGGAGTGGGAGGAGGAGGAAGAGCTTGGGAGGGCTGGTGTTGGAAAAAACTCGGACCCCGCGATTCCATCATTTTGATCAATATTAGGTTTCGCCTAGGCAGCGCATGGGCTGTCTCGGCGAAAGATGCTGTATACAGTATAGTGGGGAAGCTCCGCCCACTTTCCGGCCATACATTTTATTGGCTGTAATGAAAAATCCTGCATTTTCATTGGTTTTTGGCGTCTTTGTCCCGCCTCCTGACTGCTATGCCGTCATTTTTCCTCTTCCGAGGCTATCAGCCCCTTTACTATTAAAACCGTTTTGTTTCCCTGTCTTTCCCCGTTCCCTCCCGCAGTCTGTAACTTTTTTTTACCACAACCACCCCCCACCCCCTCCCATTCGGGCCTTCTTTCATGCCGGCACTTCCATTTTAAAATGCAATAGGACTCGTAAATCCGAGTCCTATTGCATTTTCAATGCTTGTTTGTCCCATGATTGGTTGGTGCCTTTGCACTATATTTTGCCTAGCCTGTCCTAATCACATGCGCAATACAAACAGGTCTCTTACGCTGCCTTATATTTTACGCATGCGCCAAAAGTCAGCGCGCTCGTGGATTCCCTGGCTCACACGGAAGCTGCATCTCTATTCGCTCTACCTGTCGGTAACAGTCTTTAGTTTTATTTTTTTATTTATCGGTCTGCCAATTGCGCTGTTGGCGATGTGGTTTTACATAATTTGTTTTTACAATGCAGCCCTTCCCCCAGGGCGACGCACTTAAAGTTTCATCCGCTTTTATTATTTTTTAAATTAGCATGGGGACGCTTTACATGCTGCCATGCGCATAACTTTAATCAGCACGGGCTCAGCACTTTCAATTTAAGCACGGCGCCTGCTTTCATATCCTCTCTCTCTCCTTCCTTCTCAAGATTGAAACAGCTGTAGAATTGTCCCTAGCGGCACTCCTTACCTGGGCGATGTTTGTTGGTTTCAGATGGCAGGTCGTAGGTTCCAGGCCCCACGTTAGGATCCGTGCAGCCCACGTGCAGGGTGAGCTCCCGGGGGTGCGGTCATACATCCCTGCGGAGTGAAAAGGCAGAGGCGCAGCTCCGAGCACGAGCCAGCAGGCACAGCAGGTGAGCGGCGCGAGCGGGCAACAGTAACATAAAACAGCAAAGACAGACAATTCAAGATTAAAAGCAGATAAGAAATGATACTTGGTTCTAAATTAAAATGGGGCTTCTTTGAAGAAGTACAGAATACCTGCTTACGTGGCCCTTCCATATAGAGTTGACAAATGTCTCTATACCTTTGTTTTTCAGTACTGCGTTGGCTGCATCACGTTATTGTTGTGCCGTATTTTGCCTTATTAGTGTATGATTTATTACCTACACACACTTGTGCTAAAATGCTGCATATAACAAAAGCAAACGTGACACCCAGTTGAGGTAATAAATCTGAGCTGCAGGGCCATGCAATTGAGAGAACGGAATATCACAGTGTGCTGTGTAAGGGGAAGTACTGCAGGTGTATGTATATACTCTTAAACACATTTTACGTGCCAGTCGCCTTAAAATCAACAGTCTCTGCATAACAAACTGCTCCTCACTACATATGTCCATGTGCAATCAGCATGCAAAAGCAAGGGCCAACGGCAGAGTCATCTAATATGTTATGCCATATGCGCATTATCATACGAACTGTGCTGAAGTGTACTGCCAAGACCCAGTAATAACATAATCCGCAAAGAAGGCCAGATGTTGCTAGTAAACGCTATAATATTGCAATTTACAATAAATACTGGCAGTGCTCGTTCCCAGCATAAACAACCAGGTGCTGACATTAACATGATCTTACTCCCATAGAGACACGCTCTTACACTGCTAGCATAAATGTGCGACACGGGCAGTTCTATCCCTACTGTCTAGTGGTGCATACTATCTGATTTATACACAGCCCTATGCTGGCTGTCCTTGACATGCGCGTCACAGCAGTCCTCAGCCAGGGCCTCTCTCCACTGCACACCAATGGCAATTTGTACTCCGGGCACTATTTTCTCAAATACCTTTCTCCTGCCTGCTGTTCCAGGCAGGGCATGCTCTCTCCTAATGCTTTTTTTAAACATCTTTATAGCACGGGTGCTGAATGCATTTGCAATGCAATAGGTCTTGCATTTGCGAGAGTTCAAGCTATTGGCATTGTAAATGACAATGCCTTTTATTTATCTTTTTTAAAACTACTCATAAATAAAAGGCATTGTCATTTACAATGCCAATAGCTCAAACGCTTGTAAATGCGAAACAGATTGCATTGCAAATGCTTGTTTTAAATATCTGTTGGATTATAAACTATCAGCAAATTATTCCCGGGAAGGTGGTCAAATAAAATATCAACCTCAGGGACTGTTTTGGGGAAGGCTGCAATGCATCCAAATATTCCATACATGCCACGCACACAACAGGTTTCTGCCCTTCTCGTGCTGCGCCAATGATGGGTCTGTGGTAAACAAAGGCACTTCAGAGCAGTAACGTCCCGTCGTGCACCACTCTCGTGCAAACTCAGGATCTGATAACTACGGGAGGAATAGAATGCCACACGACCAGGCTGGGGCAGAGGGGCACAGGTCGAGAAAGTGCACAGACGGTTGTTCTCTGCCACGAGGCTTTCACTCTCACAGCACCCACCTCCGCAGCACTTTCACTTAAATACAAAGTTGGCAGTTGGGGCACCAGGTGTTTGCGAGCACTAAACAGTTGCTCATGTGCGCGTTTATATCATGTGAATCTCGGTTCGTTCCCATTAAAGAGAATCATAAACCCCATATTAGACTTTCAGTGTCCCTCTCTGTCACATGACTGCACACTGCCTATGCCAATGTTTAAACCCCGTCCCCCCTCACCCTCCCCCAAATAACTTTTTTATGGCATTCTAGTACCTGCGGTTTTGCGTATATCTACGGACTTAAATATTCCAAAACGTGGTTGCTAAAAGCCTTAAAATAGTGAACGTATCAGAAGACTGACTAGTAAAGTGGTCATGCAATACCCCAGTCCCGTTGCACTCACTCACACTTCATCGAAGGCTTGTTCAGGGTCCAGCACGGTCCTTCTCACACGCTCCATCCCTGAAGGGAAACCAACCGGGGCGAGTCAAGAAACCTCTTGAATTTGCACTCAACTCCGACTCCTCGGTAGGCATTTCAAACAACGACGCCACTAGCTTGAGCAGACACCAGTGGCGCGCTCCGATGTGACAACCACGGCTCCCCATTAGCTAAAACAGAGAGCGCAAGCGAATGAAAGAGCTCCATTACCTCGTCTCGTTCAAGGCACGCTAGAACTGGAAAACACTACCGCAGCGGAAACATTCACCAACAAAATAGAATGAGCTTTTCATGGTCCGTGCATTTCTAGGACTTTGTGTGCTGGATTGAAAACTGTGAGCCACTCACACCAGCTAGCCTGAGTCGTTATTTGATTATTCTTAGTGTACACGTGTTTCTTATAAGGTGGCAATAACGACCAGTGAAGTATTACCCTGAGAGGGAGGGTGAAGAGATTGGAACACAAAGTCATCCCATTATATTAACTCACCGTCAGACCGGATTGAAGGGAGTTTTAAACGGACGCGATGATTTCTCTCTCCACCCCTTTTTCATTCAAAAACACGCCTACCACTATCGTCCCCGTAACTTCAAAGTGGAGAGCTGGACTGCTGACTTAGGCGATGGGGAACTGAGTTCGAGCCTCGGCGTCGGCTCAACGTCACTTAATCTCCCGGCGCCTACCAAATAATTAATGTGTCCTTGCATAACGGTAACTGGTACTGTATAAAGCGCTCCAATAACTCGACCGTTCGCGCTATATAAATCTGCAAAAAAGAAGTTTGCGCCGAGGTGATAAAGGCAAACCAGGCACTCGTGATGGAGCTTACTCAACCGTTCGCCCTATTTATATCTGCAAAAAAAAAAAAAAGGATTGCTCTGAGGTGATAAAGGCAAACCAGGTATCGGACTGCGGGTGGGGGAGAATGGGGGGGGTACGAGGCACAGGAAGAAAGTAGTCTGCAGTAAAGGGGCCAATAGCCGTGGAAGGACACAAATGAAGACATGTCCATCATAAGGAGGGACTAACAAGCCTACAACCAATCTAAAGGCAGCATTTAAGACACAAGCCAATGAAAATAATGGGTGGAGAGTGGGCGGAGCTTCCACGAAGCTTCCACGCTATAGTGTATACTGCATGTCTCAACGAGACAGCGCAAGCGCTGCCTAGGCGAGACCTAAAAGCGAGCACAATCAGGGGCAGCAAGGGGGGCACAGAAAGGAAAAAACGAGCACAATCAGGAGCAGCAAGGGGGCACAGAAAGGAAAAAAAGCGAGCACAATCAGGGGCAGCAAGGGGGGCACAGAAAGGAAAAAGCGAGCACAATCAGGGGCAGCAAGGGGGCACAGAAAGGAAAAACGAGAACAATCAGGGGCAGCAGCAGGGCACACAGACGGAGCTGTGTGGTGGGGGAGCGACCTACCAGTCAAGGTCAGGGGTCGCTCTTTCTTTCTTATAACATCAGAGCATGTTAGTGCATTGAGAGGCTTTTAATAAAAAAACTTAAACTTTGAACCATTCATCGCCCCTGCTCTGATGACACTGCCATTAATAAACTGAGAGGCAAGTCAGTTACCATGTGCGCCCTATATGTGGGCTTGATTCTTATTAGACATGGGACAACATTATACTCTATTGAATCAAGCACAAGAGACTTTTATACAGCACACACCCTTAACTCATGTATTTCAAGGTGCTCTCATGCAATATTGCCTTGCGTCTCTGACTGCTACCTTGGTTCATTAGTGTTGATGCAGCGAGAGGCGGAATACACACCTCTAGCAACAGCAAAAAATGCTGCACTTACAAGATCAGTTTTGCCAAAGCAGTTTAGATGATCCAAAAAAAAAAGAAATCACCATTTCACTAATAACATTAATTGGCAGAACATGATGAGAGGGTAGAGTGGAAATGCAGTATTGACCAGGGATTAGGACCCCGAGTCTGGAGACCACCTCACCTCCCAGGACAATAACCCCTCACAAAAGGATAGGCTGAGGGGGACAGGAAGTGACCTGTGAGGGCAGGAGGATGGACAGTTGTGGAAGCGGTAGATGGGTAAGAGAATCACATAGACAAGAGCTCGTAACAACTTGTATTGCATGCTGGACACAAGCAGAGGGTACACATGGGTAGACGGCGTCTACCCACTATTTTCACAGGGTGGACGCCGTAGAAATATGATGAACACGGTCCAGTGTAATTTTTAAACACAGGGGCACATTCAGAAGCGCCTGCACATTGTCTGCTTTCGTTCAGAGTACCAACTAGCAGGCGGCGAGGAGGCATTGTTATTTTAAATTCCAGCTAGGCACAGAAGAAAGCTCGAAGTTAAGGGGCCATCAGGCCTTCTTTTGTTCGAGTATCTTGGCTGGAAGCTATCTGGAGCTTCATACCTAAATGCAAACCCAATGAAGGGGAAACAAAGGCACACAGCTTGTTGTCACGTCACAAGCACTCAAGAGAGGCATAGTTTCGACTTCCTTCAGTCCATGTATATAAGAGACATGCATGCACTGTAAGAATGCTACATGTGTTGATCTGACTCAGTATTCACACATATAACAATTAAAAAACCACTATTTTGTTTTTATTTCTTTTATAGTGCTACTTATCCCGATGCAGGGTGTCAGAGCGCTTTATATCACATGTACACATTACACATTGATAATAAATCATTCAAGTGTGTAAATCAATGTACAGGATGTGTTACATAAAACAGTGAGGGTTACAAGGTGTAGTAGTCATGTGTCCTTCATAGCTCACTGTACTTTATTAGAAGGATTGCAATTTATGAACTGCATGTGGCAAATGGATTTCTTTGTTAAAAGCAGTAACCCACCTACCTAGCTACATAAAATAACTATCTGGCATCTGTATGTTGCATGATGTGCTTTGCCGGAGTCATATAAACCCTCTATGCTACTTTGATTCAAAACTGGAACTAGATAAAACAAGCGATCTCTAAAGCAAATGTGTTCACCTCCAGAGTTATCTTTCCAATATTATCATTCTCTGAGATTTTCTGAGCACACAAAGATCTCTGCAGCAGGTGCCTTAACCCCTTAAGATATTTGAAAATGCAGACTTTGCAAACAATTGAGCAAAATAGATTTACTCTCCATGTTTCTCCTTGTTGCCAGTTTCTCTGTGGCAGAATTATTAAAAAATAAATGTATATGTTGAGGTCCAGATTTTGCATCAGGGTTGTTCTTGTTGTTTGGCACAACCCCAACACAAAATCTAATTTGATAAATCTTGTTATGCACTCAAATGTACCCATGATAGACCTGCTAAACATATGTGTGCAGTGTTAATATCTGATATCACGTCTTGTGATGTCACTGCCTGTGAGTTCTTGGGTTGTGATGCCACTTCCAGTGACGCCACATGATGTCACGCCTTTTGATGTCATGAGCCATGATGTCACTTGCATACTGTCTAACTTGATTAGTCCCCGCTTCTTTTTCAGGGCTAATGCCCTGATTTCATGTATATGTTTATGTACTATTGTGCTCTAAGATGCAGTATTTGCACCAGAATTAGAAAAGAAATGCATACCAAACATATCGTTAGCATGGTTAATAAACTGTATACCATGAAGAGCCCTGTCATGTTATAAGACAGATTAGCCTTACCCCCCACCCATCCTACTAAAGCGAAATGATAATATATCAAAGATCTCTGGGATTAGTGGCAGACCCCGTACATTAGCATACATAGATGGATGTTCTACATCTTAGCTGGCACTGTGATCTCACCTCAGGACCTTCGCTCAGAGTGTGTTTTTAGAACTCCTGCCCTCAGTTATATGACAAGACATGTTTGCTCACAAACAGCAGCTGCATTTTCATGTTATGTCTAAGTGCTAGTGCCTGACCAGAGAGAATAACCAGGGGCTTTGTTGTTTGACCTGGTCTATGGTGTTCAAACTAAATCCCAGGAAAAAAACAGATCACAAAAACATATGCAGGTTCTGTGTGGAAATGCAATATGGCACAAAAGCAAGCGTATTTATTGTAGTAACGTGTGCAAAAGAAACACGGCCTACAATGTACAAAACTAGACTAACATAGGGAAAACGACAATGAGTCATGCAGCAAACCCATGACGGAATGGGAACGTAAAAGAGAACCCCAAGATTAAGGGTTGCTACATAAAGAATGGTGCCCTAGGAACTATGCAAGGAAGAAAAGAAGCTGACGCAGATACCTCATCTAAGTGCAAGCACAGGAGCACCCCAGAAAGCTGTGTGGTTGTTGCCGGGGAGAGGAAACAGTCGCAGGTGCTGCGCTTCAGACATAGGGAGCAACCCAGAAGGCAGTGCGGTTCTTGGTGGTGGTAGGAAACAGATGCAGGTCCTGCACTTCAGACATTAGGAGCACCCCCGAAGGCTGTGCACTGGGGTGTGTTTGAAAGAAGCCGACGCACCTTCAGAAACCAGGACAGATCAAGACGTGAAGCGAGAGCGTCACTCTAACAAATGACTGAAAGAAGAGAGGCAGTTTAGAAGTGTGGCGAGCACCGCTAGTTTGTGCCCATTCAGCGACCATATCCTTGGCACCGTCATCTGGACTCACATGTGTGCCACCATCTTAGAAAGGGGAGCACTCAAACACATGCCCGGTACCGGAGAGCTGCCATTTTAATGTGAACGAGGCTCCACCATTCTAAAAAGGGGAGAAACAAAAAAACCTAAAGAAGGGGAGGTGAAATGTGAATCAACTCATGAAGTAGCCACAATACAAGGACCAGGAAGAGAGGTACCTAAAAATATATAGAACATTTTAGGTCACCAAGGGAGAGGAAAGCCTGAGCACAGGCAGCCAGACAGCTGAAGCTACAAGGCAGGCGCAAGGTGACAATGTCCAGGGACTGAAAACTGAGGTATGATACTGCCTCTTTCCTGAAACCACCCCCAACTTTTGAAATGGCAAAAAGACAAAACATTGCTGCCATGTGGGTGATAAGAAAATTATAAATTATCTAAGAATTAGGGTGGTCTCTAGAATGTGCCAAAAATGTTCAGAGCATAAAAAAACAGAAGAAGAAGCCACAGTCATGGCATATTTCGACCCAAAGCTACACATGTTGACGGTTGATGCAAGACCATTGGGGTTGGGGGCCATCCTAGCACAAATTGAGTCAAATTGAGTCAAGAAAGTATTTACTTTGTTCAGTAATAGCAAAAAAGATACTCGTAGCCTGAAAACCTCTCAGTGGTCTGAGCATATAAACACTTCCACACTTTTGTGTATCGAATGCAATTCACTGTAGTAACAGTCCACCAAGCATTGCTACCCGTTATTGGGAACCTCAAAGCCAAAATGCTCCCACAAAATTGAAAGATGAGGATTTGACTGGAAGATTATAAAGACATTATCATTCACAAGCCTGGAAAAAAAACACAACCAGCAAATTACCTATTCAGACTCCCTCTTCCTGGTAAAAGCCAGCATACCACCAGTACTATCATTGCAGCATGTGATAGCAGCCACCAAAGAGGAGAACAACCTGGCAGGGGATCTGATCAAGTCACAGAAATGAAGCATGCCAGAGAAATATGGGTCAACGCAGGAGAACTCAAAGTAACATACATGATAAGCTGGTAGTGACAGCTGAAGTACTTATTCTCCGAGGGTAAAGTGTTTCATTACCAAGAGCTTAAAGAGACAGTTCATTGACATTGCACATAAAGGGCACTGAGGAGTAGTGGCAACCAGAAGAGCACTGAGGGAAAGGATTTAGTTCCCCAAGTTGGACATAATGTTTGAAGTTGCCCTTCAAGAGTGTCATGTGCAAAGGCATTTGCAAGCCAAGCAGACCTTTGCCACTTGAAATTTCTGAGTTGCCAGAGAAGGTATGGGATCTGGTAGACATCAATGTTTGGTCCAATAATGCCAGGAAAGTACTTACTCGAACTCATAGATGAATATTTTCGATTTCCATTGGTGAAGATCATATCATCCACCAGATCGGCATAGGTAATTATCGCATTGGATGACATTTTGGCAACGGTGAAATCAGACAGTGGACCGCCTTTCACCATTAGAGAATTTCAGGAATTTCTTAGCCAGCTGACTGTAGAACACAAAAGGATCACAACGCTATGGCCACAAGCCAATGCCATGGTAGAGAGATTCATGGGCACCCTGAAAAAGACAACACAAAGAGAGGAAGCAGAACAGACACCAATACCCAAGGCCCATTGTCAGGTGCTGATAGTTTGCAGGGACACCCTACACTGAACGACGGTAGCATCCTGCCACTCGCAGAAGAAGGGAAATAGGGTGATGGCTGCTCGAGATGGAAAATCCACCACCCACTACATATCACATTTGAAACCCCAGGCATCTTGCAAAAAAAAATGCAGAAAACTCACAGAGGAGGGTAAAAGCAGAAGTGCTGGCGGAAATTAAGGAAATGCAAGACGAGCATCAAGACACTTAGGGGCATATTCACAAGGACCTACCGCCGATTTATCTCCACCTTAACGCATCAAAAGTGGAGATAGATTTAACACCCCATTCACAAGCGGGTGCAAACTGCAGACATCGCCAGTATTCCCGCGATAACTGCCCCAAAATTTATCTCCACGGTGGACACCACCAACTAACCCTAATGAGATGCAGAGTAGGCGTTCCCGTGCAAAAACACACGAAAACACCACACCACTTTCACAACAAACTGCCAGATGTGCGATGCGAGTCAAAACCACGCAATAATCCGCGGTAGCAGCAGGTATTTAACACCTGCCTTCTGCTGGTGTAAAGCCGGACGACTACCTGCAGTAGGCAACGGAGCCCCGCACACAGCCAAACCCGAAGAACAAACGACGCCATGGAGCTACTCATCATGCAGCTCGGAGCCCCAATAGGGCCACAACACCCACCGCCACCACCCCCAGGACCGCCACCCCCCACAGGACCCGGACCCGCACCCCCCCCGGACCACCACAGAGGCAGCGCAGAGTAAAACAGCGGACCTACCGAAAATGCACCAGTCTCACAGACCTAACGCCCGAGGAAGTCATCGCCCACTACAGGCTCAAAAGGACAACCATCATCCGCATCATGACCCGCTTCGCCCACAGGTTGACGGTCCCAACCCAGCGGAGAACCAACATCCCTCCGCAGACAAAGCTTCTGGCTGTGCTGCACCTGTTGGCCTCTGGTACCTTCCAACCAACAACTGCCAGAGTAGGAGGAGTCTCACAGCCAGCCCTATCAAAGTTCATCACACCTGTCCTGGATGCCATCATCAGCTTCATACCCCAGTACCTTCACTTCCCCCACACTGCGCAGGAACAGCTGGAGACAAAGCAAGGCATCTACGCCTTTGCTAGCTTCCCACACGTGTTGGGGGCCATTGACTGCACACATGTCCCACTTGTGCCCCCTGCGGATACTGCACACCACTACCGCAACAGAAAGCACACGCATTCCATCAATGTGCAGGCAATAGTGGACCACCGGGGAATGTTCACCAATGTCGTCGCAAACTACCCAGGCAGTGTGCACGATTCCTACATCTTCCAACAGTCCATCATCAACCAGCGCTTCCAGGATGGCATCTATGGAACTGGACTGCTCGTTGGTAAGTGCCAAATCAACACACCACACACCTCAAAGCCACCATCACACAACACACAACTGTGGGAATGCACACGTGACCAAACCACATACAACATGTCAATCAACATGCCCACCTACCAGACACGACAACACAACTCCATGGGGATCCTGGGCTTCCCCTGCACACAATACAGCTATATCATGGCACCACAGCCACACAACAGCTGAACGTGTGGAGATGTGGAATGCAACCATGTGCGAAGGATGCAAGTGACCCGTCAATGGGAATGTACACAACGACAAGTGAGGCGTGGATGTGCTGGACAGACATGGCTATGCAAACCACAGATATGTCCATGCAGACATCAACTGCTGGTGACTGGAGAGTAGTGAACAGTGGACGCAACCATGTCACCCCAGGCGGTGGGTCAGATCGCGGAAATGTCGCTCGCTGCGTCCCCCCCTGTGTGCGTGAGCATAGTGGGTGGGCCCGGAGTACGCCAGGCCTGCACAGGGGTGTGGACAAAAACCCCGTGGCGCAGAGCGTGGTTCACTCCCGGAAAGGCCAACGTCACTGCCAGGGCGGCGCCTCGCAGTCCGCCATGAGGCCGACGCCGTGAGCAGCGGGGCCTGCGAGCCTGTGTGCCTGCTGCACCCCAGGACGCTGCTACCCAGACCAGGCCTGCCCGCACCAGCGCTCCAAGGCCGCACTGCTCACCTGCCGACACCGTCGTGTGTCAAAGAGGGCCCACCACGTGCCGGTGCTAGCTCCAAGACCCATGCCCGCGACCTTGGCGGCCTCCTCAGGCCATCGCTGTCCTCCGTGACACAGGCCCCCAGGGGTCCCCATTCGTTGACATACCCCACCGCTGCAGCCCGGCTACACTGCAGTCCAGCATGTCCCACAACCTGAACTGAGTCATCATTGATCAATGGCAGGGTCCATGCCAGTGTACGCAGGGGGAGGACTGAGAGGGAGATGCGTCACAGTCCGGTGGTAACACTGATCATGGTTACGGAGGAGGTCAACCAGTAGCAAGGACTGACCTGGTGCCACTAACCCTGTGCGCCGTGAGTGACCGTCAGCCTCCGGCGGGACATTGTTGGTGTCTGAGCCTGTGGCCTGGGGGTTGTCATCAGCAACGGGCAGGTACGGACTTGGTGTCTGGCATGAGTCTGTGGCATTCATATCCGCCATGTTGCCGGTCACAGCTGGCATGTGCCCTCTGCATCATGCCCTGGGGGTACACCTCCCATTCTCCCCCCAGACACTCCGCGGAAGGCACCTCTGAGACATTCAAGACCCTGCTCTGCCCTCATGACCCTACCCCAGTCTCCCGCAGGTCAGCGTCCCGTGGCGGTAGGCCCGTGTCGGCCGCTGTGCATCCGGGGCCACTAACCCTGTGCGACTCAAGTCATGCTCCCTTGTTGTTCTGACATTGCATTTCTGAGTGCCTGATGACTGTTGGAGTTGTTGCCAGCACCAGCTACTCCCTGAGGGCTGGCTTACACTCACCCCACACACAGCCAGCACAGGCGTCACTGGATCAGTGGGCCTGCCATCACATCATGCCGAACCAAGTATTGACTCTTTTCTCTCTGCACTGTCCCAGGTGATCAAGGATATGCACTCTGCCCTTGGATGATGACACCCCTCTGAGACCCGAACACACCCGCCCAGAGGCAGTACAATGTGGCCCACATACGCACCAGGGGCATAGTTGAATGCACATTTGGCGTGTTGAAGTCACGTTTCAGGTGCCTGGACATCACAGGTGGAAGGCTCCTGTACAGCCCAGACATCGTGTGCAAGATGATCGTTGCATGTTGTGTGTTGCACAACATCTGTGTACGCACCAATGCCCCCTGGATCCCAGTTCCAGAAGTACCGGACGATGATGGGGACGAGGGGGCAGGTGGCCCACATCCCACTGCAGCTGCGGCAGGATTGGCCCGTAGGAACACCATCATTAACAATTTCTTCTCATGAGAACGTCACATTGTGGCCGTCCCTGGCAATCATGGGACAGTACAAAATGTCCACAAGCACAGCATGTGTGAATAAAACATATTTGCAGGTTACAGGTTGTACTTGTACATTATCATGTCACAGTTTCCTGCTGTGCCAGATGTGATTTGCCATGTTGTGCACATTTGCGGCACCAGTTGTGTCCTGTGTTCTGTTGTGGAGGTGTTGCTGTTTGTACCGGGATGTTGTCAATGTCGAGGTGCACTTATACTTATGTGCGTATGCTGCATGGTGGGTGATTCGCTCCTGCGGCTCTGATTTGTCTGCCACTGATCCCTTTCATGCGGTGTGCCTGTCAGTTCTGTGCTTCCAGGGTGCTGAGATGTTGCAGACTTGGGTAACTTGTGCTCTTTGTCGAGTTGTGACTCTTGGGCCTGATATGTCCGCAGATGTGTCGTTGACGTCAGGGGTTGTTTGTGCAGGTAGTTGTGTCTGAGTGTGACCTGCTCCTTTTCGGGTGTTGTCCGCACTCAGCCACCTCAGTGTCATGCCGTGTACTGCCATGATGATAGGACTGCAGCCAAGCTACTGGTCATGTGGTGTCTCTTGCATTGTCAGTGTGGCTGACGTATGTGCATGTTCGCACGTGGGCATGTGTTGGTTGTGTGACTGTTGATGTGTTGGGTGGGTGCCCCTTTGGGCACAGGCTGTTCGTGGGACTACTTGGTGTTTGTGTGTGTGCTGGAGTGTTCCCGTGGGATCAGGGACATGAACCAGAGTCATTGTGGGTGTGCAGTGTGCCCTGCTTGATTGTGCATGTGTGCCATTGTGCCCATCTCCACCCATCCCCCCACTCCCAGGTCGCTACGCACCATGTTGATGTGATGTTGGGCAGTGTCCAGATCACCAACTCATGTCACCGTCTCCAGACTGGTGAATGTGGCCACCATCTTCTCCATGTCATTCAGCTCCTGGTGTTCTGCTGGCCCCCCTCCTCCGGGGTGCGTTGCTGCTTTCGTGTTGGCAGCGGGTTTCTGCTTGGTTTTGCCATTCACATCAGTCCAGCGTCTCTTGTGCTCTTCCATTGTCCTCCTCTGCCATTCGGCGGCATTCACATGGTCCGAGGTGGTGTGCCATCTTTGCCTCTTTGTTGCCAATGACACGTTGGAGGTGACGTACAGTTGGTGGTGGTGTTCTGTCTCATCCGTGGTGATCATGTGGTTTTCCTGTAGACTGCACCCCATCTTCCTCTTCCTCTTCTCATTGCCCTTCCACGTGCCCTGTATTCCTGGGGGATTGTGGGGTTCATGTTGTCCTCTGCAGTCAGTCAGGGTGCGTCCGTGGTACTCCGCAGTTGATTTGGTTTGTGGTGGCATTTTCCGTATGCTGTTTTCCCGCATTACGCGTGGGTTTTGCTGGCCTCTCACTGCTTATCGCTGATTTCCTCGTCGCGCTTTGGCCCATCGCACATTTTTTGGTGTTGGGGTTTGTGTTTTTGTCGCGGTGGTTGTATCGCGGACATTGTCCGCAGTTTCAGGAGACTATCGCATGGTACCGCCGTGTTGTGAATTCCACGTTAACACGGGGTTATTTTCCCGTGATGGACTGCGATGTGTAAAGTTGCGTTAACATTTTTGGGAGATGTTTAGCACACGTTCTTGAGAATATCCCCCTTAATCTCTCTGTGCCCAGATACCCCTAGGGGTGACAGTGTTGCGCTTTACAAATGCTGTTGATTGATTGATTGATGAATATGCACCATAGCCAAATTAAGAACTCGCTGCCTACTTTAGCGTTGTGTGGTAATTGCCCCACTGCAGCGATGTCCGCCCTGGCACAACAACATGACATGGAGGGCAAAAAAGCGATACAATAAAGAAGTTATGCAGTAATCCAACACACCGTTCTGAGAGTGCCTTGGGTGAACTTGGCTGAATCTGACGATGTAGTAAAACTTTATAACTCCGTCATGTAAAAAGTGGTGAGATCTGCATGAGAACTGCATTTTATTTGCGATACCTGACTTGACATACTCTGGTATTTCCAGGGCAGGCAGCTTCAGATGGCTCAGGTTTTTCAACATACAACTCTTACTCTGTGCTGTTCAGCTCACAGTCATTGTGAGTGGGTCAGAGTGTATTTAAATGTGGACAGCGAAAGTAGGTTAAATCTTTGCTCAGCACTTTGTTATAGTCCTCACTCCCCCCAAACCAGGCAGAGTCTGGTAATACTAGACCAGTCAGAGACAAGACTCCCTATGGTAGTGACATGAAGCCTCATGCTGGCCTTCTTGCTACAGGGCCCGAGGGTACATGTATAAGCTGCATCCCTGTCTGCTTAACTACACCACCCACTGAGAGATGAAGATGAAGGGCTGTACGACGGTAGGCCCAACATCATTACGTCATTTCTGTCACCTGCACGTGGACCTTCAGGAAGTGCAGATCTTCCCTACAAGTAAGTGTCAGGCAGCATGGTATTGTTCATTATATCATGTATTTGTACTCCGACTGTCAGAGCTAGACTTTGAAAATATAAAACGTATTGCCATTGGTTCGGGGAGGATGGAGCCCCAGTGCCCTTATTGAGAAGCTGCCAAAGTACTGGATGCAATTGGAACCAACTGGGATTTTCTTCACAACATTTTCTTAGATATTGAAATGTTTGTACTGGTATAGTACCAGGATATTGTGGACTATCGCAACACAAAAAGATGATGGACGAAATGCTGAACATTGTCAAACATTCACCCCCAGTCACAGATCTGGGTTAAATCCATTGTTTCTTTGCTCACCATGCCACCCCAGTTTGGGCCCAGCCATCAATCGATCAATCAGCATTTGTAAAGTGCAACTCTGTCACCCCTAGGGGTATCTTGGGGTCAGGGAGTCATATGCAAATCAGTCTTGACCCTGCTCGCCATGGGAACAGTCCAGCCTGAACTGCCAGGTCAGGTCCTCCCTGGACCAGAAACAAGCATCCTGGCCCCTCATCAGCCAGGCTAGCTTGAATCCAGTGGCATAGGGAGCATGGGTGGCACATTGTGGACTATCGACTAACAAAAACATTGGGGCATATTATCAAGGATCTGCGATATTTATCGCAAAGCGCGCCTAGCGCTGTTTTTTTTTTTTTGCCGGCTATCGCTGGATTTCCTCGCCGTAATAGCGCGGTATTATCAACGCGTATCGCAAAGGCGATAGGAAATCCAGCGATAGCGTGTAAAACCAGCAATAGCGTGAGAATTCCAGCGCTAAATCAACAGCGCTAATGAAAAGCTTGCTAATAGGCAAGTGTATACTTAACCCAACAATCCACCCCCCATTGACAAGATGGTTAAGGCAAGTTTTTTTCAGGCGTTAAGTTCCAGCGATAAGCGCGGTTAGCGCGAATTTTCCTATCGCTTCGCGGGCATTTATAATAGGGGGAAGTTGTGTTTGCGACTGTTTCAATGGAGTTTTAGTCAGGAACGCCTACTTTGCATGTCATTAGCGATATATATCGCTGACATGCTTAGAGGTAAAAAAACGGCCGCTATCGCTAATAAACGCACGCTAAGGCCCGTTAGCTGCAGCTTGTTAATAGTGTGATAAAAATATCGCTGCATTAGCGGCAGAAAAGTGACACTAACGCGGCGATAAAGGGCTTGATAATATGCCCCATTGTGTCCAAATATTGTTTGCAAAAATATCAATCTATTTAACTTAATAATAGAACATCTGCCAGCAATGGGACCAGATTTGATTTTTGTCAGAGATATTAAGTACATAATATTTATGTCAGATAATATGTTTTTCAACAAATTCTTACATGCAACAACCATATGCTAGCAACTAGATCTAGTAAAAATCCTTTGTTACTGGCCCTCTGGAATTTCCATCAGTGGGAGACGAGGAAGAAGATACAAAAGGAGAGAGAAGTGGTTGCTAGCTGTAGAGCTAAAGAAATTGAAAAAGGCTTGTGAATTTTACAATGAATAATAAATACGCTTATCAAAGAGCTGGAGAGACTAGTTGTGCTAGGCAATCTATATCTACTTCTTTGGCGAATCCTTTTCTGTTACATGTCTCTGCTTCATGAAGGGCATATCAGGGTACACCATACATGTGAGTAAGGCTGCAGATTAGAGTCAAGTATCAAATGTAACTATTTTTACAGAAAAATTACCAATAATTATTGTTAAATATCACATAACAAAGTAAACCTAATACAGAGAATGAATCTTCTCTTTATATGTTGTGTTGTCCACAGACTGAATACTGGAGGATCTGCTCCAGAAAGAGGGAAGCAGCAGTTTTTGTATAAATCGTAGTTGAAGGCAAAATTTCTGCACTTTCTTTGGGTATTCTGGGGCAGATTTACAAGCCCCTTGTGCCACTTTTGCGTCACTTTTCCCATGTTAAAAATGACGCAAAAGTGGCACAAGGGCCTTGTAAATAAGCCCCTCTACCTTTACTACGCGGTCATTACTTCGTATTACCATTACTACGCATATTTTAGTTCGCAGATGCCATTACTTAGCATGCATTTACTTAGCATGCATTTACTATGCATGTTCCATTACTTAGCATGCACTTACTACGCATAATGGAGTTACTGTGCAAATTAAAGTTTTGGGGTACAGGGGTATTTTTTAGGGGTCAGGGTTGGTTAGGGGTTTGGGGTGTAGGGGGTATTTTTAGGGTTCAGGGTGCATTTAAGGTTTTGGGGTGGCTGGGGTATTTTTGGGGTTCAGGGTGCGTTTAGGTTTTGGGGTGCTGGGGTAATTTTAGGGGTCAGGGTTGGTTAGGGTTTTGGGGTGTAGGGGTAATTTTAGGGTTCAGGGTGCATTTAGGTTTTGGGGTACTGGGGTATTTTTAGGGGTCAGGGTGGGTTAGGGTTTTGGGGTGCCTGGGGTATTTTGAGGGTTCAGGGTGCGTTTAAGGTTTTGGGGTGCTGGGGTATTTTTGGGGTTCAGGGTGCATTTAGGTTTTGGGGTACAGGGCTATTTTTAGGGGTCAGGGTGGGTTAGGGTTTTGGGGTGTAGGGGGTATTTTTAGGGTTCAGGGTGCATTTAAGGTTTTGGGGTGCTGGGGTATTTTTGGGGTTCAGGGTGCATTTAGGTTTTGGGGTACAGGGGTATTTTTAGGGGTCAGGGTTGGTTAGGGGTTTGGGGTGTAGGGGGTATTTTTAGGCTTCAGGGTGCGTTTAAGGTTGGGGTGCAGGGGTATTTTTGGGGTTCAGGGTGCATTTAGGTTTTGGGGTGCTGGGGTATTTTTGGGGTTCAGGGTGCGTTTAGGTTTTGGGGTGCTGGGGTAATTTAAGGGGTCAGGGTGGGTTAGGGTTTTGGGGTGTAGGGGGTATTTTTAGGGTTCAGGGTGCATTTAAGGTTTTGGGGTGCTGGGGTATTTTTGGGGTTCAGGGTGCGTTTAGGTTTTGGGGTGCTTGGATATTTTTAGGGGTCAGGGTGGGATAGGGTTTTGGGGTGTAGGGGGTATTTTTAGGCTTCAGGGTGCGTTTAAGGTTTTGGGGTGCAGGGGTATTTTTGGGGTTCAGGGTGCGTTTAGGTTTTGGGGTGCTGGGGTAATTTAAGGGGTCAGGGTGGTTTAGGGTTTTGGGGTGTAGGGGGTAATTTTAGGGTTCAGGGTGCATTTAGGTTTTGGGGTACTGGGGTATTTTTAGGGGTCTGGGTGGGTTAGGGTTTTGGGGTGCATGGGGTATTTTAAGGGTTCAGGGTGTGTTAAAGGTTTTGGGGTGCTGGGGTATTTTTGGGGTTCAGGGTGCGTTTAGGTTTTGGGGTACAGGGGTATTTTTAGGGGTCAGGGTGGGTTAGGGTTTTGGGGTGTAGGGGGTATTTTTAGGGTTCAGTGTGCGTGCCAGGGGATAGGTTACTATTACGATTAATTTTTTGTTTTAAAGTACCAATAACGCGTTGTAACGGTATGCGTAATAATTAACTGCGAAGTAAAAGCACTTTTAATGTATTTGTATATATTTGCGAAGTAAAAGCATGTGCACTAAAATCATGCGTAGTAATGGTATTTGCGAAGTAAAAACTTCGAAGTAAATACCTGCGGAGTAACGGTATGCTAAGTAACATCATATATTCCTTTCTTTGTGTTGTGAGATTATAGTAAGAGATATGAATCAAGCAAAATGCCAAGGGATTTATTTGCAGTGACCAATGCAGGCAACACCTGGTCTTATCACGTGTTGAGTAAAATCTTTGATACATAGGCAACATCACTACACTGGAGCTACATATGTACCTCCGACACATAGGTGAATTTACACATGCCCAGAGTAGCTCTTATTCAGATGTTCTGGGACATCTGTAAATTGTTAATCATATACTTGGAGATACCAGTGTATGGTTGCACACACAATATAGATAGCTGTGGCAGAATAAAAACCCTGCACATCCCTTATTAGTCCTTGATGTAAGTCTATTCACAGGTGCTCCTGCTCTCAGTACTCAGCTGCTACGGATGTCATTACAACCATATGCAGAGAGAGGCCACCAATTCAATTAGAGGAGAGCACACTCCAAAAGTGCAATGTGCTGACAAAACCTAAAGTGTTTTAGTGTCATATTTAAAAGTTCTCTTTTATTTTACTTAAAACATCAAAAACACATCAACAGCCAACAAGTTTCGTTCCTTTAAATGAAATGAAACTTCCTCAGGACTTAAGAATAAAATAAAAACAGAATACTATTTACACACAATGGTAATATTTCTTACATAGGCAATCTAACACTGAAGTATAATATATAGTGGTTGGCCAGTTCCAAACCACAGATCCTTCATCCCCATATGTTTTATGTACATCAGGTCAAGGGTGTACGCCTTCACATATATGAGGAAATGCTTCGATTAACTAAAGCCCTTAGGTCTCATTAAGTGTTCTGGTTTATGGGTCAATAGGTCAGAGGGAAGGTCTACATGCAGGTTATAATCAGATTATAATAACTCAGAAACTCAGGGGCATATTATCTACAATCTGCGATAATCATCGCAAACCGAGGGTAGCGCGTTTTTTTGTATCGCTGGATTTTCTTGCCCTGTAAGCGGTGTATTATCAATGCGTCGCTCACAGGCGATGCAAAATCCAGCGAAATCGGTGGAAACCAGCGATAGCAGTCTGAATCCTGCGATAAACTACCTGCGATATTGGAATGCTTGCTGATACGCAAGTGTGTACTTAAGCTGACAATCCACCTTCCATTGAAGAGATGGGTAAGTCAGCTTTTTTTCAGGTGTAAATTTCTAGCGATAACCGCGATTAGCGGGACTTTTTTGTTCGCTTCGCGGGTCCAGGGCCGCGTTGCTAATACAGCGAAGTTGTGTTTGCGACTTATTTAATGGAGTTCTTGTAAGGAACGCCTACTTCGCATCTAATCAGCGATATATATCGCTGGCCTGTGATGCGTCCCGAAACCGGCTTATATCGCAAGATAACATGCGCTAATGCATGTTAACGAGGCCTTGATGATAGCGCGATAATGAAATCGCCGCTCTAGCGCCGAAAAGGGTCGCTAATGTGGCGAAAACACGCTTGCTAATATGCCCCTCAGTTTATTAGAGAACCCAATTTGGCGTTGAAGAAGAAGCTTGAAAAATGAATAACAAAATCTCCATTGCGTCATGGGATTTTGATCTTATTGTCATTTTTTAGTAGATATGTAATTATAGGGCAGTCTACGGATGCCTGACCACTCTCTCGGAGTGAAAAATCATGACCTGTCTTTCACTCTCCCACTAGCAGCTTCACCATTCTAGTCAGTGTCCTAACCCAAGCTGTAAGCTTCGCTTCAGTAGCTACCCCTCCAAAGATGCAAATGTTATACTTACAGACAGAATGTAACCGTTCTGTTATGGTTATGTAATAATTATTTATCTTGGGTGATCTCTTTAACAATGTTTTACCTGATTCAACATTAATGTTTGGTTAGCTTTCTTTCAAATGATGTTGCATGAAATTACATAGTCATAATTTCACAGGATTTATTCTGTGAATCAACACATTCGTACAACTTCATTTTATGTTGCTAGTTTGATAAATGACAAGTAATGATTGTATATTTAGATTGACGCTTGATTTATACTCAGCATTTTAGTTCTTGAGAAAGTATCACCTCAAATGTATTGATTCTTTCTTTGCTCCAGATTGTAAATCAGTGTATACTCATAGTTCAATAATATACACTTTACAGTCGTACAATTTGGGTGCAATTCACTAACTTATTTTGAACACTTGAGTTGCACATAGATATGTAAACAGTGTCCTCTGTGAGTCTGTACAACAAATCCTGATGCAATGGATCCAGGTCTGCAGGTGTTTATACTCACAGATGCAGGTTTCGACTATAGCAAATTCAAATCACGGGCATTCCTAGGCAGGGGCAGAATGGGTTAAATGGCAGGGGCAGTGTGGTGAAAGTGCCACAGCACAAATTAGAATGCTGCTGCTGCTGATAGCTAAGCCTTCGAGAAGTGAACGATCAAAGACTTGGAGAAAGTTTCCCAAAGTAGGTGCAAGGACGGAAAAACTCCTGCCACCATGATATGCCTTTTTAGGTCTCACCTACCAGACAGCTTTTAATGACCTATATGCAAAAGCCTAATGTGGACCATATTCAAAACTGTCAGTGAGCTTAAAGCCTACTCACTGCTTACCATATCGTGGCTTTATTGCCACTCCCATTTGGTTTCTTCATATTTGATGATTGGCCTCCCTCATCTTGTGTTTGTCCCTTCTCTGAAGCAAACCTCTTTACCATGTTTCTGATTGGCTGACTTGTATCCTTCCACTGTTTGCATTTAGGGAACTACTTTTTTTCTGTATCATTAAGCACTCCAAGACAGTGCATGCGTTTTCTTGCTCTCTCTTGTGTGCTGATTCCACCCCTTAAATACCCTCTCTTATTCTTTCACCTTCACCCACCATTGCCTGCTCCTCTGTTGCTTCCCAATTCCTCATGGTAAAAGTAAATGCTTTTATTTGTATTTATTTATTTTTCATGAAGGGCCATTTGCTGCCAGGCTGCTCCACATCCCATAGAACTCTGTTGTGTACCCATATTGCCCCCTCACTCTGACCACTCCCCATTGCTTAACCTCTATCCTCTCCTGCATTACTCCCCCTCCTTACAAGAAAATGGCACCTAAGTCATTTTTGTGTCAGGTAACAGTGCCAACAAACGACATATTTAAAATGTATTTAAGTAAAGTTAACAATTACCATCAATAACATCAACAATTAATTAAAACCAAAAATGATGTATGTATATTCAAGAAAAGGAATGAAATAATACAAAACAGGTGTATTTCTTAGTTCTGTCCTGATGATGGTCTGATGATGTTCTCATAGATTCACTTCAGATGAGACCGGAACGTCAACGCCCTAACCCATTTTCCTTTAAGTGTTTTTTAAGAGCCTATTTGGGAGAATTTTGATCCTATTTGTAGGACAGTCTCCATTATATATTTCTGGTAATGGGTTTATAGGCATTGATATTTGTTGTGCTCTGTCATCAATGCCTTTGGAGTATCTTTCTATTTTTGACCCCTAAAATGCAATCTTGTTTCTTTGAATACAATATAATGAACTAAGAAATACACCAGTTTTGTATTGTTTCATTCCTATTCTTGAATATACTTTCAGGGGCAGATCTACAAGAAACTAACGCAGCGCGGTGATCGCAAGGCATTTTGCTGTGCCGCGCTGCGTTAGTTTCGAAGCACAGGGATGCGACATATTTACAACAATATGTCGCATCTCTGTGCTTCCCCCTGCGCTGGCGCACAAACTGCTGTCATGCGCCGGCGCAGGCACCCTGGCACCATGGTGCAAGGATTGGGGAGATTGTTTTTGTGCAGGAAGGGGCACCTTCCTGCACAAAAACAATCAATTGAGGTGATTTCCTCTTCCAATGTGTGCTGCAGAATGCAGCACGCATTGAAAGAGGAAAAACGAGGAGAAATGAAAACATTTCTCCTCGTTGTACCTCGCTACGCCACCCCTAGGGTGGCACAGCATTCTGACGCATTTCCAGATTTACGATTTCTCGTAAATCTGGAAATGCATCAGTTGACATGGGTGCTGCGTGGTAACACCCACAGCAACACCCATGTCACGCCCCTAACACGCAAAGTGTTGCGTGAACAGGGGCGATATTTACAAGCACAGGTTAAGTCACGCAGGGTGACTTTACCTGTTCTTGTAAATATCACTTAGCAGGCTGCGCCACCGGTGCGTCACGCAACGTGATGCACCGGAGGCGCAAGGGGCTTGTAAATCTGCCCCTCAGTTTTCATTAATTGTTGATGTTATTGATGGACATCTATGAAGTAATTGTTAACTTTCTTTAAATACATTTTAAATATATCCCTTGTTGGCACTATTACCTGACACTAATTTACCCAAGCCCACAAGGGTATACTAGGTCACCCTTTTCTATATTTATAAGTCATTTTTGTGGCATGCCCGCCCATGTGTGATGATGCATGCATGTGATACTTTATCATGCTTGCTCACACCAGCAGAATAACTTGGCTGCCTGCAAGACCTATTGGCTTAACCAATGCTTGTAATATTTGGGGATTTTCAGGAGGACCAGAGGAGACGATCTAAGAGAGCTTGCTATAATATGGGACTAAATTATTTCCTGGATAAAGGTAGTAGTACATCTGAGAATAAATACATTTGTAATGCATAATATCTTAAAAGCAATCCTGCCCCGTCTTTCATCACTGAAGCTGTTAGGCACTTTACTTGGTCTTTCAAAATTCTTGCTGCAACATATCAAAGACATCCAGAATCAAGCAGTTAGACTGGCGAATAACTCTGCCAAGCTTATCCTGACTGGACGAGAGACTGGGACATCAAAACAGTGGCTCATACTGTGGGGTAGGGTGCAAACGGAAGGCAGTAGGCACGCACAGGACAGTATCTGCTGAAAGGCTACAAATTGAATAAAAGATTTAGATTGCGTTGAGGAGCTAGCTAATGGGAGATTGCCTTACAGCCAAGGGAGGACAGATTTGTTCAGAGTGTCAGCAGATTTATATATAATTTAATGTTAGCTCAACTGAAGGACATTGTTAGTAAGTAGGTGTTGACCAAGGATGTTTCTGGTGTGAGACAAATTCTTCTTCCGGGGGATTCGGTGTTCCTAACTTCCGCATTTACTATTTGATCGCGCAGTGCAGCTTCTCGCGTCACTGGTTTCACTATGACGCTCGGATCCCATATCTTAGGCCTGAAGCAGACCTCGCCCTCCCCACCCCTCTGTCGGCCTTGGTACCGGTGGGGTTGCCCTGAGATCCACAAGATTTGCAAACACTATCCACAACCAGTTGGGCATGGAAACAACTGACCCGGGCAACAGGGCGCCTCTGCTTTATTCCCCATCCCTCCCATTAGCGGGGAACCTATGGATTCCCATTACCAAGGAGGCAGTAGTGCAATGCACCCTCTCTAAATTTAACTTGGGAACATTCGGGGATTTATTCCCGAACAATCACATCTCTTGCTGTGAGGACACCCGTTTTACTGAAGCCACATTCCTTGACCACTTTATACGGCGCCGGCTATTGAGCGCACTGATGTCCACTGTCCCGACTTACCCGATAGAACCACCCGACTTTCCCCCATTGTCACTCCTAATCAAGGATGCTAGTGGAGACCACTTAATGTCTAAAATGTACAAAGCCACTATCGCACTTCTCCCGCCAAGGGATTTGAAACTGAGGCAGGCGTGGGATCACGACCTGGGTCAGCCCCTCTCGGACGAGCAGTGGCGCTTTTGCTGTGAACAAATCCGCAAGATTTCCTTTAATTATAGGCACAAATTGTTACATTTCAAATACCTAGGGCGGGCATATGTTACACCGAGCATGGTCCACCGCATGGACCCCTCTAGACCACACACATGTCCCCGATGCAGGACTCCCATGGCTGATTTTACACACATGGCATGGACTTGCACCAGAGTTGCTTTTTTTGGGGGAAAAGTGTTCGAGGCGCTATCTTTAATGTTGGATCAACCCCTCCCTCCATCTCCCCTCATGGCCCTATAGGTTACGTTGGAGGTCTCCCCAAATCGTGCAGGCGTTTTTGTGCCCTTGCATTGCTTCTGGCTAAACGGGAGGTCGCTATCTACTGGGGAAATAAACGCCCCCCTACGCTGAAGGGTTGGATGTACAGCATGACTTATTGCAACACTAACACCGAACTGTACGCCCAGCTGCAGCCTCCTATGTCCCGCCCCCTGATACCTGGCAGCCCTTCAAATCTTATCTGTTGGCCCAAGCATCAGTGAGCTCCCAAACTGACCCGGAGCCTACTCCGGAGCTGTAATACTGTATTTGTTGTATTGATTTTGTCCCACATTGTATGTACTCAGGGAAAATGATGGAACGAATCGTAACGTTATGGTAGACATGTATAACTGTGGATCTATGATGTACTAACTGTCTTTGAAGGAAAAACTTTAAATAAAGGTTTTTAAAAAAAAAAAGACAAATTCTTCTTCTGGATATAAAGGTGCCTTTTTCATGACCAAAGAATCTGTGCTGCCCGATCCCTAAAACACACAATGGTTAAACTTTCATGTTTTGCTCATTTCCTACATCTTGATCCATATCATCATAATCAATGCTCTTCTGCAGATTTCTGTCACCTCAGTCACCTTCCTGCCAGCAGCAAAGTCATGAGTTTTAGGAGTCAGAGTGACTTTGCAGTGCCTGGAGGGGCTTGTCAGGCAGAAGGGAGTAATCAGCCCATGTTCGTGAGCCATGTCCTAGAATATGTTTTCTAGTCTGTCGGTCCAGCACTAAGGGTCCCCGCACACCTGAAGCTGTGCCACCTCCTGTGATTTCCTTGGCTGGGTCTAAACCTCCTTTGTTAAGAAGATGCCACAGTTAACACTTGCTCAAAGGGATCTGTGCTTCCCTTTTCTCATTAAAGAAACATTGGAATGGCCCATGATATATCCAAGCACTCATAACTTGGAAGCATGGCTGATGGTCTGGAACGCTCTTCGTTTTAATTGATGTAAATTTTCATCTTCAGTCACTTGCGTTTTATTCATGGCCCATTGTTTGTAGAACATGAACTTCATAATGATGGTAAGAGGCGGTCCTCCTCCTTTGATACTGGTATTTCTAGTCTCTTTATGTGGTATATACTACTTGGGAATGTTAGGACCTTTACACAAAAGTATCTCAACTGAACTTGTCGAATGTATGCGTTTTTTCAAGGACACTGATCAGTAATTTACCTATGCTTAGATATCACTTACAGACAGTCCATATCGCTACAGGTAAATTTTCATCTCACAGTGCTCATCTAGAGTATCGTAAATGACTATCGCTTAGTTCTGAGGGCTGACATCAGTTATGAAAGATGAGCAGAGTGGCTACATTTTTCTGAACCTCATCTCTAAATTGTGGTAGGTTACTTCCTTCGTTGAGGCATCACCAACCCCCTCTACACTTAGCAAAGGAAGGCTGGTGAAAAGCAGCCGGGCAGTAACTAGGACAGCATCAGGTGAGCCAATAGCGTGACATAACGAGCCTCAGAGTGCGAAACGTGGTTAGTGTGGAAAGATAGCTGCGGTGAGTACCGCGCTCACACTTACTGAAGCTATATTTAGATGGGTGTTACCCACCTCAATACACAAACCATCTATTACACCAGCAAACAATGCGGTATCTGCAGAGAAGCTGTGAAGAGTCCATCAGATGCAATGATTTCTGGTTCTATGTGGCTCATGAGTCACAAGCTAGTATTCTGTTGATTACTCAAGAGTAAATTAGCAATCCAATCAAACCTCAGATCCCTTTCTGTGGTTTAAAATGAAATTGCCTTTATAACAATATCGACTGGAACTGTATTAATTATACTGTCTAACACTGTTCTTGGCTTTTGACATCAGAATTGAAAATGTCCTTTGAAAATAAGGACATTTCATAGGGAAAACACAATAAGTTTGCAAATCCCATGTGTTACCCAGGCATAGATTCACGTATGAATCTGTTACTGGCGTCTTAGGTTTCACATACCTGTAGCACATATAACCAGTGGAGTCACAGCCTTTAGGATAGTGGGCCTATTCACTTGGTACTCGAACTACAATTTCATTGCAGCAATGCATAGGATAATTAGTGCCAAGGGATATATTAATGACTTTTTTAAACAAGCATTGGCAAAGCCAAAAGGTTGGCTAGGGCTTCGAGCCTTTTCAAGTTTTCAATTCTTGTTTCGTTTTGTTGTGGTTTTTGCAAAATGTTATTGTTGGGAAAGCTGCTGTGTCCTTGTCAATCAAAAACAATTGACTAAAAACAAAAATATTTTCGGATCTCAAAAATCACACATTGGCATATGTTGAACTTGGTCCTCTCTGCAGGGTCATCCCCAAACGTTTTGCCTTCATCCTCCTGTTTTCTATACTTGCTTTTGGCTTTTAGGACTGTGTGAACTTTACCAATGCTAGCCAGTGCTAAAGTGCTTGTGCTGCCTCCTTAAACATGGTAAAATTGCCTTACACCTAACTGGCTATTTAATTTACCCGTAAGTCTCTAGTAAAATGGTACTACATTTGACCAGAGCCTTTAAATTGTATGCTGCTGGTAGGCCAGCAGCACTCATTGTGCCACACACTTGAGTAGCTTTTTAAACCTGTCTCAGGTGTGCCATTGCAGCTTGTGTGTGCAGTTTTTAACAGCCATTTCGACTTGGCAAATAAGCCTTTTGCTAAGCCCAATTTTTCCTTTTTAATACATGTAAGTCACTCCTAGGGTAGGCCTAAACAGTCCAGAAAGCAGGGCCCAGTGTATTTAAAAAGTTGGACATATAATTTTGAGTTTTACATTTCCTGGTAGACGAAACTTTTACATTTGTTTTTCACTATTGCAGGCCTGCCTATACCATTGGTTAGCTTATTACATTTAATAAGCTGTAACTTCCAACTGGGAGCAGGCAGGCAGATCGAATTTGGTGTCTAAAGAATTTGTAATTAAAAGCCCTCTTTAACTGTAAATTCCGATTTTTAGTCATAACTCTAGAAATGCCACTTTTAGAAAGTTGGCATTTTTTTTCCTAGCCATTTGATGCCTGCAGCTTGTTCCTGAGACACATGACTAGGTGTAGCTGACAGTTGGTCTTTGTGTATTACTCCCTGACAGTGAGACAAAGGAACATAGGTGTTGGTAGGAAAGGCCACTAAGAGTTATCATGGGAGAGGAGCTGTCTCCTACCACACTTGTGCATCAAAAAGCTCATGGATGCCTTACACATCAGGTGGGTGGAAACCTCTAGAAGCTTCCTCTGCTTCAAAGTGGGCGCGAGGTATGCATATTGGACCCTTAGACCCAACTGTTCAGTACACTTCTGGACCTGTGGAAGATTCTGCCAGGAAGAGTGACTGCCAGTTAGAAGGACTGCTGAGCTGCTGAAAGGGCTGCCACTCTGCCGGGCTGCTGCCTTGCTGTGCTGACCTGCTGCCCTCTTGCTAGAGGGTAGCAGGGCAGCCCAGGACCACCAGAGTGACTCAAAGGCTAGTCTCTTGTAACCAGCACCGGGACACTGAAACTGCGGGTCCTACTCTGCCAAGTGGGGCCACCCCAGTCCTGGATCCCTGTAAGTGGGTCTGAAGGTGCTCTGCCAGCCCATCTGTGGACTCAGCAGAACTAACGCATCTCTTTTTCTGAATAGCTCAACCACAAACAGAACCAACACATTGCCTTTGCTGCGTGGACTTTCACAGCACCAGGACTTTGTATTGCCCTTTCAGCCTGCAGCTGGGTGACACATCCCTGACACAGGCCCATGCATCTCAAGTCCCTCATCGACAGCATCCTAAACGATGACGCAGGACTCCGCATCGCAAGCCCTACAGGTTCTTCGGGACCAGCCAGTGCGCAACGCATCTTCAATGCAGGGCTTCGCATCACAAGCCCCATTAATCCCCTGCACCTGTTCCTTGCTATAAGCAATTAGAACACAACCTTTGTGAACATTCTAAAACACCTTCTAGAAGACAGCCTCATCAAGGGGCATATCAACAAAGAACAGCGATAAACATCGCTGAGCAGGCATAGCGCGGATTAGCTTAACGCCGGCTATCGCCGGATTTAATCGCCGAGATATTGCGTTATTAACAACGCATATCTCCACAGCGATATTAAATCCGGCGATAGCGGTGAAATCCGCGCACATCGCAGGAAATCCAGCGCTACAACGGAAGCGATCAGGTAAGCCTTGCTAATAGGGAGATGTGGATTCAGCCATAGAATCCACCTCCCATCATATGTATAGCTAAGTCTGCTTTTTAGCAGACGTTAGCTTTCAGCGTTATCCGCAATTAGCGCGGATTCTAACGTCGGAATTGGTGTCCTGGGCCAGCTTGTTGATAGGGAGTAGTGCTGTAACTCCTTGATTCCCGTGTTGTGTTAGTAGGACACGCCCACTTTGCATCTCATTAGAGATGCAAAGCGAGGTGTCGGTAATAAGGCTGCTAACATGCGCTAATGCATGTTAGCACTGCCTTGTAAATAGGGCGAAAGCATTATCTCCGCTTTTTTGGCTTTAAAAGCCAAAAAAGCGGAGATAAAGCCCTTGATAATATGCCCCTAAGTTAGTTATCTGCACCTGTTCCTTGTTACAAACAATTAGAATGTGACCTTTATGAACATTCTAAAGCAGTCTTATTTAAAGACAGTCCACACTCATCCCTTTCGCTTAGCCTCTTCGCTTACCACTTACCTATTTACGGGCTTCCAGGAGTTTGTCGTGCCAGCTCCTTTGATCCTCTTGCTTCGACCTCACCAAAAAGAACATCCCACACTAGTCTCGTACCTGGATGGAAAAAAGAAGAAGAAAAGGAGAGACGCATTAACAAACTTGATTTTACTACATGCTGCGCTCAGTCGCAACATCGTGCTGCAAACAAGGTAACCAGTGTTTTTGTTCAACTTGTACATACTGTTAGCAAGGCTCTGCTAGAGAAGTCTTTGGTGAAGCTAACCCCATTCAAATTTGCTTGTGGCTTTGATGCTGAAATCATACTCACTACAGTTTCAATAACTTTGATGAAGGGCCCTCTATGGACAATCTAAATAAAAATAAAACAACAACAAACTAAAAGTTGGTTGAGACTTGAAAAGCTTTTGTGAGGTGATACCTTAAGAGATGGATTTAATACTAGACTAAAGCCTTATTATTTGTTTGAATATGGTTACCATATCTGCTGGTACCATCCATCAGACCTGTGTGAATGCCTGCTGCAGTGTTGCTGTTGAGTAGACGAGCCACAGCATCTTTGACTCAACACACTCTCTCCATCCCAACCCCATTCCCCCTGGTATTTGCCATGGGAGCAGTGTCTCTTCCTGTAAACCAAGGGGAAGTCTTGGGAGGATTTGGGAACTAGCGTCGCCACCCCAATGGAATCATCTGGGATCCAGGTAGGTGGCTTATGACATTTACCAATTGAGGTCCTCAAAGAAGAGTATAATGCAAATGGAAAGCTGCAGTCATGCTATACTACCTATAGAGGTCCTCACAAAAGAGTAGAAAGTAAATAAACATACTAGAACTGCGTGATAGTGATGAGTCAACATTGCAACGTACAATAAATGTTTTGAGTGTTATGGAAATAGCTGATAACATACGGTCTAGTATTCACTGAAAGGTATAAGTATCTACAACATTTCTTTCATGGGGAATTATTTTTCAGGTGCATGTAAACATGTGCTAGGATAAAAAGCAGTCAGTCAAAATGAAGGTGTATAATGGTTGAAGTGGGCTCCTCAATTGACCTATATTTTGTGCTGTGGTGGAAGGGGCCCTTACTTGAGTGGCATTTGAACAGACCAATGGCGAACAAGTGTTAACTGAGAGTCTCTATGTATGTGTGTACTTTTGTATGATATTTGTTGGAAAACATGAGGCTACAAAAACAGCTACAGCTCTCTTTAGGCGAGCCTAAAAAGGGAGGTGGTGGAGCAGACAAATGCATGACCTGCTCACAATGCTTTCGCTTCTCAGGATATCAAAAGGACAACTTGGAGGTGGTGAGATTGATGCAATCCTCTCCTCTGTGTGTGTTCCCAGCTGCAACCACCTCTGAAACAACTGACTGTACATCAACCAGGGCCAGTATAAGAACACTTAGAGGGCTTGAGAGAGCATTGGACTGTTGTGAAATGTAGTGGTGTATACAGGGGAACAGGAAAAGCTGCTCAGGCTGAGATGGCACCAGTCATTCTTTTCGTTCCTGCAGCTTTTGACAGAAAGAAAAGCACCACAGACACCCAGGCACAACCTTCTGAGAGAGGATGTGGCCTAACAGCTAGAGCGGTTGACCTCGAAGCTAGGAAACTGGATCGAGTCTCAGCAGGGACGCTCAACATCCTTTGATTCTGGGCAAATCACTTAATCTCCCCGTGCCTAACAAAAATGAATGTGTTTATCTGAAACGCAACTGGTGCTCAGGTAAAGTGCTCTGATACCCTCAGGTCGTGTTCGGACTATATAAAACTCCCCCCCCCAAAAATCTGGTGCCATCCCAAAGCCTGTTGAATAATACATTGGGCCTGCATATGATTATGGAGGCCGTAGCCACGGTGGAGGTGTGGGCACCGCCACACCGGCGGTCCTACTGCCCTATTACAAGTTGGACCGCCATAGGACCACTACTACCGCCAGGGATCCGTGACCCCGGGCGGTTTTGCATCGATTTGAGATCTGCAATATGCTGGCGGTGCTGCTGCCTCACCAACAGGCATATTATGAGTTTCCTCACGGCCACAGTTTTCAGGGCGGAGATCCCACCATGAAAATTGTGGCAGTGAGGAAACTAAGCAACAGGGCCATGGGGATGCATGCAGGGGGCACATGGTGTGCCCCCCTGTCTGCATGCATGCCCTGTTACTGCACAGCATGGATTTAACAGTACAT
Source organism: Calotriton arnoldi (assembly GCA_963921515.1). Classification (NCBI taxonomy): domain Eukaryota; kingdom Metazoa; phylum Chordata; class Amphibia; order Caudata; family Salamandridae; genus Calotriton; species Calotriton arnoldi. The sequence continues at coordinate 1,320,502 of CAWUFW010000959.1, read as the reverse complement.
GCCGTGCAGGAACTTGCTTTGGTGTTCCCATTGCCGTGCCTTTTTAAGGCTCACTGTCTGGGAACGCCAAAGTACCACCCGCCAGACCAGAACTCCTAATCTGGTGGGCGATGCTAATACAGGTTTGGCAGTGTGGCAGCAGGGCGCTGGCGTGGCGGCCCGCTGCGACACCGCCAAAGTTGTAATCAGACCCATTATCTCATGAGCAGAGATGGCAATCATGGAAACTCAAAATGACTGTTTTGGCTAGGCTCGGACTGGTACAGAAAATAGGACTGGGTACCAAAATAAAAGTAGCTTAATTAGCAAATGAGATAGGTACTAAATGGCCAACATTTGCAAATGAGGGCAGCGTAGAACTTATGAAGACATGCTGTTTAGGTGTTTTGCAATGTAGGGGAGGCTGTGTACATTTGTGCTTGCTGAAGGTACAGAAAACTCTACCTCAACTCAACTCAGAGAAAACAGAAGTCCTCATCCTGGGCTCCACCCACTCAGCATGGGATGTCACCTGGTGGTCACCAGCCCTCAGAACGCCCCCCCGAGCCCTGACAGACCATGCACGAAATCTCGTCATCATACTGGACTCATCGCTCACTATGAACCACCAGATCAACGCTGCATCCTCTGCCTGCTTTAACACCCTCCGCATACTCTGAAAAACATTCAGATGGATCCCCTCCAAATCCAGAAAAACGGTCATGCACGCCCTCATCACTAGCAGACTGGACTACGGCAACGCCCTCTACGCCGGAATCAACAAAAACCTCCTTCACAAGCTCCAAAAATGACAGAACGCTGTGGCCAGACTGATTCTCGACATCCCTCATCACAACCACATCACCCAACACCTCTGCGATCTCCACTGGCTCCCCGTCGAAAGAAGAATAACCTTCAAGCTCATCACGCACGCATACAAGGGCCTCCACAATATCGGACCAGCTAACCTAAAAAACCGCCTTTCCTTCCACGCACCCAAAAGATACCTCCGATCAGCTGACCTCTCTCTGGCCACCATCCCGCGCATCTACAAGACCAGAATGGGTGGAAAGTCCTTCTCCTACCTCGCAGCCAAGACTTGGAACGACCCCCCCCTCCATCTACGGCAAAGCCCTACACTGCTCCTGTTCAGGAAGGACCTCAAGACCTGGCTCTTCAGATGACCACAGCACCTTATGAAGCGGCCCTTCCCCCACCCTCTAGCACCTTGAGACCCTCACGGGTGAGTAGTCGCGCTTTACAAACCCCTGATTGATTGATTGATTGATTGAAGGTAATATTTGTGGTAATATCAGGGAAATCAACAATAGAAACCCACTCACCAGACCATAAAGCAGGCTCATAGATAGCCAAAAAACAGACCAAAACACTGACCTATCAGACCAGCCTTTCTAGGATTGCTAGATTGCCCTATAGGCCCATTCGACCTCTGCTTCAGCTGTGTACCGTGTGTCTGTAGTGATGCTTGCACAGGCTGGCTAGCTGGCACTAGTGGTTTGGACATGGGGGAGGCGGATATGTCAATGTAAGAGACTAGTCAGGAGAGATGACCTGTCAAGTGGGTCAGAAGAAGATGATGCTGATCTACATTGTTGGTGGTGGTGCAGGTGTGTAAGATGAGTACACATGTTGTGATCTAAGTACATACATGCCAACACTGGGACAGCAGAAATAGTGGGATTTTAAATAAATAATTGGAAGGATGTTTTTCCCCATTAAACTTGCATAGAAGTGGGGCCAATTTCAGGTGTGAGAAGGGTAAATTGAAGCCATTTTTGGGTTTTAAAATCATGAGTCTCCCATCTGAATCTGTCCTGTTTTCATGTATATAAGTATGGTCCGATGGTGGGGCATTCTCATTTACAAGTACTCATAGAGAGCAAGTTTCAACTCTGCTCAGAAATAGTCTCCCAATGCGTCCAGGCCTTTCTCCAGTGCTGGGCAGGGGAAAAAGTGGTAGGAAGTAGTTTTAAAGACTTTGAACATTTTGCAGGAGGGGGGAGGGATGACCTGATCAAGCTTGGAGTACTTGATCAGACTTGGATCGACCGCCCAATGCGTCCGGCAAGGAGGGCATCAGTTGGGGTGGCAGCCGCTGTATTAGCGTACTTGCCTCCGAAAGTAAAGTTGAGGAATAGTGCGGGAGGAGAGCCGGTGGGCGATATATTGCAGGAGCAGTTTGAGGGAGCGCAGGTGGCCAGCGAATGCCCTAGGAGGGCGGATAGACGTGGTGTTTGGACAAAATATCGATTTAAAAGTATCGGGAGGCAGAAATATTGGAAAATAAATATTGTGATACACAAATGTCATGATGCACAAATATCGTTGTCAAGAATATCGTTTTTTTTAGGTAAGTAACATTGCTTTAAAGAATATCGATGTTGTAATATCATTTTCAATAATAAAGTGGTTAAAATATCGTTTTTTAATTATTTTGAGTGTGTTTTAGTTGAAAATTTTATGTATTACTAATGTTTTAAAGGTTAATTTTTTTAAATATAGCTTATAGTTTTATGTGATTTAGAATTTTTTATAGTAATGTATGGTGTTGTAGCGAGTTGCTGGTTTATAGGGGAATAGAGTGGGAAGTTAATTAGTTAATAATAATTATGTATTGTTTAATAAATTATGCAATATTGATTTATTTTCATTATGTTATTTGTAGACTGTTAGTTTTCTAGGAGTATATGGTGAGAAGTTTATTAAGTAATAATTAACAATTAATTATTAATTGTTCATTGATTATTTAATTGAATTTAAATACGTAAATTATTAAATACTTTTTTTTTAAGTAATGTTTAAGGCGTGGGCTGCTAGGTTTGTAGGGGCATAGGGAGGGAAGTTAATTAGGTTGTAAGTAAATAACAACGATTTATAAATTGTTTATGTAACTTGATTAATTTTTTTATTACACGTAAATATATATTTATGTTAATTAATAATTTTTATATTGAGTTTAATTGTTTTCTACATTCATGGTGTTACTTACATATGTAATGTGTTTGAAGTGAAGTACTTTCCCTACTCTCATATAGATTGCTGTCGGAATAGTAAAATGAACCTGTTTGCAAATTGACAATTTCCCTACCTGTCGCCCCAAAAGGCGAAAGGTATATAGGTACTACAGCCATTAGGCGAATACAGAGTTGGAGGCATGAAGATTTTCTTTTGTTTACACAAGACTACTATTGTAAAGATGTACACATATGAAGAATACCATCTTACTAGTGTCTTATTATTATTATTATTTTAACATGAAGACAATGTACATTCTAGGAAAGATTTGAGTTTTCTTTTCCAATTATGTCATTTGTAGTCTGTACGTATTTCGGTGGAACTACGAAGCATTATGCATTACCATGTATGTAAGACGCTACATTACAAAATGGATGCCACAGTAACCGCGCTACTTAGTGGATGTAGCAGAGATATTTGTCCTTTACCTATGTTGTTTGTGACTTTAAAGGGAGTGGTTTTACAAACTACCCAGTGTCTGAACAAGGGGACTGTGTTCCCCGAAACGCGTAACTGGAATAAAATCTAAGCTCGCAAACTGATCCCCTGAGAGAGCGTTTTACTTAGTTTTTGCTGAAAATTTATTTATATATGTGTGTGTGTTTATATAAGTATATTTATTTATATATATAATATTAAATGTTAGTGGAATATATTTAATTTACAATACATTAAAATTATTTACTACTTGAAACTCTATTTATATTTTTAAAAAGCTAGATATTTTGATCTATTTTTGATGATATTATTGTCAACGATATTTTTGGCACAATATTTTTGTACTTACCATTATAAGTATAGGATCATGATATTGATCCAGCGCGAGGCCAACTCCTAATCAGGGATCAATACTCAATATATCACAATATAATGGCCCATACACATTCACCCAAATCCCTGATGCGCTGGGGTCAATTTATATGTTCAATTCATCTCCTTCTAAAATCCATGTATGACATTTCCAAAATACTTATCTAACTTATACATCAACTTTCCTTCTATTTGGTCGATGAACCAATTAGTTGAATAGTTGCTGGTAATGATACTACTATCTAACTAACTATTCAATCAGCTAAATAATCACAGACTCTCAGTGAAGTTAATAAAGCTTTATCTCAAATTAAATGATAAAAATGCTCAATGCATACGGTCACAAGCGCAAACAATGAACTCACAAAGGGGAAGAAAAACATTAGCAATTTCAGATAGAGACAAACTCATCAATTAAATAATGACATTGTGCATGAAGGAGTGGATAGATTAAGAGACAAAAGTTTCAGCAAAATCAAAAGCGAAACAAAATACATCTAACGGAGTGGATAGATGAAGAGACAAAAGTTTCAGAGACAAAATACATTTGCAGGTAATTTTACAAGACGAGTCAGAATAATACAAACCCAAAGGATCTGTAGAAAACCACCCCTTTGGCCAAAGTGATGGTGGGGGTCCCCTGAAATAAAGTCAGGGAACAAAGATTACAGGGAGAGGAACGGGACAGGACAGGAACAGCTAGGCCTCTCTGCAAACCGACGGACAGCAACGCATCTCCCCTCTCTCTCTCTCTCTCTGTAGCCAGCCTAACCTAACCAGACCCCCAAAGGCACCCCAGTTATACCCTGAAACCTACATGTCCGTCCCACATCAGTTGAAACATTTCACGAAACTAGACAGATGATTGGAGAGTTAAGACGTGGTCTGTCACACCACTGTGACTTCATTCAAAGTTTGGGCTTAATCATTGTTCTATACCCATTTCCATGATTTCATAATTGTTCCGTTTACACGATTTAATTCATGTTACAATTGCACATAATTTTAAGCAATGTCCGCGGAAGGAGTCTTTTTGTCCCACGGTCAGTCACATCCCTTGGCAGGCGATCATCACATTGGCCTTCAACCCCTGCGCTTCTTCTGCTGTGCTCAGCGCTTCAGTGTGCCTTTGACAGATAATTTTCACTCGTTTATCCTGCCCCTCCTTTATCCGGCTAAGTTAAGGGAAAATGGCGTCTCATCCAGCTCACTATAGCGAATGGAAAATGAACATTCATTAATTATATGATAATGTAGTTTTCACTGTTTACCACCCACTTTTGCACTATTCCCTGTTAGCGTTTTTCCTAGCATAGCTTTATGCAAAAGCGGTATTATTTATAATTTCAAAGCAAGCTGCAACATGCAAACTACGAAATGCACATGCGGCCTAGTCATGCATTTTTTCTCCTTTCTTTCAAAGTAAGGTAAATACGGTTTTAGTTCTTTTATATAATATTTCACGTTAGTGCACACATGCGCAAAGCTATTTCCCTCGTGTTTATGTAAGGTGCACGTTAGTTTTCTATTACTACTTACTGTTAGTACGTATTATGGGGGTATTTATTCAAGCAGGTTTCTTTGCTTGAAATCCTGCTCCACCAATCCCCCTCTGATGGCTTTCAGGAGCCATCATAAAATACCTACCATACCAAGTGCCATCTTCTTTTATCTAAAACTCTGTATTCTTCTCTCTTTTTATGGCACTTTCATCTATATCTTTCATCATATTATAGTATTCTTCTAGCTCTATTTCCTCTCTTTTTCTATTTCTCGCTCTTCGTTTATTCTCTCCATCTGTCACTTTCTTTTTAACACTCTTACACTTACAACATTTGTATGTTGTTATTATCATTAAGGCTACTACAGCTACTAAAATAATTGGCATTAATATTTTTCATAATAAGCTACTTCCAAAAGTAGAAAACCATTTACCTACAGAGGAGAAACTCTTACCAAGTCTTTCCCAAACACCATCAACCTCCAGTTGGGTCAAATCTTCATGTAATTTCGTAATATTCTTTATATATCCCTCAATTCCTTTACTTTTGTCAGGGATGTAGGTACAGCAGTGTTGGATTCTCAACATGCCACAGACTCCACCCTCTTTTGACAATAAGATATCAAGGGCAAGTCGATCTTGCAAAACCCTTGATCTGATTGCAACCATTTCTGTGTCAATCATTAAGAAACCACCAGCAGTATCTGTTGATAAACGATCAACCACTGTGGATAACTTCTGAATTTTGTGCGAATTTAGAACGACTCCAACTGAGGGTATCAGTGCACCAAAAATATCACCTACTATTTCTGAGAAACTTGCTCTTTTGTTACGTGTTAGTCCTTGTTTTACTTCATTTAGTCTGTGGTTATTTCGGTCCATGTGGTAGACCTTTGGAAAGATGATAGCAAAATAACAACTACCATACTAATGTGCAGGCAACCTGTAATAGGCTTTCTTACCACACACATAATAGACTCCCGGAAACACAGGATCAGTTCCACCCTTCAATCCCCAACCTCCAGTAATTTGGAAAGTATGCACACATTCACTAGTACCGATGAAATAATTGTTATAGTTAGTTTTCATTCTAAGCAAACATATTTTTCCCTTCTGATTCCAGTCCAGGGACATTGCAGCGTATGTCTCGCCTTTCTCATAATTTCCTTCCCTGAAAGCCCATGGTGGTAACTGTGACTTCTGTTCAGCAGGTTTTCTTTGGAAACTTTCCCTTCTACTTTCTACCATTTCTATAAATACTTTTTCTTCAACCTGCAAACTACATGTTAAATTGTTTTTATAGGCATATTCTATATCAAAAGTTTTAGTAATATGGAAAAACTCTCTTATATAATGTGCATTTTTACTACTTAAAACCTTATTCAACTCCTTTATAATGGGTATTTCTGAAAACACTAAATCTATATTAGAATAATGATACTCGAGTTTCCCCGTTACATAAAACAGGCTCGTTAGGACACTACAAGACACTCCATATGTTAAAGGTAGGTGATGATACTTCACCCCCTCTGAGACAGACGGAGGTAATTGCATGCACACATAACAATCACTCACATTCATTGTGTCAATGTATTCATACAACAATTTAGTAAACACATTTAACGAGAAATCACTAATTGATTTATCATGATGGAGAATGCTTCTATCCATTTGATTTATTTTAGTATTAGGTGTTCCTTTAGTAACATAATTCACTCTTTCACTTGTTACATCATTAGTATTATTTCCATTATTAGTTACCATTAGAATCGGTACAAGGACAGTTAGTAATAACCACATGAATGTTAATAACAAGACACTACGGGGCATATTTACAAGCCCCTTGCGCCACTTTTGCGCCGCCGTTGCGTCACGCATGTGACGCAGCGGCGACGCAAACCATGCGCCGCGTTGCGCTATATTTACAACGTGACGCATCTAGGGAGATGCGTCACGTAGTAAACCCCTGCGCCACATGAAACCTGCGTCAGGTTTCATGTGGGCGTACCGGCGCGGGGGGGGGCGTTCCGGCGCAGGAACGCCTCGGAAAAGTGACGTAGTGAAATCTACAAGATTTCACGCAGTCACTTTTCCGACGCTGGTGCGTCAAATCCTTACGCCTGCTTCAAGCAGGCGTAAGTATTGACGCACCATGTTAGGGATAGGGAAGGTTGGAACAGTGTGGGAGTTGCGTCGCGCTTGCGACACAACTTCAGCACTGCGCCAACCTTCCGCCGGCAGATGCGTCACGCATCTGCTTATCCTTGCGCCACGATGCGCCGCATTGTAAATGCGGCGCATCGGACGTGGCGCAAGGGTAAACTTGCGTGACGCATTTTCCCTGGCGCATCCCTGCTGATATGCAGGGATGCGCCAGGGAACGTAAATATGCCCCCCCATAAGCAAGCTTTAATACATCTACGTTTTAGACTAGATTTTGGATGTTCAGTCACCTTTTCTTCAGCCATTTTGTATTCTACCAAAAATATATAAAAATCTATCTAAATCTATAAGCACTAAAACTTACTAAAAATTAAAATTAAAAAATTCTGGAAAAATAGTGTAATCCCACACTTCAGACTTTCTTCTTTACCCCTTTCTTTTCTTTTTTCTTTTCTTTAGGTCTTCAGAATTCTTCACTTTTTCTTTCACTGACAATGTTGCACCTTAGTGTTTGTAACAGTTCTTTTAAGGTGGTCTCAATTTGCTTTCATCAACATGCTCAGTGTCAGAATTGTCTTTTTCTTCACTTGGATCTGAGCTTTCAATTTCTTCCAAGATGACGTAAGTCCATTCTGGTGCTGTGTATTTTCTGCTTGGAATTCTTACTCTTCTTGTTTTTCGTACTAATTCTTCTCCTGACTCTTCTTGTTCTGTTTGACTTGAGACCTCATTACTTTGCTCTGGTCTTTTCTTTAACTTTCTCCTTACAAGAGTGTATTTTAGTCTTTTCACTCCACCTGGCCAATTGTCACCTTTTCGTGGTTTCTTGGTTTGAACTACCCTTTCACCTTCTCCATCTGGTTCACAGGTTCTTTTGTTTGGCCTTTCTTCTAGTTGTTCTTCTTCTTTTGGATTTTCAGTAACTTCTGTTTCTGCTGATTCAACAGCAATTTCACTTTCTCTTGGTTTAACCATGAACCCACTTTCTTCAGGTTCATCAACAGTCTCACCTTCCTCTGGTTCAACAGCAGTCTCACGAGACCCAGTAGCTGGTGCCCACTTTACTTGACGTGTGCTTGGCTGTTCGTCATCAGTTTGTTCTTCAGAATCTGTTATTCTAGTTTATTCAGCTTCACACACTTCAACCTCTGGTCTTCGACTTTGGTTTACCAGTTGCTGCTCTTCTTGTCTTTCAAGTGGACTTGGGACTCATCTGGTGTGGCTTGCGTGAATCCAGTTTGGCAGACCACCACACTTCACTGCCGTCGTCGTCACCAGAATTATTTGATACGGACCATTCCACCGGGGTTCTAAACACGATTTCCTCACGTGTTTCTTGATGAGAACCCACTCACCAGGTCTCAGATCATGAGCTTGATTCGGCTGTGTTGTTGTGGCCTCTTCTCCAACCTGGCGAGACACAGAACACACCAGATCAGCCAATCCTCTGCAATAATCAAGCACCAGATCATCAGATATATTCATCAGTTTGTTCGCTGGTATGTATGCTTGTCTCATTGCTCTTCCCATTAGGATTTCGTCAGGACTCAAACCCGTCTTTTTGTCAGGAAAGCTTCTAAGACTCATCAATACAAGGGGTAAAGCATCAGGCCATTTCAGTGTTGTGGATGCACACACCTTTCCTAACCTAGATTTTATTGTGCCGTTTATCTGCTCAACCACTCCAGATGCTTCAGGTCGATAGGCACAATGCAGCTTCTGTTCAATTTGCAATGCTGCACAAATCATCCGAATTATCTCATTGTTAAAGTGAGTTCCTCTATCTGTTTCTTTTTTTTTTTTTTCTTTTTTTTTTATTAATTTCATCATGAAGAAAATACAGCTGAAGAATAAAATCACAATGTTTATAGTACAATAAATATGAGTCTATAAATAGCTAATAAAGGCCATTATCAGCAAGACCATAACAAAAAGCCCAAAGCAGCATAGAATCAAAATACAGGCAATAAATAGTTTTAAAGAGCTAAGACATTACGTTTGAGACAGAGCTATATACAATAAAAAGGATAAAAGGCAACCACACCGGCAAAAAATTTCATAGCCATACATTTCATTCTTCCTGGATAAATGGAGTGATCCAATCTGTGAGCGGGCCCCAGATCTTTTCCCTTTTATCCTGCCCTTTCTCCCTCTACGCTCGTAAAGTGCTTTTTCTAAATTATAAATATGCAAAAACGGCTTTTCCACTGTTGAAAAGTAGGAGGTTGCGGGCTTAACCAGGCAGAGGCGACACAGAGTCTTAAAACTGCCATCGCAATAAAAATCAGCTCTTCTCCCTTTTTCCCTATTGTTTCGTCTACCCCCAATAACATCAGAAGTGGTGTCAAAGGAACCTCCTCTTTTAAAACAAACTGCAAAAAGCCCGCTATTTCTTGTCCGAGTGACTCAATGCCTGGGCAGGTAGAGAAGATGTGTATTATATCCACAGCATATGCCTTACACCTAAAACAGTGAGTTCCTTCCACACCTCCCCATTTCGCGATCTTTGCAGGGTTGATATATAGATCAAACAGAGTCTTGAAATGTTGTGATTTCAAATTAGCTGCACACAGTAAAGAGTACCCCAATTCAACTGATTTAAGGAAGCGGGAGTCCAAAACCCCCAATTTATCCTGCCATCTTTGCCTGTGCTTGTCTAGATCATCTGGCAGCCCCTCCAACAGGCAGCTATAAAGTTGTGAGATTGAGGACCCCGATCTGCGAGTCAGCAATTCGATTAATGCCACCTGCCCGAAACCTGCAGCCCCGCCCGCTTTATTCAGAAGGAAATCCCTTAGCTGCAGATATTTAAAAAAGTCTCGAGATCCTATACTAAACCTTTCCCGAATTATATCGAAGGAAGCTATGTGATCACCTTCTAAAAAATCCGCAATCCTGAAAAAACCATTCCTGCCCCATCTTACCATACACTCATCTTGTAGGACAATTGGGAGCTGATCATTCCCGATAAGGGGGGTATACCTATTAAACCTGCCCACTCCGGCTTTTTTCCTTATACCAGCCCAGTTACGAAAGGCAGCGATTAAAACCTTAAAGCGGGTTTTTTTTAAATAGCTGGCTTCATAAAATTTTAATAAGCAGCCATTAGCCCGAGTATTAATCAAGATTTCAAATATTGAGGGGACATAGCTAGGATCTTCTCTCTCCCTGGCCTTGACTCCAAAAAGAGGCCCATAATATTGCAGAGCTGCAGACAAATAATATAGCTTAAAATGTGGGAGCCCCCAGCCCCCTCTCTCCCTGGGGAGGGATAGAAATGCATTAGCTCTCCTTGTTCTGCCATACGACCAGATAAATCTCGCTACCTCCCTCTCAATTAAGCGAAACCAAAAATTATGTATCTCCAGAGGGATTGTGCGGAAGATGTACAACAACTTTGGGAGGACAATCAGTATGATAATATTACACCTCCCCATTATTGACAACTTCAGGTTGTCCCAACGCTGAAGGTCATTTTTAATTTTCCCCAATATGGGAGTCATATTTAACTCTACAATATCCTCGACCTTAGCTGTAATACAGACCCCTAAATAAACCGCTTTCTCAACAATACGAATATCCGAAGCTGTGGCAAAACTATTTATCAGGATCTGAGTCTTAGCTCTGTTTAGCGAGAAGCCTGAATAGATCCCGAAATCTTCCGCTATGCTTTCTACGGCTCGCATTGCTCCATCGGGGTCAGAAGTAATTATAGCCACATCGTCGGCATACGCCAGGAGCTTAGTATGCCAGCCGTGTAAGCTTACCGGAATTATGTGTGGCGAGGCTTCCAGCCGTCTAAGAAAGGGGTCTATATATAATGCGAACAGCAAGGGGGAGGACGGGCAGCCCTGCCTGGTCCCCCTGCTGATTGAAAAGGCCTCTGTTTCCTCCCCCATTATTCTTAGTCGTGCAATGGGATTTATGTACAAGACCCGTAATGCATTAATGAACCCCCCAGGCCGTTGGACTCCAAGACCTTCCATAAATAGTCCCATGCCACACTATCAAACGCCTTCTCGGCGTCCAAGAAGGCAGCCCCCATAGGCTTGGCAAGGACTTCAGTAGCATCGAAGAGTGAAATTACCCTTCTAACGTGGTCTTCAGTCCCCCTTCCCTGTATAAAACCATGCTGCCAAACTGAAATTAATTGATGCATCACGGAATTCAGCCTGGTGGCTAAAATCTTTGAATATAGTTTGGCATCGCTATTAAGCAGCGTAATGGGCCTGTATGAGCCCAAACTAATAGGATCTTTACCCTTCTTTAAGAAAATCATAATGTTGGCTGTGCCCCAAGAGCCAGGTGGTAGAGCTCCCTCCCTGATCTCCTTGAATAAACCAAGCAAAGCGGGACAAGTCTCTCTAAAAAAGATCTTATAAAACTCTATAGGGATGCAATCAGTGCCCGTAGCCTTACCCGCAGGTAGGGCTTGGATTGCGCAATGTAGCTCCTCTTGAGAGATAGCCCGCCCCAGTTGTATACCCTCCTCTTGGGATATCTTTCCACTCTGTAGAAATTCCGATGCGACGTCTCCCGGAAGAGTAGCAGAGGGAGAGGTACTGTATAAATCCTCATAAAACTCCCTAAAGGCCTCTCTGTTATCCCCCGGGTCTGTAACTACCATCCCTCTCATATTCTTAACCCGTTCGATGTGTCCGGACGCGGCCTGTTGCCTAGTCCTTACTGCCAATAAACGACCGACATTCTCACTGAATTCATAGCAGTCTTGCCGTTTGGCCAAGTACAGCCCTGCTGTCTTTTCCGCATTGAAGTCGGACATACAGGCTTTGATAACCGTGATAGAATTCAGAGTTGCGGAAAGATCTTCTCCCTTAGCCACCTTGCGTATCAGTTCTGTTTCCAGACCGGCAAGTTTCTGATAAAATAATTTAATCTGGGCAGCCCCTTTTTTCTGCTTGGTCAGGCTATTTGCAGTGTCTCCCCTCTTGTTGCTGCCTTGAACGCATCCCACATCATCCCCGGAGGGGCACTACCGATATTGTTCTAAAAAAACTCTCTGATCCAGCACCTCATATGTTCAACATATTCATTGTCTGATAAGAGCACCCTCTCAAATGTCCAGCCTGTGCGCAGCTTTCGAATCCCACTACATAGTATCTCCAGAACAATTGGGTTGTGGTCAGACATTACTCTGGGAAAGAGCTCCACCCTAGCCTTCCGCAAGAGAGATGGGGAGACTAAGAAATAATCAAGCCGGTCAAACTTACTATGAGGGGCCGAGTAATAAGTATAGCCAGGGTCATCGGGTTTTAGTTTAGCCCATGCATCTACCAAGCCCATGTTTTTTAATAAATTATTAAAAGCCCTCATAGAATGCGGTTTATGCCCTTTACTAGATACTCCTGTATCACCTGGGGTTCCTCTGGAGCCGTTGATGTTTAAATCTCCACAAACCACATATGGTGCCGGCCAGGAAGGTAGTTCGTTAGCTAGATAATGCAGTAAACCCGGATCATCTGTCACTGGAGCATATGCTGAACACAATGTAAAAGAATCTGCCCCATTCTTGCATTCCATTATAACCCATCTGCCAAGCTTGTCCACCATCTTTTTTCCCAGGGTAAAAGAGCTATTTTTCGCAAGGATAGCGACCCCCTTGGTCCTAACATCTTGTGAAGTATATGCTAGGACCTTCAGCCCTAAGGATCTATATAGATCACAATCTTTCCATGCAATGTGAGTTTCCTGAAGGCAATATCGATCGGCCTTGAGGACTTTGAGATCTTCCTGAACCCTTCTCCTTTTAGCACTGTCGTTGAGCCCACAGATATTTATAGTGGCGATTCGTATTTTAGCCATTATACCTTTAAAAAAAAATAATAATTCCAAGCTGTAACACCTCATTTCTTTATCTAAAATATTACATTGCCTGTCCGATCCGCTAATCCGGACATCCATCAAGAATAGTCCCTGGTCTTTGATACCTTCCAGAAAAACACAAAAATCCATAAAGATACACTTCAGCTGTTGTTCACCCTTTGCCATTTTAACCTGTGCCCCCCCTTGCCACCCACCGCCCCCACCCCAACCTTCCCCTCCACCCACCCCCTCCCTGCCCTCCCTTTGAAAGCAGCCAGACCCATAGGGTCCGAGTGATGGAGGTAGCAAGAACACCACAACCCCCCAGGCCCCCGTGCACCCCTCTGCTCTTTAAACCAAAAGTCGTCCCTGAGGCCCCTTAGAAAAAGAGAAGGCCCAATCTAGTTCTCATCTAGTACTTATTTCCCACTGACTTGTTCCAGGTACTCTTTTGCCTGGATTTCAGAGGTAAAAAACTTAAAGGACCCTCTAACAATAGTCTTCAATCTAGCCGGAGCCAGCAAGAATGCCTCAAAGCCTGCATCTTGGTAAGGTTTGATCATTTGTCTCAGCCGCCATCTACGTTCCACCATGATGGGGCAGAAATCGGGGCGAACAAAGAAGGAAGAGTCCTTGTACTGTCTTCTAGCTTCGGGACGAGCTTTTTCAAAAATGGCCTGTCTGAGCAGGTAATTACCAAAAAAAACTAAAATAGCCCTCGGCTGGTTAGAGTCTCTGCCAGAGGATCTGCGGAGGACAGCTGGGAACCGGTGTACCCGCTGAATTTCTCGGTCCCAATCCCAGCCCCCTAGCTCCGGGAAAGCTTCCTTAAGTAAGTCCAACATAAAAGCACGAATGTCCTCCCCCTCAAGTCCTTCCTTGATCCCAAGAAAGCGGAGGTTGTTCCTCCTCTGGCGGTTCTCCATATCTTGAAGCTTCCACATTGCATCTTTTAATTGAGCTTCATGGGATGTAGAGCCTTCCCTTACCACCGACAGTTCTCTTTCAACAGCTTCGGTTCTTTCTTCAATGCCGTTCATCCGTTCCCCAATCTCTGCGCAGGCTTTGCCGACTTTCCGAACTGCGCCTTCCAGCTTCTTTGTAGCTTGTCTAGCTTTCTTGCCATCCGCCCTGGTCTCTGCACGATGTTCTTTAATTGATTCAAGAATCATACTTAGCGCTGAGTTCATATCAGCTGTCTCTTTATGTTGCTCCTTCGAGGGACCTGCAACCTGACCCAGCGCCAATTCTGTAGGACCAGTAATCCTTGTATGAGAGTAGTCCCATTTTAGACCGGTGCCGGTGATCCGCCTTCCCTGTTTTTTTGCATTTCAGCGGACCCCTTGTGTCCCTTAGAACTCCTTCGTTGTTTTGGGCGTTTTAGGGCAGTCTCTGGTGCCTCAAGAGTGCTAGAATCCGAGGACAAGATGCTATCCCCGCTTTCAATTTGGTCGGAGTCAGAGAGACCTTATATTGATTCCTCGGCAAGTGAAAAAAACTTGTCTGTGTTATCCGATATGATGTCGTCTGCCGCTGAAACATCTAAGGTTCTAATATGTGCTGGACCCCCAGAAGCATCTTCTTGTATAGTGACAGATATGCCAGATGAAGGGTCAGATATAGTACGAGAGCCGTTCACACTGGGATCCTGCGCCATCACGCTTGATGTACTGACCCCATCTTCTTCCAAAGCTCCGGGCTGTATCGTCAAGCCCTCCCACGAGGAATCACCTCGAAGGTCACTAAGAGGCTGAGCCTGAGATTCTAGGTCCGTGTTCTCCATGTGGCCGGGAGTACATAAATTTTGTATATCTTCCTTCGTTTTGAAGAAGCTCGTAATAGTTGATTGGGGCGGTGCAGAATTTGGGGCGAAATCATCCCCATCCGGGGTTGTCCCTCCTTCTTCCATCAACTTTGGAGCAGTTGTTTTCCGTCCCCCAGTTTGTAGGCGTTCGATCGGGGCCTTCTGTTTCCCCACTCCTCCACTATCTGCTTGTTTCTTTAGACTATGCGGCTCGTTAGGCTTAACACCCTGGCTACGTGAGGGCTCCGGTTTAGAGCCCTGGGGTTGCGCAGGATTTCTTCCCACCACTTCTTTTCCAGCTCTCGAGGACTTTGGGGGCATATTTTCAGGTTCCTCTGTGCGTCTAGAGCCAAGCACTGTTCTTTGAGCCCTCTCCAACCTCTCCAATAGTTTGCGGCCAAATACTAAAGCAGATTCCAGCCAAAACTTCCAGGTAACGTGAAGTGACAGAGGTCTGGCAGCCAGAGGGTTAAGCCTCCAGCTTGCAGTAGCAGCCGGCTCACAGCCCGGCCCCGGCCCCGCCTCTGTCCTCCCTCGCCTGGGAATTCCACCCGCCGCTTCGTTAGGTGTCCTGATGCCCATCTGGAGCTCCGCGGCCGCTCGAGAAACGCAATCCATCCGCCGGACCCAGGCCCGTGACGGCAGCCGCTGCGAGCAAGAGGTGAGCTGTGTCTTTCTGTAGAGGGTTAGTCTAGGGGCATACTCAGGGCTGGGGAAGGGGAGCTACCGTGGCGTACTACGCTGCCGCCGCCATCTTGCTTTCCATGTCGTCCAACAATTTAGTTTCCAACTAAGGTTGTCATTTAGCTCCTCTATCTGTTTCTAAGGTGACTGGAAATCCAAACCTGGGTATCAATTCTCTTAGGAGCAACTTTGCGACAGTTAGGCTGTCATTTCTTCTAGCTGGATAGGCTTCCAGCCAGTGAGAGAACAAGCAGACAACAACCAAAACATATTTCAGCCCGTTGCAAGGGGGTAATTCAATAAAATCCAACTGAAGTCGAGTGAATGAACCTGCTGCTTTCCCAATTCGACCCCAACTAACAACTATCTTTCTGCCTGGATTCTGCTGCTGGCAGATGACACACCTCTGGCAAAGGCTCTCTGCAATGACCCTGAACTTTGGGTTATATCATGATTGCTTGAAGAGTCTGATCATTGCATCTCTTCCAACATGCGCAATTCCATGGTACACCCTGGCCATATGAGATAGTAAACTGTCTGGCATGACTAGTCTTTCATCTATATAGACCCAAACTTCGTCTTCTCCTCTCTTCCTGCAACCTGAATTTTTCCAAATTTCCTTTTCCTCATCACTTGCTTCTTCCTGCAGCTGCCTGATCTCATCCCAGGTTTCATATGTAGATGTGAACATAAGATGGCAATTGGTATTTTCCTTTTCAATCCCTCTCTTTAAAGCCATTAAATTTTGTGCACAGAAACACGCTACTTGATCGGCGTATCTGTTGCCCTTCGTCACATAATCATCTCCTAATTTATGTGCGGCACATTTGACCACTGCAATTCTTTTGGGCATTTGTAAAGCATCCAATCATTCTTTTACAGTTTTGCTGTTCCTAATGGGGGAACCTGAAGAAGTCAGAAATCCCCTCTGCATCCATAGCTGTCCAAAATCATGGACAACCCCGAACCCATACTGACTATCAGTAAATATGGTTACCCTCAGGCTTTTAGCAATTTTGCACGCTCTAATCAGAGCTATCAATTCAGCAATTGGGGCAGAATTTACCCCCTTTAGAAAAGGATGCTTCTAAAACTCCCGCTATGGTGCAAACAGCATAGGCAGTACATAATTTACCTGTCTCATTCCTCAGACAAGACCCATCAACAAACATTTCACAATCTGATTCCTCTAATGGGATGTCTTCTATGTCTGGCCTAGGTTTGGTGCACAGTTCTGTCACATCCAGACAATCATGATCCGCTTCTTCTCTCACCTCCTCACAACAGGAATTCAGAAATAAAGTTGCCGGCTTTACACTTGTGCACCTCACCTCAGTCACATTTTCAGCACCCAAGATCATTGTTTCCTACTTAGTCAGCCGACTAGAGCTCATGTACTGTGTCCGGGTGCGTGTTAGAAGGATTTCAACTGAATGCGGCACATACACCTTGACTGGATATCCCATCACAATCGCTTCACTCTGTTCCAGACTCACACAAGTGGCGGCTACTGCTTTTAAACAGCCTGGTAACGCTGCAGCCACTGAATCCAAAGTAGCAGAAAAATATGCTACTGGACGTCATGCCATTCCATGTTTCTGAGTTAGGACTGAAAGTGCACATCCATCCCTTTCACAACAGTATAACGCAAAATCCTTTGCATAATCTGGCATTCCCAATGCAGGTGCTCGACAAAGACTGTTTCTCAATTTTGTAAAAGTTTCCATACTTTCATCATCCAGCACAATCGGATCTTTCACATCTTTCCGTGTCAACCTCTGTAGAGGTTTTGCAATCAGTGAGAAACCACTGGTCCATTGCCTACAGTATCCAAACATTCCCAAAAACATTCGTACTTCTTACTGAATTTTAGGGGGATTCATCTGTTTGATCACATTAATTCTTTCTGGTGTCACCTTTCTGATTCCCTTTTCTATTTTGTGTCCTAGGTACTGGACCTCTTGTTTACAGAATTGCAATTTTGCTGGTGACACTTTGTGTCCTCCTTCTGCCAAATGGTTCAATAAGGCAACTGTATCTGTCACACATGCCTCTTGTATCTTTGATGCCACTAACAGGTCATCAATATATTGAACCAAAACTGAATTTCCTGGCATGACTAAAGTCTCCAGACATTTTTTCAAGATCTGATTAAAGATTGAGGGACTTTCTGTGTACCCTTGAGGAACTCGGCACCATGCCAAAACACGGTCTCTGAACCGGAACGCAAAAAGATACTGGCTTTCCGTATGTAAAGGATTAAAGAAAAATGCTTGGCACAAATCAATCACTGTGTACCATTCAGCATCACAGGGAATTTGATAAAGGATTACTGCTGGATTTGGCACTACTGGACAACAGGGTACTACAATTTTATTTATTTTTCATAAATCCTGCACTATTCTGTATTTCCCATTAGGCTTTTTGATGCCTATAATAGGCAAATTACAAGGACTGCTCAGTATTTCTTTCAGGATTCCCTGTTCAATCATTTGATCTATCAAAGGTGTGACTCCTGCAATTACTTCTGGACTCATTTTGTATTGGGGTGTGTTTGGATATACAGCACCCTCTTTCACTGTTACCTGAATCGGATCTACATTTGTCATTAGGCCAATTTATTTTCCTGAAAAATCCCACACATCCGATCTGACTGCACTTTTTAACTCTTCAGGCAAGTTCTCTTCTGTGAGAAGTGAAAACAACTCATCCACTTCTGTCCCTTGCTTCGCTAGCATCATTTTAAATTCGACATCCTCATCAGGTGTCTGTAATGCAATACCATCTGGCATCCAATAGATGGTGCAGTTCATCTTGCATAATAAATCTCTACCTAAGAGATTTATGGACTCGAGTCACATACCACAAACCGATGCATGTCTTTGAAGTTTCCAATATGAACTTCTGTTGGATTTGTGACTGGGGTTCTAATATGTTTACTCTTGACTCCTACAACTTGGATAGTTTCTCCCGAGAGGGGTAGGTTTGGAATTTCTGCTGCTCTCACAGTAGAACGGGTTGCACCAGTGTTCACTAAGAATGTAATATCATTCCCTTTCACCTTTCTGTCAACAAATGGACCTGACTGATCTACCGCCAAAGATGCGCCAAGTACCCACTCTTCTTCCCCCCTCAGGCACCGTCATTGAGATGAGTCTGAATCATTCTCATTGCACTGCAACCAATATTGCGGAACCATTTGCACACTTTGATTCTTACCACTTTGGTCACCTTTGTGAAATCCAGTATTTGCACCGTACCTCTGCACTTGACCATTCACATTGTTTGGCATGGGAGCTTGTGGCACCTGTAACTGTGGAGTAACTATCTGCTGCTGCTGCTGATTTACACCCACCTCATTCTGCATCTGTGGAATTAAATTTTGATTTGCCCCATTATTCTTTTTAGCAGATCTACACTCATTCTTCCAATGTCCATGCTTTCCGTACACAGGACAAGGAAATTTCTTCATAGCTTCCTCTCTACTCATTTTACCTCTTCCTCTACCCCCACTGGGTATTTGACTAATTTGATTTTGACCATTCATCTGGTAACCAGCTTGAGGACTATTATTTGCCTCTTGCTGCTCTGCCACTTTCACTTGTGCCCACATCATTTTCTCTTTTAACTTTTTATGTCTCGATTCAATGTCATCACTACAATACTTTGCATACCTCAGAATTTCATCTATTGTTTTGCTCTGCCAGCAAATCAAATTTTGCTGAATCATATTACTAATTTCCGGTTTTAATCCAAACACGAAACGATATACGAAATGTCCCATATCCTTGTCTCCAATATTCTCAAACCCACTATACTGTTTAAATACCTGCGACAACCTTTCATCGTATGCATGGACTGACTCTTTTGGTACTTGGGTCTTCCTGTCTATTTTAACCCAATCTGTTTCTTTAGGGGAAATTTTCCCTTTTAAGAAAGTGACTACCTGATTATACTTTTTCATCACCTCATCGGATGGTGCACCTGTTTTAGGGTCTCTAGGATATTCTTCTTTTGGCCAATCGACAGTGATCTTACATTCCGTCCACAAATCTGCTGGAACAACAATCTCAAACAACCCATCTAAATCCTTTAACAAAACTTTCGAGACTTTCACAAACCTTTCTAGCTGTTTGTACCATTCAACCGGTTTCTCTCTTAATCTGGGGAAATCATTCGTAAAAGACAATATATCCTGCCTTGACCATGGAACATGAACATATCCACCACCTGGAACTTCTCTCATCGGACACGCCCTTTCAACTTGTTCTGTTTCTTTTAACGGAAACATAGACGCTCCTTTACTAGCTGCTTCTTCCTTCTTTTTCACCCATCTATTTTTCCATCGATCTACATCTCCCCATTTCTTCAAAATATTCATCAACTCTTTTATCTGTAATCTTTTTCCAGATGCATTCAAACTTTCTAGATCCTTGTCCCTAAAAGCCAATCTGTATGATTTCTGCAACACCTTCGACTTTTCTATGTCTATTCCATACTCAGTAGCAGCTTCGGATATTTTCTCAGGAAGATTCCTTGCTCTCCAAGTAATGCTTTAACACAAAAACAATAATTCATCATCTCGGTAAGTCCCTAATCTGTCTGGATTTATTGTGCCAATAATCATCTCCTCCAGATCTACTTTCAATTGACTCACATTTATACTCTGTGGTTGCGGTTTCGGCTTCACCATTTCTTTTATCCAATTATTCAGTTCTTCTGGTGAAGGACCTGCTGAACTTCCTGCCATTGGAGTGACGTTTGCCCTATTGTCCTTGAATCTATTTGTACACTTCTTCTAGGGGTTTCTGTTATCATCTCACAAACTGGAAGATCTAACAAAGTATTATTCGTGTCAGTCTGTTCACCTTCATCTGCTACCATCACCATTCCACTCCTGATGCTTGGAACTGATAACGTATGTGCTTTGGTCATATTCTGTTTTTCTCCGTATAATGGGACAACGGGACTAATTGTTACTGGTACCGTTAATGCTTCTGCAGTCATACTTAACTGATTCCTTTTCTGGACCTGCTCTAGTCTTGCCTTATTCAGCAAATTCACTTCATTCTCTCGCACTACCCTAGCTATTTCAGTGACTTGTGGAGTTAATGGGGTTCCCGATTGTGGGGCACTTGGAGTCACCTCCCCTGAATTTTCTTCATACGGCGGAGGTCGTTTGGTCATAATATCCTCTAATATCATCATCATCAGAGTCGTTCGGATCATCCCTTAAACTTGAAATCTCTAAATTTTTCTTTTTCTCCTTACATTTACCTCCTGTCTGATCGTCAGCGACTAAAACTGGATACAATCCTTCCGTTATCAGAGCTCTCCTCCATCTTTTCAACTTATTCTCCCTATTCTCAGAAGGATATCCAAAAATCGAATTTCTGTATCTTCTGTTACTTCTATATTTCTCTCTTTCAAATGCCTCCACATCCCATTCTTCTAATGCTTCGTACTGCGTTAATCTGGGATTTGGCTCTAGTGAATTCATCCGATTTCTCAAATTCTACAAAATCCTCACATTAAACGTACCATACAGTGGGAAAGCCATAACACCATCATCCTTCGTATATTCCACCCAGTTCTCTAACCACATACACGTATGATAGCCTCGCTCCAATATCATATAAGAAGCAGGCGTTCTTGGAGGTGGAATAGGAATTCCCTCTCTAGTCACAATTGGTTTATCCTTTTTAAAGAAATTCTTTATTTTCATAAGCAACTTCATTTTCCTGATTCTTTACGCTAACGTATCTCAATAAAACAAACAAGGAAACCTTTCCGTAATTCTACTTATTCTATTTGTCAGTTCTCGTCCTATACCAGCACGACACACACCAACCATCCAATCAGAGCACCACTACGTAAGCAAAATCTCAACCAATACTAGCGCGACTCACCCTAACTGACCAATCAGAGCTCAGTACACGTCCGCTGCCTGACCAATGCCAGCGCGGCTTTTTATGACGTCAGTATTACTCCTTCTACTGACCCTCCCTTTACAAAATAATACGGCAATATTTTTCTGAGTTTTTTTCTTAATCACAATTCTGTTAGTAACAGCACAAAAATAATGCTACCTTGTCTGCTCCACTAGATAAAGAGATAGTTCTTCACCTTTTTCAAAGAGGATTCTTTACACTGCAGGCAACAATAACAACCAGCGTTATTTTACCTTTCAAACAAGCTCCGGGAGGACCTGGTACTCCTCTAGGGATAAGGCCAAAATTTCACAAGAGGACTTTTTGGTGTGAAAAGAGGTCTTGTTACTCTCCTGGGGATAAGGCTAGAGTTTCGGAAGTGGACCCTTCGCTATTTCATACACTCTATCACATACAAAATTTCCTTAAATATAACACCTACAGCCCTCCGTGGCTTCAGTATTATTACAACAGACAAAGTACTTCTGCAGTGTGATTTCTTTACCACACTCTTCTTCTGCCTATTTCAGGCTAAATTCCATTCCCGGGATTCCTCAGGTATCTCCGTACCTGTACTTCTAGACAACATAGAACAGGACACTAATTTTTTCAAGTTAAAACATATAATCAATAATCATTACCAAACTAATCAATAATTAAACCGTCCTCTGCTACCAGAAAACTGATCCAGCGCAAGGCCAATGCCTAATCAGGGATCAATACTCAATACATCACAATATAATGTCCCATACACATTCACCCAAATCCCTGATGCGCTGGGGTCAATTTATATGTTCAATTCTTCTCCTTCTAAAATCCATGTATGACATTTCCAAAATACTTATCTAACTTATACATCAACTTTCCTTCTATTTGGTCGATGAACCAATTAGTTGAATAGTTGATGGTAATGATACTACTATCTAACTAACTATTCAATCAGCTAAATAATCACAGACTCTCAGTGAAGTTAATAAAGCTTTATCTCAAATTAAATGATAAAAATGCTCAATGCATACGGTCACAAGCGCAAACAAGGAACTCACAAAGGGGAAGAAAAACATTAGCAATTTCTGATAGAGACAAACTCATCAATCAAATAATGACATTGTGCATGAAGGAGTGGATAGATTAAGAGACAAAAGTTTCAGCAAAATCAAAGCGAAACAAAATACATCTAGCGAAGTGGATAGATGAAGAGACAAAAGTTTCAGAGACAAAATACATTTGCAGGTAATTTTGCAAGACGAGTCAGAATAATACAAACCCAAAGGATCTGTAGAACACCACCCCTCTGGCCAAAGTGATGGTGGGGGTCCCCTGAAATAAAGTCAGGGAACAAAGATTACAGGGAGAGGAACGGGACAGGACAGGAACAGTTAGGCCTCTCTGCTAACCGACGGACAGCGACGCATCTCCCCTCTCTCTCTCTCTGTAGCCAGGCTAACCTAACCACACCCCCAAAGGCACCCCAGTTATACCCTAAAACCTACATGTCCATCCCACATCAGTTGAAACATTTCACGAACCTAGACAGATGATTGGAGAGTTTAGGAGGTGGTCTGTCACACCACTGTGACTTCATTCAAAGTTTGGGTTTATTCATTGTTCTATACCCATTCCCATGATTTCATAATTGTTCAGTTTACACGATTTAATTCATGTTACAATTGCACATAATTTTAAGCAATGTCCGCGGAAGGAGTCTTTTTGTCCCACGGTCAGTCACATCCCTTGGCAGGTGATCATCACATTGGCCTTCAACCCCTGCACTTCTTCTGCTGTGCTCAACGCTTCAGTGTGCCTTTGACAGATCAATTTCACTCGTTTATCCTGCCCCTCCTTTACCTGGCTAAGTTAAGGGAAAATGGCGTCTCATCCAGCTCACTATAGCAAATGGAAAATGAACATTCTTTAATTATATGATAATGTAGTTTTCACTGTTTACCACCCACCTTTGCACTATTCCCTGTTAGCGTTTTTCCTAGCATAGCTTTATGCAAAAGCGGTATTATTTATAATTTCAAAGCAAGCTGCAACATGCAAACTACGAAATGCACATGCGGCCTAGTTATGCATTATTTCTCGTTTCTTCAAAGTAAGGTAAATACGGTTTTAGTTCTTTTATATATTATTTCACGTTAGTGCACACATGCGCAAAGCTATTTCCCTCGTGTTTATGTAAGGTGCACGTTAGTTTTCTATTACTACTTACTGTTAGTACATATTATGGGGGTATTCATTCGAGCAGGTTTCTTTGCATGAAATCCTGCACCATCAATATTATGGTAAACAATATTTTTGACACAATATTTTTATCTGCGGTATTGTTTACCACGATATTGTGTCAATGAACCTAGACTGCAATGGGCAGTAGCAGGATGTCTGGTAACGGGTCAACCTTACCTGGAGCAGGCGGTGTTTCAATTGGTCGATCGGGAGCACCCAGTCTGCATGTGGAGAGTGCAGTGGCAACTCTGCACCTCAAGAGGCCACTAATTGGGAGTGCTGGACCGGGCCTGTAACAGACGCGAGTGTTTCAAATTTGTCAAAGGAGGCCCCCTTTTAGCCTAGGAGCTAGCAGAGAGGAAGGACTGCATGTAACACCCCATTGGGCACTGAGAGAGAGGAAGGACTAACATGTCCTGGGAGAAAGATGGCAGATGTTGTTTCTGCCAAGCTCTCGGGGGATACGGACAGAACTGTTCCCGAAAAATTATTTTAAAAATGAGCATGGAGGTATGTCAGAATTAACAGGGACAGCTTTTCCCTACAGGGCAATGGCTGTAGGGAAAATGGGCTGAACAAGCATGGTGGTCTGGGGATGGAGGTAGCGGTCTGGGGATTGGTGGTGATAACAGTAGGAGGATTGGTGTTTTACAGGACTGAGTGTCACAGACAGAGAAGTTACTGGGAGCGAGGATTACAATGACTGGGCAGACGGCTTCAAAGTGGGACCCGATTCTATGGCCAGGTAAGAAGGTTACATAAGGAGTTACAAATGCAGTACTTTCAGTGGGTGTGGGGGGAATGTGGAAGGCGCAGAGTATTTGTGGAAAGGTAAGTATGTTATGGACCAAGAGACAGAGATTGATGGTTTAAAGGGTAATAGATGAGTAAAGTCAGTGAAGGGAGTCAACCAAAAGAAGGAAGTAGTGAGGATGACTGTAAAGATAGAAAGACTGAGCAGGATAAGTTGGAGAGTAAGGAAATTGAGCATAAAAAGTTGCTCTACATGGACAACACATAGTCTTTGGGAGTCACATCTCATGATGACTACGAAGGAGTGAATTTGGAAAGGGGAATATATGGAGGTGTTTAAATAATTACACAGAGAAATCAGGGCAAAAGAGGGGTCAGAAGAGGAGGAGCACAAATTGGCAAGAAGGCCGACAAGACCGGTGACCATTAAAAATTGGACAGCCGCTTTTTGCCAGCATGTACAACCAGAAGTACCCAGAGCAAAATATTGAATTATTCAAGTACATGCACGTGATAGGAAAAGCTCAAATAACATTTGATGGGCTAGCATGGGTTAGATATGACAAGGAGTTCAGCTCAAGACTGTCAGCAGATGCAGAAGAAAAATGGAGGGAATTAGACAGTGATTTATGGCTTCATACTATGGCTCCAAGTAGGCTGGCACCTATGACCTACACAGCCAGTGGGCTGCCTCTGATTTACCGGCCCTGTTAAGGATGCCCCATCCAAGGAGGTGTGGGTAGCACAGGTAGAGTAGGTGGAATATCAAGGGGACATCAGTGTTCATGGTGCAATGATAGTCACTCTGTTACCCACTGTAGAGTGCTGGAGGCACAAGAAGGGGAAAGGAGGGTCAGGTGCCACCACAAGATGGGAGCCAGGGAAGCAGGGAGGCCCCCTTCTGCAGGGGGGAAGGGCCCATACTCCAATTAAGTTGGACAGGCAAAACGTTTGGTTGCAGTATTATGATTGGAAAGTTGATGCGGATTTGCTTTGGCAGGATTTGGTTTTAAGGTGGGTTAAGGTTGTCAAAGGAAAGTGTGGTGGGCTTAGAATTTGCATTTTGTGAAGGCCCTACCATAGGTGGTGTGGGAAAAATTGCGAGAGGTAAAAAAAAACCTTAGAATTATGGGCCCATTCATGCAGTGGCCTTTGCAGAACTTGATTATCTCTCCGATTGGAGCAGTTCCAAAAAATTAACCTGGTGAATACAGGTTGATCCAACATTTTATCATGGCCGGAAGGTTCATCAATCAATGATCACATAGCACATGAGCTGACTAAGGTGTTCTATGTGGAACTTGCATTGGTGCGGAAACCGGAGTCAAGGGCCTTCGTGGGGAAATCTGACATAAAGTCTGCGTTCAGATTAATGTGTGCTCACCCAGAAGATTTTCAGTTTTTGGGCATTCAGTTTCAAGGTTACTTCTTCGTGGATAAAGAATTATCCATTTGCTGCTCCATTCCTTGTGCCCTGTTCGAAAAATTCAGTTTGTTTTTTCAATGGGCCTTTGAAAAATATACTGGCAGGAGGTTTATTATTCACTACCTGGATAATTTTCTGTTCGTTGGGTCTCAAAATGTTAAGGTTTTTGGAAAAATGGTGGTGGATTTTCAAATGGTGATTATAGATATCGGAGTTTCACTGCCCCCAGAAAAAATGATTCGGCCTCAAGTGGTGTTGTCATATTTAGGTATCACGATAGATACAGAAACAATGGAGGCCAGTTTGCCGGAAGATAAAAAGAGTTTGTTAATACAATTGCTGGATGACATGGTCAGAAAAAAGAAAGCCAAGGTCCATTAGATACAGGTTTTGCTAGGCTGTCTGAATTTTTCTTGCAGAGTGGTAAAAGCATAGCGCACATTTTGTAGGCGTTACACACTTGCCACAACATAGAGTGCATTTGTCTTGGGTGTGAAAGCTGATTTATGAGACTGGAAAAATGTTCTGAGGGCATGACTCTGCAACAGGTGAGATGGGAAAGAGGATTTTGGAAGGGTGGGCTAGGGAATGGGGGGTTGCACAGAGAATGCATAGGCCAGTAGCTCTGGGTTTATTAAAGAGGATTGTGGCTTTATTGAGGACAGTTTGTAGGCTTCATATCGGTTTGGATCTATGGCCACTCATACATAAAATGGGCAGTGAGGCAGGCTGCACAGAGAAGATATGGCAGGCACTTGGGATTCAATAAACTCCAGGTGCAAATAAAAGGGTGTGGGAAGGGTGGTATGCACTGGATGGAATTGCTACAGATGCTGAGAAAATTGCAACTGTTTTGGGGTGCCTGGATGTACTGGTTATCCATCTCGGAGAAAACAACTTGATAACGGTAAAAGGTTTGGGTCTGTTGAAGGCAATATGGAGGGACCTAAAAGAATTCTGTGCATTCATTCTGGGCTGATTCGGATATGGCATGAACAGAATTGATGCCAAGAAAAAAGTGGCGAGGTGCACACAAGCAGAGAACTATTAATAAGGCGCATAGAAAAGTGAATAAAGAGCTAAGACATTTCTGCCATGAGGAAATAGTGGAAAGGATTGTACACATGGAAATACAAGACCAGATACAGCCATTTGTTTAGAGTTGATTGAGTACATCTGTCAGAAGTGGCAAAGGAGCTATATCTATTACAGTTTAGAGAAAGTTTGGCAAGGCTATTGGGGGAAAAGTTCTAGATGGTGAGGAAGTTGTTATGGAGACATTTACTGGTTTGGTTGGGGGGCAGAAAAATTCCTTGACAGGATTTTTCTAGCGCCAGGTTTTACAGGTTGTACTGAAGGAAAGGATAAAAACAGGGTTGGTTTCGCTGTGGTACCGGTGGATCGCCTGAGGGGTGTGGGGGGAGTAGTTGCTTGATTTCCAGTTGTTTTCAGTTAAGAGGTCACGTTGGTGGAACTCTTTGGAAAAAGCAAAAGCGAACATGTCGATTAGAAGGCAATGGTCAACAAGAGGGAGAATATTAAGGGAGGGGAGAGGTGAGGAGTGTTTCAGGAACACTGCATAGGTTAAAAATTCTATTTTTGAAAGGCGTTGATAAAGTTTTGCATAAGTGATGCACACCTGTCTCATTAAAGTAGCCTTTTTCACCCACGTATGGTGTCGGTGCCATTGGTATGTGCTGTCCCGCCTGACTGCCATGTCAGTTTCCACCCTTCTCATTGCTATCAGGCCCCCCAAGGTCTCCAGGTTTTCCTTTCCTCATTCAAGTTAAGGTCTGGCATACAGTACTAACATTATTATCTGACCGTGCCTTTAAGTGTAAGAAGAGTGAGAGAAAGATGGAAGAGGTTCAGCTGGAGACAGCATTAGCTCACCATACCAGCAAGGAATAGCATCAGAGTTTTGTTTAAATACAACATAGACGAAAGCAAAAGTCCCTTTTCTACCTTGTTTGCACATTCACACTTCATAAGTCCTCTACAAAAGCTGCTGTATCGTGTACTCTGTAGTCTTCTTTCTATGTTCATGCGCCTTTGTCCTGTCTCCCTGCGAGTACAATTCAGGGGGTCCACAATGTCTTGGTGCTCCATGGGCTTCATGTAGAAGTCACCAGTATATCTTTGTGGCAGATCTGAAGAACGCCCTAACTCTGGAGAGGGGAATTGCACGTACATATTCAGTGTTTTGCCAGTGTGTGGTTTGAACGAGTCGCCATTTGTCTGTGCAGCGTCCCATAGTAGATCTATCACACACCTATTAGCTCTGCCAGTGTTAGCATTTGGAAATAATGCTGCAAATGTGTTCAAACAGGAAACCTCAATAACCAAGCTTGCATACAGCAGTGACTTCCTTGTCTCTCAGGATACCTACAGTTCTGCTCTCAATAATTGTAGGTAGTTAATTCTCAACATGCAGAAGCCACTAAAGGGTGACTGCATGTCGCAATCTGTTGTATTATAAAGATAAATATTATAAAAGGACTTTTTTACATACAATGAATACTTGAGAGTCCTCTTGAACATAGTGTGAGCTCCTGCTGGTCTAGTGTGGGAAATCCCATCAAAGGCCTTCAAGAGTGTGAAGACTCAGAACTGGTATAATTCACCATGGAGGCTTGGGGGAGGGGGGTGGAAGCCACGTAATGGCAGGACAAAGGTCACTCGGTTCTAGTCAGAGGCTTTATAATACTCGTCAGGCAGAGGGCATAGACCGTGGACCGCTTTGACCATCAGAATGAGAAACTTGAGCAGAGTTTTTCCATGTGGAGAGTCGGCCTGCTTGGAAATGGTCGAGGGCGATAGAGTTGTATCAAGAAGCAAAAACAGGGTACACATTATGAAAATCGTGGCTTTCCCAAGAGGAAATGTGTACTGGGGAGCTCATGGAAGAGGGTGAACCCACAGTATATCTCTTTTATGAACGGGGAGTTGACAATGGTTTTGGATGGGTAAAATGAGAAGAGTTGCTGGATTAGGTTTCTATTTAGTAAGCCTGGGCGGAGTTCGCGGAGTTCCGCTACGCGCCACTTCGCGAAGTGCAGAAAAAACTCTGCCGTGCTACGCGGAGCTCTGCAAGTGGCAGAATGCGTTAGAAAAATGCAGTTCACGGTAATTTTCAGCACCGGGTCTTTGTCTGCGCTGTGAAGTTTTCGCAAACGGCACCATGCACAGCGCAAGCGGGCGCTGCTTCCTTGCTGCCGCTCAAGTAGATTTTATACTTGAGTGGCAGCTTTCTCAACGCGAACAGACGGTTTCTCAACATGAGCGGTCGCGAGCATACGCGGCCAATAGCTTTGAGAAATCTGACCGCCCGCATTGAGAAATCTCTCCTGTGAGTTGATTTCCCTAGCTTGTGCTCGCCAACTTGATGTTGACGAGCGTGAATGAGAAAAAACCTCACCGGGAGGTGGATTTTCCTCACTCGGGCTCACCAACTTGAAGTTGACGAACGCAAGCAAGGAAAAATTCTCCGCTCTTTTTCGGAACTTTGCAAGCTCCGCTTAACGCGGAGTGCTGAAAACTCCGCAAGTAGAGCAGAGTTCACCGCCCAGGCTTACTATTTAGGAGATGGTAATAGGTAGCAGTTGCTGATGAATTTTGGAATTTGGAATTTTTTATTAATTGCATACTTTGCAATAAAATACGATGACTTCAAAACATGAAATACCATTTCTATAATGGCTAGCAGTATCCACCACAAATTAATTAATCTTAGTTAAAAAGCCCCATGCAAAAGCAAACAGATCCCTTGCATAAAACCGACAATAAAAAAGGTTAAATATGGTGCCACAGGTAATACAATCCTTAAAAATATGACTATACAGGAGTTCTCCACAGACAATAACAACAGCTTAAACTCATTTCACTGGTGCAGCCAATATTGTCCATGTGTTGTTCAAAATGGCAAGAGACCAAAGCCTCCCCTGACTTAACCGCTTCGCTGCGCGGCCGATTCCGCCCAGGTGCTGGGCGTTCTAAAGACTAGGCGTGTCTCGGACGGCCCCCGCGCGTCCTGAGCACACGCCCACCGTGACTCATGACGGCCGGGAGCCGTCATGAGCACGGAAGAGGTTAAAGTGCAAGGTGCAGAGCAGAAAGCGAGTGCCTGGGGGCTAGCAGGACGTGGGAGGGACGACAGGCCTCTGAGATTCATCCCTGCACAGAGACCATGCCGAGCAACCCTTTCCCCTTGATCGCAATAGAGCAGTGCACATGATTAGTTTGCCGCTGGCCCCGACAGGGTCGTCTTCATGAGAAAAACATTGCTGCTCTTGCTTGAGTCCTTACTGGCACCCATGTAGCAAGGGGATTAAGGGCCACATGCATCAAAGTAAGGAATTGCGATTCCTAAATTGCGATTCTTAAGGAATCGCAATTGCTTATGCATGTAGGAATCGCAAAAAAAATTGTGATTCCTACACTTTCCTTAATTGCGACTCGCAAATTGTGATTCGCAATTAAGGAATGGCTTCCCATTCATTCCTATGGGCCTAGAGGCCCATAAGAATGAATGGGATTGCACGAGCAATTTGCGAGTACCAAATAGGTACTCGCAAATTGCGCATGCAATTTGAAGGGTGCAAGGGGGCCAAAAGGCCACCCTGATGCACCCCCCAAAAAAGGTAGGTATGCACTTGCGGTGCACACAAGGGCATGTGTGTGCACCACAATGCACTTTGAAAAATGTATTTATTTGCATTTTTCAAAGGAATTGCAAATTACCATCAACTTGAAGTTGATGGTAATTTGCGATTCTAAATTGCGAAAACGCAATTTGCAATTGCATAATGCATCGCATTTAGGGGATCGCACTTTGCGATTCCCTAACTGCATTCGCAATTAAGGGAATCGCAAAAAATTGCGATTTCCTTAATTGCGAATTGCAAAAAAGGTACATGCATCTCAAAAGGCCATTTTGCAATCGCAAACGGCTGAATTTTGCGATTTGCACTATTTGCAATTGCAAAATGGTTTGATGCTTGTGCCCCTAGGGGTATTGTAAGGCATCTTTTTTCCTACCATCCATCAGCAAAAATTTAACAAAACGGCAGTTTAGCTGTGGGTCCCATGGATCGAAGCAGGCCAGCACCGCCTGCCTCCACGTGCGAATGACTCTTTGGTTAAAGGATACCTTTAACAATTGTCTCCTTTCATCAAGCAACCCTGTGCAAGAGCAGACCAGTTGGAGCTATAGTGCAAGGGTGCCTGCGTTGAGGGGAATGATTATTTATGTGCAGGAAGGTGTCCCTTCCTGCACATAAACAATCTGAAATGTTGTTTTTTACCTTCTATGTGTGCTTTCTAATATAGCACACATAGAAGTTGAAAAACGTCATTTTGTTTAATGATTGTTTATGTGCAGGTAGGGGCAAGAGGTGATTCACGCATAGAAAGAACAAAAAAACGAAGAGAAATTAAAAACATTTCTACTCGTTGCGCCTCCCTACACCTCACCCGGGGAGGCGTAGCATTCTGACGCATTTCCAGGTTTACGATTTCTCATAAATCTGGAAATGTGGCAGAAGCCATGTGTGTTGCATGGAAACACCCACAGCAACACCCATGGCACGCCCCTTTCACGCAAAGTGTTGCGTGTAAAGGGGCCATATTTACAAGGACACGAAAAGGCACGCAGGGTGACTTTACGTGTCCTTGTAAATAAAGTGACGCACCGGCGGCGCAAGGGGCTTGTAAACAAGCCCCCCTGTGTTTGGTAATGATTGGCTGCTCTTGAAGGAACTACGGAGGAAGCCTTTTGTTCCAAGGCTCTTCCTGCTAGTACACTATACTGCATTTATTCATGATTCTTTTCTGTTGTTTCTGCAACTAGATTGTCCTCTGGATGACATTAGGTCAGAAGGATGAATCAATATTCATGTAATGCGATAGTGCTAAAATGTAGGGTTATAAGGCGTTTTAAAATACTGAGATGTGATTTGCTGACAAAATTATACTTTTGCTTGCACCGTGCTGAATTTGCAGTTTACATCATTTTCTATGGTGTGGAAGTTACCCACCCCAAATAAATATCCAATTTCTTACATTTGAGGCAGCAGTGAGACCCAAGAATTGTGTTTTTCACTCTTCCTTTTCTTTTTACTTGGTCATTTTTGCTTTTTCCGAAATTCACTCCTTCCCTCAACTTTGTACACCTGTGATTAGTCAAAGAATGGAAGTGGATCTGAGTAGCATGGAGAGCCTCAGCATGGCAGATCGGAGGTTCATGTGCAACGAAAGGGGACTAAAGCTGGCTAAGGCATCCAATAAGGAGGATTACCCTTCGAGAAGAAGAAGGAGGAGATTGCCGTCAGAGCCTGGGAGGAAGTACGCATGCAGCACTGCACCCCACAGGAGCAAGTGAGTGAGGAAAAAGAGGAGGTGGAGGAAGGAAACAAAATTGACATTGAAGAGGTTCCACAGCCAGAGCTGTATGCCCACAGGGCAGTTTCCAGAGCATTGAGCAGAGCGTCATCTCGCAGCCTAGCCTGATCAGAGCTGGAGGACAGGCAGGTGGAAAGGGCCCTGAAGCTGCAACTGGCTACCTTGGCGAAGAAGAAAGGAAAAGCAACCCTGGTCCTGGCCCTGGAGGGGAAAAAGCAAATCCTGGACCTGGAGGAGAAAAAGATGCTACTGGCTCATGAGAGAAGACAGCAAGAGTTGGACCTAAAGGCCTAGATGACCTCGGAGTCTAGTAATGATGGTGGCATTAACAGTGAAGTGAGGTGCAAGCGGTCCAGCGCGCTGAGACCCTCACAGGTGATTTGTCACATTTTATAAACCCTTGATTAATTGATTGATTAATTGAGGTCACATCCTCAAACACCGAGGGCCAGATTTATCATTGTATCACCTTACGTGGCCCTGCGTTGCTTGATACATCCAAAGTAAAGCAAGGCAGCGCAAGTCGCTGCCTTGTGTTACTCTGTCCTCGGAAGGCATTCCATGGATGGAGTGTGGGTGTTCCCACGCATTCACCCATGGATTTCTGTGCACTCCCAGATTTACCAAGACTGATAAACCTGGGAATGCCTCTTCCCAGGGGAGGTGCAACTAGGAGAAATATCTTTATCATTTTGCAGCTCACAAAAAGCCTACAAAAACTGTTTTTGTGCAGGAAGGTGTCTCTTCCTGCACAAAAACAATCCTGCCTGCAATGCAGGCCTCCCTTGCACCTTGCACCATGGCGCAAGGGTGCCTGCATTGGCGCTAGGCAGAACTTAGTGTGCCAGCACAAGGAGAGAGCAGGAATGCGCCATATTATGGTAAATATGGCACATTCCTGCCCTCTCTATTTGACGCAGCACAGCAAGTTGTCTTTCTGCAGTGTGCTGCATCAAAGTATGATAAATCTGGCCCAAAGTGTCTAGTTATCTGTATATTGATAAGTGGTTTGAAGCATATGAGGTGGTCCTACAGTTTCATAAAGTCACAGAGGGGGGCTAGGCAGCTATTCTGTGGAAGTACATGCCAATTGCTAGTAGTGATACCCTGTTGGCCCTAGAGGTAGCTGACCAGATGAGATGTGCCCCCATGAAGGAAGCCCTTTTTTTACAAATGTATTTTAGTTTAACCCAAGTTCAGGAGTAGCCTGAAGCAGACACACCACTCATGGGATCATTTTTATGGCTATTTCCAGGAAGACACTGGGGGGCCGATTCCGATCTTGGTCGGAGGCGCACCTAACATCATTCGGTCGGGAAAAAAGCCATGCGAATGCCTGTTTCCCGACCGAACCGCACATTATTCCGAACGAGCAAGTACGATGCGCATAACAGCATAGATTCCGACCCAGTCGTACTCACCCAATCCAGGTCCTGTTCCCCGACCGAGCCGGATCCGTAAACGCAGAATCGAGTCGCACGGAAGCCAAAATGCAGCCCCGTCCGGCCGGACAAGTACGATGCGCTTCCCGTACGCGCCGAACCCGTCGCTACGCACGGCACGTCAAAGCATCCGGGAGAGGCGCACATAGGCTCCGATTCGCGCCACAACACGATCCACGGCTACGAGACGAACACGCCAGCGACGAGGACGAGGCGAAGCAACGAGAAAGACGAACGAGACGAACCAACCATGAATCCCATCGTGCCGATCCTACCAATATTCTACATCTACTACCGGAACAGGCACGGACGCGTACGGTGCAGAAGGTAAGTCAGACACCAACCACAAAAACAAACTACACGTACCCGACACATCACACACACACAGAGGGATGCAGAAATTACTTACACCAGCAACAGCAGCACCATAGGGACGGGATGGCCATCACCAATGCCACATATACACATAGGGGCCCGGATGCCTACCACTACTACCACCTCTACCCAGGGGGTGCCAGATGCCTACCACTACTACCACCTCTACCCATGGGGGCTGGATGCCTACCACTACTACCACCCTTACCCAGGGGTGCCAGATGCCTGTCACTACTACCACCCCTACCCAGGGGGTGCCAGATGCCTACCACTACTACCACCCTTACCCATGGGGGGCTGGATGCCTACCACTACTACCACCCTTACCCAGGGGTGCCGGATGCCTACCACTACTACCACCCCTACCCAGGGGTGCCAGATGCCTACCACTACTACCACCTCTACCTAGGGGGTGCCAGATGCCTACCACTACTACCACCTCTACCCATGGGGGGCTGGATGCCTGTCACTACTACCACCCTTACCCAGGGGTGCCAGATGCCTACCACTACTACCACCCTTACCCATGGGAGGCTGGATGCCTACCACTACTACCACCCTTACCCAGGGGTGCCAGATGCCTACCACTACTACCACCTCTACCCAGGGGGTGCCAGATGCCTACCACCACTACCACCTCTACCCATGGGGGCTGGATGCCTGTCACTACTACCACCCTTACCCAGGGGTGCCAGATGCCTGTCACTACTACCACCCTTACCCAGGGGTGCCAGATGCCTACCACTACTACCACCTCTACCCAGGGGGTGCCAGATGCCTACCACTACTACCCCCTCTACCCAGGGGGTGCCAGATGCCTACCACTACTACCACCTCTACCCATGGGGAGCTGGATGCCTGTCACTACTACCACCCTTACCCAGGGGGTGCCAGATGCCTACCACTACTACCACCCTTACCCATGGGGGGCTGGATGCCTACCACTACTACCACCCTTACCCAGGGGTGCCAGATGCCTACCACCACTACCACCTCTACCCATGGGGGCTGGATGCCTGTCACTACTACCACCCTTACCCAGGGGTGCCAGATGCCTGTCACTACTACCACCCTTACCCAGGGGTGCCAGATGCCTACCACTACTACCACCTCTACCCAGGGGGTGCCAGATGCCTACCACCACTACCACCTCTACCCATGGGGGCTGGATGCCTGTCACTACTACCACCCTTACCCAGGGGGTGCCAGATGCCTGTCACTACTACCACCCTTACCCAGGGGTGCCAGATGCCTACCACTACTACCACCTCTACCCAGGGGGTGCCAGATGCCTACCACTACTACCACCTCTACCCATGGGGGCTGGATGCCTGTCACTACTACCACCCTTACCCAGGGGGTGCCAGATGCCTACCACTACTACCACCCTTACCCATGGGGGGCTGGATGCCTACCACCAACAACACCCCCACTCACAGGATGGCTAATACATGACACAACAAGCACCCACCAACATAAACAATGCAACATAAAGACATCCCCCCCAACACCATGACAAGCGTGTGTAGACTGTGTCAAATGCCTACAACACTGAACATGACTTTGAACATACAATGTGACCCCCTATCACATGTGCCACACATAAATGTGTGTGGCCGCCACAATGCAAGCAGGCCATGACCATTGTGGCAATGGGGTCCAAACCCCCATCATCACAGTGACCAAAATGTAAGTGTGGGGTCCATAGCTGAAGCACATTTTGAACATTGTGGCAATGGGGTCCATACCCCCATCATCACAGTGACCAAAATGTAAGTGTGGGGTCCATAGCTTAAGCACATTTTGAACATTGTGGCAATGGGGTCCATACCCCCATCATCACAGTGACCAAAATGTAAGTGTGGGGTCCATAGCTGAAGCACATATTGAACATTGTGGCAATGGGGTCCATACCCCCATCATCACAGTGACCAAAATGTAAGTGTGGGGTCCATAGCTGAAGCACATTTAGAACATTGTGGCAATGGGGTCCAAACCCCCATCATCACAGTGACCAAAATGTAAGTGTGGGGTCCATAGCTGAAGCACATTTTGAACATTGGGGCAATGGGGTCCAAACCCCCATCATCACAGTGACCAATATGTAAGTGTTGACAAAGAAAAAGCTGCAACTGCCAAACTGCATGGATGATTCCTGGTCACAGAACAACAAACACATCAGTGGCAAAGTAGTGATTGTGTCCCATAGCAACATAGATTGGGGGAGGCAAACAGTGCAGTGCAAATAAGACATACCTTTGGCCATGTGCAGACAAACATCACCCATGGGGGCTGACACTGTCAACATTCATCAATGACACAATGACAGAAGTGACCATCAGAATGCAGACCCACATATTGGCACCAATGGGCACACAAATGCAGATACCCTGTGGAGACTGTAGATGTGAGGTGAACAGATACCATACCATGGCAGCAATGGGACACACAAACAATGATCATTGTGCTGACTGATGACCTAGGAGTCCCAGGGACAGCAGGGGAAACACACCAAACAACATACAGCCAATGGCACACTAAAGATATGCCAATGCAGTGGTGCAGATGCACAAACACAAACAGGCAGACCCACACTGCACATCAAACACAACAGGTGAGGGGGGTACCAGTGTCCCCAGGCAACCACACAACACATGAGGAGGCCTGAATACCAATTACACAGATGTGCATACAGTGCCACACAAAGGTAACTCATGGATCCAAATCCCCTATGTGGGCAATCAGGCATTGTCAGATGAGAGGGAGCACAAATCGCACATGTCACACAAGCATGTAGGAACAGCAACTGACACAGCAAGACACAGAGACACCACAGCACTACCCCCAGGGCCCCCACAATGTGGTGACCCTGGGCTGCATTACAATCCCACTGTGATGACAAAGCTAGATGTCGTTCACACTGTGAACCACAGTCATGTGTCCTGAGCAACAAACTACCATCACACCTACACAAGCACAAATCAATCAGCACGGCCAGTAAGCCAAGGCCAACATGGAGGCAGGGGTCTAGCCGGGCAACAACTCTCATCTGCACACACTCAACACCACACACCTCGACCTCCAACAATGTGCAGCAGTGAAGCTCACATGCACTGGTGACATTGCACATGCACCCATGACAATCCCAGGGGGTGGCGGGAACCAAGGTGCAGAAACACATCACACATGGCCACTCAACAAGACTCCTGAATGTCTGACACACTGCACACTACGCTGTACATGGACATGACGGCAATACCACACCAACCAATGGGATCCCAGCCACAGTCACACACCAATGAAGAAGCCAAGGTCACCCACAAAGAACACACATAGACAACTACCAACATTGAAGCCCTGACCCTGAGGAGTGCCAGCAGTCACACACACAACGTGTCACAACCAATGAAAGCGAACACAAACCGGAAATCACATGACAGGTGTAAACAACAAGTGCCAAGGGGAATCCTGACTGTGACCCATCAGCGTCTGCCCACAAACTCAGCCCTGACAGCAAACACACCTATGGGTGACACCCTGATGACCAGTAATGTGCCATGCACCCACATCACAGAGAACCCAGGGAGAAGACTTTGGGGGAACATAGGTCAACTCAGCAAGCATCACAAACAGGAACATCACTAGGGATCCCAGCATGCACAGCAAAATGGAAGTGAACACACAGACATGCTCATACAACACACACCTTGGGCGCAGGCGATGTCACAGGAGCACACACTGCCATGAGGGGACTCCACTCCTGTGTGAGGAAAGCTGTGCCATATGTCGCCTCAGTAGGGCTCCATCATGTCAGCAGAACACTTGGTCACACAGTCAACAATTAGCACCAAATGAAGGCTCCTGTCACATCAGCCTGGTCATGGGAGTGTCAATGAAATCATCAGCACAGATCCAACACACATGTATAGCAAGTTGCACTGACAACACAGATGCCCAAACCTGCATGTCCAGTGGAGATGGCCACACGGTCAGGGAAGTAGACTAATTGAACAATGGCAAGCACAACAGATGTGCAGGGGTGGAAGCCACAGATGTGACATTGCTAATGTAAGTAGGAAATCCCATTGCCAAATATTGAAAACATGACACCCTCAGATGCTGCTAAGGATGACATGGATACACCACAGGATAGGACACAGTCCCCCTGGACCACATGGGTTCCTGCACAGTAACACTACATATTCATGAGACCAAATATCACCATCACTGCAGCAAGGGCATGGTTAGCATCATCAACATCATGTACATCAGAAGCAAAAGCACTAGAGAACAGAAAGTTGCTTTATTCAGCATATGTGGGTTCAAAAGTTGAAGTCATGTAAAAAATAAACAAAGGCCAATGGCCAGTCCATCATGAAAGTCAAAACAGGGTGACAGTGGCAGATGTCACCCTAGGCATTCCTGCACTGATGAAAACCAGGGACAATCCCCTCGGAGGGGCATACGGGGGGGCAGGCCAGGCACCGCAGGGACAGGATCAGGGCTAACCAGAAGGAGGCAGGGAAGGGGTGGTGGGTGCTGGAGAGCCACTGACAACTGCAGTGGAGGTGTCTGACATGGTGTGTGCCGGCACAACTGGGGGCATGACTCAGATGGTGTGGGCGCCGGCACGACTGCAGTGGACCGTGCAGATGGAGTGGACAGGTTCGCCACTGCAGTGCCCAAGTCAGACAGGGTGGTAGTGGCCTCCACTGCAGTGCCTACCTCCATGGGAGGAGAATGGGGATCAGGTAAGGTGGGCAGGACAGAGGGGGAGGACACCCTCACCACATCAGTGGCACAGACAAGCGCAGCGGGGGGTGTGGGGCCGGAAGAGCAAGTGGCAGGGGGAGAAGGCCTGATCCTTTTGGGGATGGTGTATCTGTGGGTGGGGGAACCTGGGGCAGGGTGGGGTGGGGGAACCTGGGGCAGGGTGGGGTGGGGGCACCTGTGGAGTGGGGGCCTGAGGGATGGAGGAAGGAGACTTGGTGCCTGAGCTGCAGGGCGGCGGCGGGGTCTTGCTCTTCCGGGTCCGGGGGACTTGCGGGTGGGGGCGTCAGTCGGTCTGCGCCTGGGGGAGGGTGTCCGGGGGCGAGGGGCACTCCGCTCCATGTGGGTGGGCTTCCTCTTCCCCCTGAATGCTGTATCAGCTGGATCGGAGGGGAAGAGGCCGAGGTCACTGAGGAAGAGCCGCTGTGTCTTTGGGGTTGCAGGTGAGACAAGGGAGGGGGCTTTGGAGGGAGAGGCAACTTAGGACTGCCCAGTGCTCGTGGATGCGTGTGTGTGTGCCTGGGCCCCATCCCCTGTGAGTGTGGTTTCAGTCCCCTGACTGTGCGTGCGTGTGCGTCTTGTTTGTGGCGTGTGTGTCTGTGTGCTGCTCGTGTCTGTGCTGGTGTGTGCCGGTGTGTGTGTGCTTGGGACAGGTAAGGTGCTGGGGAGTGTGGATGGGACAGACGCAGGAGGGGTGAGGGACTGTCGGAGGAGGGACACTGCTGCCGTCAGGGAGGAGTCCATGGACCTATTGCCCCTCTGTAGGGCAGACATGCCCGATGAGATGCCCTCCATGAACGACACCAGCTGAGTCAACAGAGTGGTGTGGGCATGGAGGACACTCAGCATCGCTGTCTGCCCTACATGGAGCTGGCGAAGGAGGTACACAGACTCCTCACTCAGGGCAGCAGGGGACACAGGGACAGGGGGTGCGGTGCCTGGCCTGAAGGAGACACGCTCCCGAACATGGGAGCCTCCACGGACCTCGGGAATGGGAACCGATGGGAGGGCGGTGGTGGTGCTGGTGGTGGCGGGGACAGCAACACTAGCTGGGGTGTGGTGGCTGCTGACACCCGCCTCCATAAGGGAGTCATCCTCCGAGCTGCTGTGGTCCTCAGCTGAGGTGGATGGTGCTGAGGACTCCTCGGTGTGGCTCCCTCGCCCTCCGTGCCACTGGGTCCCTCCGACCACTCCTCGGCTGCTGACCCAGTCTGGCTCTGCGGCTCCTCCTGGTCCGTGGAGCTGTCCCCTCCTGTGGCCGTGGATGTATCTGCAATCAATAGGGAAACAGACAGACATCAGTCACCTGCACCGAACGCACACACCACAGTTAGTACAGCACATTACAGAGCAAGCCCTGGCATCCTTAGTTGAACTTTGCTAAAAGTGCCCAAACAGAACAGGAGAAGCCAATTGTCAGTCTGATGGTCAACCATGGCACTCACATCCCACCTGGCCTTGCACCCATCTGTAAGGTGTCTGTTGGATGGCAATACCCCAGTGTGGACACATGCACCACCTACACAGTAGTTGGACAGTGCAGAGAACCCGGTTAAGCATGTGAACATGCACACATCACAACTCTTGCCACTGAGTCAGTACAGGTGTCCGGATGAAAGGGATGCCCAGAGTCAAATAGGAAATGCATGTGATGCATACCAGCGACAGACACCATGATGCACCCATGTCCTGATAGCCATTGCCACAATGGTGTGCATGTAGCACATGTCACTCCCCTGCAGGATCACTAATAGGAAGTCACATGCCATGGCACAGGCATGCCTGCTAAGTCATACATCACTGTCTCCAGTCACATGGGCAGGGCAGCCAGACAACAACACTCTGCACTGTGTCACAATAGTAGGTCATGGGGAATGCAAGTCCTGGAGCTGAACAAGTGCACATGTACATTCCCCACACACCACATCATCTGAACCCTTATCTGTCCAGGTCATACCGATTGGACATATGGGAGACCTGTAACACGACCCTCTGAACCTGAGCACCTCACAATCTGCTGTGAATGGGAGACAGCTGCCTGAACTTCACATTCGCATACCCCAGTCTGCACGGTCAGGTGATCAAACACCTATGTGTCACACAAGTATCGTCTCCTATGGTCACATCTCCGGTGGCATGCTGAGCCCCAACCGAGAAACACCCCAGCAGTCCTGACAACGAAGCCACAGCACACTGACACAGAGGCAGACACCTGAGGGGACAAATCACTGAGCACAACGTGTCAGCTGATACACGGGAGTGGGAGTACAGAGTGTATTGTATGGCCTGGAGTAGGCATGACTGTCCTGCCCCACATGAATGAGGGATGAGCCCTGGACAGTAGGCAGCTGGCTAAGTATGTGTGACACACGTAATATACACACTCCTGGGGCCCAAACATTGTTCCCACCCGCAGCATGGGTGTGTGCCAGATACCCCAGGCACATGTGGTGGATCAGCTCAGCAATTGGACCACATATCAAAGTAACACGCAGATTACATGTCAGAACACAGGCATTGTGTAAGCAATGGACCCACCCATGATGCCCACCACAGAGTTAGGGAAACAGATGCTGTCCCCCACCTTGAGTCAAGCAAACTGCAAGGACACAGTATCCAAGTGACACAATTCCCTGACTGTAAGGGCCACACCTGGGTATCAGATGAGGAGTGGGCAGTGCACAAAGAGGGACATGGGTCCTGGACCACATGACTGATGTACTGTGGAAGTTTAACCAGGCCAGAGGAGGGCACATAGCATGGCAGACATAGTTCACAATGCAGTCATGGACTCACCCCCTCCTTGCTGCTCTCTGGCCTTCAGCTGCCCATCCAGATCAGGGAAGACCACCGCCAGGATCCTGAGCATGTGGGGGTCAGGGTCCGGTGTCCGCCCCTCCTGCGAGGAGGCGACAGCTTCAGCTGGACCCGTGCGATCCTCCGGGTCCAGCCCCGAAGGTCCTGCCACCTCTTCTGGCAGTTGCGGATCCGGCGCTTGTAGACCCCCACGGTTCTCACTGCCCAGACGATGGTCAGCCATATCTGCTGCTTCTGGTGGGCATCAACCTGTGAGGATGACAAAGTGAGAATGCCATTACTACACATGCAACATATCCGTGCATTATACAGTTGTATATACATGTCTCAATCACAGGGGCACATGATGTACACAGGCAGTGCAACGATGGCCATGGACAGTATGCCAGCAGTTACTACATGGTATCATTGCCTGGGAAGTAAAACCTTGTTTAAATGCACTGTCACTGCACTATACCTGTCCAGTGCATGTAACTACACACTATGGGGGTGACAACTACTCAGTGAGCCTGCTAGCCAGTGGCGTGCAGACTGTTAGCCTTGCTAGTCAGACAACATGCACATTTAGGAAGGCAGTGGACAGAACACTCACCTGCTCCCCTGCTTTCCCATACAGCTTGCTGTACTGTGGAAGGAGGCTGTCCAGCAGGGCCTGGTTCTCCTCAGTGCTGAAGGCTGGGGCTCTCTCCACAGTACGTGCCATTGCAGGGTCCAGAGGGTGCAGATACAGCAGCAGTGGTGGTGGCAGATGTCGTCCTGGAGCATGTAGTGCAGGCAAGTGAGCTCTCAGGGGAACAGCCAGCATTATATGTGTGCTGCAGAGGCAGATACTGTCCCATGTGTCCAAAGTGATAGGTCCAAGTCGTTTGCATCTTCTGAATCTGGCCAATCCATGGAATTGCACCACTTACACACGCCCACAGCATCCTTCAAAAGTTCAACTTCATGACACCCATGAATTTGCAACATTGTTGTGGGTGACCAACTGAATTTACAGCATCAGACTCGTTCAAAATTTGAAAACGCCTCCGTTGCCAGGCCAGGCCATAGCCAATGGGTGCGCACCGATCGGTCCATTGCTGTTCAACGCATACCTAGGATACAACGCGTACCCGCACACAT
The DNA here is from genome assembly GCA_963921515.1 of Calotriton arnoldi. NCBI lineage: Eukaryota > Metazoa > Chordata > Amphibia > Caudata > Salamandridae > Calotriton > Calotriton arnoldi. The sequence goes on along the minus strand of CAWUFW010000959.1, from coordinate 1,277,439 downwards.
TGAATGCAATGGGCCGGCCGGGCACACCGATCGGTCCATTGCTGTTCAACGCGTACCCAGGATACAACGCGTACCCGCACACATTGAATGCAATGGGCCGGCCGGGCACACCGATCGGTCCATTGCTGTTCAACAGCGTACCCAGGTTACAACGCGTACCCGCACACATTGAATGCAATGGGCCAGCCGGGCACACCGATCGGTCCATTGCTGTTCAACGCGTACCCAGGATACAACGCGTACCCGCACACATTGAATGCAATGGGCCGGCCGGGCACACCGATCGGTCCATTGCTGTTCAACGCGTACCCAGGTTACAACGCATACCCGCACACATTGAATGCAATGGGCCGACCGGGCACACCGATCGGTCCATTGCTGTTCAACGCGTACCCAGGATACAACGCGTACCCGCACACATTGAATGCAATGGGCCGGCCGGGCACACCGATCGGTCCATTGCTGTTCAACGCGTACCCAGGTTACAACGCGTACCCGCACACATTGAATGCAATGGGCCGGCCGGCACACCGATCGGTCCATTGCTGTTCAACGCGTACCCAGGATACAACCCGTACCCGCACACATTGAATGCAATGGGCCGGCCGGGCACACCGATCGGTCCATTGCTGTTCAACGCGTACCCAGATTACAACGCGTACCCGCACACATTGAATGCAATGGGCCGGCCGGGCACACCGATCGGTCCATTGCTGTTCAACGCGTACCGAGGATACAACACGTACCCGCACACATTGAATGCAATGGGCCGGCCGGGCACACCGATCGGTCCATTGCTGTTCAACGCGTACCCAGGTTACAACGCGTACCCGCACACATTGAATGCAATGGCAATGTGTGCGCACCGATCAGTCCATTGCTGTCCAACGCGTATTGCGAATACAACGCGTACCAGCACACATTGAATGCAATGGACAATGTGTGCGCACCGATCAGTCCATTGCTGTCCAACGCGTATTGCGAAAACAACGCGTACCAGCACACATTGAATGCAATGGCCAATGTGTGCGCACCGATCGGTCCATTGCTGTCCAACGCGTCCCTGTACAAGTCACTGGCATATGTCACCATGCCTGTCACAGGTGAACATATGCCAGCCACATATACTTCCCAGGGAGTGAGGGGCACACCTACAACACCACAGCCTGTCCAAACTGTATCCTAAGGCATGTAAGGTTGCATTACCTATTCCGTGTATGGGGGTGAACATGTTGTTCTGTGGGTGTCACTTGGGGGCAGCCACCCCCAGGATGTGCACGTGTTCCTGGGGATAGGATCCTTGGTGTTTCGTGTACATGACCACTGTGATGTGCAACTGTTCATATCTGAGCATGTGGCATGGTCACATTTCACGGTGGTGTATGTGTATGTCATGTCACATACCCCCTGAGTCCCATGTGGGATGGTATGTTAAACCCAGGGTGACCCATTGGCACAATAGTGATGGTCCTCCACAGTCTGTGTGCATGTTGTGTTTACAATGTCTCTGATTTCATGTGCACAATGGGAGACAGTCTCCACATCGTTTGTGCATGGACTTTGATGTTGTGCGTGTGTGTGTCACAGACGTCCATGTCTGTCCTGCCGAGGCAACAGGGACCACTACCTGTGGGGGGTCATGGTTGTTTTGCTGTGGTGTATACATGATACACCATGTCATGCCAGTGTCCATGTGGCAATACAGGGTCCCTGGGAATCTACCTGTCGTTGAGCTGTGATGCCTGGGGCACATCTGTCCTCACATGTCACTGTGGGGTGTGTTTGTAACGTGGCAGCAGGAGATGGGAACTGTGACACGGCCTCATGATATCCAATGGCACAACCTGGGACTTATTGATGCCACTTGTTGAACTGTGATGTTAGATGTTGGCCATGTATGTGAACTGCACACATCATGTACTTGTGCCTCATAATGATGTATCATGTGATATTGAGTGTGTTCAATGCCACATATGTGGGGTGACTGACAATCTTTCTTTCTTCACCTATGCACTGCAGGGCACCAGCTGTCCATAGACCATTCCCTGACCTGGCAACGATGGTGGAACGTGACAGCATCCGACGGTACCGCTTCACCAGGCAGCTGATTGAGGATTTGGCAGTGCGCTTGGCACCACATTTGCAACCTGGCCGGCCGTACCCTACAGCGCTGACCCCCAAGGTGAAGGTGATGACAGCCCTACACTTCTTTGCCACCTGTACCTTTCAACACACTGTGGCGACTGCTGGTGGGATGTCACAGACCATGTTCAGCCGTGTGCTCCGCGATGTTTTGGAGGCTATGTTGATATACCTGAACCAGTACATCTATTTCCCTAGACTCCAACAACTCACTGACGTGAAGAGTGACTTCTATGCCCTGGGGAGGATGCCGCATGTCATTGGCTCCATTGATGGTACACATGTGGCTTTGGTACCACCACAGGCCCAAGAGCAGGCATACAGGAACCGCAAACACTACCACTCGGTCAATGCACTGGTGGTCTGTCTTGCTGATATGAGCATCTCACACGTGTGTGCCCGTTTCCCCGGTTCTGCACACGATGCCTACGTGATGAGGAGTAGTCGCATCCCGAGGATGATGTCACAGATGCGGAACCAGCGTGCCTGGCTTGTTGGTGTGTACTGACTTTGTACCATTGTGTGTGTTCTGCAATGTATTGTTCCACCCTCTTTTCCAACTCAGCTAATGTGCAATTGTCTGTATGTAGGTGACTCCGGATACCCCAACATGCCGTGGTTGCTGACGCCCCTCAGGAACCCTGTGACACCAGCCCAGATGCGCTACAATGAGGCACATGGTCGGACCAGGAGAGTGATTGAGCGGACATTTGGTCTCCTGAAGAGCCGCTTTAGCTGCCTGGACAAGACAGGAGGGACCCTCCCATATGCCCCAGCAAAGGTGTGCAAGATTGTCATCGTCTGCTGCATGCTACACAACCTGGCAGTGCGGAAGGAGTTGCCTCTCATCCTGGATGACGATGACCAACGTCCGCCACCTGTGGAGGATCCTGGCCTGGACCACGATGCCAGTGATGATGATGGTGATGTCCACACACAGCTCATCACCAACTTCTTCAGCTGAATGTGAGTATCCAGAGATGTCATGTCAAAGATGTGAGTTTGCATGATATGTGTTGGTGGTGCTCTGGTGCTGTTTGAGTGTGTCCATGGGCTACATGACTGTATGCATGTAGCGATGTGTCCTTACAGGTAGTCTGTACTCCCCAACAGTGTTGACATGCTAACTTGGTTCTGGGTGGGTATCTTGTGACATGTATTGGGCATGAGTATTGCAGTTCTGTCCTGTTCTTCAGTGCTTTTGACTGTGTGTCATTTCTGTCCTTCACAGGGTACTTTCAGAGACGTTTGGTCAACTGTGATCTCCGACACCGTGATTCGACTTCCAGGGTGGTAGCTGTTGTGTCCCTACAGGTGATGTGCGCCACACCCATGGACTTCCTTCCTTCTACACTTGTTGACTGTGTGCCCGCTGCCAGGTGGGATTACCTTGCATCTGTAGTGGTTACAACATGTTGCAAATGTGTAATAAACCTGTGCTTCACTTTGTGATGTGCGTTGTCTGTGGTCACACATTTGACTGACATTTGCTTACTGCACCAGTGGGCTAGTTGACTAAGACTGTGAATAGGTGTTGTGTCTGTGCATTGCACCGTATTTCCTGGCAACATCAGTGTAGGCAATGAGTCAGATGGCCTAGGTGTGTATTTGTTGTGTAGCCCTGGTGGTGTGTCTCCCTCATATGTGTCACGTTGCCATGACTCACATGCCTGTGTTGTACTTGCTGTAGCAGTTAGCATGCACAGTGTAATTTCGCTGGTCATCATCTCCATGACAGAAACCACGTTGGAATCACGACAGAGGCAGGTATGGTGTATTAGTGTGTTTATTGTCATACATGTGTGTGAATAGTGCACAGGAAGGTGAGTGCTGTACATTTTGATTGCAATCCAAAGTTCCTAGATGAATTGGAAGTCCTGGTAGCAGAAATGTCCTGTATCAAGTCCACAGTCATCTGAGACATTGGTCCAACTTGTACTCCCCATGTCATGTGGGGGAGTTGTGTTGCAGTCAACAGGGTGAACAGTTTGCGCACAAAGGTGATTATCCATAACAGGTGTTGGCTTCCTGGGGGTTGTGCATGGCCATCAGCCTCTCAGTTGTCCTTCCTCGGACGACCCCTCTTCTTTGGGGGGGGACCCTCAAGTGCAGGCTGCTGCGGTGCAGGGGACTCTCCGCCAGAGTCATCCTGCCTCCCTGTGGCAGTTGCAGTTGTTTCAGCAGCAGATGTTGTGGGTACACAGGGAGGTGTTGACTGGTTGCTGCTCATCTGGCGGAGGCATTGTAATATGTCCCTATGCACCGCCGTCATCTCTTGCAGTGTGTCCCACTTGGACTCCACGCGGGACATGTGTGAATCCAAGCGGGCATGATGGGCAGCCTGCTGCTGATTAATGTCCCTGAGGAGCCCCACTACCTGGCTGAGCTCTCCGGTGCTGGACTGGTACGCATCGGCTATGCGTGCCAGTTGTGGGTCATCATGCAGTCCAGACCCCTCTGCGAGCAGCGACCTATGTCTCCCACCCTCCCACCACCCCTGGCGACACGTGCAGTACCTGAGGTGGCACGCACAGGTGACCCTGGGCCCCCTTGGGGGTTGTTGGTGGTGTTGGTGTCCATGGCCCCACGTTGGTCCAGGGTCCCTGTGCTGGTGGTGGTGGTGCTCCTTGGTCTGTCCATGTCGGCAGGGGTGGTATGTGTGTTGACAGTCGTTGGAGGGGTGGGTGCAGGGGGTGCAGCTGGTGGTCCTGCTGGTGCTGCATGATGACTTGCTCCGGAGGTGCCAGGTGGGTCTTCTTCATCCGAGGAGGGCAGAGGCTGTTCCACACCAGTGAGCTCCGTATCCTCTTGAGCATGGGACGGGGACTCCTCAGCGTCTGCTGCTGTGTCCCCATCATCACCTGTTTTTGGGAGACACACACAATGTATGTTATGTTTCTGCAGGCATCAATGGTTGACACACCTGACAGTTGTGACTGTGCCTCTGGATGCGGGCCTGTACATTGCATTGTCCTAAGTTGTCACAGTCAGGGGTTGATATTGGTGTGGCACATTGTCCTGCATTATTTGGGCTTGTCTATGTGAATGTTGGGGTGTGTACATGGTCTGCATTGGTTGTATTTGGTTGACATCCGGCCCTCCTTCCCACCCAGCCAGATATTCCACCATGGAACGTGCTTCCATTGCAGGGAGTGCAAGTTGTCTTTCAGGATGTCAGTCAGTGGTGTCCTGCTGTTGGTTGGTGCACAGTTGCCAGCAGGGCCTTGTGCTCCCCACAGCAGTAGCCAGTGTCAGCCATCTTGTGAGTTGTTTTCCACTCCCTGTGATGTGTGCATGGTTCAGGGTGGTGTTGATGGGACAGTTGTGGGGGTGACCAATATCTGTGACTACCACTCCCATCATGCTATTGCCTCCACCCCACTTCCCAGCATGCCAATACTTACTTGCTTTTGGGTGGACTTCACTGTGTGTGAGTGTGAGAGCAATGGCAAGATGGCTGACAGTGGTGTCCTGCTGTTAGTTGGTGGCCAGTTCCCAGCATGGCCTTGTGCTCCCCACAACAGAGCACCAGTGTCAGACATCTTTGATGGGGCTTTCCACTCTCTGTGGGGTGTGCCTGCTTGAGTGTGAGCTTGCTGGGCCATGTGGGTGGGGGATGTTGAGCTGTGACTACCACTCCCATCATGCTATTGCCTCCACCCCACTTCCCAGCATGCCCATACTTACTTGCTTTTGGGTGGACTTCACTGTGTGTGAGTGTGAGTGCAATGGCAAGATGGCTGACAGTGGTGTCCTGCTGTTAGTTGGTGGCCAGTTCCCAGCATGGCCTTGTGCTCCCCACAACAGAGCACCAGTGTCAGACATCTTTGATGGGGCTTTCCACTCTCTGTGGGGTGTGCATGCTTGAGTGTGAGCTTGCTGGGCCATGTGGGTGGGGGATGTTGAGCTGTGACTACCACTCCCATCATGTTATTGCCTCCACCCCACTTCCCAGCATGCCCATACTTACTTGCTTTTGGGTGGACTTCACTGCGTGTGAGTGTGAGAGCAATGGCAAGATGGCTGACAGTGGTGTCCTGCTGTTAGTTGGTGGCCAGTTCCCAGCATGGCCTTGTGCTCCCCACAACAGAGCACCAGTGTCAGACATCTTTGATGGGGCTTTCCACTCTCTGTGGGGTGTGCATGCTTGAGTGTGAGCTTGCTGGGCCATGTGGGTGGGGGATGTTGAGCTGTGACTACCACTCCCATCATGCTATTGCCTCCACCCCACTTCCCAGCATGCCCATACTTACTTGCTTTTGGGTGGACTTCACTGTGTGTGAGTGTGAGAGCAATGGCAAGATGGCTGACAGTGGTGTCCTGCTGTTAGTTGGTGGCCAGTTCCCAGCATGGCCTTGTGCTCCCCACAACAGAGCACCAGTGTCAGACATCTTTGATGGGGCTTTCCACTCTCTGTGGGGTGTGCATGCTTGAGTGTGAGCTTGCTGGGCCATGTGGGTGGGGGATGTTGAGCTGTGACTACCACTCCCTTCATGCTATTGCCTCCACCCCACTTCCCAGCATGCCCATACTTACTTGCTTTTGGGTGGACTTCACTGTGTGTGAGTGTGAGAGCAATGGCAAGATGGCTGACAGTGGTGTCCTGCTGTTAGATGGTGGCCAGTTCCCAGCATGGCCTTGTGCTCCCCACAACAGAGCACCAGTGTCAGACACTCTTGATGGGGCTTTCCACTCTCTGTGGGGTGTGCATGCTTGAGTGTGAGCTTGCTGGGCCATGTGGGTGGGGGATGTTGAGCTGTGACTACCACTCCCATCATGCTATTGCCTCCACCCCACTTCCCAGCATGCCCATACTTACTTGCTTTTGGGTGGACTTCACTGTGTGTGAGTGTGAGAGCAATGGCAAGATGGCTGACAGTGGTGTCCTGCTGTTAGTTGGTGGCCAGTTCCCAGCATGGCCTTGTGCTCCCCACAACAGAGCACCAGTGTCAGACATCTTTGATGGGGCTTTCCACTCTCTGTGGGGTGTGCATGCTTGAGTGTGAGCTTGCTGGGCTATGTGGGTGGGGGATGTTGAGCTGTGACTACCACTCCCATCATGCTATTGCCTCCACCCCCCTTCCCAGCATGCCCATGCTTCCTTCCCTTTGACTCTGCTTCCCTGTGGGGTTGTGTGCCTGTGCTGACAAGATGGCTGACAGTGTTATCCTGGGGTTAGTTTTGCTACAAGTCCCATGTGTGTCCCTGTGCTTCACTCAGCATGACCCAGGGTTGTGGTTCTTTGTGGGATATTTGATTGGAGTGTGTGGCAATGCATTCTCCCAGGTGAGTTATGTGGAGTTTGTGTTAGGGGTGTGTGTGAGAAACGCTGCTGGTAACTATGGTCAGGGCTGTGAGTCCTCCTTCCCACCCAGCCAGATATCCCACCATGGAACGTGCTTCCATTGCAGGGAGTGCAAGTTGTCTTTCAGGATGTCAGTCAGTGGTGTCCTGCTGTTGGTTGGTGCACAGTTGCCAGCAGGACCTTGTGCTCCCCACAGCAGTAGCCAGTGTCAGCCATCTTGTCAGTTGTTTTCCACTCCCTGTGATGTGAGCATGGTTCAAGGTGGTGTTGATGTGCGCATTGTGAGGGTGGGCAATATCTGTGACTACGACTCCCATGATGCTATTGGCTACACTGACTTGCCCAGCATACACAGTATTGCTTCCTTTCAGTGGGCTTCACTGTGTGGTGGTGTTGTAGTGGTGGCTACATGTCTGGATGTGTTTGTTAGTTATATTTGTGCCACTGCCCAGCTGTAGTTGTAGTTGTGTTTGTACATGTGATGACACAGTTACATGTCACTATGAGATGGCATGTGTTGTGTTTATCTGACTGACATACACATTTTGGGATGGTTCTGTTCTGGTTGCTGTGTATTTGCTAAGGGTGCATGGTTTGACTCTCCCCTTGACAGTGATGTGTGTGTATTGTGGCACAATATTGTGTACATTTGTTGTGTACTCACCAGGCTCTGGGATGTTTTCTAGTCCATATACGCTCACTGGTGGTAGGATGGCCCGCACCTTCTCCTCCCAGGGCCTGAGGTATACTGGCTTGGCAGTAGGGCCACTGCCGGTGTGTTGGCTCAAGAGGTAGTCCTTCTTCAACAGCTCCCTGACCCTCCTGCGCACGTCATACCACCTGTTCTGGATGTCTATCTTTGTGCGCAAACATGGTGATTGTGCGTTCACCCTGTCGACGATCCTCTCCCACATCTTGGTTTTCTGTGCCATGGGTGTCTGTTAGACCAGTGTACCAAACAGCTGTGGCTCTACCCTGAGGATCTCATCTACCAGGACTTCCAATTCACTATCTAGGAACTCATGATTCTTCTTTGGGGGCATGGTGATGGTGAGTGATGTGTGTGTTGGTGTGCAGGTGAAGGTGTGTGAGTGTGTGTTTTGCTGGGTGTATGTGAGGTTGCTATTTGTTGGGGTGCTGATGGTGTGTGGCTTGTGTGATGGATGAGCTGTGGGTGTGTGGTTGCTGTCTGTTGAGTGCTGGCAGGTAATTTGAATTTGCAAAGAATCATGGTAGGGATTTGTGTCCTTTATATGGGTGGAGTTGTGGGTGTGTCTTTGTTCCCTGCCCCCCCAGTATTTATTGGCTTTGTAATTGCTTGTTTGGCCTTTTTTTGTGTATTTTCCCTTTGTACTTTTTGTGCATGTAGGAGACGTTCTTGTGACCGAGTCGGACCCTGCAGTTGTCTCGTACGGGCTTCTCCGATTCGTTCACGCTGTGTTTGTGCTGTTTTCTATGCTGCGTACGCGTCGGTCGCGGTGTTTAGGGTTGCTTCGGCTCGCAGTTTTCTATGCGTGTCGGTCGTACGGCTTGTCCTCCGTGCGACTCGGTCGTGTTTTCCACGCGTTGCATCGTACTTGGCGGGTAGGAGTTCGCGGGTACGTTTCGTTCGGGATTGTTCCGGGTGCGTGTCGGTCGGTTCGATTTGCGTGTTTTTCCGGCCGGATTGCTGTTTTCCGCGCGGCTCGGTCGTTCGGCTTGTGTTCCGTACGAGTCGGTCGGGTTTTGCACGCTTCTCATCGTACTTTGCGGGTCGGGCTGCACCGGTACGTGTCGGTCGGAATTTATTCCGGCTCCGAGTCGGTCGGTACGTTTTTCGGCCCGAATCGGAATCGACCCCTGGATGTTTGGGTGAAGGGCAGCAAAGTGAATGATTACAATGGTCATTACAATATGTTAATGAAGGAGCACATTCTAAGTAATTGTTTTACAGAGTTGTGCCAGTGCCTAGTAGATACTAAGCTCACTATGCCCAGAGAGCCTGGGAAAGAGGTTGACCTCTGGATCAGCACCAGGGTGTCCAAAAAGGTACCTGGAAGTGACCCTGGGAAAGGGGGTTCAGGCCCCCCTCAGCAGAGAGATGGGAAAGGCCAGGATAAAACAGAGATGTTCCCCAAAGGACCCAAAGGCAAGACTGTAGCCAGAAGTATATTTTAGGGGGGCATGGCCCTCAGCTAGGACCAAACATTAAAGCTGTGCTCTATAGGTGCATTCCTACTCAAATACTGGTTGTACTACTAAATAACGACCCCCCGAATATTGAGGTACAAGAATTTCGAGGACAGAATATTGTAAGGTAAGTGAATATAGTGAAGTAAAGATTTGCTATTCCTAACTTCACATATAAATAGCTAGAAGATATACATATATTGCATAGGTACATATATGTGGAATAAGGTATCGAAACACTACACTTACCTTTTGATATTTTGAATTAGATATTCTGTTCTCAAAATTCTGTGCCAAAAATATTACGGTTTTGATATTCAGGTGCACACCGTGTGATTCTATGGGAAGAAATATGTGGATTTTTTTGAGGTACATATTAAAGCACACACAATCAACTTTTCAAAATCAACCTTTAAATCTTATCAATTTAAAGAAGAAGGGAGTAAAGTTGTAAACTAGGCTGACTCACAACATTGTGTATTTCCTAAAGTGTTCAAGTTTTGTCCAATGTAAAGCTTGTCAAGTTCTTTTTTTTTTTTTTAAAGATAAGCAGAGCTGTTCTTCCCACACCTCTTACCTCAAGTGGTGGATGTCTAGCCTCAACACTCAAAACGTTTTTTCTAGAGGATGTCCTGCCTGGGACATCCTGCATCAGGAAATCAACACACCTGGAAGGCTCGCTAGGATAAACCTTACCTCACGTAACTTTAGGAAACTTCATCTGCTTTATAAAGTGTGGAGTTTCCTATTTCGGACCCACATAGTTAGTGAAGTTTTTATTTAACTTGCCACTAATTTAGAATAATTTTACAGAGAACTTGGAGAATATCCATCAAGAACATTTTGGAAATTAGTGGTGAACAGTGAGTTTTAAACATTTTAGGGATGCAACAATGCTCAAAACTAAATAGAATGTAAATGTCATTTAACTGGGGAAGTTGGGAAGGTCCCACATGAATTTCACATCAAAGATTGTGAGAAAAGATGGATCATTTAATTATATTTCATCAACAGTGGCGTCTGGTGACATTTGAAAGAGGTGAGGCGGAAAAGTTGGGAATGAGTATTATTGCATGAGGACCAAAGTGTGATTCGGATGGGTTTCATGGACCTTCATGTCATATTGATGATCTCATACCAAGCGTGGTCATTGCAAAATTAAAATATAAATGTGAATTAGTTTCGATCAATAGTGGTAACGCTAGGAACAGTAGGAAGTATTTGTATCTATTCAACTAGAACCTCAGCCAGGGAGAGGATCTACCGAAAGAGTAATAATATTTAAACAGCAAAGTCATACATTTTTTTCTTCCGTATTAATGACTCCAGCTGCAATCTTCTTCCTACAAACTATTTTTGTATAACCCCAGGAATGTTCAAATAACGTTGATGAGATGAAAATAATACTCCAGCTCATAAACAGCAGTGCCGGCCTACAAGGATTAACATGCCAAACTCTTCTTCAGAGACCGAAACGTGCCATCCATAGTAAAGGCCTGGAGTTTAGCGTCTGAAATCACTATCTTGCAAACTTGGCAGCGCTGCATATGAACACTAGATTATTTAGGTGCCTAAGGTCATCCATATACCAACAAAAACACGTACGCAGCCATTTCTGTCACCAGAAGTCAGTCATTCAAGAGCAACAAGTGAGAAGTGTCCCCCTCGCCTCCTCCCCCCTCCCCGTCTTCCCGGGTGGGCCTGCTGGACAGCTGGGCTGCCAGGGAGGTGTGTGACCCGAACACTGTATGTGGTCTCCCCCTGAGAGGCCTCTCAGCCTGGGGGAGCCGGGGGGGCCCTTCGAGCCCTCCATCTGTGTGTGTGGGGGAGAGTGTGGGCCCTGCAGTGAGAGAAGCCACACCCGGAGAGATCTGAGAGGACAAACCGCGCAAGCTCCTCTCTCGGGCTAAACAAATCAAATATTATTACAGCCGACGTTATTATGGAGGCATATTATTAAAAAATGCAGCAGCATTACATTTACATTTCTGCAGTCGCGCAGGTGGAACATGGCAGTCGCGGGTAAGGGTCACCGGGGGGATGGTTATAATTTAAAAAAAACTTACCTTACTGGGTCCTGAGTCCCGCGGCGCCTCAGCTCCTGGCAGTGCCGGGGTCCCAACAGGAAGCAGCCACAGGCAGCCTCCCTCCCCTCCCTTAAGCCAATCACAACGCTGCAATGGCAGCATTGTGATTGGTGAAGCCCAGCAGAGAGCACCCCAGCCGGGCCGTTTTCTCTATGTAGGCTGCATGCAGCAGCCTACATAGAGAAAAGGGGGAGTGCGCATGACTGCTTTGTTCGGCCCTGGGGCCGACCAAACAGTCAGTACCCACAACAGTGGGTAAGCCACTCCCCCCTGCCCTCGAGAAGGACCGCCCACCCGCCCGCCCCCAACCAGGCACTCCAGGCACTTCTGCTTTCTCGCAGTGCGAGAAGCAGAAACATAAAATGGTAGTTTTACCATTTTATGTTTCTGCTTCTCGCACTGCGAGAAAGCAGTGGGGGCGACGCCCCCACGCCCCTATGGAGGAGCCGCCACTGTTCATCAATAACACCAGTCAAAACTGCATGGACTTGGCATACACCCCTCATAGTTACAGGCAGGTTGTCAGAAAGGTGTTGTACAACAGGAACTTTTTGTTAGACATCGACCAGCAAGACAGGTAAGCATTGTAAAATATAGGTGACTGTGTGAGCCCAGGATGGGTCAATTTGAGGCCTGTGGCCTGGCTGAGGATGCTAGTTTCACCTCCAGTTACAGGCGCCGTAAATGGGCAGGCAGCAGCACTGCTTCTAATGCTCTGAGTGGTGGTTTCACTGTTTGCATCTAGGATCCTGTTCTGTGATAACATCTCTGTTAGATGCTGTTTGTATGGTACCTCCCATTTGGATGCTGCAGAGTCATCCACTTCCACAATTATGGACATTCTGTACTCTTTCACATGCAGCAGACTCCCTGGATAGGACCCTCAAGGTGGCACCCTATATGTGTGTTGAAAAATGGCCCTCTCTGAAGGGTTACCCCAAACATTTTGCCTTCATCCTCTTTTTCTGACCTTTTTCTGTTGACTTTAGGACTCCGAGCATCTTACCACTGCTAACCAGAGCTAAAGTGCATGTGCTCTCTTCTCTAAACATGGTAACATTGGCTTATACTCAATTGGCATATTTAATTTACCTATACCTCCCTAGTAGAGTGCACTACCGGTACCCAGGGCCTGTAAAATAAATGCTACTAATGGGCATGCAGCTCAGATTGTACCACCAAGGCAATTAGCCTTTTAAAGATGTCTCTGGCCTACTACTACAGAGCCTGTGGGTGCAGTTTACACTGCCATGTTGACTTGGCATTTAAAATCCCTTGCCCAGCCGTGGTCCGTGCAGGTAAGAGCGGTGGGGCCGGGTGGGGGGGGGGGGATATCGAGGGACGATGCAGACGGAAGATTAAATAAATAATTAATTTTTTCTCCTCATCGTCCGTCGAAATCCCCCCCACACCCGGCTCCACCGTTCCCCCGCTTCTATCTGCACGGGCCGCGGCTGCCCTTGCCAAGTCTTAAACTTCCCATTTGTTACATATAAGTCACCTAAGTAGGCCCTATCTAGCCCCTAGAGCAGGGTGCTGTGTAAATAAAAGGCGGAACATATAGTTCTAAGGTTTACATGTCCTGGTGGTGAAAAACTCCCAAATTCGTTTTCACTACTGTGATGCCTACCCTTCATAAGTTAACATTGGGTATTCCTTGTTACATCTAATAAGTATAATTCCCAATTGGAAGGTGGTAGAGCTGTCATGCTTTGTACCTATGGAATTGTAGTGATAAATCCTCTTTAATGGTAAAGTCGAATTTATCATTAACATTTTTAAAATGCCACTTTTAGAAAGATGCAAAAAGAACAATTGATGGACAGAATCTTGAATAATGTTAAACATTCATCCCAGTACAGAGATCTGGGCCTAAATTCATTGCTTTTTTTCTCCCGATGGCATTCCAGTTTAAACCCAGCCATATGCAAATCAGTCTTGACCCTGCTCCCGAACTGCCAGGCCAGGCCCTCCTTGGACAGGAAACAAGCATCCTGGGCCCGGTTTCGGGGTATCACCCCATCAGCCAGGCAAGCTTGACTCCAGTGGAATGGAGAGCACGATTGCATCGCCACTGCTGCACGGACATTGCATGATCTCCAGTTTCCGAGGAATCTACGACTCAGCGCCGACGCATTGCCTTCAACCCAGCAGTTTGAAGACGGCACATCGCCTCCTTGTTTCCTGCATCTCGACTCCGTCGCTTCTAAGGTACTCTGCAGCGGGCCAAGGCTGGTCCCTATTTCCGACCTGCGCTCCATCACAGTTGGCCTGAACTTTTGGATTTACTCTGGTCTAGCGCGACCAGATAGCCCCATTTGACGCTTTAAGCTTTTAAGCTCTACAATTTCATTTAATCTTTAAAAATTCATAACTCCGGTTCCATTTATTGGATTTTATGTTGTTTTGATCTTGTTTTGTTCATAAAAATATTTTTCTACACTGGTGTGGAGTCTTTTTGAGGTGTTTTCACCGTGTTACTGTTTGAAGTGTTGCCCAAATACTTTACACATTGCCTTTTAAGTTAAGCCTGCCTGCTCTGTGACAGACTACCAGAGGGTGAACACAGGCTCATTTATGGTACATTTCTCACTTATCCTGACTAGGATTGTGGTTCCTGCTTGGACAGTGTGCATACCTCTGCCAACCAGAAACCAAATTTCTAACAATGTTGCTAACATTGCTTGGATGACCATGCACTTTTCTGAGCGGTATTTGTAGAAAGCGTGGAAGCCTGCAATGTGTACTAGATATGGAAAATATTTACTTGCAGAGGGATTGTTTGCCATTACTACAGGTGCAGATAAGAGTCAAGCTTCATGTTGGCTATCCCAAAGGACAGATAGAGATTAGAGCCTGGAATAGAGTTGATGGCACTGCTTTACAGGATCTTCTAACTACCTGGGCAGGCCAGTTACCGCAGGGTGCAGAGGAGGCGACTACCACCTACACCAATTGGCTTGCGCAAGCGTGTGATAAAATAGCACCACCAAAAACTGTTTTCCCCAGAAGAGCACATCCTTCTGCTCCTTGGTTTACAGAGGAGGTGAGAAATTTAAAACGCATCTGTAAACGCCTGGAACGTAACTGGAGGAAAGGCTACAAGGAAGCAAAGAAGAAATTGTATAAATCTAGCCTTCAGGAGTATAAACAAGTTATTTTCACCGCAAAACAAAAATTCTATTCAACCCAAATCGATTTGGCAAAGAACTCTGCCAAAGAGTTGTTTAGAACTGTCTCCAGCCTGGCTTCCCTGAGGCCAGTTAAAGTTCAGTCTAGTCAGGAACTGTGTGAGGAGATTGCCAAATTCTTCCTTAATAAAGTGGAGAGCATATTTTCCGTCTTCAGCGGACCTAACAATGCTGGGCTGAACATGGCAAGGGAGGTATCTAAGTCCACAAGGATTGCCCCCCTTGCCCTGGATAAATTTGCGCCACTGACCGTAAACGATACTCTTGAGCTCCTAATGGGAGACAAATCTGGTTCGCCTTTTGATCCATGCCCTGTGAAGGTGGTAAAACTGGCCCCCGGTCCGATTGCTCTCTCTCTCACATCCATTTTTAATGGGATGTTTGAAACAGGACAGTTCCCCAAGCTTTGGAAGGTGGCTTCAATATTTCCTCTTCTGAAAAAGCCAAGCCTGGACACTAAGGATCCCAACAACTTCCGCCCGATCTCTCGGCTTCCTCTCCCCGCAAAAATGGTTGAAAAAATCACGAATCGTCAACTCAGTGCTTTTCTGGTGGAAGTACAAGCACTGGATCCCTCTCAATATGGCTTTAAAGAGGGACACAGCACTGAGTCTGCGCTCATTAAGGCCACCGAGGAGATCAGGGAAGCCATGGATCAAGGAGGCAAGGCAGCCTTGATCTTATTGGATCTGTCCGCGGCCTTTGATACGGTCCATCATGATAGTCTGATGGACCGACTCAAGGCTTGTGGGGTCCAGGGGAAAGCTTGGGATCTTCTCAAATCTTTTCTATCAGACAGGGGACAGATTGTATCCCTAGGTAAATTTCAGTCCAAGCCCTTTGCACTGCCATGTGGTGTACCGCAGGGATCATCATTGAGCCCCACACTCTTTAACGTGTATGTCTCATCATTGGCCCCGTTATCAGTGCATTCGGGTTTGGTCTCACTTCCTACGCTGATGACACACAAATTGTGGTGTCTCTATTACCTGGCCAAGAGCTGGGAATAGATAAACGGTTTCAAGTCTGTATGGAATCGGTGGGGAGATGGATGGCAGACAATTGCCTAAAACTGAACTCAGGTAAAACGGAAGTAATGCTGTTTGGGAACGATCTTAATTTTTGGACTCCTAATTGGTGGTCTGCTTCCATGGGTTCACTCCCTATACCCTCAAAAAAGGTGAAAAATTTGGGAATAATTCTAGATGAGAAACTCTCCTTTGGGGCCCAAGTAAATGCAGTAACTTCAACAACAGTGCATGTTCTTAGAACTGTCAAGAAGGTATTGCGGCTTTTACCTTCGGGAGCCGGCAAACGGTAGTCACAGCATTGGTCATGTCGAGCCTGGATTACTGTAACAGCCTATATCTAAACATACAATAAAGACTTCTGTATAAGCTTCAGCTGCTACAAAATGCCGCGGCCAGATTACTTATGGGCACATCCAAGTTCTCCCCAATTTCCAAAGAGATCAAAAAACTGCACTGGCTCCCGGTGAGGAACCGGGTGCATTTTAAATCTCTCTGCATGGTCTTTAAAGCACTTCAAGGCTTAGGACCAGATCATTTAAGGCGCCAGTTTCAATGGTATATACCGGCAAGAACTCTTAGATCTCTGGGAGCTAAGCTGGTCGTAGTCCCACCAACAAAAAAAGCTCAATGGGGAGGCAGAAGTTTCTCTTCATGCGCAGCAAAAGCCTGGAATGACTTGCCATTCCATTTGAGAAATGCCACCAATCTTCTAGCTTTCAGGAAAGGGTTAAAGACCTGGCTTTTTGATAAATAACTCCTCTCTTTTCCAGCTCAGCATTAAGGAGTAGTAACTAGTGCCAGGACACCTCCGGGTAATCGCGCGCTCTAAAAGTTCCCATAACATAACATAACATGTTAGGAAACAGTTAATATACTGCCATATTTAAATCACCTCCCTAATAGAACTTGGATTTCTCAGCAAGCAAGTTGTACTTTCCAGTGACTAAACCTGCAAATGTAGGCATGGCTGATATGCATTAAAAGAGAAAGCATCAGCACTTCTCACAAAGTGCACATAGTGACAAATAACAAAGGGTGCCATTGTTAAGCAATTTACAAAAAGAAATGTGGAGCAAGTAACAATGGTAAGAGCTTATTAGGATTTTAAAGGCGACTATCTAAGGTGATATGTGGATCTTATGCTAAGATTCCTTTTAGAAAATAAAGTGCAAAAGTGTGTTTTAAAATCACATTGGGCCAGCTGTATTGACCAAAACATGATAAGTTATAAATTCCACTTAAAATCTCCAATCACTATTTCTCTATATGTACCTAGCCATCACTGCATCTCTCAACCTTTTCCCCACAATCCCTTTCTGTTTGCTGCTGCGTCTAACTTCCCATTCTTGTCATGCATGTCTCTCTTGCCTTTTTTTATTTACTCTCCTTTCTTTCTCTCAGTCTTCTCTTCTTTTATAGAACCTCTTCTCTCTATCTTCCCTTCTATCTTCTTTGTGATTCTCAATTTGTTTATTCTTTCTCTAGCCCTCTTCTCCATCGACCATGTATGGCAAATGAAACTTTCTTTTGGCTGTGCATGGCCATTAGCAGCACATGGCACATTTCTTTGATCACTGTGCCTTTTGCTGTTCCCCAGTCTCAAAAGGCTACCCTCCTGGGGGGCCTCCTAGAATTTTCTAGAAGTCCCCTACTATCATGGGACAAAGAAGTTATGCAATGTGTCCATTACATCCGTGCAGCTTGTTGAAAAGTCTTGTTGGACAGGACATCAGGCTTCATGGATGTGAAGGGTTTTAACTGCTTTAGGGCAGACAACTACCTGTTGATGTCCACCACACTACTTTCACAGTGCGGTAAACTTCAACAGTGCTGGAAAAGAAAATGTTTTTGGTAAAAACACCTGACATTTTCTTTCCCAAAATCAAAGTTGGCATGCAAGGAAAATGCTTCCCAGAAGTCCCAAGTTTGATTTATTGTTTTGTAGTATTGAGCAGCACGCTGTGCGCAATGGCGATACACAGCACAACAAAAGTGAAAGCAGACAGCGCTAATGGAATCTGCAGGGATCCATAAGTATCCTACTACACAGCATTCCTACAGTTTTCCCTACAACCATAGTGACTGGCCTATCATCTGCATAAGGAAAGGCTCCTGAGGCCTCTAAGATACAAGGCAAGATCAAGATTTTGTCTTGCAAATGGACCAATTCTGGTGATGTAGGTAGCTGTGGTATTTAGGCCAGGACTAGGTCGGCACACAGGGGAACCTGCCAGGCACAGATATTTCTGAAAACTAGGTACCTAGTGGTCCGCGATGGTGTGGCTTGAGTGGATCCCAATGTTTTTTATTACACAGAATGACCTACAAACACCAAACTTTGGCTAAATCACATTTTCTGTGAAGGAAAATTCCAGAATCTCTGAGGATTCATGAAATTCTTACCACCTAGCGCTCCCACACTTCTCCCAATAAAATCCTAACCCAAATGTTCACCAAATGTTATGCATTTAGTACATTAATTATATAGGACCTCATAACAGCTATTTTTTTGCTACAACCATACGTTACATAAAGATAAAGCAGAATTTCAAAGGTATCAATAAATTTCATAAAGGAGATACATACTACATAGATCTTAAATTACAATACACAAAAATCAGGAAATGGTAGGTGATGTTCTGCAGCTATGTCTAGAGTAGGAGTGGGTGGAACTTGCAGAGTTTTACTCCATGGAATTCCACGGATTCCACACGATTTTGCAGAGTTCCGCCCACCCCCAGTTTTAATTTAGAACCAACCACGTTAGGGCCATTTCCACCTCCCCTTTTATAATGGGTATGTGGATATAGCGCAGCACTCCCTCATAGCTCATCAACATTTGCGCACACCATCAAGGGTAGCATTTATAAGTTAAATTCATGTGCTTCAACTAGCAAGGAGAAATAAGAGTAACAGTCAAAAAAAGTTCACGTCTTCACAAAATACCTGTGGTTGTCCTGACTGAGGCTTTATGTTTTAAAAACAGGCAAAGCTGAGCTCAAGCCAATGAAAGCTTCAAATTCAACATATGTCTGAAAATTAAAATTCTATAGACTAGACCAATGAAGTGATGCCATCAAGTTGGACGTGCATTGGAGTTTCTTTAGTCTTAGTTAAAACTTAAATTAGTTGCCTTGAGAGTTGCCACTGTTCTACCCAGCACTGAGTTACACACCTAGCACCCTGCCTTGGGTAACCTTGTACCATGCACTGTAGACAAAGTGCTAGGGGGTGTAAGTTAACTTTACTGTGGGACTCAGACACTGCACCTGGGATAATGTAATGTGCCACTGGCACAATCTTGGGGCTGTTCAAAACTCTGCAGCAGATACAAGCATAGTGCCAAAACCTGTCTGGACTTGTGAAATGCACTTACCACAAAGCACTAGTTGTCTGTATCAGTTCTCTAAGCCACAGACAAGGAACCTAGAGCTCGTAGAGTTCTGTGCGCTGTGTAACATTGAGCTTTGCAACATAATAAAGGTCATACAGCCAGACACCTGTGTGCTCCCTGCACTCAGAGCTGTATGCTCTGTGATCAATGCCAGAACAAAAAAAACAACTTGTGCTCTGTCCCGACAAAGTGACTAAAGAAAACCTCTAACCATGCTGTATGTCATGAAGAAAGCACATAGAGCTGTGTAACTGTGCTTTATTCCACGTACAAAGCTCGTAGCGCTATGTAAATGTGTAACCTAATTTTGTGCTTGTAACTTTTACCACAGCCACAGACAAAGCGTCTAGAGCAACGCTGTTACCCCGTGCTCTAATGGCTTAGAGTTACATCACTCTGCATGCCACCACAATCCAGACAAAGCTCCTAGCGCTATGTAAAATGTGTAACCTAACTTTGTGGCTGTCAACTGCTGCAACACTCTCCTTTCTCTCACACTTCACTGAGGCCTCCTTGGCTAGCGTGGCCGCAATTTGTTCTGTGGGAGTCAGTAGGATACTCATAGCATGCAGTGGTCGCTGAACTCATTGGCTACAGTCTCGATGCCACCAGCACGAGCCCCTGCAATATAGCAGCTTTGGAAGCCCATGTCGGTGTCCACCATGGACATGGTGCATGCAGGTCAAGCGGCGCTCTGTCTGTACTCGTGGATGGTGCTGAGCACAGAAGCCGGACTGCCTCACAGAAAATGGAGGCCTCTCAGAGAATGGATGCTATCTCAGGCTCCGCCGGTAGCTCTCACAGTGTGTGGGTGGAAGAAGAAGCGCAAGCCACTTCTGAGATTTCTCTGACATCACAAACAATTTACATCCGCCTGAAGCTAGGATCCTTCAAAGATATGCACTGCACATTGTTGACAGTGCAAGGTTGGGGGCAGGTCACTTTGGTGCACATTTAATAGAGGTGGGCGGCAAACTCTGCCACGAGGCGATTGGCGGAGTTTTTGCCGAACTGCGCACTCCAAGTGGAGCGCGGAGTGGCAAAACTCCGTGAACTCTGCCGGCCTTAGTCTAGAGAGGTCAATCACAATACAAATGCCTTCAGTTTCAGAAGCCCTGATTACGGTTTACACAATATTTGGTTCAAGGATATGAATCCTCAGTGTGTTGAGCCTGGCAGCGATATCTATAATTTTAAACCATTTTATGAAAGATAGTTTGCTATAGCAGCCCTTTGTGACATGGCAGGCTATATTGAGCCATTTCATATTTACACTACTGCTAGTTAGGGCACTTGCAGCCATCTGCAGCAGGCACATTAGTTCAACAAACTACCTGGCTTCTGAAAGCAAAATAAAGATCTCAAGAGCAGATACATTATCTCACCAGGCTATGTTTCACAACAGGCCAGTGTAGGATGGAGCAATGTCACTGAAATGTAAGTCTTACCAGACTTGTGATGACTTTGCCCCAGTCCAATGGGCTAATCAAAGCACCATGCCAAATTGGGATCTAGAATTTCCTGATTTGACATTGCTTCTGAATGACTGGTAGGTTTAGGTAGCATCAACCACTTATGTATCAGGAACAGGAAATGTCATTAAAGTTGCTGGCTTAAGAACAACATGACTCAATGACCTGTAGAGCTGTGCATGGCTTTGCGTAGCTTAGTAAATGCAAAGTAAAACAAGGCAGCTCAATTCGCTGCTTGCCGTTACATTGTATTGGGAAGTGTGGGCGTTCCCACGATCCACCCATGGATTTTGGTGCATTCCCAGATTTACTAAAGACAGTAAACCTGGGAGTGCACCAAAATGCTATGCCTTCCTCAGTGTGGAGTAACGATAAGAAATATTTTTATTTCTCCTTGGTACTTCTTCATTCTATGTGTCCTGCTATCTGCAGCACACATAAAAAGAGGAATATGCCTCTAAGGATGTTTTTTTTTGCAGGCAGGTGTCCGTTCCTGCACACGATCAATCCTGCCCTTAACGCAGGCACCCTTGCACCATGGCATAAGGGTGCCTGTTTTGGGGCTAGGTAGCACACAGTGCGCCAGCGCACAGAAACAACAGAAATGTGCCATATCTTTGTAAATATGGTGCATTTTTACTGTCTGCCTTTCACGTAACACAGCACAGCCAGTTGCCTTGTTGCGTTGCATTAAATGTAAGAAAATCTGCCCCCAAATTTGTGATTAAACAACCCAGCGCAGTAACCAGCTAAGCAGACTATGATCATAAGAAATACCATAAAGGGATTTGCAAAGCAGTTCAAAGTTACCAGTATACTGAAAAACCAAAAACTATGCAACTGTATCTGTCACATATCATCAGCCACCACAGTACTAGGAGCTGCATCTCATAACATGATAACGCACCTTGTTGGTCATCACGAGCAGCACGAAAACACTCCCCCCCCCACATAGGATCACAAAACAAATATAATCGCTCTCCAAACACAAACCAGCCTATATAGCATAGATTACTGTCCATGTAGGTAAGCGCTTCAGTGTCGCACACTGGGGTAGAAAGCAATATACAAATGTGCATTACAATACAATACAATATTTATCATTTGCGCATCACCAAGATTTGTTTTGATTTTGATTTGTTTTGATCCTATCAAATTTTTTGTTTCCATCACACTTCAGAATGATAAACAAAATGTGCTTCATTAGTCCTTTCATAACTACTGGTATATGTTTAAATATTTGTACAGTTCATTTACAGGTATTTACATTGTTTGTTAATTAGAAACAAATTGTCATCCTACATTATTTCTTTTCACACTCCCTGTACACAAGACAACTGGAATTATGCGATTCTGCTGCTATGGCGTTTTCTGCATGATTGCGAAAATTATCTAATTATCAAAAGTTACTACAAATGGAAAATATGCTGCTGTGCAGTGGCTGGTCTTTAGCAAAGGTTGACTGGTCACCTTCTAGCTATTTACATCTGTTTTTGGATTTGGAAGTGGTACTAATGAAGTGAAACTTTTGCCAAGATAGTGATAAAATGTGCAAAAATTACAAAATAATCAAGTGTCACTATCACAAAATGTGCTGCATTATGCCTCATAATTTGTTTTTTCTTGACACATACTTTAGGCAACATTGCCTCATAACTTAGGCTTTCCCTGCCGCATGATTCCAGTGGCCCTGTCTGTACCCCAGAGGGATGGTCACATAGTTAACTTTACAAAATCTTCATTTACCGTCAAAGAAGGAAAAGTAAACACCATCTCTGTTAAAAGAATAAGCATCAATATGTCACAAAACATAGCCTTATTTAACCACAAAACCTCAGGAAGGACCTGGGGAAAGGGAACTAGAGGCACGGGGTGCTAGGAGTAGGCAGCCTCCAAACTATACTGTTTAACACAAAAGAGCCGCTCCTAGTATGATGACCTAAATGCTACCTTGTGAGTACAGGCATCTCACAAAGAGTAAAAGACTGGTCTCACACACCACCTGGTGTCATGCTTCATCATTGACCAGTCCTCGCCCTCTAAAACCTTGGTTTGATAGAGGGCGGGCATACACCTGAAGACAGGGATGCACTTCTAAAACTAAGTGGGGGCCCTTGCAAAAAAACTTTTTGTGAGAATTAAAAGGCCATTACAGATGTCATACTCATTTTAATAACTGGCATCTGTATGGTGTTTAAAAGAAGAAATGGTCGGTGTACTGGGGATTCTATTGTCCCCCCACCGTACTGTGAGGGCCCCCACTTAGTTTTAGAAGTGCATCCCTGTCTTCAGGTGTATGCCCGCCCTCTATCAAACCAAGGTTTTAGAGGGCGAGGACTGGTCAATGATGAAGCATGACACCAGGTGGTGTGTGAGACCAGTCTTTTACTCTTTGTGAGATGCCTGTACTCACAAGGTAGCATTTAGGTCATCATACTAGGAGCGGCTCTTTTGTGTTAAACACAAAACATAGCCTGACATGTAACCTGTCATGGATCACACACCAAATATAAAAAGATAAAAACAAAATTTAAAGGCATTTTTATTGCCCATTCACCTTCTGAACTCTGGCACCTCTATACTGTGCCATCTGCCTCGGTCATTTGGGGGACAAGGGGACCCGGCTCTCAAATGCCACCGTGGATACCACCCTGCCCAAATGGATATGTGATAGATTTCCCATACCCCTCAGAGCACAAGGGGGGAGATTCTGATTGGCGGAAACGTTAGAGCACACTCTCACCCACCCAGGTGTTATGACTGTGTCCAGTCAGGGCACAAGTGGGGAGACTCTACCTGTCACAGGAAACTCGCCACAGATGAGCACTACACAGGGTTGGCTAAATTGGTCTTTGTGAGAGAGTATGCCCATGAAAAGAGCTTAGTTGGAGAGGGGAGTCAAGAGTGAGAGCTCACTCTGAATGGGGTCCCTGTCACTGATCTGTGGTATACCTGTGCCGGCCAGACATTGGTGGTCGCTAGGCTTGTTTCCCTAGAACAGTAATGCCAGGACTGTTATGCAACCTCAGCCCATGGGCATGACTTCTTCCACTCAATGGCCTGGTATCCATAGAATAGGAGGAAGTACAGGCTCAGATGAGGGTCATTGTCAGCCCCCAAATGCCCAGTAACTGGATCTTTGGCAACAAACCTTTACCAGTGAAAAAAAACGAGGTAGGGGAGAAAAGAGCTGGGTGGGGTATTTGCCCAGGGTGTCCCAAAAACACAGATCTCTGGGGTACTACTCCCAAACACAGGGTGCGGAGGCCCAGGTAGACAGTAAGGGGTAAGAGGGGAAGGCAATCCACAGTGGGTCAGGAGTTGCATGCTCTAAGAGAAGAGCACCCCAAAGACTGACCCTAGTAAGGTCACCTCTGACCTGGATGTGCTACATGGGCAGTCACGTAGACAGAGAACAGAAGACCTGCCCCAGAAAGACACCTGCATGACACAGACAGATTGTGTGACCCTTGAGGAGGGCTGTGGTTGCCCCATACAAGTCCTGGACTGCCAGGCACCTGTTCAGTCTCAGGGTACAGACCCTGAACTGAAATGGCAGTCTCAGGAGACCACCCCTGAGGTGGCAGAAATAAGAGTGGAAGGAGTGTGTTTACCACCTAAGTGTGTAGTTTCCCACTCTGAGAAACTGGACCTCAGGAGCAAGTGGGGAACTCCTTACAAGCCCCACAGCTGGAAGTGAGGCCTGCTCAAGGCCCCGGACTGGAGTCTTCAGCTGCCAGGGGATGGTCAGTGGTCTGGCTCTTAACACTGACAGCTTTCAGTGGCCTCTGTTGGTTATTTTTCTTGGGGTGGGGCAGAAAGGGGCACAATGGGCCACATCATCTTTTTGGTCATGGTGGTACTATCTGCATACGGGGATGCATCTGTGAGCAAGCAAAAATTAGGACCCACACAGATTGGATCTTCAAACAAGGATGAGGGGTTCTCCATGGCCCGGTTCAGTGGCTAAGGAGGATGTTGACAGAGGAGTACAGATGAGTTCAGAGGGTCATAGAACAGATAAGTGCCACTTCCTTGTTCCAACACCTGAGCAGGGAGGTCTATCAAGGTATTGATTAGTCTACTGTAGCTCCTGGCTGGGGTGGGGGAGGCTGTGCAGGAAATTTGCCCTTTCTGCAGGTTCATATTGGATATTTCACCTTTTGCTGGACCCTGTATTTTTGGCTGGCTTTGGAACTCTGTGCACATTGTCCCTGCTAACCAATGGTAAATTACATGTTGTTTCTGTTTTATTTTCATTAAACATATTACTTGTAAGAATTTGGTTTGTTGGTTGACTGGTCAGGCAGTAACCGCAAACCTTGTTGGGGTACGGCACAAGCAAACCCCAAATCAACCTGTGCTCACCCCCTTGGTAGCTTGACACAGAGCAGCCAGGCTTAACTCAGAGGCAATGTGTAAAGTATTTGTGCAACACTTCAAACAGTAAAACAGTGACAATACATCACAAAAGGAGCCCACAACACATTTAGAAAATAGAATAATTTTTAATAAATAAAACAAGACCAAAACAACAAAATTCTAATTAGTATAGAGTTTTTAGTGAAAATAGCACCAAAAAGCACAAAATGGATTGGGGATATCTGGTTGTGCCGGACCAGGACAAATTCACAAGTTCAGGCTGACCATGATGGAGCGTGGGCAGGCTAGAGAGACCCATTTAGGCTTGCTGAACACTGTAACTTAAATCCTGGTTGCGGAGCGTTGTGTGGGTCCGCTTCAATGATGCATCACGCAGCCGAGGTGATGCGTCGGTTCTGAGAAGCAGCGAGGCTGCGGTGTGAGGTCCTGTTGTGTCGTCATTGAGGACCCCATCAACAGGGCTTGCGATGAGAAGGCTGGCGTTGGGGATGCGGTGCACAGCTGGCGATGTGTCAGTTGCAAGGAGTTGCAAAGCTGCAATGCAGAATCCGGCGTCAACATCAAGGCTGCCGACTACGAGAGATGTGGTGACGTGGGCTGTCGATTTACCGCACCATTGGGGTGAGGCATCCGTTCTGAGAACTGCGGAGGCCATGCGGGTCTTTATTAAGGGTGGGCGGAGTACGCGTAGTGGCACTCCGCGGAGTTCCACGGAGTAAAAAAAAAAATCCTTGGAACTCTGCTCCACTCCACCCTCCCAAGTCCCACTCCCAATCAAAAAAAACCACTTACCTGCTCTCTGGCATCTCCGGGCTGCCCTCCTCCTCGCCGTGGTCTCTCCTCCTCGCCACCGGCCTCGTCGCCAGTCGCAAACCTCTACGTTTTTCGTCTTGTGTGGACTGCTCATGCGCAGTCCACGCAAGACGTACAATGTAGGGGTTTGCAGCGAGGACGGCTGTGAGGAGGAGAGACCACGGCGAGGAGGAGGGCAGCCTGGAGACACCAGAGAGCAGGTAAGTGTTCTTTTTTATTGGGAGTGGAACTTGGGAGGGTGGAGAGTGGCGCAGGGGCTAACTCCGCTCTGTCACAGAGTCGGAGTTTTGCCTGAACGCCGCGTTCCCAACAGGTTCAATCAATGCAGCAGTGACGATGTGTCGGTTCTGCTTGGGGATGCGTTGCTCAGCAGAGAAAATGTGTCTGTTCCGCTGGCAACCACCTTAGACCCACTTCCAAAGGTCCAGGACTGGGGTGGCACCACTTGGCGGGGTTGTTGGTGTCCCTGAGGCTTCAGATCAGGCTTCAGATCAGGAGGCCAGCCAACTAAGCCTTGGACTCACTCTGGGTTCAAGAGATGCAGGTCCAGTCTCTCTCACAAAGGCAAGAGGGCAACAGGCAGCAGGTCAGCACAGCAAAGCAGGAGTCCATCAGAGTACAGTCCATCAGAGTGGCAGTCCTTTAGCAGCACAGCAGTCCTCCCTCCAGGCAAAGTATCCACAGATGCAGAAGTGTACTGAAGAGGTGGTGTCTGAGGTCCTTCTTTTGTACACAGTTGGGCCTTTGAAGTGAAGAGATGCTTCTAGAGGCATGCATTTGAAGTGCACAGCTGCTGTTCTTTTCCTGCGCTGGCTCCAGACTAACTAGAGGAGGTATGCAGCCATTTGTGTGGAGACAGGACACAGCCTATTCAGGTGTAAGTGAAGCCGGATCCCACTCCTCCCTCCAATCCGGCCAGTGATGGCCCACTCAGTCACACCTGAACTCCCATTGTGTGTGGCTGTCTAAGGAAATACACAAAGCCCAGCTGCCAACTGCACACAGTCAGGTGGCCAGAGACAGGCTGCAGGCTCCAAATGGCTAAGGCAAGAAAATGCCAACTTTCTAAAAGTGGCATTTATGGAATTGTAATTTAAAATATGACTTCACCATAAGTTAGCATTTTAAAGTAAGATTCCAGAGACACGAAACTTGAACCAGTGAACCATTTGAAAATTACACTTATAAACTGTAACAAGGTAATCCCAATGCTATCTTATGGGCGATATAAGCCTTGGATCACTGACATAATATCGACTACATAAATATCCCCATACACAAATATCGATACAAAAATATTGATATCCAAAATATCGACATCCTATCTTTAAAATGTAAAATACAAAAATATCGGAAAAAATATATAGATGTTAAAAATATTGATGTACAAAATATCGATATTTTTTATATATAAAAAATAATGTTAAATAAATTAAATATTAAAATTAACTTAAAAAAATTATTTAGATGTAATGTACATTTTAACAAATATAATAAATAAATGTAATTTAAAAAATTTAAACGTACATATATAAAATATAATATATAAAAGTATATTTACTGTAAAACAATTAATAAACTAATAACTTTAATTTATTTTAAAATATTATAAATATATAAAAATCAACAAATAAATATATATATATATATACATACACCTATAACATAAAATCTAATAAAAAAAAATTATATTATAAATTAAGGGGCTCATTACGATGGCGGGCGGAAGCACAACCGCCGTGCTGGCGGATGCAAAAACCACCAGTTACCGCCGGCCCGCAGCAATCCACACGCCCGCCCAATTACGATGCGAAAAGTAGGCCAAACACCGCCGGCAAGCCAGCAACACCGTCCGCCATCAAAGTGCGCCCGTACACGTAGCGGCGCAGCACAACTGACACACACCGTCCGACGAAACACGTCCCGCCCGGCGCATAAATTACGATGCCGCAAACAAACGGCTCCCACGGCCAAGAGATACCGTACGACAAACCGAAGCGGTAACACGGACGCCGAGCACGGACAACGAAGAAGCGGCTCCCCGAGCATGAATCCAGCACTGCAGGCCCTCCCCATGCTCCTGCTGATGCACCACCAAGGACGCAACGTACCGCGGAGACGCAGGTAGGCACACACACAACAAGTGCACGCGGACAACCCCCCACCAGCGCGTGTACACTACACATCCACCATTGCATCCACATATGACACACAGGCCAAATCGTAACATCGCGTAACACATGTGTACACACCACCTGGGACTAGGAACCAACGACCCCGTCACGGCCCCAAAGCGGCGATGACGCCGCCACACATGCGCACAACGCTGAGGCCAACCGCAGCGCCATGCATGCGTCGCACACAGACACAGGGACACAACCAAGCAGCACACACATCAGCCCCACCCGAACGCACATGACACGTGACAGGCCTGCCACAGACATGTCCCCAACGCCCAATTCACGGACAACACCCAACGCCACACAACCGACGCACACATGTCAGTGAAGACACGCAACAGCAGGACACACCCCAGTGTAACAAACATGGCGTAGCACACAGCGGCGGCAACACCAACTAGGAGAAGCAGGGCCCCTTCGGGAAGAGTAACGCCAGTACCACACTGAAACACCCATACCACCCTGCACATATGAACAAGACATATAAAACGGAACACCAAAGAGCCCGGGGACCGACAACAGGTGGCCCAAGAATAACATTCACACACAAGGCCCAACGCAGAGCGGAAAGGCAGCCTGCCGCCCACACAAGGGAGAGCAGACAGCACTGAATGACCTTCCATTCCAACTCCGAAACCACAGCCCTACGACAGAAGCCGGTGAATACAGCCATTGTCCAAGAATAGACCAACACAGGCTTGCCGAGGAGACCGACCACAGGGCAGATAGCGCATATCACAGAAGCACACAACGGACGGGGAAGAAAGAAGAAAACACTCCCCATGTCGGCCACATGCAAGTTAATTGGAAGGAGTCACACATCACTGACCTTGAACTGTCTGAGAAGCATGTGGGAAGAGGGCCCGTGTCCTCCAAACAAGCCAACAGAACACAAGTCCTGTCTCCCTACGACTACACAGAGCTCACAGCAACCTCGGAGCGTGCACATTGCAGACTGCACACACAGCCGGAGCACGCCACCACAACGCACCGCTGCGAAATGGCAACCGCAACACACCTACCCAACTACGCCGAACAGCTCAAGCTGTACAAAACCAACCTGTTTCATACATTGGGATGCGATCTCCTGTCCCTGCTGAACGTAAGTTACCGACTGACTTACCGCATCACATTGTTCAGCTGCGTCATGCCCGTCTTCTACTGTCGGAGGTGTCCCTACCAGCATCCCGTGGAGATATGCCTCTCCAACCCGGCATGTCTGAAGGCGGACCTGCTACCACTACTCCTCCCTCTGGACGCACACGACAGGGCCTGCTCTGCCTATGGGGGCATGGCGTATGTGGCCAACATCGCACCCGCACTGAAATGGGACCACTGTGCCTCCACACGACGGATCATCGAGAACAGCTACATCGAATGTCACCCAGCATGCCCCATCATGGTCCTCCAAGGGACAACTTACGAACAACACCTTGACATCCACCATCCGCTACATTGGCTGGCAAACATGTACACCACCAATGACATGGAAGCCCTGCTGGACGGCATCGCATACCTGACAACCTGTAAATTCGTCGGACCACAACGCAGGTTCCCCGATTGACCTATGATGTCCAACCCCGCACCCATGCTTAGCTTCCGCACGGACTGGCCAGTCACCACCACAACAGCCATACCAAACGACCGGCAACTGTAACCACACCATCAACGACATCGCCATGACATCGGATATGACCGGGACATGCACACTGTTCCCCATCACATCCAGGAACACTGCATGCATCGTGGGAGGCAGTGGCATGGGCTCTGTGTATCGCACCCACATGGACGGAACTGCACGAACAACCAGGACACGACATGGATCCAGCGCCCATGGACACACACACCGCTCAGTGGACATGAATAGGTCGCCTGGAGTCTGTGGGTGCTGCACCCCTCCCACCCCCGCCCCGGGAATCCCATACCAGGACCTTTGCATGGACGACAAGTGCATACAACAACAACACGACCCCAGTGACTGTGACATGTCCAGTAACCACCACAGTGCAACAACAAGTGGCACGCTGCTGCATGCACGCAAGCACATGCCCTGATGTCATCTCACATGCACGCATGCATGAGGAACAACCGCAGCAAACCTGTCACATGGAACTGAGAAGGACTGTGCCCATGATGCCAAGCGGTCTGGTAGGCTACATGTATACCGTCTGTGTCAAAGTCCGCAGCTCCGCAGCTATACGTAAATGTACATTAGCACAGCCTTGGCCAAGCAGATGTCACTCTGAAGCCCACATCCCACATGCAACAGCCAATCACATGTAACCCCACACCCTATCCCATTTGCAATCATGCTCAGTATATCCTCAACATGTATTCCGCTGCCAGTAGTGTCCACTATACTGCATCACAGAGGACAGAAGACTCAATATAATGTTTGAAACCAAAACTGTCTCCGCTGACTCATTTCACAAGTACGAATGAGAGAGGATGAGAGTATGTGAAGTACACGGCAGTCGTGACATGACCATGTAGTCCACTGGTATTGGATGTCAACGCAAATGAGTAGCACAACTGTGGAAGACACACATGTGTCGTGTGAAGTCGTATGGACGCAGTGCTCAGGTGGGTGGGTGTGACGGGTAGATGCGCACATGCCAAGTTGGAGCACGCCGTGTTGGGAGGGGTCATGAACAGTACACCACCGCTTCCCTGGGCATTGTGAGAGGACACCTGTCGGGGGAGTGAACACGTGTGTGCACAGCAGCCGGGCACACGTACAAAGCGGTACCAGGCGCACCTCAACCCACCCTCTGTGGACAAGCTGGATCCTGTTGTGCGCCCGCCATGCCCCTTGACAAGGCACACACAGCCCCAGTCGACCAGGTGTAACCCCAACATAGTCAATCCGCACAGGCGATACAGGGCACGGGATGGCAGTGGAGCATGGTGTGTGAGAGGTCTCCTCGCGCTCCTCCTGGTCATATCACGCAGGCAATAGAACCTCAACGTCTAGCATGGCACAAGTCAAATGGAAGTGTAGGGGGACGCACCACAGCACGAGCAGCACTGACGTCACGGGAGGTGGCTCGCACCATCCCATCCATTGCCCTTTATACCAACCACGCCACATGCCATTGCGACTAAGTGCAAGCGCGTGCGCCACCACCCCCGAGCCCTCCCCAGAGAGGCCAAAGAGTGAATGTGTGGGCCATCAGTCACAGACGGACGCGGCATGGCCGCAAGGGCAGCCACAGCCACTGGGTGTCGCAGGTGGCGGATCCGGAAGGCGAAGACTGTGATGCATAGTCCATGCAGGCCGGGTCTCCATTTGGGGCACCACGCAGGTGGACGGCGTCCCGCAACACATCATACCCTGAGACAGCCCACTCGTGCAACTGGACCCACACATACACTCCTTGCCCTCTCTGGTGCGAGCTTGGGGCTGCCTGTGCAAGCGCTAGCCTCGCAGGTGAGCATGCATATTGGGGGAGCAAGGGGAGGACATGAGGGCTGGGGCGAAGATGACTGTATCACTGTCAGTTAGTACAAGGGATGACCCAGATGTGGAAAGGAAGAGACGTGTCCCGTGTGTACTGCAACTAGTCGCCAATCCAACTACCCCCATGTCCGGAATGTAAGCCCGCACCTAGGCCCGCCCATCCGCCACATCGAACATACCACCAGCACGACAACCTTCCCATTCGAAACACTGACTGGGGGTGGCGACCAGTGTACAATCATGTGTAGCCTACCCACGCGTACATGTGGGCCCTCCATGATCCATGTCACCTGCGGCAAAGTCATGACATGCGCAATGAGGGAAGTGAGGAGAGCTGTCCGCCCCACGCGCAGAAGGTGCATCAGCTCCACAGACCCAGCAGCGAGTCCAGCAGGGGTCACATGTGCAGGGGCAGCTGTGCCTGGTGTGAAGGCACATGCATATAGACAGCACATCGACCAATGTGTAGTCTGCCCACATCTACAGTCCATCATCATGCGGACATAGGAATTGAACACAGGGCAACACATCTTCAGTTGGTGCACCCACCGTGACCAACAATGCGCAATCATCGACGTACCCGCCCTGTGCATGGCCCCCACCCAACGGAGGCACATCCAGTGCCACCATCCCACACACACAAGCCTTCCACGGAACATGCTGTGTCCAATGGTCAGTACAGAGTCAGCGCCCATCTGGTGGATCCTGAACAGGAGACACATGCACACACATGCCAGCTCCCACTATGTACGTCTGCCACCTGGCACGTGCAATGTAACCTCTCACCTGTGACGTGTGACTGCAAGCACACAGCCGTCTTGGCATGGGGCTGTCAATGTGGACACCTGTCAATGTTTCGGGAGGTGTGATCCGTACAGTGCTGTACATAGGGTGCAGTGCTGACACCTACTACTGTCTCATATCCCCTCGTGCCACAGGTCCCACTTGTTTTGGCCGCTCAGCCTGTGCCCACATCGTCGTCGTCGTGTGCCATACTCATCCAGCCTCGGAAGCAGTTCCATGCTCAGCAGACATTCATGTTGCCGTGGCGTTGCCGCTTGACGAATATGCAGTCAGTCCCCATCAGCACGCCCCGCAAGTCATTGGGGCCTAGATCCCCATGTGCATGCACATGGCAGTGGTTTGTATCACTAGCCATTGCCATTGTTGGGAGACCTGTGTAAGTGTATTGTGGCCGTGCCGTCCCAGCTTGACAGCTGGGCTGTGGCTCATGTGCTTGCTCAGTCATGTCAGTGATGTGTATGCGAAATTGCTATGTGTCGTGTTGCTTTGACATGTGTCCTCTGCCATTGTCCCTAGGCGGAGACCGAACATTGACCGCCCATACCAATTGCTGGCGGACATGGACGATACAGAGGTTATTAGGAAGTTTCGGCTGGACAGGCCAACCCTGCATCGACTGTGTGCCATGTTAGAACCCCATCTCCGTCCCCGCAGGGTGTATCCGACTGCTGTCACCCCCACGGCTAAGGTGATGGCCGCCATGCATTTCTTCGCCACTGGGTCATTCCAGCACACAGTGGGCATTGGAGGAGGGATGTCCCAGCCCATGTTCAGCAAGGTGCTGAGGGATGTACTGGCAGCCATGATGCTGTACCGAAACAGGTACATCCGCTTCCCCAGGGCTCGTGAATTGGCGGCAGTGAAGGGTGCATTCTATGCCCTTGGCAGAATCCCACACGTCGTTGGAGCCATTGACTGCACACATGTCGGCCTTGTTCCACCACAGGCCACTGAGCACCTGTACCGCAACAGGAAGCACACGCACTCCCTGAATGTGCAAGTGGTGTGCCTTGCGGACATGGTGATCACCCACGTGTGTGCAAAGTTCCCAGGCTCGGCCCATGACGCACACATAATGCGCAACAGCATCTTGCCACGACTGATGTCCAATATGCAACAGGATCGTGCCTGTATTGTCGGTGAGTATGTGGAGTGGTGTAGCGTGCTGGTTGTGCGATGCTGTCCCCTGTCCAGTTGGAATTGCAACGGTTCTCTGTGTCCCTCACACCCAGGTGACTCTGCGTACCCGAATGGGGCATGGCTGCTCAGTCCATTGAGGAATCCTCGCACCCCAGCAGACGATCGCTACAATGAGGCACATGGGAGGACCAGACGTGTGGTCGAGCGTACCTTTGGCCTCCTCAAGTCCAGGTTCAGGTGCCTGGACCGCACCGGGGTGCGCTGGCGTACTCCCCACAGAAGGTGTACCGGATAGTGGTGGCGTGCTGCATGCTGCACAATCTGGCCATTCGGAAGCAGATCCCCCTCATCGTGGATGACGGAGATCAACCAGGGCCCCAGCCCGCAGACCAGGACAGCTCGAGTGAGGAGGACAGCGGAGAGGAGGAAGCTGGTAATGTGTGGCAGCAGCTCATCGCCCGCTACTTCACTTGACGGTGAGTGTCCATGTACGACGGCTGATGTGGCTGTATCTGTGCAGGTGTGTGTGTGCTGTGTCAGGGTGGCCGTTTGTTCACTGCGTGCTGTGTGTCAACGCTCCATGGCCAGGGTAGTATGCCACTGTTGGTGGCTGTGGCATTGTGCCCTATTGCTCTGTGCGATGTGTGTACATTGCTTGTAGTTGTTGACATGTACTGTGTGATGGGTGTGTGACACACTCATTGAATGTGCTCCTGTTCTGTCTCCCACCCCTAGGTCCCTACAGGCCCTCCGGATTCAATTGCCATGCCACGCATCAGGTGCCTTTCCGCCCAAGGTGGCCGTTGTATTCCGTACAAATAAAACACAGGGCACAAACAGCAGTTAGTGTAAAAGGTGCATTTATTACAAACTGTGACATGTGATTGTGTGTAAGGTGATGACAAAAGTGGTGCGTGCAGTGACAATGAGCTGTCGGTCATGGCTGCGTGATGCTCAGGGTGTACCCACTGGTTCTATGTCCATAGTCCAACACACACATGCCATCCAGATGGCTGTGTGGAGTGGGATCGTAGTCCAAGTCAATGCAGTGGCTGGTCAAGGAAGGCTGGCGGAAGGCTGGCTGGCTGCCTCACTTGCGTTTGGAGCGTGCGAAGTCCTCCCGGGAGATCTGTTTCCACTCCGGACGGCCCCTTCCACGTTTGCGAGGGGGTGCCTGCTTGCGACATGCTGGTGGTTGAGGTGTGCTCACTGGCTGTGGGCGCAGGAGAACTGGACACTGCTGCTCCACCCTGCGCCCCGGCAGGTGGTGGCGGAGGGGAGCTGCTGTCCCTGGCTGTGACCTCACCGCCACCACCAGCTGGCCCATGAGGTCCACGAGTTGGCCCATACGGGCGTCCATGGACCTCAGCACCCCCAGCACCTCACGCGTGTCTGAAGCAGACCGGACCCATTGTCCTTGGGCCTCTTCATAGGCCCCAAGGACTCTGGCCATTTGAGGCAGGGCATGGCTCCCAGGGAGGCTGGCGTTTCCCTGACCCTGCTCCTCCTACCAGTCCTGCTGCCACCGGCCTGCCCACTAGCCACATTGCTCACCACGGTCCTCGCTGTGGCTCCCAGGGTGGATCCAGTCGGCCGGGCCACCACCTGCGCTGGGGCTGGTGCCAGCGAAGACGTGGTGGTGGTGGCGGCGGTGGTGGTCGGTGCGGCGATGGTGGCGGTTGCGGCAGTGGTAGTGGCCACAATGACCGTGGGTGTGGCCGCAACGACAGTGGCAGCAGGGGGCTGGGAATGTTCAGCAGCCCTGGATGATGGGTTGGTGGGTAGGAGGGGTCCTGGGGAGCGGCTGGGCCCTGCCACACCAGATGGGCCTGCTTGGTGGTCCGTGTCCGAAGAGGAGGACAGATCCTCCAGGTCCGTGTGTCCTCGTTGGGGGCTTGTAGGCTGGCTGTGCTGGCTGCTGGCTCCATCCCCAGCATCCAGCAGTTCGTCACCTGTGGAGAGAATGAGATTTGTTATTGTGTTGCACCTGGCGAAGTATGTATTTGTCGTCTGACATTAACAGTTCGTGCAATCTCGTACATGGGTTTCCCGGAGGCGTGTGTGTGGCTGTAGCATCTGTAGTTGTGTGTGCTTGGCAATGGGACTGTGTGCTGTGCACATGTGGCATGGGACGGATTGGCCATGCCGATGGGTGTGTTGCTGTGCTGTGACTCTGGTGTATGCGGGCTCTTGGCCCATCCTGGGTCTGGTTTGTACTTTGCTTTTGGTGTTCAGATGGGATGCTTAGGAACGCATATGGCAACATGGGGGCCATGCCCCAGATTCGCATTTGGGAGGGATATGCTTTTGGGGTTCAAATGGAACGCTTAGGAACGCATATGGCAACATGGGGGCCATGCCCCAGATTCGCATTTGGGTGGGAATATGCTTTTGGGGTTCAAATGGAACGCTTAGGAACGCATATGGCAACATGGGGGCCATGCCCCAGATTCGCATTTGGGTGGGAATATGCTTTTGGGGTTCAAATGGAACGCTTAGGAACGCATATGGCAACATGGGGGCCATGCCCCAGATTCGCATTTGGGAGGGGATATGCTTTTGGGGTTCAAATGGAACGCTTAGGAACGCATATGGCAACATGGGGGCCATGCCCCAGATTCGCATTTGGGTGGGAATATGCTTTTGGGGTTCAAATGGAACGCTTAGGAACGCATATGGCAACATGGGGGCCATGCCCCAGATTCGCATTTGGGTGGGAATATGCTTTTGGGGTTCAAATGGAACGCTTAGGAACGCATATGGCAACATGGGGGCCATGCCCCAGATTCGCATTTGGGAGGGAATATGCTTTTGGGGTTCAAATGGAACGCTTAGGAACGCATATGGCAACATGGGGGCCATGCCCCAGATTCGCATTTGGGTGGGAATATGCTTTTGGGGTTCAAATGGAACGCTTAGGAACGCATATGGCAACATGGGGGCCATGCCCCAGATTCGCATTTGGGTGGGAATATGCTTTTGGGGTTCAAATGGAACGCTTAGGAACGCATATGGCAACATGGGGGCCATGCCCCAGATTCGCATTTGGGTGGGAATATGCTTTTGGGGTTCAAATGGAACGCTTAGGAACGCATATGGCAACATGGGGGCCATGCCCCAGATTCGCATTTGGGAGGGAATATGCTTTTGGGGTTCAAATGGAACGCTTAGGAACGCATATGGCAACATGGGGGCCATGCCCCAGATTCGCATTTGGGAGGGGATATGCTTTTGGGGTTCAAATGGAACGCTTAGGAACGCATATGGCAACATGGGGGCCATGCCCCAGATTCGCATTTGGGTGGGAATATGCTTTTGGGGTTCAAATGGAACGCTTAGGAACGCATATGGCAACATGGGGGCCATGCCCCAGATTCGCATTTGGGTGGGAATATGCTTTTGGGGTTCAAATGGAACGCTTAGGAACGCATATGGCAACATGGGGGCCATGCCCCAGATTCGCATTTGGGAGGGAATATGCTTTTGGGGTTCAAATGGAACGCTTAGGAACGCATATGGCAACATGGGGGCCATGCCCCAGATTCGCATTTGGGTGGGAATATGCTTTTGGGGTTCAAATGGAACGCTTAGGAACGCATATGGCAACATGGGGGCCATGCCCCAGATTCGCATTTGGGAGGGAATATGCTTTTGGGGTTCAAATGGAACGCTTAGGAACGCATATGGCAACATGGGGGCCATGCCCCAGATTCGCATTTGGGAGGGAATATGCTTTTGGGGTACATGCTGTGAGCCATGGGTGCCGAACGTGACATGTGTTGTGGCAGCATGACAGTGCATGGTTTGAGGTGTGTGCATGCTTGACATGGCCTGCATATTTGCTGTCTGTTGTGATTACTGGACATGGCATTGGACGCATCGTTATGAGTGAGTGATGGTTGTGTGCCAGCC
Organism: Calotriton arnoldi; assembly: GCA_963921515.1. Classification (NCBI taxonomy): domain Eukaryota; kingdom Metazoa; phylum Chordata; class Amphibia; order Caudata; family Salamandridae; genus Calotriton; species Calotriton arnoldi. Next base: position 1,239,956 of record CAWUFW010000959.1, on the reverse strand, counting down.
AACGTATTGCAGTTGTCCCATCTCCTTGGTGTGCGTGCTGCCCTGTGCCATGTGCATCACTGCAGTGCTCGGGGGGGGTGTGGCCCATGTTGTGTGTTGTTGCTCACAGTGTGTCGTGCGCTTCAATGAACTTCTGGCACATGGTTGGTCATGGGCATGTATCTTAGCGTGACTGCTGTATGTGTGGCAGCTGTGCGGATGACATGCCTTTCATGAGACTGGGGCTGACGGATGGGATGGATGGTATGTTGTATGTGCATGGTGTGTCTGTGTGTTTGATGGGTTCAGTGGTGTTCGTGTGCATTTATGTTGTTCCGCTCTGTTGCGTCTAGTGTTGTTTGTCTTACATAGGCGTAGTTGTGGGGTGTGTGGTTGACAGGCAGTAGGGGCTACATGGACAGGACTTCAATGGTGTTTCGGTTGTGTGTGATGAGTTGCACAGTGGCTGCCGTGTGGTACTATATTCAGTGTGGCTTGTGCATGCAGACGTGGCTCCTTGGGTGTTGCTATGTCTGTGATGGGTCATGTGGGGTGTGAGTCTGTTGTTCATGTCCGTGTGCACATTGTTCACTTGTTCGTGACGGTGGGCGGTGCTGCGTGTTCGTCTGCTACGTGACATGTCCCATGTGTTGGTCGTGTTCCGGTCCTCATGCCTCCAGTAATCCAGCCCTGTCCAGTTTCCCACCTGCAAGTTGTTCGTGCGTGCACTGTACTGGATGCCACATGGCTCTAAGCGGGGGTGCTCCATGTTGCAGGTCTGTGGGGGTGGGGGGTGTTGTGGGTCGTGGGGGTGGCTGGACACCCACTGACACCGATTGCTGTGGACCGTGATGTCTGCCTTTCGGCTGTTGTTGTGCACTGCGGTGGCTGTGGGGTGTGGGGGATGCTCCTCCTTGCTGTGCTGTGGGACTAGGGGCCTGGTGTGTGTTGTACTTGGGCTGTCCACCGTCCCACCCACTGCACTTTGTGTTCCTGCCACTTACCTGTTACTTGTCGGTTAGTGCAGCTGTGGCGGACACATGGGTGTGGTGGGTGCTCGTTGTGGCGCTTCTGGCATATTTGGGGACCTGTTGGTGGTTACGTGGCTGGCTGAGTGTACACATGTCCCCACGTATGTTACAGTTGTTCGGTTTGGGCTGTGTGTGGTGGTGTCTGTTGCATGTGTGTGTGATGTGTTGTGTATTGTGTGCTGGACATGGGGGTGTTTGTCCCTGGGAGCTGTGGCATGGTGGTAGTGCATGTGAGTACATAGCGGTGTGCTGGTATACATTAGTTTGTACTTACCAGCCTCCACTCCCCTGCTAATCCGGCGAGGATCTCCGGATGTATTATGACTCGCACCTTCTCCTCCCACGCTTTGAAGGTCTTGAAGAGCGCGGGATTCCCTCCGCCAGTGACGGCAGCCAGCTCTCTGTTTTTGCCCTCCTTCTTCTTGACCAGGCTCTTTACGTCATTCCAACGTTTGTTTATTTCTCCTCTGTTCCTGGGCAGGGTCCCGACTGCATTGACCTGGTCTACGATCCGGTTCCACATTCTGTTTCTGGTGGCTAGTGGTGTGTGCTGGACCATGTTCCCATAGATTTGTGGGTACACCTTGATGATCTCGTCGACCATGACCGTCAGCTCAATGGGCGTGAACTTGGGCATTCTTTGTGGTGCCATGGTGTTTGTGGTGCTGGTGCGGTGTGTGTTGTGTAATGTGCAGGGGGTTTGTGGTGCAGGTGTTTGGTGGTGGTGGTGGTGGTGGTTGTGATGTGTGCGTTTCTGTGGTGTGCTGCTGTCCTTGCTGTGTCACTGTGTCCTCTCCTCTCCTCTCTGGTTTGCAATGTAGCAAGGGGTTGTGGTCTGTGGGAGTGCTGCTTTTGTACTTACCTATGTGGGTGTGTCCTCATGGTCTGTTGTTTTCAGGTGTGTTGTGTCTGGGGTTCTGGCCTTTGTATTTTTTGTTTGTCCGGGGGGTGTTTTCGGGATGTGTACTGTGCTTGTGTATTTGTGCGTGCCTTGCTGTGTGGACTTGTTGGCCATGTTGTGTGCTATTGGTTTTGTGAGCGGATGGTTTCTGTGCAGGTACGTGGGCGCCATGGCTTCTGCCGTGTCGATTCTCATCGGCGTTGTTTGCGCTGGCGGGCGGTATATTTGTGGTTTTCCCGCGCTCATGGCGGTGCGATCGTAATTTCACGTGCGGTGTGTCGGCCGTGAGGGCGGGCGGTTTTGTGTTGTCGTGCGTGTTTCCGTCCGTGGCGGGCGGTTTGACTCCGACTCGGACGTTGGCGGGCGGTATTTTGTGTGATTTTTCCGCCGATGGCGGTTTTCGGTTTGTGTAATCGTAATGGCGTGGTCGGTGTTCAGACGGTGTGTGCGGGCGGATTTTTGCCGCTTCCATGCCTGGTGGATTTTTGTACGCCGGGTATCGTAATGGGCCCCTAAATTATTAAAATGTTTAATAATTTTTAAACTTACATTTTGCACTCCATTGAGTGCAACAGTAGTAAAAGTGTTAGATAGCGTAGGTGTAAAAATTACTATTCCCACTCCAGTGAGTGCAACAGTAGGGAAAGTGTTGGATAGCGGAGGGGTAAAAATTACTATTCCCACACCAATGAGTGCAACAGTAGGGAAAGTGTTGGATAGCGTAGGGGTAAAAATTACTATTCCCACTCCATTGAGTGCAACATTAGGGAAAGTGTTGGATAGCGGAGGGGTAAAAATTACTATTCCCACTCCAAACAGTGCAACAGTAGGGAAAGTGTTGGATAGCAGAGAGCTAAAAATTACTATTCCCACTCCAACTACTGCAACAGTAGGGAAAGTGTTGGATAGCGGAGGGGTAAAAATTACTATTCCCACACCAATGAGTGCAACAGTAGGGAAAGTGTTGGATAGCGTAGGGGTAAAATTACTATTCCCACTCCATTGAGTGCAACATTAGGGAAAGTGTTGGATAGCGGAGGGGTAAAAATTACTATTCCCACTCCAAACAGCGCAACAGTAGGGAAAGTGTTGGATAGCAGAGAGCTAAAAATTACTATTCCCACTCCAACTACTGCAACAGTAGGGAAAGTGTTGGATAGCGGAGGGGAAAAAATTATTACCTCCACTCCAGTGAGTGCAACAGTAGGGAAAGTGTTGGATAGCGCAGGGGTAAAAATTACTATTCCCACTCCAGTGAATGCAACAGTAGGGAAAGTGTTGGATAGTGGAGGGGTAAAAATTACTATTCCCACTCCAGTGAGTGCAACAGTAGGGAAAGTGTTGGATAGCGGCGGGGTAAAAATTAATATTCCCACTCCAAAGAGAGCAACAGTAGGGAAAGTGTTGGATAGGGGAGGGGTAAAAATTACTATTCCCACTCCAGTGAGTGCAACAGTATGGAAAGTGTTGGATAGCGGAGGGGTCAAAATTACTATTCCCACTCCAGTAAATGCAACAGTAGGGAAAGTGTTGGATAGCGGAGCGGTACAAATTACTATTCCCACTCCAGTGAGTGCAACAGTAGGGAAAGTGTTGAATAGCAGAGGATTAAAATTAATATTCCCAACAAAGTGAATTCAAAATAAAAAAGAAACAAAATATCAACTACAATACAAAAATTGTTAATAACACAAAAATAAAAATTATATAAAAATATTACAAATTACAAAAGATAGAAACATATTATAATGTTAAAAAAATCTAAAAATTACCTACAAACATTGTTATAAAAATTTTAAAAAGATTTTACAAACAAATGACTATAATTAATATAAATTAGTTATAATCAAAAACATTACTACACAAAATCAATATTTTTTATTTCCTACCCTATAACACCACACATTTCACAACACACATCTACATTTCTAAAAAACTGTACCTCCATAATTAGTATAATTAATTATCAAATAAACAAATATTATTAATTAAAATCAAATTAAAATATATAAAAATTAATGTACTCACCAAACATTACCCCTATAAAACCAAAATCCACACACAAAATAAAAGTAAACAATTACCATAAAAATGTATCAATTAATAATTAATAAAACTTAAAATACTTTCCACCCTCTACCCCAACAAACACCACAAGACACACATAAAAATAATTACACAATTTCCATAACTAATTTTACATTATTAAATTATCAATTAACAACAACCTATTAATTAATTGAAAATAATTTACTTCCCACCCTTTACCACTATAAACCCCACAACTCACATCTCAAATTAATTACACAATTTCCATAATTAATTTTTAATTATTTAATTATCATTAATTAACAATTAATTATTAATTATTGTTAAATAAATTACTTCACACCCTATTCCCCTATAAACCCACAGCCCGCTCCTACAAAATTGACACAATTAACATAATTATCAATTAATTAATTATTAAAAATTAACAACCAATTAATAATAAATTAATAAAACATTAATTACCACAATATACACTATAAAATCTAAATTAAATACTAATAAATAAAAAATATTAATTAATTTATTATAATTAAATTACTTCCCACCCTATTCCCCTATAAACCCACAACCCGCTCCTAAAACAAATAACACAATTAACATAATTATCAATTAATTAATTAATAAAAATTAACAACCAATTAATAATTAATTAATAAAAAATTAATTACCACAATTAACAATATAAAATCTAAATTAAATAAATTCTAATAAATAAAAAATATTAATTAATTTATTATAATTAAATTACTTCCCACCCTATTCCCCTATAAACCCACAACGCGCTACAGAACAAAAAAAAACAAAATTTAATTAACATAAAATTAATCACTACTAAAAATGTAACACATATTTAAAAACAAAAGCAATACTTATTAAAAATTAGATAACATACTTTTAACATATATACTAAAATACATAACACTAATATAAAAATCGATATTTTAAACAACAATATTTTTGCAAACGATATTACTGACTTCGATATTTTAAAAAACGATATTTCTTACCTTAAAGTCGATATTCTGGACCACGATATTCTTGCTGTCGATATTCCTGTATCACGATATTTCCAACTCGATATTTTTGTATATCGATATTAAAAACTCAATATTCTGTCTGTGCACCATAAGCCTTGCAGTAGTGAAAAAACTAATTTAAGAGTTTTTCACTACTAGGACATGTAAAAGTTAAAAGTGCCTGTCCTGCTTTTTAAATACATTGCACCCTGCCCTCTGGGCTATCTAGGGCTTACCCTAGGAGTGACATATGTATTAAAAAGGGAGGTTTGGATTCGGCAAAAGGTTTATTTTGCCATGTTGACATGGCCGTTTAAAAACTGCACGCAGAGGCTATGCAATGGCATGCCTGAGACATGTTTAAAGGACTACTTAAGTGGGTGGCACAATTAGTGCTGCAGGCCCATTAGTAGCATTTAGTTTACAGGCCCTGGGCACTTACAGTACTACGTTACTAGTGACTTATAAGTAAATTAAATATGCCAATTAGGTATGAGCCAATATAGTCATGTTTAGAGGAGAGAGCACATGCACTTTAGCACTGGTAAGCAGTGGAAAGTGGTCAGAGTCATAAGGCCAGCAAAAGAGAGGACAGAAAAAACGAAGGAGGAAGGCAGAAACTTGGGGGGAAGACCACTCTAAGGCTGACAGGTCTAACACTTGTACAGCGCATAATGTGAACTGAGTTACCTCTGTGTCTGGGCAAGTTCTGGCTGTGGATGGATGTTTAAGATGGGGCATGACTGAAAGCTCTGGAGCTGAGACTGAAGGCAGAGAGAGATTCACACAGTGTCTGTCAGTAATTCATGCAGGTGTTCAGAATACAAGCTCATCCAGTTCTTGGGTCTCTGTAGAGCGCTCAAAGTAATAGTAAAACCAAATGTTTGCATTTCACATTTTACTTCATTTTGCATTCCCTAAGAATATATGCCTTTATCTGATTTTATATTTTGTGCATTTTTTTCGATGCAACACGTGACGCGTGATTCTTGTATAGAGCATGCTGTGACCTGATTTGCCTCAAACTGTCTGGGTAAATCCAGATTAAGGGTGAGTGAATAATACTTGAAACAATCAAGCACTCTACAGTGGAGGATGAAGGCAGTGAGAGTTTCTGACAGTGCCTGCCGGTGGGTCATGCAGGTGCTCAGGTTACATGTGCATCCAATCCTTTGTTCAACGCACAGAGCAATGTTCATACATGTGCCAACTGTAATTACTATTTTACATGAAAGTGTGCGAAGGAGGTATGCATACCTGTCGAAACATTGACAGCCACAAAGATAAAGAAAATGGTGGGTTTACTGATGAGGAAAGAAAGAGTGAGTGGGTGTGAGGTGAAGGGGACAACACAAGGAAGTACATGGAGAAGGACAGAGTGAAAGAAAGTGATGACCAGGAAAGAGATGTCATTAGAGATATGTAGATGGAGGAAAATGCGGAAAGAAAAAGGGTGCAAGTGGCTAGCAGTGTGAGACTGCAGAGCAAAGTGGTGCAAAGGGAAGAACGGGAGCGATCAGATTGAGAAACACCAAAGACTACTACCCCTGCCACAGGTACCGCGGCATAACCGCTGGCCAGATTAGGATGCACCGCCAGAAACTCCCTACCGCGGCGGTCGGATTCCAGGATTCAGCGGTGGAAAAGCTGAAAATCCGTCCGCGGTGGTCGGATTTGCTGCGGAAAGGCCAAACACCGCCGTTTCCCCAGCGGACTGGAACACATGGAGCTATCTGAAGTATTGCCACCGCCATCCTCGAATGGCCGGATTCTCCGCAGCGGTGTGGTGGGCTGTGTGAGGCATCGTGATTTGACCGGCGGTCGTGACCGCATTCCCCACGGCGGTACCTCTCTTTTGGCTCCGTCCGCTACCGGTGCGGACAGAGATTTTCGGCGGAACCCGGAACACCACAGCGGATGGGAAATGGGCTATCTACGCCCATCATAATACGGCGGATGCAAAGACCGCCAATGGAGTGCGGAAAAGGGCATTTTCCGCCACCGCCAGCACGACGGATGTGCCTCCGCCCGCCATCGTAATCAGCCCCTAAGTAATGTTTAATTCACATCACATATTTTTAGAACTGAAGAATTTTCAATTCTAATTATTAAAAACAAATTCATTGTTATTAGTCATTTAGCCAATACTGTATTCGCAATGCCAATAGGTCTGGCTTGTTTTACGTAAATGTTAATTTTTTGTGTGATATATCTGGAGGCACTTATAGAAAACACAAAGTAGGCACTCAAGTAATAGTCTTTGCCTTGATTTACTTACGAGCAATTTTCACACACGGTGTCACACATTTGGCAGTAGAATGTCACTCACATGTACACTGAACCCTTAGAAATGTCACACATAAGGAATGTGAAAAATTGGCAGCTATGTTGAAGAATCTTTTATGGAGGGGGTCATCGCAGTTCAGGAACCACACCAGTATCTCCCAGCATGCGGAACAGAGACCTTGCACCGTATAAATGTGAAACAGTCCCAAGTTCTATACCTTCTTCCTCTTTTAAAAACAATATGCAAGAAATTGCTTTAAACTATGATGTATCCATTCACCACTTCCTAATTCAACAGTTAGATGGAACTTTGCTGTTGGCTGAATTTTCTCTCTGTCGTTCTGAGAATCCTGACTCACTGTAGACCTCCAGTGGGCATTTAGATTTTTACAGATTTGGATTTTCCCCAGAGATTATCATAGCAACTGCATTTATTAGGCGGGATTAACTGTATTTTTGTCTATTTTGTAAATACACTAACGGTTTAAGCTAACTTTTCCTTTTTTTGAAAATATTTTTATTGTCAAGAAGAAGTACAGTCATACAATCAGCAAAAAGAAAAAGACATAATATAAAAAGCAGAAACAAAGCAAGAGAAAAACAGAGCGATGGGAACTCTCCGGCAGTATTTCACATCCAAATATCCATATGGCAATCAGTAATCTTTTAACATGTTTTTTATGGCTCTTCTAAGCAGCCCCATATGGACCCATACTTTCGCAGAGCCTGAGTACCCCTTACTTTAGCCAGCGCTTTTTCCCTTTCCCCAGTTTCTTTAAGGATTAGCCACCATTCCACCTCGGTAGGGGGTTTAGGAGAGATCCAGGCTCTAGCTATCGCCAGCCGGGCAGCAACCAGCATAATTGTCAATAAAGGCCTATTCTGACCGCAATCTTCCTTGTACCCTAACATTTTTTCCCCTATCGAAAGCATGAGATCCCCGCCAAGTCTAGATTTAATTGCTACTGAAATCTTATCCCAGAACAACTTTAAGGCGGGACACATAACAAACATATGAACAATGCCAGCCGCATAAAGCCCGCATTTAGGGCAGTTCTGCCGTGTCCCTCCATGGATCCCCCCCCAACCTGCCCCACCTTGAGACCATCTGGCAATCCTTTCAGGGGTATAATAAAGTAGACAAAGCGTCCGAAATTGCTGTAGCCGTAAGTTCTACAGAGCGGGCAATAGTATCCAAAGCTATCTTCATATTCTCTATAGTAATATTTTCCCCCAGAATCTCACTCCACTTGAAAGCCAATTTCTCACAGCCCTCTGCTGTGCTCTGGCAAAGAATTTGATACGCCTTGCTAATGATGGCCAGCCGGGTCTGAGCATACATACAGTCCCACATATCTGATCCAGAGACACTCCGAACTGCTAAGTTTCTAACAAAGTAATCCCTAACCTGTAAATATTTGAAAAACAGGCGTTGGGGGATATCAAACATCAGCTGGAGATTCTCGAATGTCTTAAAACCATTACAATCATATAGTTGTCCCAAAGAGTACACCCCATACCTAGCCCACTGGCTAGCCGTACCATCCTGAAATATTTCGGGCAGCATTGGATTTCCCCAAAGAGGAAGTCTGCTATGTACGAGAGATAGAGAAAGTCTAATTTTAATGGCCTGCCAGATATGTACACAATCTCTAATAGTCTTGAACCGTACACGTTTAAAATAGTTAGGGTCATTAATTCGATATAGAAACATCTGACTCTCACCCCCTAGGACCAACCAATGCCAAAAATCCGTTTGCTCGGGGTTCAAGAGGCTGCGTAGACGGCCAACAAAAGCGGCCCAAAAATAAAATTTAAAATCGGGGAGGTCTAAGCCACCCTGATTATAAGGGAGCTTCATCAATCCAATAGCACGCCTTTACTTCATATAGCCCCAAATGAAGCTGCTCAAAACCCCATCTAGCTTCTTAAAAAACACATTAGGAATTCGTAGTGGAATGGACCTAAAAAGATAAAGAAACTTAGGAAGTACCTTCATTTTTATAACATTGCATCTGCCTAAGATGCTTAATGGAAGCTTGTGCCACAACTTCAGTTATTTAGTAACTGTAGCTAGTAGAAAATCATAATTTAATGAAAATATGAGCTCAATTTTAGACGAAATTTGTACCCCGAGATATATAGCCCTCGGGCAGGCTCCTTCAATCGGGACTTCTGGCTGAAAGTTAAGAAGGACTTGAGTTTTGTTGCTATTCAACTTATAGCCGGAGAAGCATCCAAACCGCTTTGCCTCTCTGTTAATATTTTCTATAGCCTCCCTTGGCTTTCCCGTAAAAATGGCTATATTATCGGCATAGGCCGTAAGTTTAAGGGGACGCTGTCCAATATTCAGCGGGCAAATCAAATTATTGCCCAGCAGTGCCCGAATAAATGGCTCTATATAAAGAGCAAATTAAAGAGGGGAAAGAGGACAGCCCTGCCTCGTACCGCGCCGGATGGAAAAAGGGATAGTTTGAACATTTAAGTACTGTAGCCTAGCCATCGGTTTATAATACATAGCCACGACCAGTTTCCGAAAATTTTCCTTAATCACAAATGCGGTGAGTGTTGCCCAGAGATATTCCCAGGCCACCCGGTCGAATGCTTTTTCTGCATCCAATAAAACCATGCCCAATTGTGTTTTTAACTTCCCCGCAGCATCAAAAGCTGCTATTGCCGTGTTAACGTGGGCAGTAATATCTCTCCCATGAATAAACCCATGCTGCTGGGGAGAAACCAGGCTGGCCATCATTGGAGCTAACCGGGCGGCCAATATCTTAGCAAACACCTTTGCGTCTGCATTTATTAAGGAAATTGGGCGGTACGAAGCCCGTTCCTCTGGGGCTTTATCTTTTTTTAAAAAAAAGATTATATTGGCCATATTTCATGAATCTGGAACTTGTCCAGTGATCCCAACTTGAGAGATTACATCTCGAAGCACCGGGGCCAGGAGGCTTTTACAGCACTTATAAAGCTCTGCCGGGAGGGCATCATCCCCAGTCGCCTTCCCTGATGATAGCCCCCCAATCGCTTCCAGTACCTCCTCCACTGTAATCTCCTGCTCTAGTAACAGAGAATCCTCTTCTGTCAAAGTCGGCAGATTGCTCCCTTGTAAGTAGCGCTGCATATCAGTTAAATCTTGTGATGTATCTGGGGAATACAGTTGCTGATAAAAGATAGAAAACTGATTAGCTATCTCCTGGGGGCATCTATAAATAGCGCCACCCTCGCCCTTAATAGCCTTAATTTTAGTTTTAAGACGATTATCCATAAATTGGTGAGCTAAAACTTTCCCTATCCTATCCCCATATTCATATTGTAATGTCTTATGCTTAGTAAAGCAAGCCGCTACTTTTTCTTTCAAAACCCTATTTATTACTGCCCTCTGCTCTAAAAGGGAAACATACAAAGAATCTTGATCTAGCTTTTGTAGACGAACAGCCTCAGCATGCTGAATCTCACAACTGATAAGCTTTTGATAAGCATCCTTAGTTTGTCTCTCCCGTTCCCTATTCTGTTGGCGGACAAACTGCTGAGTGACTCCCCTAATAAATGCTTTCATAGCATCCCATAGAACCCAAAGCGGGGCGGACCCTATATTATCTGTAAGATATTCCAAGATTTTTTAAGCAATGAAAACCAAGAACTCAGAATCTGTAACCAAATACCGTGGAAAAGTAAATACACGAGCAGTTTTAGGAGTATAGTTAGCCCGAAAACAAAAAATTATGGGGTTGTGGTCAGATGTAATCCTTGGACAGATCTCCATGTCTGCCCCCACCAAGATAGCATCTGAAACCCAGGCCATGTCAATCCTAGAGTACTGCCGATGTGGCGCAGAGTAGTACGTATATCCCGGTGTAGTTGGGTACAAAAAACGCCATACATCCTGCAATGAATGTAATCGCCCAAGTTCTAAAATAGAAGCTCTCACCTTCGTCATTCTTAGGGCAAGTGGCCGGCTAGTAGAGTCCGTACCATAATTGATAACACAATTAAAATCTCCCATCAAAACCACCTCCCCCTGCCATCCCACTAATCCTAAACAGATATCATCAAATATTGTCGGATCGTCAACGTTGGGACCATATATAACACAAAAAACATATCTCACAGTATTAATCTCAATTTGAGCAATAGCCCATCTCCCTCTTTGATCTGCTAGCACCTTATGAACTTGACAATCTAATGTTTTAGACACTAAGGGGCCGATTCCGGTCGTAAACCGTACCGACCGACTTGGACCTGGAATGGAGACCGACCGACACGGACCTGCGCCGTCCGACCCACGCAGTACGATGCCTTGTGTATGAATTACAACCCACCCGCACGGAACACAAGCCGCACGCCCGACCCGTTCGGAAATCATTGATTCGCCCGTAAAGTGACCGGGAATCGTACCGACCGTCACGCATTAGGATTTGATGCGAGCGAAACGTACCCGCGATGCACGAGCCGCGTAGTACGATGCAATACGTGTGAAACGTGACCGACTCGCACGGAGCACGAGCATGAAAACCGAGCCGTACAGCAAATAGTGACCAGCAAACAATAGAGCCCTTCGCGTCCGAGGCGTACACCAACGTCGAAACACAGCAGATTATCAGTGTGACAGACTCGGATCACCCCGCGCGAGCCACAGGCAGCGTCCGACCCGGTCAAACGAACGTCTCCATCATGCACAACACAAGCAAAGGAAACAAGATAAAAATTTTAAAAAGCTATGACACAGCCAATTTATAAATAAAAAAAAAAAAGGAACAAAGACACACCCACAACTCCAACTATATAAAGGCCATAAATCCCTACCATGATCCTTTGCATACTACAGGCATAGGACAGCAGACAACCCCACCACACTGCAGAGACACACCACAACACACACAAAACACAACAACTACACCATTTGCACCACTCAAAAACCAAATCACATATCCACTGACAAACTCACACCCACCACACTCACTTACACCCTCACACACATCAATCACCACAACCACCCAGCACCATTCCCCCCAAGAAGAATCCAAAGTTCACAGATAGTGAGTTGGAAGTCATGATAGACGAAATACTCAGGGTAGAGCCACAGTTGTTTGGCACATTGGTCCAACAGACCCCCATGTCCCAGAAAACCAAGATGTGGGAGAGGATTGTCGACAAGGTTAACGCACAAGCTCCTTGTCGGCGCACAAAGGACGACATACAGAACAGGTACTATGATGTGCGCAGGAGGGTCAAGAAGCTCATCAACAGGGATCACGCCTTGAGCACAGACACTGGCGGTGGCCCTCCTGCCAGACCAACGCACTTCAGGACCTGGGAGGAGAAGGTGCGGGCCATCCTACCACCGGAGGACATCCATGGATTAACAGGAATACCAGAGCCTGGTGAGTACACAAACAATAGACTCAATTTTGTGCGGCAATACACATATATCACTCACAAGGGGACTGTTAAACCAATTCCTGCCAGCAAAGCCATAGCAACATAAAGGCAAGTCTCCTGTGATGTGTATGCCAGTTACCCAAACACAATACCTGCCATCCCACAGCAAAATGGAACTACGACATAACATGTACAAACCTAATGACAAATACTGCAAGGCATTAGCATAAATCACCAACAAACACAGTCATCCATCTCGCCAACAACGTCACACCACCTCACAGGAAAGCTGAGTCAAAATGAAGGAAGGTTGGGCTGCTGGGAATGTGCATGTAGCAGAAAGCATGATGGGAGTTGAAGTCACAGCCAACAGTCCCCACCCACATGTTCCAGCAAGCTCCCACTGAACCATGCTCACCTCACAGGGAGTGCAAAAGCACTGCGAAGATGGCTGACACTAGGCCCTGCTGTGGGGAGCACAAGGCCCTGCTGGGACTTGGGCTCAAACAAACAACAGGACACCAATGCCTGACAGCCTGAAAGGTAACTCACACTCCCTGCAATGGAAGCATGCTGCATGGTGGGATAACTGGACTGGGGGAGGAGTACTGCCTGCTCTGACCACATCTACCAGCAGGTACTTGCACACACACCCCCCTTAACACAAACGCAACACAACCCACCTGGTATAATGCATTCCCACAGAATCCATTTAAATATCCCACAAAGATTAAACACACTGGGTTCTGCAGTGTGAAGCACATGGGCTTGTTGGTACTTTTGTGCAAACAAACACCAGGACAACACTGCCTGCCAACTTGTCAGCACAGGCACACCACCACATAGGGAAAAAGCTTCACGGGAAGTAAGGTCAGGTATTGTGGGAAGGTGGGTGTAGCCAAAAGCATGATGGGAGTTGAAGTCACAGCCAACAGTCCCCACTCACATGTCCCAGCAAGCTCCCACTGAACCATGCTCACCTCACAGGGAGTGCAAAAGCACTGCCAAGATGGCTGACACTAGGCCCTGCTGTGGGGAGCACAAGGCCCTGCTGGGACTTGGGCTCAAACAAACAACAGGACACCAATGCCTGACAGCCTGAAAGGTCACTCACACTCCCTGCAATGGAAGCATGCTGCATGGTGGGATAACTGTACTGGGGGAGGAGTACTGCCTGTTCTGACCACATCTACCAGCAGGTACTTGCACACACACCCCCCTTAACACAAACGCAACACAACCCACCTGGTATAATGCATTCCCACAGAATCCATCTAAATATCCCACAAAGATTAAACACACTGGGTTCTGCAGTGTGAAGCACATGGGCTTGTTGGTACTTTTGTGCAAAAAAACACCAGGACAACACTGCCTGCCAACTTGTCAGCACAGGCACACCACCACATAGGGAAAAAGCTTCACAGGAAGTAAGGTCAGGTATTGTGGGAAGGTGGGTGTAGCCAAAAGCATGATGGGAGTTGAAGTCACAGCCAACAGTCCCCACCCACATGTCCCAGCAAGCTCCCACTGAACCATGCTCACCTCACAGGGAGTGCAAAAGCACTGCCAAGATGGCTGACACTAGGCCCTGCTGTGGGGAGCACAAGGCCCTGCTGGGACTTGGGCTCAAACAAACAACAGGACACCAATGCCTGACAGCCTGAAAGGTAACTCACACTCCCTGCAATGGAAGCATGCTGCATGGTGGGACAACTGTACTGGGGGAGGAGTACTGCCTGCTCTGACCACATCTACCAGCAGGTACTTGCACACACACACCCCTTAACACAAGCACCAAAATACACACCTAGAATTATGCTCCACAAGAGAGTGAGTGAAAAGTCTCTACCAAGAACACAGACAATGGCCTCTGCTGTGGGGAGCACAAGGCCCTGCTGGGACTTGTGCTCAAACAAACAACAGAAAACTACTGACTGACACCCTGAACGTAAATTGTGACTCCCTGCAATGGAAGCATGCCACATTGGGGATTACCTGGCCACTGTGGGTGAAGGAGGTCCTGCAATGACTCCAAATGCCATCAATGCCGCATCAAAACACACCTTCTCTGCTCGAACAAATTGCACCCTGGGACCAGTCACTCCAAAAGTAAATGCCTTGGCAAGATGACTGACACATGGTCCCGATGTATGAATTGGCTGCAAGTCACACCTACGCACTGGCCAACTCAAACACATTTACACTCACAGCCATTGGAACTGTAGGTATCCTCCCACTGTCTGGAGATTCAGTGTCCCTGGGGTGTCCCCTGACCTGCCTGTGAAGGTGTGTTTCGTAGATGACAATTGGGGAGATGCAGACATAGTACATAGCACCAAGCACACACAATGTCACATTTACATCATTGACAGTGGACACCTGACAGTGACTAGAATGGACACACAGATATAGCTGACACTGTAGCATGGTGTCATACACAAAATGTGCAGTTGTGAGCTGCATGTCAATACCACATCGGTCTGCGTTGTACGCATCATTCACACAACACATCACTCACTGTCATGGACAATCCAAACACAATGACTATCCTGGACTGCATCGGATGACGCATGCAACTCACAGCAGCAGAACTGTAACACACACACCTCTGCCCATCACTGTCATGAGCATGGAAAAGAAAGAGTGCCGCTGTGCCCAATCCCTCTCACTGTGGAGGAAATAGACAAGATAAAAGACGTTAGCACTGACAAAACTCTGCACCAACATCAGTAGGCACGGTAACACCATGACTTGTTTGTAATGAGATGTGAACTAGGAACACAGATAACCAGAAAGTATCTCACATTGGATCACAGGCATACCGGACTGTGACCATGTTGCACAGACCCACCAATGTGACGCACAGAGCAACGCAACAAATTCCACCACACATGCACCAAGCTTGATACATACCCTAAGTGGAATTGTACGTATGTCATCGTTATAGCACAAATGTGGACAGGGATGATACAGCTGTGTCAGGCATGTGATGGAACCTGAGTAGCAATGGACATGTACAGACAATTGATCAATACATGAGCTGGTCATGCACACAGCTTGACGTGCACATCGAAATGCTTCAGGTTGCCATGACAAAGTGCACCAACAATATCAACCTCAGTCTGTCACAACTTTTGACAATGTAATGTACAGACTCTCATTATGATGTCCATTGGCAAATGTAATGTGTGTGAAACGTTGATGTTGGTAGAAACATAACATACATTGTGTGTCTCCTCCAAACACAGGGGATGGTGGGGACACAGCATGACCTGAAGAAGAGTCCCAGTCCCAGACTCTGGCGGACCCTGAGCTCACCGGTGTGGATCAGTCCCTGTCCTCTTCGGACGACGACCCTGAACTACCCGGCACCTCCGGTGTGACTCATCGTGCAGCCCCAGCAGCAGTAACATCAGCACCCCCTGCAACCACACCTGCCACATCTGATACCACACCGAGTAGCCCTGCCGACAAGGACAGGCCGAGGCCACTGAACAACAACGGAACAGGTACACAAGGCACCCTGGAATCAAGGGACAACACCACCGTCGCAAACACTCAAGTGGGCCCAGTGTTGCCTGTGCCGGCCACGGCAGCTCCCGCCCGTGTGGGTTGGGGCGGTGGGAGGGTGGGCAGGCAGAGGACACAGCCTGCAGAGGGGGCTGGACTGCATGATGACCCACACCTGGGACGCATCATAGATGCGTACCAGGAAAGCACCGGAGGATTTGGACAGGTAGTGGGGATCCTCAAGGACATCAAAGAACAGCATGCTGCACATCATGCCCGCTTGGACTCCCACATGTTCCGGATGGGACAAATTGGATGAACTAACAGCGGTGCATAGGAACATACTGACCTGCCTCCGCCAGATCAGCACCAACATGTCCACACCTCCCTGTGCGCCCACAACATCTGTTGCCACAACATCCGCAACTGCCACAGGGAGGGAGGAGGACTCTGGCGGAGAGTCCTCTGCACCGCAGCTGCCTGCACATGAGGGTCCCCCGAGAAAGAAGAGGGGTCGTCCAAAGAAGGGGAATTGAGACGCTGATGGCCATGCATATCCCCCAGGAACTCAACACCTGTCCCTTGTGTGCAAACCAATTAACCTTGTCGACTGACACACAAATCTCCCACTTGACATGGAGGGTCAAAGCTGTGACAATGCAGCTAATGACTGTGGATTCTACTCTGGACATTTCATCTCTTAAGACTACCAACTCACCTGTGAACTTTGGACTACCATCACATTGTACAGCACTTCAAATTCTGTTCACCATCCTTACACATGTCTGTAAATAAAATCACATTCACACAATACTTGCCTCTGTTGTGATTTATACTTTGTCTGTGTCATGGTGATGATGATCTGATAAGGAACACTGGGCATGCAAACTACCACAGCAATGTGAACACCGTAATGTGAGTTATGGTAATGTGACACATATGAGGGAGACACACCACTAGGGCAACACAAGACATACTCACCATGTCCAGCTAACTCATCCTCATAAGTGATGTCAACAGGAAATACAGTGGAATGCACATACACCACACCCATCCTGGGTCAGTGGCAAGCATTCCACAGGGACAGGATGCTAATGACTGTCTGATGTGTAGATACACACGGAGCACATCCCAAAGTTAACCTCACGTAACAGTGAGCAAACATTAAACAAGTTGTAAACAAGGAAAGTCCAGGGGTGTGTGGCACATCATTGGTTGGGACAATGACTACTTGCACTCTGGAACAAGGATCTGGGTTTTGGGGTTCAGACCTCACCATACAGTAGCTAAAGTACCCTGTGAAGGTCAGACAGAAAACACAATCAAAAACCTTGAATTACAGCATACAACAACAATATACATGCCCACAAATGTAACAAAACTACGTACACACAACATATCAATCAGCTAAACACTGTTTGGGAGTACAGACTACCTGAAAGGACACATCACAGCAAGCATCCTGACAAGTAGCACACAGTCACACTAAAGCAGCACAAGTGCACCACCAACAGATATCAGGCAAACACAATACTTTGAAGACACATCAGTGTATACTCACATTCATGTGAAGAAGTTGAGGATCAGCTGGCTATGAACATCATCCTCACGCTCATCATCACTGGCATCATGCCCCAGGGCAGGATCCTCCATGGCTGGCGGAGGTTGGTCATCGTCATCTTGGATCAGAGGCAACTCCTTCCTCACTGCCAGGTTGTGTAGCATGCAGCACACTATGAAGATTTTGCACACCTTAGCAGGTGCATATGGGAGGGCCCCTCCTGTCTTGTCCAGGCAGCAGAATCTGCTTTTCAGGAGACCAAATGTCCGCTCGATCACTCTCCTGCTCCGACCATGTGCCTCATTGTAGCGCATCCCTGCCGGTGTCACAGGGTTCCTGAGGGGTGTCAGCAACCATGGCATGTTGGGGTATCCGGAGTCACCTACATAAAGACAATAGCACATTAGATGAGTCTTAAAAGAGGGTGTAAATAAACTTTATCAAAATCACATAATAGTTAAAAGTCAGTACACACCGACAAGCCAGGCACGCTGGTGCTGCATCTGTGACATAATTGTTGGGATGCGACTACTCCGCATGATGTAAGCGTCGTGCGCAGAACCTGGGAAACGTGCACAAACATGTGAAATGGTCATGTCAGCCAGACATACCACCAGTGCATTGATTGAGTGGAAATGTTTCCTATTCGGGTAGGTCTGCTCATGTGCCTGTGGCGGTACCAAAGCCACATGTGTCCCATCAATGGAGCCAATGACATGTGGCATCCTTCCCAGGGCATAGAAGTCACCCTTGATGTCAGGGAGTCGTTGTGGTGTTGGGAAATGGATGTAGTGGTTGAGGAAATGCAACATCGCCTCCAACACATCTCGTAACACACGGCTGAACATGGTCTGGGACATCCCACCAGCAGTAGCAACTGTGTGTTGGAAGGTACCGGTGGCAAAGAAGTGTAGGGTTGCCATCACCTTCACCTTGGGGGTCAGCGCAGTAGGGTATGTCCGGCCAGGTTGCAAGTGTGGTGCCAACTGCTCCGCCAAATCTTCAATCAGTGGCCTAGTGAAGCGGTACTGTCGCATGCAGTCACGTTCAACCATGGTGGCAAGGTCAGGGAACGGTCTGTGGACAGCTGGTCTCCTGCAGTACAGAGATGAGCAAAGACAGTTTGTCAGTTCCCCTATATGGGTGCCAGTGTACATGCTAAATAGCACATGAAACAACAGGACACAAAGACATGATGTATGTGCAGTAGTGTACGTGCACACATGTCAGATACATGCCCATTATCTGAAATCTCAGCTCTACAGGTCCACACAACAAGGTTCATGTTGTGCTGTGACCAATCTATGGGCTCTGCCACAGTACATCAGTATGAGTGTCACATACCAGACACACACCACAGTCACTAGTGAGGACAGATGTCTACCACACATCACAGGTTTTTGACAGACACACACAGGGACCTTGTGTCGCCACAAGGACACCATCATGATGTCGCGTCTCATATACACACCACAATGCACACATGACACACACATGAAGTGCCACAACGTTTTTTTGCATCTCACACATGGTGTCTGTGACACACAGACGCCACATCAACTCACATTGACAATACACATGTATGTGGTGACCGTTTGACATTGAGCACATGAAATCAGAGTAATCTCCGTAGCTAAATGCACACATACTGTGGATGAACATCACAATT
The DNA here is from genome assembly GCA_963921515.1 of Calotriton arnoldi. Classification (NCBI taxonomy): domain Eukaryota; kingdom Metazoa; phylum Chordata; class Amphibia; order Caudata; family Salamandridae; genus Calotriton; species Calotriton arnoldi. The sequence continues at coordinate 1,220,566 of CAWUFW010000959.1, read as the reverse complement.
GTGGCACTGGGACACCCTGTGACACACATTCCATTCCACCTAAGAGTCAGGGTGTATGTCACATGTCATACACAATGTACCCCGGGAACTGTGTACATGCCTCATGCCCTGAACTGTACAGTCGTCAATCACAGTGGTTATGTGTCCAACACATAGTGGTATCTGTCCCCACGACACCTTGCCCTGCCTGGGAGTGGGTGCCACCAAGTGACACATACCAAATCACATGTTTACCCACATATGCACACACAGGTAACGCAGCCTGACATGCCCCTTGATATACTGTGTCACAGGCTCTATTGTTGTTGGTGTGCCCATGAGTCCGTGGAAAGCTATTGTGGGTGGAACACTTAGCACATTGCCTGCAATGGGGACTGACGCGGGTGACCAATTCAAAACACGCGTCGGACACCTAGGGAACGAGGCGAGCGCACGCCTTGCACACACGCCTAGCACATTGCCTGCAATGGGGACTGACGCGGGTGACCAATTCAAAAGACGCGTCGGACACCTAGGGAACGAGGCGAGCGCACGCCTTGCACACACGCCTAGCACATTGACTGCAATGGGGACTGACACAGGTGACCAATTCAAAAGACACATCGGACACCTAGGGAACGAGGCGAGTGCACGCCTTGCACACCCGCCTTGCACATTTCCTGCAATGGGGACTGACGCGGGTGACCAATTCAAAAGACGCGTCGGACACCTAGGGAACGAGGCGAGCGCACGACTTGCACACACGCCTTGCACATTGCCTGCAATGGGGACTGACGCGGGTGACCAATTCAAAAGACGCGTCGGACACCTAGGGAACGAGGCGAGCGCACGCCTTGCACATTGCCTGCAATGGGGACTGACGCGGGTGACCAATTCAAAAGACGCGTCGGACACCTAGGGAACGAGGCGAGCGCACGCCTTGCACACCCGCCTTGCACATTGCCTGCAATGGGGACTGACGCGGGTGACCAATTCAAAAGACGCGTCGGACACCTAGGGAACGAGGCGAGCGCACGCCTTGCACACCCGCCTTGCACATTGCCTGCAATGGGGACTGACGTGGGTGACCAATTCAAAAGACGCGTCGGACACCTAGGGAACGAGGCGAGCGCACGCCTTGCACACACGCCTTGCTCATTGCCTGCAATGGGGACTGACGCGGGTGAACAATTCAAAAGACGCGTCGGACACCTAGGGAATGAGGCGAGCGCACGCCTTGCACACACGCCTTGCACATTGCCTGCAATGGGGACTGACACGGGTGACCAATTCAAAAGATGCGTCGGACACCTAGGGAACGAGGCGAGCGCACGCCTTGCACACACGCCTTGCACATTGCCTGCAATGGGGACTGACGCAGATTTGGCCCTTGTACGATTCGTGTTGTGAAAAATCAGTTGGCTCCCTACAACCAGTGTATCAGACTCGTTGGTGTAATGGGTTTGAAATATTTGAACGATGCGGAAGGCGTGTACGAGCCGTGCAATGCGATGGATTGGCCAGATTCATAGGATGCAAACGTGTTGGACCTATCGCTTTGTTCGCATGGGACAGAATCTGCCTCTGCAGCACAGATATAAGGCTGTCTGTTCCCCTGAGAGCTCACTTGCCTGCACTACATGCTCCACATTGACATCTCTGCTACCACTGCTGCTGTCTCTGCATCCTCTGGCTCAAAGAATGGCACGTACTGTGGAGAGGGCCCCAGCCTTCACAGAGGAGGAGAACAAGGCCCTGCTGGACAGCCTCCTTCCACAGTACAGCAAGCTGTATGGGACACCAGGGGAGCAGGTGAGTGTGCAGCCCACATCCCTTTTTCATTGTGCATGTGTCTTACTGGCACTAATGGCATTGTGTACACCAGTGGCTAGCATGCTCACTGAGTAGTTGTTAACCCCAAAGTGTGTATGTACCTGTAGTGGACAGGTACTGTGCATGAAAAGGGCATTTTGACACAGTTATTATACTCAGGCAATGTTTCAATTTTGTAAATGCAGGACAACTGTCAATCACCATAGTTGCACTACCCCTGTACATCATATGCCCTTGTGATGAAGACATGTATATCCAACTGTGTGTTGCACAAACATGTTGCATTTCTGGTAATGGACTTTTATCCTTGTCATCCTCACAGGTTGATGCCCATCAGAAGCAGGAGATATGGCTGACCATTGCCCGGGCTGTTCGTTCTGTGGGGGTCTACAGACGCCGCATCCGCAACTGCCAGAAGAGGTGGCAGGACCTTCGTGGCTGGACCCGGAGGATCGCCAGAGTCCAGCTGAAGCTGTTGCCTCCTCGCAGTAGGGGCGGACGACGGACACTGACCCCCCACATGCACCGGATCCTGGCGGTGGCCTTCCCTGACCTGGATGGGCAGTTAAAGGCCAGACAGCAGCAAGGAGGGGGTAAGTGCATGCCTTTTCTGTGAACTATGTCTCACATGCTCTTTGCACTCCTTCATCCTGGTTACACTCCCACAGATCTCCTGTCTGCTTGAACAGGAGTCATGTTCCTAAATTAGTTCATGGACCATCCTCATCTGATACACAGGTGTGGCCCTTTCAGTCTGTGACTTGTGTCACTTGTGTTGGGCGTCACTGATGTTGTCCAAAATTAAAGGTTGTAAACAGCATCTGCTACCGGTGCATTGTTTTGTCCTCATGAGTGAGGCAATTGATTGCCATGTGTCTGCACATTGCCAGAAATCAGACATGTACTCTATGTGGGCAAATGATATGTGTTCCAATTGATGCTTTGGCTCACCATATGTGTCTGTGGTATTTACCACACAGCCATGCAGCAGTTAAGACAATCTTGGGGCCTCATAATAATGTACATCATGTGTGTCACACATGCATGAACACATGCCTAGTGTTCAGGGTAATCCCATGTTGCACATGGAACTGGACAGGTATGCCTACTCCGGACATGAGGAACACTCTGTGCTCCTACTCCTGTGTGTCAGCCTACATTTATTTAATTGTGAAATATGCAATATTGTGTCTGCCTCGGTGTCATTCTGGAGTGGCCTAGCATCTTAGACTCCTGTGGTGTTGAGCATTTTGGTTTTGGCAGCTAGCTGAGGTGTGGCTAATGGATCATCACAATGGGGAAAAACATAGGTGTGTGATCACTTGACGGTGCACAATGATGTATCATACATAATAGTGCAGGCAGCCTCAATTCGTTCTCATCAGACTATGATGTTATCATGTTCACAGATTGGTGCTTGCAGTCACTCAACTGTCGCATTTGTATTACGTGGGATCATCATATGCCTTAAGATGTGTGTAGCAGTAGTGGAACATGTGCACTTGACAGCTGCAGGGCTTACATTCCCCAAAATGATAATGATTGTGACACAGTGCAGACTTTTTTATTTCTGGATGCACTGCCCCTGTGACTTTATCCATTGATGACTGATTAGCCAGACTGGCCCGTAGCATGGTATCCCACTTGCTAATGTGTATCCTGCCGTTATGTCAGTCGTACAGCATACACTCTATTGTGGCATTGACCATCAATACATGGGCACATCATGGTGTCTTGTGAGGGAAGCATATCCATTTTACTGACAATGAGTTTGGCCATCCCTTCTCCTGACACATGTACTGAGTCAGTGTCAGGAGATGGGATATGTGTGTACTGACACATTTCATTCACAATTTAAGATGTTCTGATATATGTCTATGCGGTGCATGTGTGCACATATGAGTAGTGGCATACTACATGCACCAGACAGATGGGTCCATGGAGGGGAAGTGTATGAGTGGCATGGTTGACTGGCAGAATGACAGGTGTATTTTTCAATATGTGCCAGCACTTCTAGCAATATTTAGCAAATGCGGAAAATGCCTCATCTGTAATGTGCTGTTATGACTGTGATGTCTCAGGTGTAACGAGTGACATGTGTATCTGTTTATCCTGATTGTTTGCAGAAACATCTTCGGCTACTGGAGGAGACAGCTCCACGGACCAAGAGGAGCCGCAGAGCCAGACTGGGTCTGCTGGAGAGGAGTTGGAGGGACCCAGTGTCACAGAGGGTGAGGCGAGCCACACTGAGGATACCTCAGCTACAACCACCTCGGCTGAGGAACACAGCATCTCCAGTGAGGACTCCCTTGTGGAGGCGGGTGTCAGCAGACCCCAGACAACACCGAGGGAGTCTGTCCCTGCCACCACCACCATCTCCACCCTCCCATCAGCTCCCATCCCGTGGAGGCCCCCGTGTAAGGGAGCATGTCTCCTTTGTGCCAGGCACCGCACCCCCTGCCCCTGTCTCCCCTGCTGCCCTGAGTGTGGAGTCTGTGGACTTGCTGAAGCAGCTCCATGTAGGGCAGACAGCGATGCTGAGTGTCCTCCATTCCCACACCAGTCTGTTGACACAACTGGTGTCCTTCATGGAGGGCATCTCATCAAACATGTCTGCCCTACATCGGACTCTTCAGGCCATGGCCTCCACACAGACGTCAGCAGTGTCCCTCCTCCAACAGTCCCTCACCCCTCCTACCTCTGCCACATCCACAATCCCCACTGCCCTACCTGTCCAACGCACACACACACCAGCACCGGCATGCACCATAACAGACACAAGCAGCACACAGCCACGCAAGGCAAAATCCAGAGTCACAGGCACGCACACTCCGGGGACTGATGGCACACACACAGGGGATGGGTCACAGACGCACAAACAGACACCCACAAGCACTCCGCAGTCCTCAGATGCCTCTCCCTCCAAAACCCCTTCCCTTGCCTCACCTGCAACCCCCCCTTCCCAGCAGCTCTTCCTCTGTGACCATGGCCTCTTCCCCACCGATCAATCTGCTCCAACTCACAAGGGGAAGAGGAAGTCACCATGCACAGGGGGGAGTTCCCCTGCCACACGGACACCCTCCCCCAGGCGCACAGACACTGAGGCCCCCATCCCAAGTCCCCCCGGAATAGGAAGAGCAAGACCCATCACAATCCCGCAGCTCAACCACACAGTATCCGTCCTGCAGCCCCCAGGCCACCACTCCACAGGTCCCCCAGCCACACCCTGCCCCTGGTTCACCCACACACTGATACCGCATCCCCAAAATGATTAGGCCCTCCCCCCCCTACCACATGCACTTCCACCCCCACCTCACATGCTCAGCCTGTTCCTGCCACTGGTGTGGAGTCCGTGTCTCCCCCCTCTGTCCTGCCCACCCCACCTGGACCCCATGACACTACTTTGGAGGTTGGCACTGCAGTGGAGAGCTCATCCACCCCGTCTGACTTTGGCACTGCAGTGGAGACCACGTCCACACCATCTGACCTGCCCACTGCTGTGGTGCCGGCAACCACCCCATCTGACTTCATCCCTGCAGTTGTGACGGTGCCCACTGTGTCAGACACCTCCACTGCAGTTGCCAGTGACACTCCTGCACCCACCACCCCTCCCCTGCCCCATTCTGCTGTCCCCTGATCCTGTCCCTGCAGTGCCTGGCCTGCCCCATGTATGCCCCTCCAAGGGGAGATGTCCCCTGGCCGTAGCAGTCCAGGCAAGCAATGGGTGACAACTTGTCACATGTCACCCTGGTTGATTTGAGAAATGGACTGGCCATTGGCCTTTTGACATTGTGGACTCGAATTACCAGTTTTGAGGAGTTATATTTTTTAATAAAGTAAATTGTTGGTATCCATTGTTGTTGCATCTAATGTACATGATGTTGATGATGAGAATCATGGACTTGATGTTGTACTTGTGTTTTGAAGGTACAACAGGATGATTTGTTGATGTGATGCACTCCATGTGGTCCATGGGATATGTGTACTTCTCTGCTATGTATCCATGACATCCTTTGCTGCAATTACAGGGTGTAATGATTGCAAAATGTTGAAACCAGGATTATCTCTTTGGGTTTGCTACTTCACATCTTTGGCATACACTGTTGCACATATGTTGTACTTACATTTGGGCACATGGTGGGATTCCCTAACTGGGCCCATCTACACTGGACAGGCAGGTTTGTGCATCCATGGTACACAAGTCAGCTGTGTCATCAGTGCAACTATCTCTACAAGTGTATTGCGTATGTGCAGATGACTGAGGGCCACTCCCGTACACATGTTGCTGTGACCAGAGCTTTCATTGTGTTGTAATTGTTGGCTCACTGTGCAAGTGGTGTGCTGGCATGACAGGACCCTGCACAAACAACGTTTTCACAGCTGACATTCCCCAGGAGTCGAGACCCCTCATGGCATTGTGTCATTCCGTGGCATTGCCTGTGCACATGGTGTGTGTTGTGTGAGCATGTCTGTGTGTGTTGCCTTCCCTTTTTTCGACTCAGCCTGTGTTCCATGCAGATGTTCCTGTTATGTGCACTTGCTGAGTTGTCCTGTGTTCCTCAGACTTCTTTTCCCTGGGTTTACTGGGATGTAGGTGCATGGCAGACTACTGGTCATTAGGTTGTCATCCATGGCTGTTTTAGTTGTAATTTCAGGGGATGTTGTCAAACGCACATGGGACACATTGAGGATTCCCATTGGCACTTATGTGTTTCCAACATCATGTTGTTTTCCCTATGTGGTATCTGTCAGTGTGAGGCTCACTCGTATGTGTGTGTGACTACCCCCACTCATCAGGGTCATTGCTGCAATGTTGGAAGGTGTCAACATGTGTTCTTTGTGGGTCTCCTTTGGTTCCTCATTGGTGTAGGTGTGTGGCAGGGTTCCCAATGAATCGTGTTGTCTTCACATTATGCCCATGTTCCGCATACTGTGCAGTGTGGCAGACATTCCCAGGTGTTGTTGACAGGCCATGTGTGTTGACTTTTTGTGTACCTTAGATCCCCCCCCACCCCTGGGATTGTAATGGGTGCTTGGGCAATGTCAACAGTCCCTGTGTGCCTAGCTGATGCACATTGTTGCAGATCAGGGTGTGGGGTTTGAGGGTGCCACGTGTGAGTTGTTTCATGTCCAGGCCCCTACCCACATTTTGCACATTTTTTTCAGGACATGGCCAGTGATTTGTGTTTATGGAGGTGTGATGTGAGTTTGTTGTTCTGGACACATGACCCAGTATGCACAGCTGACTGTGCTCCACAGTATAAGCAAAACAGACCTTTGTCATCACAGTGGGATTGGCGTACAGGCTACTGTCACTACAAATTAGGGTACTAGAGGGTAGTGCTGTAGTGGGTCTGTCTCTTGCTGTGTTGGTTGCTGTTCTACCCAGCTTGTGTCACATGAATACGTTGCTATACCACTCATCTGACGATGTATGCTTGACCACAAAGGGGTGCCCAGTTCATTAGTTACTTTTTGTATGGCACTGTGGACACATCTGTGTGATTGGAGTTCATCCCACCGTCATGTGTTGTGTACTAGCCTCAAGACACTGAGACAAACACACGTGTTGTGTATGATATGCAGTGTGGGTCTGCCTGTCTGTGTTTGTGCATCTGCACCTCTGCATTGGTATTTCTTTTGCGTTCCATTGTGTGGATGTAGTTTGGAGGTTTTTCCCTAATGTCCATGCATCTTGTAGCTCATCATCCTGCACATTGCTCATGGTTGGTATGTCCCATTGCTGCCATGGTATGGGACTTTGTCACCTAACATCGACAGTCTCCACAGGATTCCTCAGTTTGTGTGTCTGTTCGTAGAGATATGTGTGTATGCATCATGATGCTCACTTTTCACATAGTCTAATTGGTCACTGTGGGCATTGTCAGGGCACATGGCCAATGCTTGTCTGCACATGGCAGAGGGAGTTCTTGTGATACACAGCAATCTTTGCCTCTCAAATCTATGTTTGTATGTGACACAACCACCACATTGCCACTACATTGGTTGTGGATTTGGGGCCAGTGAGCACAAATGCTGGTCTGGTGATGCTGCTATTATTTTGTCCACACTCACCTTCTGGTCACTGTAGTGATGTGGGCTTTGGAACCCATTACCACAATGTTCCTGAGATGCTGGGGTTTTGAGCCCCACAGTCATCTTTTGTGCACACGTGTGATGGGAGTCACATTGTATGTTCACTATCAGAATCAGTGTTGTGGGCATTTGGGACACACATACATAGAATCTTGCAAAGATGGTAGGGGTGGGGGTTTGCTTAGTGACCCTATGCGTGTGAATGCTGGTGGTGCAGGGCATCCAGCCCCCTATGAGTGGGGATGGTAGTGGTGCAGGGCATCCAGCCCCCTATGAGTGGGATGATAGTGGTGCAGGGCATCCAGCCCCCTATGAGTGGGGATGGTAGTGGTGCAGGGCATCCAGCCCCCTATGAGTGGGGATGGTAGTGGTGCAGGGCATCCAGCCCACTATGAGTGGGGATGGTAGTGGTGCAGGGCATCCAGCCCCCTATGAGTGGGGAGGGTAGTGGTGCAGGGCATCCAGCCCCCTATGAGTGGGGATGGTAGTGATGCAGGGCATCCAGCCCCCTATGAGTGGGGGGTACTGGTATTGATGGACATCCAGCCCCCTATGAGTGGGGATGGTAGTGGTGCAGGGCATCCAGCCCCCTATGAGTGGGGATGGTAGTGGTGCAGGGCATCCAGCCCCCTATGAGTTGGGATGTTAGTGGTGCAGGGCATCCAGCCCCCTATGAGTGGGGATGGTAGTGGTGCAGGGCATCCAGCCCCCTATGAGTGGGGATGGTAGTGGTGTAGGGCATCCAGCCCCCTATGAGTGGGGATGGTAGTGGTGCAGGGCATCCAGCCCCCTATGAGTGGGGATGGTAGTGGTGCAGGGCATCCAGCCCCCTATAAGTGGGGGGTACTGGTATTGATGGACATCCAGCCCCCTATGAGTGGGGATGGTAGTGGTCAGGGCATCCAGCCCCCCATGAGTGGGGATGGTAGTGGTGCAGGGCATCCAGCCCCCTATGAGTGGGGATGGTAGTGGTGCAGGGCATCCAGCCCCCTATGAGTGGGGATGGTAGTGGTGCAGGGCATCCAGCCCCCTATGAGTGGGGATGGTTGTGGTGCAGGGCATCCAGCCCCCTATGAGTGGGGATGGTAGTGGTGCTGGGCACCCCCCCCTAGGTGTGGGCACTGCTGGTGGTGTGGACCATGCTACCCCTGTGGTTTTGCTTTTGCTGGTGGACGGCATGTCCCCCCCCTATGTGTGTGTAGCATTTCGCGTGTTCGTGACGTTTGTTTCTGTGGGTGTCTGACTTACCGTCTGTGATGTACACGTCTGTTCCTGATCCGGTCATAGATATGCAGTACTGGGTTGACCTGCGCGATGGGATTCATCATTGGTTCGTCTCGTACTTGCTAATTGTTGCTCCGTCTCGTACACGTTGTGAGTTGGTCCGTTTCGTAGCAGTGGATCGTGTTGTGGCGCGAATCGGACCTGCTATTCATCTCTCCCGGATGATGTGACGTGCTGCTAGTGGCGACCCGTTCGGCGCGTAGGATTTGCGCATCGTACTTGTCCGGCCGGAAACTATTGTGGAAACTGCTTCCGGGCGACTCGGATGGACGTTTGGGTAAGCGGCTCGGACGGGAAATGTTGCTGGAATCGAAGCCTACGTGTCGTTTGGAATTGTGGCACTGTTGCGCATCGTACATCATCGCCCGGACGGACCGGCTCCCAGTACGAGTCGGTCGCAAGGTAAGGCTACGGACAACTCTCGGAGGGCTGTCCGAGCGAGATCGGAATCGGCCCCTAAGATGGCAGTCCCTCTGATTGACACATTTTGAGAGGTACATATTATATTCTGAAATCCCAGCTGTTCGAGAAAACCCCGATCTTTAAATGCTAGATGTGTTTCTGTTAAAAGTACTAAATGAGGTTTATATGCCCTGAGCTCCTCTCGCATTAGTTGTCTTTTAAGCCCCCTATTCAGTCCAGACACATTTCAAGATAAACACCTTATCAATGCCATACCCGTTTAAGTAAATTACCAACCCTCAAAACAAAAATAATGGTAACCGCTGAATTCCCACCACCTAAAATAAGACTGCAAACCTTCTTTTTGACTTTTCCCCTCTTTTTATACCCCGCTCCCACCCTAGAATACCCTTCAGCCCCCCCCCTCAAAACCAACCTACCCATCCCCTCCCAGTTTCCTAAAGAAGGAATCACCCTCCCCCAACAGCTGCCGCTGGATATGGCAGCTAGCGTCTCAGTGCCCCACAAAGCCCAACCCCAGCTGGCCCCTCACGATCATGAAAAAAAAAAGAAAGAGGGATATGAGCAGACTTACGCCCTTACTACCCCCAGAGCCACCCGGGCCCAGTCTCTATATAATTCTAATCTACTCTTCCCCAGACGCTTTTACCAAGGCACAAAAACAAAGTGTCAAAAATTCAAAAAATACAGGATTATGGAATTCAACATATTCCAAGCAGTCCCGCCAAGTATTCATGGCAAATGTTCAAGCCGTCTGCCATTTGGTTAGTGCCAGCTTAACCTCCGCATCCGAAACAAAAAATAGTGGCTGTCCATCTTTGATAACTTTCAACCTGGCAGGTTCCTGCAGGAAAACTTGAGCCCCTGTCGCTTTAAGTGGGTCAATGAGCTGTCTCATTTTCCATCTTTTTTCCATAGTAGCTCGGCTTAAATCAGATCTAAAAAATATTGATAAGGAGTCTACTACTACTGGTGAGTTGGGGCGAGCCTTAAAGGACACTGCTTGTCTCAGCAAAAAGTTCCCAAAGAAAATCAAAATGGGACGAGGGTACCGGGCATTGGGCCTCTGTATAGTTAGAGGGAGCCTGTGTGCTCTTTGAACTTGACAATCCCAGTCCCAATTCGATAGATCTGGAAATGCCCTTTGGAGAAGTTGGACCACAAATGCTCGGGGATCAGCATCCTCCTTACCCTCCGGCACCCCAAATAATCTTAGGTTGTTCCGCCTTTGCCTGTTTTCCAGATCCTCAAATTTAGCTTGGCAAGCCTGGAGCTGTAAATCATGTGACTGGACGGTTTGCGCAATAGAAGTGACTGACTCCTCTGTCTCTGCTACTCTACTTTGTAGCTCAGTCACATCCTTCGTGATGCTAGCCACCGTGCCCGTCACTTCATCCAGCGAAAGCTTAATGCTGAGATAGTCCGCTCTAATCTGCACATGATGGTCCTGGGCTTCGCGCCGTTGTTCTTGCAAGGCCTGCAATATTACTGCCAATGATGGCTCCTTCGCCATAAGCTGTTCTCCTTCCATCTCACACTCAGCCCCCAGTGAAGCTGTCTGGACTTTATTGGCTAATTCCTCACTGGGTCCGGGCAAACTATCTAGGCTGCTCTGAATAGAGTAACCTGCAGAATTAATTAGGGGATAGGTCGGGGATATCATTTGCTCTCCAATAACCGCATTATTTTCATTACTGACAGTACCCCCCGTATCTTGAGCCCTTACCAGACCAGAGCCGGAGCCAGACAGGCGAGAAATCAGTGCCTTGACCCCTCCCTTTGCTTGAACCCATTTCCTGAGTGGACTGTTCTCTAGACTTCCTCTGCGGCAAGCTCCAGAGCTATTGTACCAGCTAGCCCCTTGCGGGTCAATAGATTTCTTACGGGGTTTAGTAATTTTAAAGGTTTTTCGGCTATTATTCTTTTTTGGGTTCCCCGCTGAAGTATTAGGGGATTTTTGTGAACCCTCTTGATTCCTGCTTGAGGTTGCAGCCTCCACCTCCGCCACTGCGCCAGGTATATTTAAGCACTTATTCTTCGTTTTAAGTTTAGCACTCGCCTCAGATTGCCCAGAAGCATTGCCTTGGCTCATTTGACTCACTTGAGTACCCTTAAACCCATCCGCCTCAGGGCTAAACACATCACAGCTTTGGGAAATACTACAGGGGCTCTCTCCATTAATCTCCCCATTAATCTGCTGTCCGTCCCCATCAGTGCCATTGCTCCTCGTAACAGGCATTTCTATAATGTCCTCCTCTTGAATAAGCAGAGACTCTCCCAAGTCTCCCAAGTCTGTGCTCTCCCCCTGATCCAGCCTTGCAGACAGCTCGCCGCCTCCTACATTCTCCACAGAGTCCTCGGGGGATAGCTTATTCTCAAGATCAGTCTCCAAAATATCTTGGGAAGCCGCGCTACAAAGTAGCGATGCAATTACAATAGCAGCCGCTGTTTTTACGCGGAGCTCCCCCTCCGAAATCAGCTCAGCCGCCTTACCTGCTTCAAGGAGCCGCAATGCAGGTCTACCGGCTCTTAACGAAGCAGCTTTAACTCCACTCTTCAAGTTATCCTCTCCCGGCAAGGGGGCTTGTAAACCCGCTAACCGAGTAGCACGGGCAGTTTTCGCTGCGTGTTTCGGTGGCGCCATACCCCCCCTTAGCGCTGTCTCTCGCTCAGGAAGGCACCGCCAGTAGATCCCAAATCCAAAGGAGCAGCGAGAGCTAGTCGACAAGCAGGCATGCCAGCAGACTCTCCTCGATGTCCGCCAGTACCGCCAGAGACTGCAGCCAAATCCGAGCATTTACAGCGTCCACAGCAAAATCTGGGTCAGCGCAAAAGAAGCCACATCCTTGCTGGTAGTACGTGTAAGTAAACCTTCTGTCCGTCTTGTCCCTCACATCACCGTGTCAGGATAGCCAGCCAGGAGCTTAGCAGAGCTGCGAGACGCGGCGGCGTTAGTCCGCCATCTTCCTTCCTCCGTAAACTAACTTTTCCAGAGTTATTTTACAGTAATCCTGTTGGTAAGCCTTAGAAAAAACAGACAGCAATAACCCTTGTAATCAGATTTATGCCGATCCTGCCACACAGCAAAGCTCTCAGAATATTGTCAATTGTAGCAGGTTTAAAGTCCACCCATGGTTTAGCACCGTTTGGCTTTATTGTTACTCTCATTTGCTTGCTTCTTATTCAATGGCTTGCCTTGTCCATCTTGTGTATGTCCCTTACCTGGAGCTTAACCTCTTTACTTGTGTCCTTACACTGCTCACTTTTAGGGTACGATTTTTCTTTTTGCTTAAACACTCCATGAGAATGCATGTGTTTTCCAGCTGTCTCCCTTTTGTGCTACTCTCATCCCATGTTATGTGTTAATGTCTCTCGTCCATGTGCTTCTTTCCCTGTGTTTTGTGTTGCTCTCTCTTGCACATGTGCTTCTCACTCCATGCTCCTTATTGCTCTTGCCTATGTGCTTCTCCCTCTGCCCCCGTTCTCTCCTTCATGTTTGTTTTCCCCACCCTTCTTCTTCCTCCCACCCTCGCGAGTTTATTTTCCTCTTGCTCCCACTACCCTGAATCATTCCTCCGTTGCCCCAACCCAGTTTTATTTTCTTTTTAAGTTTAATTTTTTTTGCACTTTGTATATAAAAGTGTTTTTTTCGTGTTCATATTTTTTACCAATCCAACTCAGATTGGTGACTAAACAAAATTGAGCCATGTCATCTCCATGCATCATGAGGCATGCGGACTCAAACAAAATGGCACAGCCACGAAAGGAGCTTCATTGTGCCTTTTTTAGTTTTGTTTTGTTCATGCTGTACAGCATGACTAAAAGGCATTTGAAGAGTCAATAGGTCTCAAAGGCGAGACCTATTGGGTTTTCCATACTTGTTCCACTTTACTTTTTATCTACATTCATATATTGCCTGGAATTACTTTCTAGCTTTTTCTGGGCCTAATAAAGAGCTTTCTTATTTTTTAAAAAATATCCAGACTGCACCATTTCTGCCTTCCTTTTAGTAATAAAAATTGTTCCAATGCATCTGACTAATAGGAATTGGCAACGTTAGTAAGCCAATCAAAACTAGCATTTCTGGTAGGCATTTTTGGCCAATCAGAATGGCTCAGACCCTCTATGTTGACAGTTTTGCCAATCTGGAACAATCAGAATGGCTAAAACAATGTGGCCAATCAGAATTATTGGTTAAGCAGAATTGGTACAGCAATTTAAATGTATTTGCTGATTAGACTCTAAAACATTCAGTGCTTTTGGCGGTCAGATTCACAGAACCTGTGAGGAAACACATTTTTACACAGTAAGATCATTAGCTAGTACTAGATATGGGGCCAGATGTACGACCATTTTATTTTGCACCTCGCAATTTGCTACTAATTGTGAGTCGCAAATTGCGAGGCGCAAGATAAAATGTACAACACTGTGTCTAACACTGTTTGTGATTCCCAATGGGGTCGCAAATTGCGAGGCTCATTAATATTAATGAGCCTTTCGCAATTTGCGAGCCCATTGGGAATGACAGGCCCTCCCAGGGATGGTGGCCTGCTGGGCTCAGCAGACCACCATGTCTGGGAATGCTTTTAAATAAAGCTGGTTATTTTTTAAATGCAGCCCGAAAAAAAATGAAACGTTTTCGTTCATTTTTTAAGGGCAGGCAGTGGTCCCTGGGACCACTGCCTGCCCTTAAAAAATATTTTCGCATGCATTTGCAAAGGGGAAGGCTATTTGGGAATGCATTACCACTTACTTGAAGTAGGTGGTAATTGCGAGTGTTTTGCGCAATTGCGGTCACAAAACATTAGTACATGGTTTTGAGACTCGCTATTTGGAAGGGAACGCCCCTTCCAAATAGCGAGTCGCAAAACCTATTTAGCAGTCGCAAATAAATTGCGACTCGCTAAATAAACTTTGTACATGGCCCATGATGTTTTTGCATGCACAAACGGGTTCGCAAACATGTTTGCGCATGCAAAACGGGTCGTACATCTGGCCCATGGTCTTTGTGCTCTTCAAATCTTCTCTGAAATAAACTTAATATGTCTAATGACATTTTTAGCCAGACTCTTAATATTGGTCTATCAAAAGTGCTGGATGGTTACCAACTGAAGCACAAATTATTATGTGGATAGTTCACTGCGCTATAAAGGTTCCTACCGCTGAAACTGTCTTCTTCTGTATCTGCAGCTTATGACTAAAGTTTATGACGAAAGCATTATACGAAAGAACAAAGTCGATTAAATAACATGTACACGTAACATACATATGTGTTTCATTGTCTATTTGTATTAAATTCTTGTGGTGTACCTTGACCTATTTCATATTATATCAGAAATGTGGTTCTTTCACCAAGATAGAGAGAAATAATTTGAAACACTCTTATAACTTCTTTCAATTAGGTTTGGCTACACACACCTTTAGCTATCTACAGGAGCTCATGTAGCTGACACCAAGTAAACGTACAAAGATGAGAGGGCATTGGGACAGCCCCCTATGGCCACTGAGCGGTTTGGGCCAGCCCCCTTCTGCCATTGATTGATTCAAATTACTGTCACATTTGGAATAGCCCACAGGTGTATTGCACAGGTATACATTTTGCAATGTTTATTTAACCAGTAATATGTTAAAACCACTCTTTCCAAGCAGAAGAATGCAGCCGACGACATATGCTCCCCGAAAGAGAGCAGCCCTCCACCAGCCTCAGCATCCCAGAGACAACCTTCAGCAGCCCAGCAGTGTCTCCGTCAGAACCAGCTCATCCTTCACTCTGAGCACTGCTATCCCAGGTTCTCAGATCTTTGGACGCCAGCTGGTCCATGTACCCTGATCGTGAACTGGACAGTGGCACAGCAATGATTCAGGACATTCCATTAACATTCAGCAGCGGTCACCAGGGGCGTAGTAAAACTGGGGGAGGGGGGAGGACAGTGGCGTAGCTAGGCCTTAGGCAGGCAAATCTTAGAGGGGGGGGTGCTGGCGATTCCTGTGGCCACTGCCTCGCGACGACCACAGGTAAGAGCGGGGGCGGGGGTGCCGGCCACCGCCCCCAAAACTAGTGCCGCCTGGGGCGGACCGCCCCACTGATCCCCTTTGCTACGCCACTGGGTTTTTCCCAACAATGACGCTGGCATATGATGTTATAATATATTATAGGACAAGGGGGGGCTTAAGGGGCAGTGGAAAAGGAGAGGAATGATGATTGGTAGGGATACTAACTGAGAGAAAGCACATTATTTTGTGAAATAACCAACATTTTTTAAGTCTGTCCAAACTGAGAGTGAGAAAGTGCGTTCGCGTTTTTGTCTGTGTGTGTTTGTAAAAATTTCAAGGTGAAATCCAACAGACACCTCACCATAACCGATTGAAAGCACCTGCACCCAACTGTTTATCACAAAATACATTTATTGGGGGGGTGTAACACCCCAAACACCCCCCTGAAGCTACGCCCCTGGCAGTCACTGATCAGTCTGAGCGGCATGTTTTCAATTTCAATTAGTCAGACATTGTGAGTATTTGTTCTTTTCACTGTGCTCTCAGATGGTTACTGTTGCATGGAGTGTTACTGTTACATTAAAGTATTAATGTTATGAGTGCACCAAGAGCAAAATAATTACTGATACACTGTAGTAAATCTGTTGCAGGTTTACCAGCCTATAGCACTTACTCTCACTAAAGTTAAAACTGGGACAGACAAAATGAAAGCAGGTATGTGGGGAAAGGCTTCTATGTGCCCAGAGAATCTAGTAACTAGGCCCAGGCAGAACTATAATAACGCTTGCGGAATTGGCTGAATTTGGGTAACTCTGCATTACACTTGTAATTGGTGTACTCTGTCTGTATCAATTCGTGCATTCACTAATTAATTAATTTATGCCTTTACCAATTAATCCAGACATTCATCAAAGCACTCACTCATCTATATGTGAGCTTACTCTTCGTACACTTCTCCATGTGCTAAGTTACTTACTTATTCTTTCATCTTTCATCTGCACATTCATTCATCCATCCAATCGTTAACTCATTACTATATTCGCTCACTCACAAATCAGAGTTTTGGAAACTTTTATCACTTCTTAGGAGAATTCGATATGGCAGTTCATCTGATCATAAGGCTGTTGAGCAAATTGATGCATGCAGATCTCAACAAATACTATGTCGATATTTTGAATCATTGGTCAGTAATTCAGCAATATTAGAACCTTATAAATATTGACAAGCTTTCTATATTGAGGTGGGCATACTGTATCACGCTGTTGGAGCCATTCTTTCAAAGTACAAGATAAAAGATCTTTGAATACATCTTGGGGCACCACCACAACGTTGGCCATACGGTAACAACTACCCTAATCTGCCCAGCATGTTTCCAGCAGTGCCTCACATAACTCTATCCACTCATGACTCTGTCCCATATGACCATGATCCACCTGCCTCAACGCATCTACTTCGTCAAGATCCTCCTCATTGCCTCTTGCAATGTCCACCATTAGAGTACTTCCTCTTCCTCCAACTTTTTAACCATCATACATTAAATAAAGACAAGGTAGGCTACAGCATGAACAGACTTACTCCAATCCAATCCTAATCCAGCAAACCACCTAAATAAAGACAAGGCAGGCTACAGCATGAACAGACTTACTCCAATCCAATCCTAATCCAGCAAACCACCTATTGTACTGTTCAAGAATGTCTTCAAGTTCATTTGTGCTAGACCTGACAGCCTTAGGGTGGTCTTCCCTCAACTTTTTGCTTGCCTCCATCTGTGCACTTTACCACTTTTAACCAGTGCTAAAGTGCTTGTGCTCTCTCCCCTAAACATGGTAATATTGGCTCACCCCCATTGGCATATTTAATTTACTTATAAGTCCCTAGTCAAGTACACTACCTGTACGCAGGGCCTGTAAATTAAATGCTGCTTGTGGGCCTGCAGCACTCATTGTATCACCCACTTAAGTAGCCCTTTAACCAAGGCGCTGGCCTGCCATTGCAGAGCCTGTATGTGCAGTTTACCCTGCCACTTCGACCTGGCAATATAAACCTCTTGCCAGGCCTAAACCTTTCCTTTTTATACATATAAGTCACCCCTAAGGTAGACCCTGAACAACCCAGAGGGCAGGGTGCAATGTATTTAAAAGGTAGGGCATGTACTTTTAAGTTCTGCATGTCCTGGTAGTGAAAAACTCTTAAATTCGTTTTTCACTACTGCAAGGCCTATCTTTCCCATAGGATAACATCAGGATTACCTTATTACATTTTATAAGTGTAATTCCCAATTGCGAAAGGATCCACTTTTTGGGGTTGGTGTCCCTGGAATCACAATTTAAGATCACAACTTATGGTGAAGTCGGATTTTGAATTGCAATTCTGAAAATGCCACTTTTAGAAAGTTGGCATTTTCTTACTTTAGCCATCTGGTGCCTGCTGCCTGTCTCTGATCAGTCTGGGGTGGGTGAGAGCTGGGCTTTGTGTATTCCCCCTAGACAGTCACACAAAAAGGGAGCTTGGGTGTGACTTGATGGGCCTTGATGGCTCATCCTGACAGGATGAGAGGGAGGAGCTTGGCACAGCATCACAATTACACCTGAATAGGCTGCGTCTCGTCCCCACGCAAAGGGCTGCATACCCCCCTGTAGAGAGTCTGGAGCCAGGGCAGGAAGGGAGGACCTCTGTGCACTTCAAAGCCCCTCTTTGAAGTTTGCCTCCACTTCAAAGGCACCACTGGGTATAAGAACTGGGCCTCAGAACCTACCATTTCAGTACACGTCTGGACCTGTGACTACTCTGCCAGGAAAAAGAACTGCTGTGCTGCTGAGAGGACTGCCACTCTGCTGGACTGCTGCTTTGCTGCACTGCTGTTTTTCTGGACTTCTGCCTTACTATGTTGCCCTGCTGCCTGCTGTTCCCCTGCGTAGGTGAGAAGGACTGAACCTGCATCACTTGTACCCAGAGTGATTCCAAGGGCTTGCTGGCTTGCCTCCTGATTAAAGTCTCAGGCACATAAAAGACTTCCAACCCTTCTGCATCTGACCTCTGCCATCTGTGAGTCTTCCCTGCCAAGTGGTGTCACTCCAGTCCTGGACCCTTGGAAGTGTGGCCTAAGGTGCTTGTTTCAACAAAACCACACATCCTCTCTAAAACCAGCACATTGACGTCATTGCATGCATCAAAATTAGCGCATCGCACTCGGAAGCAGCGCATCACACTTCGAATCAAGGCATCCTCTGCTGCAGGAGCAGTAGCAGAGCATCGCTGCCATTGCGTGGAAAAAATCAATGCATCTCCTCCACTGCATGGCTCGACGCTGATGCATCGCTTCAGCTGCACCCAGCATCATCTTCGACGGCCAAGATCAAGGTACTTTTGTTCAGCTGTACTAAGCGGGCCTAACTGGGTCCCTTTATCTGGGCTGCGCTCCATCGCAGCCTGCCTGACCTTTTGACTTTGTCCTGGTCAGGCATGACCAGATAACCCACATAAGCGCTTACTGCTTCTAAGTGCTATTTTGCTATTTATGCTTTAAAAATTCATATCTCGACTTCTACTTATTGGACTTTTGTTGGTTTGATCTTGTTTTATTCTGGTGCGGGAGTCTTTTTGTGGTGCTTTCACTGTGTTACTGTTTGAAGTGTTGCACAAATACTTTACACATTACCTCTTATGTTACCAAGCTACGAGAGGGTGAGTACAGTTAATTTAGGGTGTGTTTGTGACTTACCATGACTAGGATTGTGGTTTCTGCTTGGAAAGAGTGCATACCTTTGCGAACCGGAAACCCCATTTCTAACAATTTCCTTGAAAGGTTAGTGCAATTTGTATCAGTTTCAGGTGATTGTGGAGTGGCAGCAGTTCAGTGGTGTCCAGGTGCCTTGGTTGGTAACTTACTAGTCAGCATACTGTCTATTATGGTGGATGTTAGGGAAGAATACACCTAGCAAGAGTAGTGGTGATATGTTGCCATAGGTGAATATACTGACCTTTGCTGATGCCAGCTTAGGTGTTTTGGTGATGTGAAGCAAGTACAATTGTTCCTTCGACATGACATTCACCAAAGATCTTGAAATGGTCAATGGAAGAACCATCTAACATCTGATTGCGACATATCACTTTGAGTGATGTTTCAGAGGGAGCATTATCTTATCTTCCATGTATACCATGTGTATTGCGCTGATGGTTAGTCACCACCCATGATTTCTGGTGCACTCTATGAGACCTTCTTTGTGACATGGCTGGGTAGAAATGGTCACCAACCCTCTGGAGCAGCATACTGTTGCAAAGCAAATTGGTTTGTCACAGTCTGAGAATGTCCTCCCTTTTACAGGGCATTCTGCCCTGGGTAGGTATTCACCTCCAACGTTTCTGGAGGTTGCCTTTCAGGTCAGATGCGGGTGTCAAGTCGATATATTGACACCTTGACCACTAGGCTGTGTACTTTGTTGATACCCCAGGTATCACTGTGCCCACTCTGGCTTCAGAGACTTCAAACATCCGTCCTTCAGCGAGGTAGTCTGGAGACTAATCAGGGTTAACTAGAGAAAGGTGCTTTCAGGGCAACAAGTGCTACTGTACAGAGGGAATCGGAGCTCCTGTGTTTAGGGATGTACCTCACTCCTACAAGGTGGAATAATAGCAATGTTTTAAAATCCTCTATATCTTTTTCTGTGGCAACAAAGTAATTTTGAAACCATGTTAACCACTGCCCCCATTCAGGACTAGCATTGTCAGGACCCCTATTATTATATGCACCAATGGAGGGGACTTTAGCCACTTATTAAATTTATCTTCATGGGGATTGCCTCTACATCTACACTGTGTCTTCACAGAGCATGCTACAGGACCTATTAATGAACGAGACACAGGTGTGTGTTCAATCGCTCCTGGAGTTGTGTTGCACCCATTACTTCTATGATACAATAGCATAACATTGATTATGCCATTATATTACATTTGTCTG